>JAWNNK010000022.1:127500-1327500 GCA_035045065.1 Hirtodrosophila trivittata
TTGTGGTGGTTTAATCGTGGAATAGTAGTCAAAGGAGTGCCGTGGAGTTGTGGTGTGCAAGGGTATCTGGGTGGGTGGAAAAGGCTGATTTTCCAAATGAAAGTAGGCAAAATTTTCAGTTTGTATTTGTTTTCGTCGATCTTTTAATTCCTTTAACTGCTGTATTAAGTAGGGCAGTAAGTCAACCTGACTCGATTGTTCCTGGTACCCACTTGGTGGCCTCGAGTTTGTTGGGTTTGCTGCACCGTAGTAGTTACCCGCAATGGGCCGAAAATCATCTTCCAACGGTGGCGGTGACAGCGACAAATTGTAGCCGGTGTATACTAATGAAGGCTTTTGGCCATATCCTGACGGCACCTGTTGCTGGTGCTGTTGTTGTTGATGTACAAATGCCTTATAGCCAGAGTTTGAACCTAATTGGTTGTAGTTGTGATTGACGTGCGCTTGTTGGCTGGGTGGCGTCAGATAAGGATTGTAACTACCGAAACTATAACCGTTTTTGTGTATGTAGGGCTGGTTAGCTGGTGTGTCAATGGAACGATAATTATGTGCCGGCCATATTGGAGGGGCATTTGGAAATGGCCTTAATTGACGCGGACTTCGCTTCGATTCTCCTGGTACAGTATCTTTGTCGTCATCATTTACTTGTGTGTAGTCTTCGTCTTCGTAGCCAATATCAACCTCTCTGTGACTGATTTTCGAAGAGTACTTCTGTGGCTGGACCACAGCCGGGGCTACCTCATCGTAATGCTCTTGCGAATTATTGGAGCTGTTCATTGCTTCGCCACTGCCCAGTTGAGTGTTGCTAGTGCTATCTGGTTCCATGACCTCGCTCGAGGTGTTCGAATCGATGGTCATTTCGGTAGTGGTTGCCGTTTCTGCTGGTTTAGTCGAATTTATGTTACTAATATCGCGTCGTTTGCGTCTCCTACCTACATCGAGTCGATTATGTGACAGTTCATGTGCAATTGTCGCGTTATCGTATAATTCAGATCGTAAGCTATCGCTGTTTGCGTACAGAGTTTAGCCAAAAATCATTTTCAGTCGGTTGGTGTGTCGATGGTAGCAAAGTATAGAGATAGTGCATTATGCATTTCATGAGAAAAAAGAGTAGTACAATGAGTTGAAGGCTTTTAAATCAGTTTTTTGAATTATTTTGTTCATAAATATTTAAAAGTAAGGCATCATCAATAGAGAACTAATTGAATTGCAGAAGCGATGAAAGACGAGGCACTAGATGTGAAAGTTAAGCAAATGCCATGTGTCTTACCTGTAGGCGGTTCCAAAGGTGTAGGATCCAATTTTTCCGTGATTGGGAATAGCGTTTATGCTGGCCTGGTGTATGATGCCATCGCGGTCTCGCTGTACTTGGCTAACAGTACTGGGCTGGCCACGATAAACACGTTGCTGACGATCGCTTTCCTCTTCTTCAACTGGTGGTAGTGTTTCCTGGGCATCGGCATAGAGCTATCATGTGCATGCAATATATAATATGTATACCCATACAGTAAGCATATTCGCACATATTTTTGGCTGATCGCGACTTACTTTGGCTATTTCCTCTTGCGACTCCAGAAGCGACTTGGGTTGACCACGCGACGTGACCACCGGATTTGGGGGCACGCGCAGCTCTGGTGGCGGCGGTATGTGCTGAACCTGTGCCTGTATGATCTGTGGCGGTGAACGGTGATATTGTGGTGGCACCGTGACTGTCTTCTGGGTAGCTGCCGGACTTGTGAAGGCGGACCCAAAGCGAATGCGGCTGGGAACATGCTGCTGCTGCTGGTACTGCTGTTGTGCCTTGTTACGTGTGGCGCTACCTACCTCGGTAGAGGTGGCTGACGTGCCGCTGTCCACGATCTCACAGCCTACGTTCCTTGGCCAGTCACATGTCTGGAGCTCATGTGAGTACATTAGACCCCCAGTGCAGCTCTCGAGCAGCGCACCACCAAATACACATACGTAATACTGTGTACAGTCCGTGGGATGAGGATAGTACCCGAATTCTTCGGGACAGTCAAAACTGACACCGTTTGAGCTGGATGACTTTACATTTGTGCCAAAACTGCGGGAGTTAGTGATGCGAGATGCACGTTTGCTTTGTGCATCTGCAAATCCTGTAAGAATTAAATCAAATGCACATTTGAAAAATTTGGTAAAATGTCTTGTGATTAAACAAATGACTTAGTGGAGTTAAATTTAATACATATCTGCATAATATCTTTTAGATAAATAATAAAGTATTTCACTGGGCACTGACCCTTTACCAAAAAAACTGGCCTCTTCTGATTTTTATCAATTGTACAACTTTCGTCACTTGATAGACAGTCAATGGACAGCGAGGTGGAATATTAATCTTGTTTGATCGTACACAAACATATGCGATTACGTTATTTGTCTCAGTTCGGTTCACTCACATATGAATATGTACTTTTGACTGTTGTGAGAATTTCAATTAAAAATGCAAGCTCACGATCAGTAGAATGAAAGGCATAAATATCTAAAGCCTTTGATTAAATTTTTATCGGCGTCTACATTCAAGAAAGGAACACTTAAGCACCAAACTAGTTGTCGAAATCCAAAAAAAAAATTATTTTGCCTAATCTGCGATCGCACAGTGACAATTCGGTGTATTTAGTTTTAATTATAAAAACGTGCCTAGCTTATTGGTTACACAAAAACTAGTCAACTGCACCCAATAATAATAACATATAAAGGTTGAATCATAGCCGTGGCTTTTGGCGCGTACTCATAATAACAAATCCACAAACCATGTACAGTCAAGAAAATCTCAACCAAATAGCGAAACTGATTAGTAATTCAAACAATTGAAGCTCAATTCGAATTCAATTGAAACCAATTCGTTGCAATCAAAGTTATTGCAACTAAAACAAAACACAAAGCTTCGAGTAACTCAACTTACACAGCCCGAAGCCAATGGCGAGACCGATTGGAGCGGCTCGCCCAGTCTATGAGCGCATTGTAATAATTGGGGCGGAAGTTGTTTTTGCTCTTATTGCTTAGCATTTTGGACATACACTTATACAAAGGCATTTAGACATATACATATCTGTCTTGCAATATTTTGTGTACTAGTAGCCCAAAGCGGGCTAACAGTTAATAAATTAACAGGCTTGCAACACATTAACATTATGCAAGGAGTTTGCTCCGGCACGATGCCAGTCAACCTTCGATTTCCATTCAGTTCAGTTAAAAACCCTAAGCCTAGAATGTGAGCTACAATGCTTTGCCCACTGTTTCCATTGATATCTCGAATTGTCTTGAGCCACGGTACATTAGAGCCTGAGACCCACCTACACTGTCGAACACTGTAAGCTACAAAGTCCAAGCTACGGGTCCAAATCGAGTATTATTATGCTACGCTTTAATTGTAACGTGAGCATTTTACAAACAATAACAAGTTATATTGTAATAACGGGCCGTTAAGTTGCACTTTTGACCAAGGCACAGGCACAGGCACAGGCACAGGCACAGGCACAGGCATAGACACGAAACAGCACGAGAGGCAGCTTATATTTTATGGGCTACATAATTTAGTTGGCTTGTGAGAGACACCTTTTCCCCTAGCAAATTTACATTCACTTTTATGCTTGTATTGCATTGTAGCCATAAAGAGCTTCTACCACAGATAAAGCTTTTCAATATTATGTATTATAATTGGGCATACATGAATTGTTAATATGCTTCGGTCTCTATTTAAATTTACCGAACTATTTAGCAATCGAGACTTTTACTATGAGTACTATTCTTCTGCTTTTACAAGTATGTTTCACTTTTTCTAATGGCTTACATGTAGACTTCACATTTGTACGCCAAATCGTGTCAAGGCTGCTGAACGAGATCTACTTAGCATGCAATGCATATGGGACGCACCGCAAATTGTGTAATTATCGCAAAAAACGTCGCTGCCTTCAATCTATGTTTGCCCCTTGGCTCCACATGCCCCGACAAATGCAGCAGTGACCGACACTTTGAATGAATGATATGCGCTGGTGGCTAGCCATAGCGTCGAGCAAAAAGTAAGCTAATCACGTGCCAATGGCAATTGGCCATGCAAAAGCCTAGTGCCGCCATCGGCTGGGATGACATTTGTCTTAGCCAGTATACACTTGGCAACATAACAGTTGATACTCGTACAATATACCTGGTTGTACTTTCTGCTCCACTAAACAAAATGTATACGTGCCTTGGCTTAACCATAGCCAGAGTCTTAGCCAGAGCCAGAGGTAAGGCTAGACCTAAAGTTAGAGCTAGAGATAGAGCTAGAGCGTGGCTAGCTCGTTATGCAATGCGAAGTAATTCGGCCATAAGCCTGATTGGCTTTATTTTTTGTGAGTTTGTTTGTTGCTTGTCGATTGCCTTGGTTTTGCTGCTCTACTTGTTTGAAAATAAGTGCAACACATTACGCGACTTTTATTGAAAGTGAAGTACGAGTACTACACGGCACATATAAAAAGTCAGAAAGACAAATACTCAGATAATTTCAATTGTACATAATATCTATTGATACGGTTTGCTGTCACTTGACGGGAATTAATGCGATTTTAATAATGTATTGATCTTATGACTTCCGGTTATTGTTTTTGTAATAAGGGCCATTGGATATTAAAACTATTTCGTATGCAGTCAACATAAGATAGTTCAATTTTCATTTCATTATAAAAAGTTTTTTATTTTATATATATTTATATTACTATAAAAAATATATGTAATTTAATTTGATATATGTATATAATGATTCTTTTATTCCTTTTTGTCGACAGCTATCAATCGGCATTAAAATAAATAAATCAAAAAAAATGTTTCCGTTTTTACCAGATTCTTTATTCTAACAGAAATTAAAACCCATTTTAAACTTTCTAAGATATAATACTTTTATAATCTGATATTTGGACAGTTTGCTCCTTATTAACAATGTATTTATTAAAATGCACCGTCTCTTTTTAAAAGAAACTAAATGAATATTTATAAGTATTTATCATTCAAATCTATGGTGTGAAACCTTAACAGTCAAGACAAAGAGTTTTATGTACGCATTAATATGTGAACATATATCACGTAGTAAATGTAAATTTATGGTCAAGTTTATATAAGTATTTTTCATAGCCTTATGATAATGGTTGATTTCCTCATTTTCCCAAGCCATAGTTCTATCAACTCACAATAACTATCTACGGCTAAATAATAGAAAGCCTTAATTTTGGTTTTTGAAAAGCCTTGAACCCACAGTATCACATTAATTATATAAAGCACTTTGATTTAATGTGAAAGAAAACCTTTAGAGGTTATTGTGGAACCGTAACTTTTGTCAGCTTGTTAACCTCCTATGATTTTTGTATTGTTATTATTAAATTCTCCTTTTTGTTAAAGATATTCGCGTTACTGGGCCCTATTTGAAGGTTCAATTAATTTTTCCTAGTTGTATTTGCACGCTTTGAAATACGTATTAATTATGATATCGCCTGCCAGCAACATTTTTTCACTACAATCTTTCGCTTCGCTGGGTGTGGTCCACAATTAAACGCACGCCTCGCAGATGGAAAAATAAATCATTGGTCAGCTTTCAGTTTTTAATCGATTGCACAAATCAACAAAAAGGCGTATCGGAGACCTCAAGGCACAGTCTCGGCGAGTAACCCAAGCTTTGATACATTTTGCGCTTTAGCTATTTCTTTTGTTACAATCATTGGGAAGTTGGCCAGCGATTGCCTTCCAATCGCTTTGCATGTGCGCAGGAAGCTTGTGATCGTCTGTTAGGTTTTCCTTTCTAATACACAAGTATAGCGTCGTTACCGTCACTTCCTGGGTGCAGAGCCATGGCAAATTGCTCTTTCTGTAGACCAGATGATTTTTTGAGTTCAGCACATTACACTTGTGCCATAGTTAGCTCTAGAAAAATGTAATAAATATGAAAGGCTTTTGACATCCAAGCCAGATGTGCGAATAAGATGGTTTATTAAAGTATCTTGTAATTGGGGAACACTCTTACGCATTAAAATAATTCCAGATTAAATATAAAAGCTATAAATTCAAGTGGTTCCAACTGGGAGTCAATAAATTAATGTATTGATTTGCATCTTGCGGCCGGTTTGGGTATAATTAAAGATTTATGTGCTTGTAAATTGCAGCCATCAGTTGCAGTGTTTACGTTGTAGTAAATTCTTTTACTACCTTTTATTATGATATCAATAAATTACTCTAAGCTGACAACTCATAGTTGTCTAATATGTATACGAGAAATTTTTAAAACATTTATATCGTATTTTAAGTAAGTTGCCATAGTCGACATAGTCGTAATACTTTTCACATATTTTGATAGTACCTTAAAGTAACAGTTCAGTCAAGTTTGCTTTTGTTTTGATACCTGAAAGTGTTGCTGATACTATTGCCTGAGCCAACCTCAAAAGTGAGAGCTTTTTTGGAACCCACTATTTTATGCACCACAAACAGGAAATATGCAACTATGCAACACTTGCCTGGTTTTGTACATATTGCTTTCGTTACTATGGCTGTAACGGTTGCTACGGTCACCTAGTTGATGTGGGTCCCTCTTAAAACATTGGTAACACTGGAGCTCTAAACGTTTTTGGCAGTTATGCAACAAGGCTCCTGGCTACGATTTAGTTGCCTCATATACAATGGTATACCCTAGTAGAGGGTATTAACATTTTTTCAAGATATTTGTAACGTATTCAAAATAGATATATAGATTTATATATATATATAGATACATTTATATATATATATTTTTTTATTTATAATGTGTATACATATATTTATATATATTTTTTTTTATTTATAATGTATATATATATTTATATGTCTATTGTCTTTCTGTCTCTATGAGAACTTGTAACAATTTACCCTGAATATATGATTATCTTGTAGTCTACAGAATGTTATGTGTTGGAATATTTATATTGTTTAAATTTGTGAAAGCAATAAAGTTCAATTATAATAAAACTAGTTAATATTAATACAAAAATTATATCAACAAAATCTTGTCTTGGAGATTTTACTCAAGTTATCTGTTGGGTGTGGAATAAAAAAGTTTAATTAATTTCCCAATTTGACGGACTTACAAATTAATTGTATCTTTCAAAAGCGTATACAAAGAACTCAAAGAAAATCATAAAAAAATATAACAACAAATATAAAGAATGTTCCATAAATTTCCCTGTTGAAGACAAAAATGCGAACGCATAGTTAGTCGTATAACATATGCGTTGTCAAATAGTTTTGTGGCTTTGCCGTTATAGTGGCGGCTGGTGCTGCTCCATTTGAATGCTATAGTAAAATGGGACAGCCACCTGTACATGTCAGCGGTCGCACAGGCAAACAACTTGACTTTTGTGGCACGCAGCATATTTTGAAGGCAATGGCAACGGCAACGGCTGCGGCAGCGGCAGCGGCAGCGGCAACTGCAGCGATGACGGCACGTCGTTTAGTGTTCGCCTGGTTGTGCCTGGCAATATGAGACTTGTGCCACATGATTTTTATCAAATTTTTAACTTTTGCAAATGTTAATTGGCAGCCAACTTTCAAATGCGCTCAATATATTGCTGTCATTCTCTATACCAACACCTACATACATGTATGAATACGCATTTGGCGAGAATATACTCTGCGTTTCTTGGCTATCGGTAGTCACTTTAGTATGAATATATACCAAAGTATTCCGTTTAAAAAATGTGTTGCAAGAGCCTACAGCTTGTATCATTATGACAAGGAAAATTACACTATGAAGTGGAGATATCATAGCTCACTATATTTGTCGATCATATGTTAAGCAAAAATTATAAAATTATTTTTGATATCCTTATTCAAGTTTATGGTGATACTTGGGAAAGGATACGTGTCTAAGAATATGTACACATACACTCTAACGTGTTACGATCAAATTATTTTTTGGTCACAGTGAATGTTGCCCAGCAACGCCAACTTGGACCACAACAAAAAGCATAAAAACAACTAGTAGGAAAGTAGGTCAAACTGAGAATATTGCATAAGATGTAGACACAACACTCACCAACACACCACAGACAAGCTATTTCAGATCTTGCTGCTAGTTGCAGCAACTAGACCACGCGACGTCGACATTTCTGCCAACGACAGCCAAAGCGACAACGGCCGGAGCAACAACAACAGACCAGTGTGGCGCAAGGCTTGTGGGGCGCATTATAAATGTGGCGAGCCACGCCTGCTTCAAAATCGATCACTTTCGCATACTTGTAAATCGAATTGGCCAGCTGGGCTGCCACAGCAGCCACACCAACCACAGCAGCCGTGGCAGTTACTAAAGCAACGACAGGCACAGTCAGAGTTACAACCTCAGCTACAGAGACGTAGGCTGCAACTTTATACGGTGCAATGTTTGATGATTTGAGTTCGAGTGTCGCATTTGCAATGAGCGAGCAACACTGGGAGCGTTGAGTAAGTTTTAAGTCACCGCTAGCTCCGTCAGCCACAGCCTTGCAGATGTCGCCATTCGAGGGGTCTGACCAGACTGCGATTACAAAGAGTTAGTTGCTTCATAAGCATTGGCTGAATTTATTGTAGAAATATCTTCTGGCACAATGACTAGTACGTCTTATACTCGTAGATTGGAAACTTAAGAAGCTACTAAGAGAATATTAAATTCTTAAAAAAATGTATTCTGCAGGTGTTCTGCAGATCAAAGCGTTTTAAATGTACACTAATCAAATAAAAGTTGTCTACAGGCCCCCTTAGACTACTGTTGTTGTCTTGACTACGTCTACGTGTCACAGTTAATATTCAGAGTAGTCTACCCTTAAAAACTGAATACACCAACGGAACAGAGGTCAATGTCCATTAGGTATTGCTATAAAAGATTGAAGAGCCAGTAAACCATAAATCTAGCCGAAATATAAACCGAAAGCCACAATTAGCAAAAAAGAAGAAAACACTTATGAAGCTGCAAAGTGTGACAGCCAAAATTAACATACTGAAAACAATTCCAGCAATAGCAAACAACAGTTACCAGTGGCAACAACTGCTTTTCCACGGCCACAACGCTCATTTTTTCAGTTCAATTAAATTTGAAAGAAAAACGCCCCATTGACTCCAGTGCCAGAGAGGTCAAGGTGCTCATATCTGTCTGCGGAGTTTGTGGCTTCTTCGTTGGTACTGACATGGTTGATGTTGCCCATGACAGCTCCAGCTAGCTGTATTCGTTTTAGTGCTGTGGCTGCTGTATTTCAAGATGCTTTTATTATTGGCATTTGGTTAAAACGCCGGATGCTGCTGCATTTCTAACATACACACGTGTATTTACAAATCTACATAATTGGTTGATTGTACAAACAGAAGCTTTTGTTTTCAATTAATATTGCACTGTTAATACTTTGACCAGTACCTTTAGTTAGCAACATTAGGACACTATAAACAGTTTCAGTACTGCTTGAAATGAAAGTTGCAGATAATGCACCTCATGGTTTATTTAGAAAATAACACATCAAATTAAATAGCCCGCAAAAAATACATACGAACGTATTTAGCTAAACAAGTATATTATTGTCTCCAGCAACCGTTACTTTAATTTGCATATCTAAAGACATGCGTGGGTGTGAGAGAGGCCATTGAAGCTGCGAATATATTCAATCTGGGCCTTTCAATGCATTTTCACATTCAAGTTTTACTTTCTGCAGGTGCGCGGAAGTCATCAAACTAGGCTGCAATGATGGTGATAGTAAACTAGCTGTCCAACGGGGGTACTTAATAATCAAATTTTCCATTTACAAGTGTATGTTTGTGTACGTGTATATGTATGTGTATTTGAACATGATGTTTCGAATTGAAACTTAAAATTAAATGCTTGCACGCAACACACCCACTGTCAGCCTGCTACGCGAAAACCTTGTAGAGGCTAACGTTTTGGGTAATTGCATTTCTGTTTAAGGTGCGTGCCGACTAATCATTTATGTTCCGTTAAATGCTTCGATTTACAGTACACTAAAATCTTAAAAGGAAATAATCATCATAATGATGATAACAAAAATATGGATTTGGACAAAAGAATAGTAAATAAGCATGAACTAGAAATAGATTCAAACCAGCTGTTGTTACGGGCTATAACTTTCCTTTCACTTTTCACTTAAGCACATTTGATAGGCCCCAAAGCTCATACAACATGACGACAATGGCAATATGTAACACCACCACCAGCACCAACATACATATGTCCAATGCCGGAAATATGTTAACCGGACAGCAGCAGCTCTACTCCGAGCATTATCGTACGAGTATGTTGTTTTACATGTTCGTTGTTTGGTTAGCACTCGCTGACTGAAAGTAACATTTTAAAGAGATTATGGACACTGGCCAAGTATTCAGCTGTTGGTTTATGTCCCACGTCCCACTACAAACTGGAGACTGCTGTCCGTCTGTTACTAGAAATTTGTAGCTACTATGCCACGTGCGAATAAAATGTTCTGTTCATGTGATATAATTTTCTCTTTCACTAGGTGCTTAGGCTTGAACTTACAGATTGGAAAGAGCTCACTGTGCTCAAAGCTGTTTCACTAATGGACCACTTCATAGTTGTTTCACTAATGGAGCACTTCATAGTTGCTATTATTTTTATATATTTTTTTTTGCATTATTGGTTACCAAGCAGTCACTTCCGTTTTTTCCACTTACACGTTCAGAAAAATGCTTGGATCAAAATAATCGAATTCTCTTATGTTTAATTATTTCATTTTGCATGTGAATTTTTGATTGAAATTTTTCGCTTTTTATCACCTGCCATCTGGATGTGATAGTCGCATGCCCCTTTATTGATGTTTATTTGATGGTTTGGCACGTTGGCGTTTGCCTTCGGCCACTGTCAGCAAAGTCAGTGAAGTTCATTAGTTATTCGGAACGAACACGATAGGCGTGTCATAGTATACGGTGTGGTCTGCTTGCACTTGATTTTTATGGTAATTTGTAAGAAACATGCAGCATGAAACGGGAAGCTTATTTCATCGCACTGTACATGTACAACCGGTAACTGGCTTGGTGTCTCAATTAGACTGATTTAATAAAACGCAAGCAGGTCTAGTTGAGTATACCCGACTAAGAAAAAACCTTCAAGTCCCGTAGACACATATTCAAATACAAACACTCACATTTTCTCACACTATTTTGTGCAAGTGTAATGCTGCTACCAGCCCAACCTTACAGGAAAATGGTTAGTTGTTTCTATTATTATGGACCGCTGTTCAGAGGTTTTATATTAATGTGTAACATGTGTTTTGCCATGTTATTCTCCTAATCACATACATTCTCTTTCAAAAAGTACTACCCATTCTGCAAATAAGTTTAAGTTATGATTGTGTACTTTCACTGTATACCGATACTGCTGACAATTAAATGGTGCATTTGATGACAGAGTTCGATTGAGTCCGATTTCAAACTCATCTTTGTCGAACTCAAGTCACTTAAGTGTGTCAATACCACGCATCACGATTACGTATTTTATTCAGAGAAAAAATACAAGTATACTTGATCACAGTACTTGTACACTGGTACACTTCCATGCATATTGAAGTAAAAAGCTAAATCTTCCGCATTGAAAAGAAATTGCGATCAATTGTCGCAGTGCGTCTTAGTCGCATAAAATAATAAAAAAAAATGTACGCAAGTACGCGCATCTGCAAAAGATGAAAAACCAGTTTAAATATACTATGTATACACATTTAATTTTGCATGAATGCAAGACAAATATATATTAGAAATGGGGCTTTTGAAGAGATACATATGGCAGATTTGATCGTGACTCTCTACCAATTCCATTGCTCCATTTCGGTACTGATGTAACACATAAAGCACTGCGTAGTGCGTGGGTAATGTTTTACCTTCCAGTTATACTACTACGGCTGTATCCTGTAGGCTAAGATTAAATGCTTGCTGCACGCTTGCACCGTTTGCCTACCGAAAAACTATGGCATAAATCGATAATCGTGATGTAAGCGACGCGTTGTAGTTGCTGCAATAGAAACAACAGCTACAGCTGCTGCACGATATTAAAATGTAGGATATAATTAACATTCCCCAGTGGCATTTGCAGTTACTGGGTATACTTTTGGGAAAACGTATTTGAAATTCAAATTTTTGTTCGCATTTCACGCGGTCTTCGTAGTATTCGTACATACCAACTAACTATGGGCTTTTGCAAAAAAAATAAGTAAAGTATAATAAGCAAAGAGTCACACAGCTTTGTGTCTATTATTCACATGCTATGCATGAAGTAGATTCAAGCAAGTCGCCTTCACTTTCCGTTGTCCTATTCAAAAGTGCAACAATCTGAGCACCACATTTAATGAGCCTATGGTTATAGTTCCTATATTCAGTTTTCACGGACGTAACGGAAATGCGCAACATAATATACAACATTTTACCTTTGTACAATTCATATTGCATTCAGTGCTCTATCAACAATTCAGCTATTCACAACAGGTTAATCCACTCCTTACTCTAAATACCAAGAGTCAAGCAAAGACGACATGAACACCCACCCGTTCAGGCAACCCCAAATCGAGAAAACGATCAACCCGCCTAGCCCACGCCTAGACGAATTTAGGCAAGAGACAGAAGTAATTACCACAAATGTTTTTGGAAAAGTCAATTACCCTTACATATATAGGGTCCATACACAGGTAACTAACCAAAGCAATTACGGGTAAAATTACACTCGGATCATCCCGAATTAATCTAGACCTCGTTGATTCTAGTACTAGGTATATAAATACGGACATCTGAGACAAGCAAGCTATGAAAATAAAAATAAAAATGATTTGAAACAAGATTGAGCTGGGAACGGTATACAAGAACCTACATAGCACATTTACTGCCTATACTCGTACTCGTACCTCTTGAAGCCTTTGAGATCATTGCTTTCATACAGACGGACAAACTGACATGGCTGACACGACACGACTATTGATCATATTAAATGGGTTAAGGATCTGAAAATATTATATTGTTGATATTTATTTGTCTACAGATTTTTATATACATACAAATTTTTATCGCATTAAGTGAAAATGGAACAGATAACTTAGTATTTGTAAGTTCATTAAGATTACAGATTACTGCTGTAAATAAAATAAATCGCATGTATCTTAGAAAAGAAAGGGAAGATAAAATCTTTACAACCAATTACAAAACCTAGAAATAACAGCAATAATCTCAGCATTTAGCGCCGCCCAACAACGCCTTTTGTTTGTGGTGCGCATTCCGCTTTAGATCAAAAAAAAGGTGTGCAGTAATTGTTAAGCGGTCCATAAATGTTAACGGCATAACGCTAGGTATATAACGGCTATGTATATATACACGAATGTATAAAAGTATGTACACATTCGCTTATAGTATGAAATAATGTATTGTATTTAAGATTTTTTTGATTAACAAAAATCTAACTGAATTGGCATTAGAATTAAAAGTGAACGGAGTTCTGCGTGTGTGTCTGTCCCGTCAGCTGTGTCCGGTTTGGTGCTTACGGCTTTCAGCTGCCACGACACATTTTGGGTGTGCCGTCGAGGTACTGTTGCTAGCTGATTCTTAAGCATATGCAAAATGCTGTACAACCAAGGGGCTTGACTTGTATGGTTTCCAATAAAGATATTGCTTCATAATCCTTTTTGAGCTACTGCGCGGCCTTTTTACGTTTTATATAACGAACAGTCGGCATCAAAGTTCAGCACTTACACAAAGCAACTGCATAGTCTGAATTGCCTTTTTTAGAGCCAGACTAAGCAAATCAAATGACATTTTAATTACGTACATTTAGTTCGAATTGCGTTCTCGAGGCGAGCTAGAAGCCAATTCAGGGTCATATAACGCCTTAGCATGTTAACAGTCGCCTATAAAAGGCGACCGTCGCGACGGTCGTTGCTGCTATTGCGCAAGAGCTTGACGCCAACATGCAGAAAATACAGAGAGAAACAATTATTGTTTCTAAGTTGGTTGGCAGCGGATTCCGTCAGAGCTGAAGTAGATGGCAATACTCGTAAAGGTCTTATATAAAGCGTTAAGTTATGATAGTCTTAGTGGCAAAGAAAAAAATAATAATTACACCAAAGTAATAAAAGTAAATAAGACTAAGGTTGGACCTAATTAATGCAACTAATTGTTGCTTTTATGACAGATATTACTGTAAACATTTGTGCCGACTAAAAAACATTCATTTACGCATAATGAAAAAAATCTGTTTTTTTTTTCAATGAAACTTCAGCCCGGCTTGGTGGACATTGTAACCAAGTCCCAAAAAAAGTGATTTGGAAAGTTTGTGTGCGCTGGTTGGAATCCCAGTAGTAGTATAGATACCTCTTCGTATCTTATTCTAGGGCCGCTATAGCCAGAAGAAGTATCAATAATTTTGAAGATTAACAGTCATTTGTAATTTTATAGAATATAATAATTGTTTTCTCAGTAAAAACCAACTATAAATAAAAACTAAATAAAAAAAATGCATATATTATATATATTACGCATTAATGACGAATCGGTATGAAAACATACAACATGCAATTATTTTCCTCAGCCTGTTCTGTGTTTTTCAACCTACAAGTAATGACACCACACCCCTTAGAATTTATGATACATATAATAGAATATGCACCGAAAAGTGATTGGCAATGTGCTGGAAATGAGTCATAACTCTTAAGGCAATAACAATTCACATAACAACCAAGCCCAATCTAATTTCAGTATTATTTTCAATTGTTAGACACGCAGAAAATATAATCGACTTAATTACGATTATACGATCTTTAATTAGATCATTCATTGATTTTTTGTGATTTTGCGCATACAAGTATATATTTCCAATGCACATGAAGTTTGAACAAAACTATTTAAAGCTTTTTTACTGCTTTGAGCTTAGTTCTTTGTCTCTATTTACTCCGTTTAGCATTACTCGAAAGATATTTAAAATCCCATAGATGTTTGTGCAGCTGAGCTTAATTGGTTGAATACTGAGTTTGTTCCCATGCTCAGGTAAATCATGGGTGTGGCTATATCGCACAGCAGCACCATTACTTTAAATATGTTTAATATGGAACAAGTATACAAGCGTTGGTGCTACTTAGACTACACGAGCAACAGTTAATGAAGCTGGCAGTTCTCACGACTAGTGTTAGTTGGGAAGTGACACCTTGAAAGTAGTTGAAACAAGACTATAATACACGTAGCACATTGTTATTAATTATTTCATAGCAATTACCTTATTGAATCCAACCAATAGCTGAACTACTTTACTACGTATTTAATATAATATAAACTAAAATGCTGAACTTAAGCCTCTCACAAATCAGAACACATGCTGTTTAATGCGCTTGCTTGGTATTTATTAAGATTTTAACCCAAGTGCTTAGCAAACTTTATTTGTTATATACAGTATATGTACACATACACATACACACTCACATAAAAGTATATATTTAGTTTTTTTGTTAGCTAGCTGGAATAATGTTTACGATAGTCCCACAACTTGCTAAACAATCGTCTCTTGAGTCACCTCTTGGTTGTCTCGATGTTGTTGCTTAGTTGTCGCTGGCACTATTGTTCTTATTGTGCAAGAGTTGCCAAGGTTGAATGTGCAATCGAATGTAATATATGGTAATGCTAGTTGAAAATGCAGTCAATTGGACTGGGCGAATTAAGTTTTATTACTTCATTGACAAAAAAATTATTCTAAAAGTTTAATAAGTCAAAATCCATACACACTTTAGATAATCGAGTGTGCCATATTTGGTGGATTACTCAGTTTACAGGGAAACACAATTTCAAATAAAACTATACAAATTAGAAAATTAAATCGAAAAATAAATGACTGAAGCGACAAACTGGATAATCAGCAATCAAATAGTTGCAGCTAAGCGAACTCAGATGCGTTACGCTAACATAAATAATAGCCTTCACCTTTTCCTAAGTTAGTGAGACAAGAAACCGAAACGATGAGAGGCTATAATTTACATGCAATCAAATATGTGATCGAAACAATAGTCGGCAAAAAGTCTTCTGGGTCACAGCAAACTACCACATCAACATGAATAAAGTAAACAACAGTTCACAAGCATTTAACCATCTTAAAGTGTTTCTATGCTGCAACAAAATTTTCGTCAAGCAAATCTGCGTTGTGCATAGATATTTGGTAGTAAGGAAAGTGGTTACCAACGGGTTAAGCGCAAACTTGGCCTGGCCGAAGCACAGCTCTTTTCTGCAGTGATACAAGTCGCACCTGTTTGTCGGTGTTGTCGTTGAACTTGAACAGACAATCAAGTAAAAGCAAAAGCAAGAGATAAAATTGGCAAAACACGCTAGGTACATATTAACTGAAAAGCGAAAACAACGTTAAGTCATACCAATGTTAGCTTAATGGTGTGGCGTGAGCAAGAGCGTAATTAAGTTCAGCTCCTTAGTGCAACAAATGGTTGAATCTCTCCTTGTATCTCCTTCTTATTTACATTAAATTTAAAGCTTTTTTCTCTTGTATTTTGTTGTAATCTAAGAACAAGCAAAACAATCAAGACGGCACTAAGAATTAATTGCAATCCAGTCCAAAAGACCAGAAAAAGCTCTTAGGCAAAGTAATTAAAAGTTGAATGGATTAATTGAATTTCTTTGTTTAACTTTGAGTAATAATTGCCAATGAATCGATAGTTCTACGTAGGCGGTGATGACGGTAATATTGAAATAAGCAACACTCACGATACCTTTTAGAATTGCAAAACACAAATTTTAATTGGTCAGTTTGCTGGATGTTTTATAATTAAAAAACAAGTAAGTGTTCAACCTGTAATATAACACTGTTCACTCGTAAGAGTAGTAGTTTACATAACTTTCAATTAAAATAAAGTCGCAAATGAAAAATTGTTTGCGCAATTTTCATGTTAGCAACAATATTAAAAGCGTCGGTCACGAAATTGGATGAATGTTACAGAAATATTTTTATAAATTAAACTTAACTTTATTAAATTTCAACTGGCACATATGATAGCACCTGTGTGGAGGATTCAACTTACTTGAAAAGTGTGTGTGTTCGACTACGAAATAACTTCAATAATAGGTTTTAATCAAATTGTCTAATTGGCAAGGCAAATATAAAATAAAAGGCCGCATCGTTTCAGACAGCGAAACCTAACATCTAATTAACAAAAGAAATAATACATCGACATCATCAAGCATTATATAGAGAGCCAGACAGTAAACTGAATATGATTAGTAACACAAGACAAACAAATTGATGTTTCGCATACAACTTACACGTTATTCCGAAATATGTATGATATGTATATAGGTACATACAGACTGGCAAAACTGAAAAATAAAACCCATAAGCATACGAACAGATTGATTAAATGATGTGCCAGACAGGCGTGTCAAAAGCCAAAGTCAAGGCTGAGAATGCTTGTCTTTAAACAGAAGTAGGGTAAATTTGAGCTTGCGAACTTGTCTCGGAAGTTAATACGCCGTTTCTCTGTGACTTTGACTGGCGTTCTTCAACTGGCTAACACACTTGTGAGTTGATACTCAAAAGCGTTGAATGGACCATTGAATATATGTATTTCCGATAGTAGCCTGATAAGTTATTTCACCTGTATAACTGAGCATTTATTTGTCTCCCTGAGAACATGTTTTTATTTATTTGGGTTTTATTATGTTTTATATTTTTGTTAATAATTCGATGACTAATAACATGTTTTGCAGCGCTTTTGCTTCAGCGGATATAATTTGTTTAACGTTATCTTGCCTTTGGACTTTTATCCGGTTTACTTGATTGTTAATGACTATCGAACATTTATTTTTAAAATTTTCGGTTAGATAAGTGAAAAAAAGTAGCGTTAACTGAAAATTTTGAATGAGAGCTACTGAACAAACTGACATGAAGGCCGATATCTGATCATGAAGTAATCAACGCCAAGCAGAAATATTGATGAAATGAATTGTTACTTTGGGCTACACTTAGACGTTAGCTTTAAGCAGATGCCCATTCTTATACAAAATAACAAAAATATTACATACTATATAAACGGACAAAATTCATCCAGAAACGTCTAAGCAAAAATTTATAGTGTATAAAAAACCCACACACTCTTTTCCAAAACTCAATGTCAGAGTAAGGCTTAAAGTATCCACGTCATATGAACATTGTACCAGCAACTTATCGGTGTCCCATCTCCTACTTTTTGAGCTATGTTCTGCAGTTTGCACATGGATGTCAGGATATGAGCAACATTACTCAGACGCCAGGGACAGTAAACAATGAACATGTTAAAAAAATATTGTTGGCATGTAATCAGCACAACAGCATCTCACAATGTGCAAGAAGGCGTTATGAAGACAGCGGCTGCTGGTTCTCTAGAGGTGTTAAAGTTGCTGTACTGGGTTGCCTTGTCTATGTCTGCCAGCCACTACTAAAATGTTGAAGTACATTACCAATGAATCCTACGCAGAGTCGACTACGCCTCAGATTCCTTTTGCTTATCCAACGCCCTCTTCCAACACAATCAAAATTTATAGCACTTTTAAATAACAATTGATGCATGTGTACTTTATCACCTTTTGTGTATCAAGCAGAACTGCGTCTGCTGCCATTTTTAATTCTGAATGTCCTAGGAGTGCTTGTCGTATGTGCACTATAAAACTTATACACATTGTGTCATAGCATATGGACAATATACAATTTTTCCCCATCTGTTGAGGTTTGCAACTGACAGAAGATAGTTCGTACATAGGTCGATGACCATGCAAAAGTGGATGCTTAGTGTCATTAACTTTTCACTTCACACATGCTCCTAACTACATTACAACTGAAGGAGCGCACTATACAAAATAAATTGAATAAAATGTGCTTAACAAATATCTTGTTTTGCTCCGAAACTTATTATTATTTGTGAACGACAAGTATTTACGCAATATATGTCTTAGTAGACACATAATATGTATAAACTCGTACATGTATAGAAAGATCAACGTGAGTTAGCTTCGGTTTGTGCATGAACCAAATTAAGAACCAATTGATTTTCATAGAATCGAATATGTAATTGTACAAGGTACATATATTGAACATATGCATATGTGTAAGTTTATATTTATATAAAGTCGTTTATACGAGTTCCTACGTTATGGCTATTTAAAATGAAAAGAAGACTTCCAAATAAAACTAAAATGCTTAAGATCTTCTTTTAGTACTAAGTATAGCATTGAAGTTTAATGATATATAATAAATCAACTGTTGTCAAAGTTAAGCTGAAGATGATCCTAAAAAACCAGTCGAACATCACACTTTCCAAATGAATAAAGACAAAAACGAGTATCAAATACCGTTATTTTTGGGTTGATAACTTGATATCTTTGCACCTAAAAAAGTGACTTAACAAGATAATAAAAATAAATAAGCATAAGCGAATCGCAAATTTAAGCCAAACTTTATTTTTAGCCTTCATTTTATTTCATTTCATTTCATAATCATTTAAATTATTTGAGTATAGCTCCATAATATATCGTACCGCAATTCCATCTTAGCTTTATTTTAGTCTTGGTAGTCATAATATACTTGTATATAAATATTTAAATGTATTGTACATGAATAAAGCATGATAATACTTGACTATCATGCAATAGTAGTTAGTATTTGATATAAAATTTCATCAAACCCAACCAAACATCAAATTTTGACTGGTTAAAATGCTTGTAGGTGGTGCCAACAGAGTTCAATGACTCGAGTTGTACATGATAACGAACATAGTTGTATTCGCAGTGTGAACTGCACTGCAACATTCAGCCAAAGCTTTTTGCCAACCTGGTGCCACTTGCTTGTTGAGCTGCAGACTCTCTGTTTTAATAGTCAAGTCATAGAAGTAAAAGTGCGTCAATAAAATTATTTTATAACAAATAAAAAAGCTCAAGCGATAAAACGTAATGTCATCAAACTGTTTGTTGTTGTGCGAGTAGTTGTAATTGGAACCAGTTGCTAAGTGTGTTTTGTGGTTCCTCTCCCTCATCAGATTTGGCGGCATTGAAAATGTGCGGGCCACATCAGGTTCCTGCAGTGACTAACCAAATTGGCGGCGTTGTTGCAAGAAACCAAACCACGAGTTTGCCAAAAACATGAAAAGCCGCATCAGGTAAATGACTTATATGGCAAATACAAGAAATCTACAACTTCGACCAAGCAGCTGTGCGCTGATAAAGACCTAGAGTTCAAAAATGCAATGTGAATAAACTTATGATGACCCCATGTCTGACACAAATTCGATAAATGCGTTTCAGAGATGCGTTGGATTAGCTAACAGACCAAAATACCAGGCTCTTTGGATGATTAATCGTTTAGTGCATGTGGAAAGTTATGCGTAATCGTTTAAGTCTACCATTCATTACATTTTTTATTTAATAGAGCACCTAACTGACTGACGGAAAAAATTCAGTGCCTTATGTAATCGACACTGTCATCATTAATCGATAAATACGTTGTCACTGCAAAGCAGCTTTAACTAGTGCTACTTTTCTTTGGGGGCTAGTGAAAGTGAAAGGGTAACAAAATGCACCTCACCGCAGAGTACTTAAACATTTATTTATAAAAATATCTACAGGCTAACAGTCTCTTAACAGTAACAGTAGCAGTAACATTGTTTCCTGCGAAAATGGAACTACTACCTGAAACAGAAAAGTTGCCCTTGGTGGCCTTGTGCGTTGAAGCGGACTCAGCGTCATATATGGCAGAATAGCAACAATAACGGATACAGAAGCACCAAGGTCGTTGTACATCTGCAAAAATCCAGTTTATTAATTTGCAAGCTTACAGAGGCGACAATGAAATATATTTTTGAGCCTTAAATATTGACGACCATTGCGGTCGGTTGACCAGTTATATTTATGGCAGCTAGGAAGTCCGACTCACCATCTCAACATGGGCTCACTTACTACAACTGCATACTACTGTCTGCTTAGCATTGACAATATATTTTCTATATACAAATCAGTCAATGCATAGAACAAATCTGTGTAATGTGCAGCACTGCACAGTTACTTTTAAAGTAACTGGCTTGGCGTTGACTGAGCTTGTTCCCCTGATTAAATTGGTCTGTGTCCTTGAAGTGTTTGCACGCCCAAGACCCATGAAGCTCTCAAAATCATTTAGCATGACTGCCTTTCTAAATTGCTGCTCAGTTACATATGTGTATGTACAGTAATAGCCTTGAATTGTTAGCTTTTAACTTTTCGATGCGACTGCAGTTGCCGTTGCATACATATAATCGCAGAAGAACTTTGACTGCCCATAAGAGTTATTTAACAAAATACCAGAATACCTTATTTAGTATTAAATAGTGGAAAAAACATTGCACATAATCTTTTATGAACATATTGAATTGAATCTTTTTGAGATTTTTGAGTACTACATAGCGATAGTAATAATTCAAAGGAAAGTAAATCTCTTTTTAAGGCTCAACAAGCTATGAATACATTCACCTAATCATAACAATGATGTATGAACATATGACAGTCTATAAATTATGATTGCCACATTCCCTCGCACATCGGCTTACATAATTGTACGTATCATATGTACATATGTACGTCATTTGTTTCTCGACTTCGGTAATCTTAAGTAAGCGAATAGAATGTGGGGAGTGTAGCCAATTCAATCAATTACAAAGACACGGTGTGGAGGCGCCTTAGTTCATGTGCTAGTGTTACGGGTGCCCGCCTGTGTCAGTGACTGCATGTTAGGAGCAACGAGCCGTAAATGGGAAACACGCATAAAATAATCATAAAAATTAAGAGTTAAGAGTTTTACGCAATCCTCACTAGGCATTCAGCCATTAGCCACAGGCCATGAGTGAAAAAAAAGAGAGCAGTCTGGATACAGAGGTTGGGGCCGAGACAGGTGTTAGAGTGTTAAGTGGAGCAGTCGTGCCAGTCAAGGCAACTTGCTGCTATTCCACGGTACGATTTATAGAGACGTCAAAAGATTGTTTTATATATTGGGTGACCATGTTGTTGTAAAGTGCAGCAATGCTCATTGCGCATTGAAAATAATTTCATTCGCAGACAGTTATTTAATGTGTTGTGTATGGACACATGAAAAAAAGAAAGTAATTCAAGGTGAGTTGCCCCATTAAAGCATTATTAACGTTGGAATTTTATTATTAAATGGGAATGGAATTGCATTGGGAAGCTTTAGTAGTAGTAGGTGTCGTACGAGTAAAAGTACAATAGTTGTACATGTGTACTTGCTGTTATCTACTTCCTGGCACTGTTAATTTTTCAGTTTTGGGCGCATTTAAATGTTTAATTGTACTTTCCGTTATTGTTTCAAATCGCGCCCACATTACCATCTTTGTAGTAAATATGCCAATAAACATATGTATGTACATTTTTGAGTGTTTGTCGGGAGCTAAAAAAGTTCGTTGCCTAAGTCTTTTGTCTTTGCGCTGATGTCAGTGGGAAAATCGAAAGTGCACACCGAGTACATACTTTAAATGTAAGCTGGATTACGCCATATAAATACGACACATAGGTTCGGCTCTCTAATTACAAAAGTGTAAGAGTAAAAGCCGGGCAGGTGCATGCAGCATGTCTGCCACGTATCATAATGATGCCCTTCCGCATGTGTGAACAGTTTCGCACGGTGTGCATTGCCGCCGGTAGCTCAAGAGCTGTCATTGTGTAGTCTGTATTGAAATTATCAATTTGGCATTGACATTTCTTCACAAATAAGTTTCGGAGGTAGAAGGAGGACCTACCTTCCGAGAAAGTCATAGGCTTAAATTCTCATAATGTGAATACCTTAAGTAGTTTCGTTTTGTACATCGCCTTAGATAAGAGTGAGCCATTAATCTAACTGTATATGTATATATATATGATTTCAGTGTAAGTAAATTATTTTAAGTACTACGTCTTTTAGGCCATTTTATTTGATATTTTCAAAACACTTTCACTTTTCCCAATTTTGACAGTGCAAGCAATATGTCAGCAGATTTCTTTACAGGCTTTTGCTCAAGTGCGTAACAAGTTCACCTGTACAACATAGTAACAATATATTACATTTGCCTAATTTCTTTAAGCCGTACTGCGACTGCGACATGAAGATATTTTTATTTTATCAAGTTTGGCTACCCAAAGAGGTGGAAGCAACCAACCGACACAGGTTAATTTGTAGAAATAGCAATAAAATTTATTATACAGCTTAACGAAATGGAAGGCATTGTCACAGTACTACTCCTAAAATGAGGGTTTTACTTATTTTTAACACGCTTTTTTGTAATGTTTTGAGTTCACTTTTATTTGTTCTATTTATTTCATTAGCGATATGGACTCTAATTAATTGTTCTTTATGCCACTGGATCTTTTTAGAAATCTTTATTAAACAAATTTACTCATTTTTAATTGATAAAAGTGTCTGGCAAGTTTTTCAAATCTCAAAATAATGTCATAAAACAGACATGGCACTAGGAAAATGTATTCAAAGTATTTTTGTCGTATAAGGTATATTAATGTCACTTTAACACAGTGGCATGTTGTGACAAATAACCGTGACAGTTGAACAGTGGGCTAACAAAAGCACGACCAACTCAAACCATATAAAAAATCGAACTTTCATTACAATTTGGAACATGCAAATAATTAAATATTTCAGTATTTAGAAATTTGACTGACACGTACTGACTTTGGATAGTCACAATAAGTAAATGTAGCATAGGGTTGAGAGACTACGTGTCTCCATGATTGTTAATCATATATGTATGCCACTGGAGTGTTGTAATTGAATGCAATACCAATACCTCCCACACCCCACAGTCTTTATGGCTTTCCTTTTCTAGCCAGTGTATTTTACTTCAAGCGCCAATAATTCCAATAAAAATTAAGTTCAATATAAGCTTCCAATACATTCATAGACATAAATGTATATGTTTGTATTCGCGTGCGTGTATAGGTAGAAAATATAGTAGCATGCGCTATACTACGTATGTATATACCCAAATAGTTTTCAGAAAATGAAAGTGGAATATGCAGCGCGCCAGCGCGCATAGTTCGATGAGGGAAAAGTAAATAGATAGAAATAATATAAAATTACGTGCACGTAATTTCAGATTACCTTTACGTAGATGTGCACAATTATAATGGTTCCAATAACATCTAGTATTAAAGTTGGAAAAGAAACAAGTTCCTTTCAAACTCAAATTGACTTAAAGTTAAGTAAAGTAAAGTAAACTAATTCTATAACAACTTAATTGTTATGGACTTATAAAATCAACACTAAAACTGTATTGTTATAATTGCATGTGACGAATACATGACTCACAAATTTTGTCTATAACAGCTCTACTTTTCATTGTCCGAGTGACTAGTAATTCGTAACTGCGTTGCTATAAAATTAAAGCGCCATTAATTTTATAATATTTTTGGAATAGTTTTTTTTTTTGTGTTTATTTTACATATTTTGCATATTTGTGAGTTAAGAAAACAATTAAGTGAGTTGTGTGCAAATTATTAACAGTTATTATAACCGTAATTTGTTTAGCTCTATATTTACGAACACACACAGGCATACACTCAATCAAAAAAAACAGTCTTTCAATTCATTCATGCCACTCAAGTCGCTATGTTGTATGCAATTAATATCTATGCCATAAGCTGGATAGCTGATTGGCATAGCTTACATAAGTCCAATATCTTTCGTTTCATTGAGTGGACAAAGCGAGCTGTCCAATCGCTCCGCTTGCTCGTTATGCTCCAAAATGATTATGTTACATATTATTCGAATCAATATATATATATATAAATAAATATACAGATACATATATATATATTGTATATATATATATATATTTATATATGTTTGATAAATAAGTAGATCAAGTAAGCGAATAGATTGATCAGTGTAACTATGAACATATACAAAAATTGGTATATCGCTCAACTGCCCTCTGTTACATGCAACAGCTTGTCTTTGCCTCTTGTCCGTGAGGGTTGATGTAGTTCAATATATTTCGTTTCTCCTGCTTTGGATTGTTGATAAGTTGACTTAACACTTTCATTTCAATAGTTATCAACATAATAATGCTTAGGTAAACAGAACCCCGGATATATATTATTACTTTGTTGTTACTGCAACGTATCTGAAAGCGGTATAGACATATATATGTGTAATCCATTGTCATGGACTTGTCTGAATTCTTTAGATCCGCACAGATAAAACCAGTTATTAATAAAAAGAGTCTGAAAAATTAAATACAAACGAATTCAAGCTATACATTTACGTATAGATACATATTCATATGTATGCTAAATTTACACATAAAAAGACAAATAATTTATCATACAAGCAGGTACAATTTATCTTATTTACTTCATTTTTTTAAAGATTAAAATCCGTATTAAATCGTATTTATCACTATTAATATAATTCAATAATACTTATACTATATACATAGTGGCAGCCATGCCTGTTATCCACGCGTTATGTAATGCATGTTCTTGAGTTGCGAAACTTTTTTTTAGCTATCCTGCTCATTAGTATGGTATATACAACCACACAGACATGCATACATTATAGCTAACACGTTTCTGCGATTGTTAAAAACATTTACCTAAAAATAACTTATTAATAGAAGGAAGAATAGAATAAGAGTACTCGACTAAGAGATACTCTACCTTCTAGTAAGCACATCATTAGCAGACAATTTTTTTCTTTAAAATTATGCAAAATCTTTAAAATTTTGTGTTTTTTATCTTTCTAGAAAACTATTGAAGCAATCTTCAATATTATTGCCCCACTCCGTTGTAGTCTCTGATATCATTTCGATTTTACAGAACAATAAGCTAGAGTAGGATAAGTAAATAGACATAATACCACATACATTTGCACAATCTGCAATACATAATGCCCATGTTAAGAATTTCCACAGTTATAAGTATTAGATTAATAAGGAGATTATGTGGTGAAACTAATGGCCAACTTCTTGGCAAAAATTTTGAATTGACATCAGTTTTTTTCGAACCTTGTCTCTTTTGATCTTTACTTAAGTAAAAACGAGTTTCCCTTCTTCGTCATTTTTTCTCTGAATAAAATACACAACTTAATAAAAATTTATTAAATGCTTGTGGCGTCATTTAGCAAGACATTTAGACAAATACACATTTTCATATTATTTACATATTTCGGGTGAATGGTAAGCTGACTATGATGGTAAATGTGTTATTGCTAGTGTTTGAGTTGTCACCTTCGTGCAGACTACGAATTGCGATATCTATTACAAGCGTCTTTGGGTGGCTATGTTACTTTTTGTTAGCCATTAAGGGCACATAAAATAATTAATAATGTGTAAAGATTAATTGTTTTAACTTGTAGAATGTAACGTTGGTCAATGGCTTACGTTTTTTGATCATAGTTATTGCAAAAGTCGCTAAGTGTGTACCTATGACTCAAGGGAAACTTTGGTTTATCCGGCAATACTTAAGAGCTGTTAAAATGTTTTTTCAAGGCCTACTCTGTGTTCATAAAGTCATTTAGTTCTTTTTCTATTGGTTTCTTTTTAGTTACCATTACTCTAAGGTGTGACTTGTTGCTGCAAAGATTTACTATCAATTCGACAAACTGCATGAAGACTGAGTATAAATAAGTTTGTGTCTTAAGTCATTTGATTTACTTTGAACGTGATTTCAAACATTTACTCACCTGTTTCGAATAACAATAGACATAATCCCAGAAGCATGTATAAACTTTGTCGATGTGTTGAAAACTCCATGTTGCTGCTGTTATTGCGCATCGCTTTAACTGTAACTGTAAATTTTCGTGTTGTTGCAGTTGCGTTTTTCAGGTTAATTCACAGAATTTGAAATACCAAAATGCAAGCACAGGCCGACAGTCAAACGGTACGGCAACAGCAGCAGCCGAAAAAAGGCCAGTCTCAACAGCAGACAAAGACTTTATAAACATACATACATACATACATATGCATGTAAGTATGTAACTATGTAAGTAAGAAGACAATGTCGTAATCTTTCAATTTAGATTTTTTCGTTTTCAAGCTTTGTGTTACAGTTTTCTTGAACTGTTGGTTTTTTTTCAACTACGACTGCACTTTAATTCAGTTTTTCAGTTTTGTTTTTATTTTTTCTATGTTTTCTAAGTTACTGTTGTTACTGTTGCCGCGGCTGTTGACTGTTGGCTGCTTGCTGCTTACTGCTAGCTGCTGACTACCCCCTATTATTCGCACTTTCGTTAGAGCTTGAGGCACAACGCCACACAGCTTAGTTCACACACACACTTGGATTGCAACACTCGGTTTGTGTCTTTTGTTTTAGCAAACGGTGGTTTTGGATTTCTTCTTTGCAATGCTGCAATGACCGACAGTTGCAACGAAAATGTTATTGAGCGAAACACTGCAGATGCATATATATATGTAAATATGTGTATTAAAACAAAAGAACCTAAGATCGGATGAATGTTGAAAAGATTTGAAATCTGCGCGCTTTTCGCTGGTGCACTACGAAAACGGAGAAATAGAGCGAGCAAGTCAATGTTTGGCTAAGAAAATGTGAAGCAAAATAAAAGAAATAAACAAACAACGAAACTAAGTTTTGTTTTTGTTTTTATTGATGTTTTTATTTTAGCAAAACTTTCTTTTCGACGCAGAGCCAGTCTGTGTACGTTTGCTGTTGCTTTTCGCGCACACACACGCGTTTCTTGAACTATAAAATGCAGTTGAGTCTGCTTTCTACATGTGCGCTAGTTGAGTGCAATAGTCACGAATTCAGCGGATCATACCTTCTCAGTTTATAAGCAAATTACAACACTCGGGTTATATGTTATATATAAAAATTTTTTTTAAACCGCTTTTTAAAGTCTACACATTTTCTTTAGATGCAGCAAGGTAATTGCAATATTCCAGTTGTCTTAAGCAAATTGCTTCTTACCATGCGCTCCAACGGACAACACGTCTTAATCGAAACAACTAAGCAGCGCGACTGTGCGCAGCAAGTGCTTCAACTCAGTCAGCTGGGCCATACCAAAGTCAGATTCCGACGGCAAATGTGGTTTGAGCAGTTGTTGGCTGTTAGTTAACAGTACCACTGTTACTATTAATGTTACTGCGATGGTAGTAGAAGTTGTGGTCTCCGAGGCCAATGGTACCGTATAGACGGTAATAGTATCTCTTAAGCTTTTGAAAGTAAGAGTAAAATCTGTTTCATTCAAAAAGCTTTTCAGGGAACTTTATTGTGGATTGTACTCTTTGCTCGAATTGCTTATGTCTGTTAATAGACAGAGAATCTGTGGAATTTCGAATACGGCAAAATTAAGGCTAATTGCATTAAGATAAAAGTTATTGCTTCAAAAATATTTGATTGCCTAATTTACACTTTCAAAACGCCCTTACAAAGAGTGCAAGATTTCCAAGATCATTACTTCTTTCTGTTACTTTAAATGTTGGTTTGATGAGGTGCTATTGCAAAAATTCAAATGCTGAATATTTAACATCATCATAGTTTGTATTCATGCATTTAAGCCATAATAGTTACTAATGGTCCTTGATATATTTAAATCTTCTTAGTAGCCTGCATTCCGTTCCCCAACCAGTTACCTAGAAGAGCTTAACGGTTTGGTAAATTCAAGCTAATTTCGTGGCACAGAATCGAAAGTGAAACCGTCGAAAGGCAATACCAACGGCCAAGAACTGGGCTGAACCACTCGACCAAAACCAATTCTCACGAACACTTACAAAACTAACAGGCGACTGGCCATATACACCATATATCAAATTATATATACAATTTTATATATATATATATATACATTTATCTGTATGTTAAATTAAAACAAAGCATAACTCTTGATATATTTCTTTCAATGTATTTTACTTAAATATTTTCCCACGATTTTTAGCCACTTGTTCACAATTTGCTTCTGGGATTCTCCCTTTATCTAGAGCTGCGTTTTCGCGTCTGTTTTTAGTTTAACCACTCGTAATAGAAGGTCATAACCGTAAGGCAAAGATGGTAGTAACCTAACCTAACCTTATTCGCACCTGTAGAAATTTATTTACCAGTTATTTAGACAAAACTAAGGTTTATAAATGTTTGACGTTCAAAGCTTGATAGTTCTCTTATGTTAGCACTTACATATTTGGTAAAGACAACGATTATCACTCAATCCACTTGCCACAAAGGCCCAGGTGTACAAATATGTCATAGTTTCGCCAGAAAGTTATCAAGTTTAATGCACAATTTCATAAACAAATTATTATAATGTACCCTAATGTCTTAATTACAAAAGCCAACCGAGAGTTGTCGCTCCAAATCGTTGTGAATAGTTACAAATGTTTTCGACATTTTCAGTTCCACTTGCCATTGCAAAAAGATGCAGACAGCGCCCCTATAATGTTTGCCATTCACTTTACAAATAGGCGGTGATAATATATAAAACAAAAAAAATCTTTTTCTAACCACTTTATTACCCTAATTCCATTAAAATGGGTATGCAAAGTATAACAGAACTTGTAAATGAACTTATATGAAAATTAAAATGAGGGGTTTTCAACGAGTAAATATTAAATGTTAGCTATGAATGTTTGTAGATTTATTTGTTCGTATTTTTGCTTGTCGATGTATTTATTGTATCTTTTTATCTATCATGTACAAATTTCAATTAGGAAAAATGAGGTACTCTGAAACTGGAAACAGGGTATCACCTAGTTAAACTTGATTATCTTGCTTTTTGGTTATTCGTTTTCACAACTTTTTGATAGTTTCATTAAAATTGAATGCGCAATAAGTCGATCATTGAACAGCATGAACTAGTATTATAGTATCGTGCATGGGAGTCCCTGGTAAGATATAATTATGATACACAATCAATTTTACTATGCTTTGGGCATTGACAAAAATACTGATAATAAGTGTCTGTACATTAAACAGTTAAATACGTAACCTTGATAACTTCCCTACTAATAGCTACGTATATGCCGCATGCTATGGTAAAGTAAAGTAAGCCTAAAAGCAAACATGTACGGATACATACCCACATACATACAAATCTACATTTGTAACGGCCTTCATGATAGCCATTCATTGTATCCACTTACTGTGGTCAAATACTGATCTATTGTATTCCAAGTTTGGCCAAATATGGGAGTGTTGCATTTTAGAAAAGCTCATGATATAATGGCCCTGATAATTGAAAAAGCTATTGTGGAATATACTGAATAATACAATTAATTAGACTATATAGTTTCTTATAATTTAAGCCAAGAGCTTGACACATTGAAAAATCCGATGACAATTCAAATACCATTTCAACAATATCTTTGTTTTAAAGGCTCAGCACTGGTTATACGCTGGCAATACAACTACATTTGCTTGTGTCCTCTGGCTGAAACTTTTGGGCTTTTAATCATTTTAAACTAAATATTTCGATTCTAAAAGAAAAATGTTTCACTTTACACTATATCTTGTATACAATATTGTTTTCTCTATTGCATAGAAATAGTCTTAGTTTTCCAGTTGGGTCTATAAACCTCAATGTTTTATTGTAGTATGCTTTATTACTCTGGATATTATGCTTGAAACCTCAATGTTTTTAGTATGCTTTATTACTTTGGATATTTTGCTTGAAAGGTTAATTTACTTGCCCTCGCAATTCTCAGTAATCTCTTGCGCCTACGGTTTTGCTATTTGCTGAAGGAGTAAAAAGAAACATTAAGACTAACGCAGCATTTGTCAGTTTTTGTGCGTGAATCATTGATTTCCAATCTATTTCCAACCGAATTAATTAAAAAGCAATTTAATTTTGGGTAATTTAAAACTAAACAGTAAACTAATCAATTAGTGTACGAAAAGTATGATTAGGTACACTATTTTGCAAGCACATATAAGGAAAATCATTCTACGAAATATGCTTGTGTATATAAGGTGTATAAATTTGCTTTGTATATAATTTTTTTTAAATAGCAACAGCGATTAAGTCACACCTTTGGTATAAATTATACGCGAAATCTTACTGTCAGTAGTTCGTTTTGAAAAAATAGACGCACCCACAAACTTATAGCAAATTTAGCAGCCAGAGTTAGACAATTCAAAATCAGAACAGTGACTTAAAAAATAACAGCAGAAACAATGTGAATGCAACGACAACAAAGGTAGTAGCAACCAACTTGCTCACCTTCTCCATACCGTGGAGTGACGGTTTCGCAATCACCGACCACTCAGCGACTGGGCGGCTCTCAACGCCACAACCACAATTGCTGTTTTGGGGTCCATAGAAGTCAGGTAGAGGGTAGAGTACGGGAGCTTGTGAGTGTGCGGGGGCGGGTATCGCAGATACTCATGCATATGGAAGCAGGCGAACGAGCACGACAGCGCCATTTAAATTGTGGCAAACAGTAACTAGAACTTACGACAACCAGTAAAACAGATACTTCACTGCACTTCATAACAGCTGCACCACAACCAGCTGACCAACCACGCCTTGCCTGGTTACTTTTGCTTAAAGCGAATCTACTCGTAATGTATGTGGATAATTTCATGCTGTTTCTTTAACTATCAATAGAAGTACACTTTAAGTTATTTGTTAGCGGCTTACTTGATATATAAAACAGGCTGTATTTGTATTTAAAGGACCAAAAAAAAAACTAGGAACTTAGAGGCAGCGCTTCGACGCATTTTGATTGCATTAAATTAAGCTTTATCATCACAATTCTGAAATTCTGGATTATCCAAGGATCCAATACAACCCACACACTACACTGACTGAAACCGAAAAACAAACCACTTGGTTAAAAAAATTACTTTGACGGCTATGTTGATCAAAAATTCGATTCACATCGTACCTTTAAAATACTTGATACTTTAGAATGCAACAGTTTTATACAATTACAAACGTCTCAAACACATTTTTAAGGCACCCTGTACACAGGTACAAAGCAACATTCATAATATTGTCACACACTGCAGCTCAATGTACAAGTACTTTAAGCCCAACGCTAGGTTTTATAAACCGGATTAAAACAAAGCCGTAGCAAAATTCAACTACAGCTTTTGAAGCCGCACATAACATATACTACTCCAGCTTTAACAAGCCTTAATGTTTAGTTACTCAAGGTCGCGGTTGCTATCACTCAACATCAAATCAGCGATGAAAGCTTTGATGAAATACCAATTTGAGGATAGCTCTCTAACTACCAAGACCTATAGACCTATATAATAATAAATATACAGTAGAAGTCCGGTTTAACGAACCATTACATGCAAGCCGCTGTCCGTTAAATCGAATAGTTCGTTATGTCGAGTACTCAACTGAGGTCCCTTGTCGCAAATCCGTTAAACGGAGTGTACGTTAAACTTGACTTCTACCGTATTAATATTTGCTTTAAATATCATTATTAAATACATATAATTATTAGTTATATATATTACATGTAACATATCTTGTTCAGTTATTTATTTAATATTATATTTAACACAACAGAAGTTCGTTTTTTCTTCAAGTTTATCTCCTACAACTATTTTTTCCGACATCACAAACAATCTTAAGAATTACCCGTTTTAAGTGAGTCAACAACGATGGGTAAGTATGTATGTGTATATGAAAGTGTGGGTGAGTATGTACGTATATACAGTGGACGTTCGGTTTAATGAACCATTCATTGCATTGTTTCTTTACATTTTTGTATTGATTTAATGTTATGTTCACATACATATCCCTTTTCATTCGTTAAATTGAGTATAAGAGTTAGTTATATAAGGTAAGGTTCGTTATATCAATGTAAAAATTTGACAAGTACGTTAAATCGCGAATTTTTTAAACCGAAAGTACGTTAAACCGGATATCTACTGTATATATGTCTATACATATATATCCATATCTATATATATATTTCCGGAATGCACAAAGCCGGGCTGGAACACAGTTTAAGTAGGTTTTCAAAAAATAATCCTGTTCGAGACTAAACATAGTTGTCTATTATAATTTATAAGTAATATAAGCAATACCAAAACATAGTTTGGACTGTTGATGCGTAACGAAATTAGCTTTTGGACATATTGGTCATACCTTTGCTAGAACGAATGCAATTAGCCAGACATTGACTACTTCCTCACTGATTTAAGCCATGTCGACAGCTTTTGCGATTAGGTGTACATTCTACTGCCAAGTAGGTCTCAAGGCACGAAGTCTTTCATTTGTTATATATTCCTATTGTTTTGTCTAACAGACAAACAATTCTTTTGTTAATAAATGTGGGTTTGATGTTTTAACTTCAACTTCTTGTGGTAACAAAGTGTAAGTCGAATTCTTATTAAATATGATCAATCCATATCAATGATATGTCTTATACGTAAGATATGATTTATACAGTTTGTGGGAACACAAATACATGCATATTTTTTCAACCAAGAGGCACACATAATTATTTATTAGCCCATTTATCATCCGTGTTGCACAATTTCATAAAGATTGGACATTAAACACACAAGTTATTCATGAATTAAACTTTAATTCTGCATTGCGTGTAGTGCAATAAAATGTGGGTATATTTGTTAACGTATATGTGTTAACGGCTTTTCGTAGCTAAGTGTGTAATGATATCTTTCCTATAATTCAAGTATAAATATAAATCTATTCAACTTCACTTTATATTAGCCTTTCAAAACTGTTACTAGCAGGAGGTCTATGATAGTAAAGTAATAAATTACGAAAATCTAAGTTTTATTTTTATAAATAAAACGTAGGTAACTTTTCAAACAAAAATATAAAAATTTTAATGTTTTCTATTCCCTGCTCTAGTATAAACTCAAATGCCCCTAAAAAATGCTACACATTTTAGGTAATCCAAATAGGCTTACAATATATTAATCAATTGACCACTGTAACGACCCAAATCTGTGGTATTATACATTTATTGATTAACTAATTTATTATGAAATAAACTATATCCACAGTATTAAGGTGTAATCGAGTTCATTACAGTTGGCTTAGAGTATCTCATAGTCGCGCAAATTTAGCTTCAGCATTCTTAGTTTTCTTAGTCAATGCACAAATGTTCAGTTTATTTGCCTGCGACATTGCATGCTGAAACCATTCAGTTCAGCGAGTGTATACGTATTATATAGTTCATGGAAGGTAATATACCAGCCTACTTTGTTTGGACCAACCGGTCACTGCATTGCTGGGTGCTATGGGGAAAAACAACAATTAGTCCTTTCAAATATTCAATACAAATTCATTTACATAATACTCAGTCAAGCATTGTCGCCGCGGTGCTACATTTGGACCAAATTCGTGAAATTGTAACTGCAGCTTAATACGAGAAAGGTAGACACGATTTAACTACCAACGGGAGCACCATTGGTACCAGTATTGGTCTATGAAACGCCTGAATTCATGAGCTACCATGTATATCTTGGCTAGCATTTTAAAACAGATTGAGTACAAACCAGCGGGCATGGTTACTGAGCTGATCTCCAACGGTGTCTTACATCAAAGTAACAATTATAAGTAAAATGCTTTAGTCGAAATTATTGGAATAAGAGACACCGTTGATCCAGTTGGTTAGGAATTTTACACACAATATTATATATTATATATTATATATTATATATTATATATTATATATTATATATTATATATTATATATTATATATTATATATTATATATTATATATTATATATTATATATTATATATTATATATTATATATTATATATTATATATTATATATTATATATTATATATTATATATTATATATTATATATTATATATTATATATTATATATTATATATTATATATTATATATTATATACATTAAAGACTTTCAATTTCGAAATTCCACACAATTGATCAGTTTTAGGTCGAATTGTTCAACCCCGACCACCTGTAACATTCACAAATTGAATTTCTACCTGTGCCACTATTTAAGGCAACTCGCCGTGCTACTATTAACAGACACTTGTCACAATTTTTTGCACTCGATGTTTGTTATTATTTGCATTACTTTTGCTTTATTGCCAAAAAGTAAAAGTACTTTATCTGCAATTTTTTAAGCTAGTGCCTTAAATATGTATACACAAACGATACGATATTATGGTGTCCTATACGATTGTCCACAAGCCTAGATGGGAGCAGTTGTCACTCTATTTAAATGTCAGTAAATCGTCAACAATGCATGCAGCTGTGGCCTTAATGTTTTCTGCTGTAATATGGCATTTAGCAGTCAGGTGACACACCCAGGTTATATGGCTTTGCATTTAAACAATTAACAATGAAACAGCAATATCATAAACATTTTTATATTGTTTGAACTATATCGATACGTTCTTAACTAACTTAATCTGTAGTTACCCTTACTTATAAATATTATTGTGTCAATAAATTTCTGTAGGATACCCTCTAACTCACTTATACTAAGTTTAATTTTTATGAGATTGTTCTTCCAGTTTAGGAGATTGATGTTATCGTAAAGACGAAAGACCTCAAGATATAGCTAGATCGACGTGGTTATTGATTCTATTGTTACTGGCCTCCAAAAATATTGTTTTCCCAATTCTTAACGTAACGATATTGAATATCGGGGCACTAATCGCGTGTAAATATTTCATTAAAATACAGAACAGTATAGTAACATGAATATAAAAATTAGGCGGTATAGTATTAAATGGCGGTCCCAAAGTGTATACTTTTGGGCGCAGGAAAAAGTCTCAATTGAAGGCTTACACGTACAAAGCCAAAAAGTATTCAATTACATAGGTTTTTATTAGATAGCTTAAAGATATTTGGGGAATGGGTACTTATTAATTTGGGTGCACAATATATCTACAGACGACCTTATAATTTAGGTACAAAATGATCTCTTAAGGCTTAAAGTCCCATTTTAATGTTAATGTCAATTAATCTATAAGTACTTTAAGTTTTATACAGAAAATACATATACATATACTAGCTCAAATTATACTCTTCACGTTTTACGATGCACTGAGTGCATTTTAAGAAATACTCTTTTGTTACACTTAAAACGGAAAACATTTTTAAATTGTGCAAAAAAAAAATGTGGCCCTTAAAATTAAAAAATTATAGCCTCTAATAGAATCACATGCCGTCACTCTCATACACACACATACACATGTACAGTCAAAGATACGCCCTTTAAAAAGTTATAATGTTCCATAAAACAGAGTTAATTTTTATATACTTCCACTTTTGTTTATGTTTTTCGTAAGTCTCCTTAATATAATAGTACTCCATGTTGCTTTTTTTTACTCAGCTTAATCTATTAGATAAAACGATACAGCGAAGTTTTCAAACGACTTAAGACCCTTGCCCTGTAAAAGTCATTAATTTAGAGTATTTCTGGACAACAAATAATTTTAAAAAAATATAAAAGAGACAGTTTTTCCATGAGTGCCTCAAAGTATGCCCCATATTCTATGACAAAACTGTATCCCCGAATGAATGGGACTATGCGAATGTAGAAGATATATAAGCTATTTACGTAAGTGTGCATACAAGTGTAAATACATGCATACTAGATTTCAGATACATTCAATAGTATTTTTTTGTATGCAGTGTTAAAAGTAGTTGCGATTACGAATAAGATAATCTACAGTGTTGTGGGAACTTCAATATGTAAAGTTCTTGTTAAGGATCTATTATGTTAATACCGCGTATATTAACACGGAAGCGAAAAGTAAAATGCCAACTCTAGGCCAAAGTTTTTAAGACCTTGAAAAACTAAAATACTGGAGGTTCGAACATCAAGGCCGTTTTTGTAGTGCACAAAACTAAAAATAAAAGTACAAACATTTCTCCAGGAATCTTTCAGCTTAGAGTATTGCATATTTTCATGCGTCAGAAAAAAAAAATAGCGCCAAAAAGAGAATTAAGCTGCACTTTGGACTTATTGATTATTGGGAGTACTCAGAAGGCTCAGAATATTGAAAACCTTTTTCCTGCTCCCAAATCCCGAATTAATGTAAGGAAGTTTTAAAGCCCTATTCGATTTTTTAGATTTGTATCAGATTTAAAATAGATATAATACATTTATCTCATTGAATAATTTTGTATATAAAACTAGCTTAACTTGCCATAATAGTTACCAGAAAAATTATTTAATATTAAGACATAGCTAAAAAAAATATGGTTTTTTATAGCATACTTTATAATATAATTAGTTTTTTTTACTGATTTAAACAGACTTTATACATTATAATTGCCTCTTTGTCATATGTTAATCTGTGTGTCATCTATATGTTAAAGTATTATGAATACCCATACACACTATTGTATTACTTGTAAATACATAGAAATAACAAATACGTATATGTGCATACTTGTACTTATGTATGTATATGTGTATGTTTGCACGTTAAAAAATATACAAGTATATATTATATATACCTCTACAATTGTGTTGTTATACATGTGTAAGCACATATGCCATGTATATATGACACATATTTTTACGCACGCATACATCATTCTCATAACGGCGCTAAATGTTCTATGGATCCCTTAAATGTCACTATACTTTCTTTCCATTGAATGCGTGTACATGCATGTGTATGTTAATTGATTTGTAATACATGACATATATATATATATATATATGTTTATATGAATATATATATATACATTCCTTACAAACTGTGATTTCATATATAATTTAAATGAGAATATAATTCGATAGTGAAGAGTACGAGTCTTAGTAAGATCCCTAAAATTTCACTATACAAACCTGGTATATATAGTAAATTAAAATTTAAAATGGCAGTCTCTTTTTATTAACACACATGCACGATAAAACATACATGTATATATACATATGTACATAGTAAAATCATACATTTCTATGTATTATTTATGATTGTTATACATATATAAGAAATAAAATAGAGATTTGTTCTCTTCATTTTTAAAAAAGATTATAATTATAAAGAACGAACGCTAAACAGCAACAAAAGGAATGCTATACAAAATGATGAATAATATTCGTGTGTGAGTTGCATTTGTATTAGTGCGTGTCGGTGTGGTAGAAAAAAGCAGAGAGGAGAAGCAAAAAAGCAAATAAAGATCACACACACACACATGAGCCTACACAAACGCTGACAAATACCCACACACACGACCTGGTAACGAATAGCATGCACAAGAGAATGTAAAACAAAATAAAATGTACGTCGCGAGAACAACAAGTTTTTTTACATATATATTTTAATACATATGTACAATTATAAAAAAAGAAAACCCCTCTAAAACACTACATACAGAAAAAACACAAACATGCATTTACACTCATGCAGTAACATATATATATATATAGTAACATATATGTATATATATATATATATGTGTATGAATATATATATACATATATATATAGTACGTCATAGTATATATATATATATATATATATCTGTAGTATGTCATGCATACGTTAACAGTATAATACATAAGTATGTAGTATGTATGTGAATCGGCGCAATGCCACAGACACAGCGGAAAACTGGCTGTACGCCATCAAAATGTCTGCAACACAGACATTCACCCATACGAGCACAAAAGCAAAATATCATGAACACGACGTACAGTACAAAATAAAATACGTCTGTATGTATGTATGTCTGTATTAAAAACAACAGTCAGACACGCACGCACACAGTCAGCGAAACAACGCAAAGCGTGTACAACAAAAACAGCGTGGACTGCAGTGTAAGAGTGTATGTGTGACAAGCCGTAGTAGAGTATATGTATGTGTATTTTTCAGTTTTCTTTCAGTTTCTTTTCGTTCGTTCGTCGAAACGCAAGTGTTGGTGAAATTTGCTGCGGTAGTGTGTATAAAAGACAACAAGAATAGCTCTGACTTGCCTTCATTTGAAAGCAAATGTAATATCAAAGCTTGTAAATCGTGTTTTATAAAATAAAAGACTTATTAATAAAAAAAAGTCTTAACATGCCTTAGCATACAAAGAAGAAGAAAGCTAAAAGCTCTCTCTTTCTCTTTCTCTCTCTCTCTCTCACTCATTGACTCGATCGTGGGCCGCTTCACATGTTCATTGTAATTGTTGTTATGATTAGTGTTATATTTTGCTGTTTCGAGTTTGCTCTCCTCTCACGCGCTCGCGACTTTCTCGAAATTGTAATAGCACAACACAAATAAAAATAAAAATATAGTAAACAAGGCAAGCCACATTGTAGAAGTGGCCGTGTGTGTGCGACTGTGTGCGTGCAAATTGATGACAACGAAGCGTGTGTGAAGCGAACAGTGCGTAAATTGGCTGCAATGAAATGAGTTTGGCGAATTTGCAGTTTTCGTTGAAAGAAGTGCAGTTAAAAATAAATACATAGTATGTACTCATACATATAAATGTGCATATACACATATGTATTTTCAAACATAAAATATTATTACCAGGTTCAGTTTTAAAAATCAGGTAAGCTGATTATATGCAATACAAACATACGTATCTATGTAATTAATAAGATAATGTTACTCTTTCAGCATGTTAGGAATACCGGACTAAGTTTTATGTAACTCTTTATATATGCACACATATATATATATGTGTGTGTATACTTATTCACACCTGTGCATATACGATTAAACGATCATACTTAGTGATTGCCGCCCAAATTATGGATGCACAGTTTGAACATTTGTGTCGCATTTGTGCGGCTAACACGAAATGCAAAAACAATTCGGTGGTCGAAAGTGTTTTTATTTTCAAAACCATGGGCTTGAAGGATAAAATAGCTCGACATATTTTCCTGAACGTAAGTAAAATTAGTTAAACACATAAAATACTAAGTACTAAATTATGTTAAGATGTACACACCTAACATAGATAAAATTTGTTAACTTAAATGGAAAAGCAGGAAGCAGTTTATACAGACATAAGTATGTCACATTATCGTTAGTAGAATTACGTAGTATTAATATAATATAATATTTTATCGACGTAATGTGCCTGAAGCGTAACGTAAAAATTCTAAATATATAAATAAATTCTACAAAATAAAAAAAACAGCTACCACCAGAATAATATACATACAGACCATAATTATGCATGTTTGTTTGTGTGTGGGCGCATGACGGTTGGGCAAAGTAGGCAAAGAAATTTTTTCTAGCTGTTAGCGAGAAACGGCAAGCAGAAAAAATCTAGTTTAGTATCCACAATACAAGTGTAAAAACTAGTGTGCGTGCGTGTTTCTGAATAAAGACAACAGCAGTCAAAGCACAAGCCAAAGAAAATGTTGAAAGAGAAAAGCAAAACAAGCTGCGTTAGCCTTACCTACCTCTTCCTGCATGCCTGATGTTGCTTTCCCCTCTTCACTGGTAGACTTTGAATGTATGGCATATGTACACACCTAAACAGCAATAGCAGTTACACTACACACTTGAGTAATATAATATTCAGGAGCCTCAAACATTTTAGCACAGCGTATAACAAACGAAAATATTGAGTGAAGAGCTAATGTGTAATGTTAAACATAGCAGGAAAGGTAATTTTGCCGATAGTTTGTTTCTAACAAAATTTTTTTTAAAGATCAGTTGTTTTAACAAATCCGTAATTAGTTCCATACATATACAAAAACATATTGCAAATTTATTTATTCCAAGTCTTTTCATCGTTATTCTAGGTTGCTGAAGATGACCCACTACCAAAAGTGCTTTGCAAATCCTGCTACCGCCAAGTAGAAGCCACCGCCTCGCTCTCAAATATAGCCAAGCACACTCAGCGCGTATTTCGAGACTTTGTGCTTAGCACAGTGGTATGAAATAATTAAAAATATAGAAACAAATTTGTTATAATTTGCTTTTTGCAGCCCAAACATGCCCGTGAGGCAACGGCATCCTTGCTTAATGTTTCCCCAGTACCTTTAACACCACCAGTGCCTGCTCATGATGCTAGTGACTCAATCCACAGAGGCAGCAATGCTAAGAATCATGGCACCAACTCAAACAACGACACATTTCAACCCATAAAGCTAACACGTCCGGTGGAGACTACTATCACACTCACACCGTACCAGCCGGTTAGTCAAACACATGACGTTGTGATCAGCTTAACCAACAAAGACAGTGAGATGCGACAACAACAAAAACACCAACGCGTGCCATCTACTGTAGCTTCCCAATATAGTAACAATAGGGGCAACACTAAGATAAACAATCCAATTCCCCCAAGTCGGCGCAACAGCGTATTTGGGGACACACGATTCAACTCAGCACCTATGTCAATTGCACAGCGTTCAATGCAACAGCCACCTTCCTTGGCACCCTTACATCCGGAGATTTCGCTTACCAAAGCCACAAAAAAAAGTCCAGAAAAGAAAAGTTCACCTGCGGGAGTAATTCACTTTATACAGACTCACGGACGCATCACAGGCAGTGCGCCGACCATCACAAGTGTAACAGATAAAGCTTACCATGATGATGCCAGTAGATCTACAAATACCAGCAGTCCACAAGCTGCTCCTTCTGTTTCTATCCCTCACGCCGTTAACAGCGCTGGCGTACCCAACCTGCCCAGTAGCGTGCTTCAACAAAAAAGACGTAATCTTAAAAACGCGTTGAACAACATCAGTGCCATACGAGACGGGCAGGTATCTCTTTTAAAAACATCACACCAACGTCAGGCTATCGAAGACAATGATGTTCGACCATTGGTTACCACCACCGTTGTGCCGCACTTATCGCTGTATGGAGTAGAGCCATCAGTGGAAGAGGCCCTTCCAGAGCACATCATTATAGCTGCACCTAAGAAGAGGAAGGAAGAACCGCTCACTATGGTTCGTCCAGGTCCACCAAAATTACAAAAAATTCCACCTACTCAAATAAATTCACCGACTGAAGCTCATCCACCTGCTCCAAAGCCTAAAACACCACCCAGTATGAGTAGTCTTACCGACGCTATTTCACTGGGAAACGTTATTCGTGATCCCGATCTTCTAAGACTTATACTCAAGGCCCTCAAATGGCCTGTCACATCAGGAAATTGTGAAGACCAAATGGCTCGGCTGAAGAACTCCAAATTTGCGGTAATTATGTCAGATAGTAACCTGTTACAGGATAACGATCTGACGCAATTGCTGGGTCCCTATGTGGGCCCCATAATGAATGCTGCGCAACAGCAGCAAAAACATTCGTCAGTTCCTCCTGCTACAATTCCTTCTCCATCCTCCAGTCCGTCACAAGTAGTAAATGAAGTACAGACAATTGGAGACTGCACAATGCCATATAAATTACCACCAGAGACATCAGTACAATTAGTGCCCTCCAGTCCAACAGAACAGGATGCCCCACAATCAATACCAAGCAAACTAGCGGGCCCTACCTTTAAGCGACAGCAGCGTAAGGCACGTATACGTGAATTACTTGTGGATGGACAACAAACCACGGACGCTGCGGCAACTACTTCAAACGCGGCACTTGTTGCCAACGAATTGCTTAACATCAACGCCATGTTGATCTCACAATTTGGGTCAAATCCTGCAGATGCCCTTAACGAGGCTCTGATTTCAATGTTAAGGCAGCAGGAATTAAAGAGCCAACACACTTCTCACCGACGTCCTAGTGAGTCGAAAATAACCACACCTCTTAACTTGGAAGATATTGTCCTTGTTGAACCACAACCATTACTTGAAGCTCCGTTACCATCTAGTAATGATATTACCACTTTCAAAATATCGTCACAAAAACTATCTGAACCTCTCCCTATAACGCGGCCCAATATCAAGCGTCGGAAGGTTGTTATGCAAACTTCGGAGCTCAGCAGTGCAAATGAACCCCGTAAAGATGAAATCTTAATACCCAAAACGGATGAAAATACTTCTGCAAATACTGTGCCTGATCAATGTTTAATCACAGAGGAAACTAGAGGACATACTCCCAAGCCTTCTCAAACTGTGGAAACTTTAGATATCCAGCACGCGGAGGAAACGCTACAGGCACCTACTAGCACAGTTGCGGAAGCTATTCCTCATAGTAACCTTCAGCGGCAAGTAGACCTTGAAAGTGTAACTAATGATACTGATACAGCTGCTACCGCCGCTGTTAGAAACAGTCCAATCAAACCAAGTGTGGCAAGCGTTCGTAAAACAGATGTTAAATCTGCGCTGGGCCAAAAACTTTTGGAAGCCATAGGTTTACCGCAGCCTGGAAAGGACGTCCCCCCCGAAAGTTCCCGCGACACATTGCGTAGTGCGTTAAAGCGCTCGCTGAAGCAGGCTCAAGAACAGCAGCAACAACTAAAGCGCGTAAAACAAGAGGAACCCGTAAAACAGATGGCGGATTCAACAACGAAGCCGAGTGCCGGTGAATCCTCAGATGAACATAAAAAGGCAATCGCCGAGCGGGAACTGGAGTTGCTGAAACGCAAGACAAAGAGTGCGGAAAAACAGAACGTATCGATCAAGGAGTGAGTATTTAATGTGCGCCTTATGGTAATTTTTATAACAACAATGTGTACATATTTTTAGCGAGCGCACGGATGTAAGTTCTTCGTCGTCCCGCAGTCGCAGAAATCGTAATAAATCGAAAATTGATATCCATGAAGAGGACTCTGCAGTTGAAGATAAGAAAAGTGAGCGATGGGATGAAGATGACGATTTGCCGTTAAAAGCTGATTTAGAAAAAATCAGCGATCATATAAATCGTCCTACGCGCACAAGTAAGACGATGTCCAAGTATTACAAGAGTCCAGGGAGCGACAAGGCGTTATCAACACAGAAGTCGCAGCATGCCATGGGCACTCGCTCAACACGGCAACGCTAAATTGTTGACCCTCCGCCCATCAGATTTGGAATATAAAACAGATTAAGCTTACGTTTGACATATAAAATATGCGCAGACATTGCAAAACTTCTCACGTTACTTTAATTCACAGTATACACAGTATATACTTAGATTACTCGTAAATAGTTAAACTATTACTTAACAAATGTTTGTTCATATTGACAATCATAAAAATTAAATGAAATTATTCAAGATTAAGTTTACTTTGGAACTATGCATTACTTCTCATTAAAATGTGTATAGAAAAGTCAATTAACTATAATATTTAAAGTATTTGTACAGAGTCAACCTTTCTTATAATGTGGATGCTGCTACGAATGTTTCATTATCGATCAAATTGTGATTTTTGTGGATAAATTCTTGCAAGTTTTGTTGTTTTTTGATTATTGAAATATAGAATTATATAAAATTAAGCATTTATCATATTTGATAGGTGACTAAAAACAAAGTCCCTTATTACTGCGCAGTGGAGTGTTTTCTAATTTGTTTAAGTAGTTTGTTGTTCTCGCCTAAAGTTTGACGAAAATAGGAAAATGCACAAAAGACATATTTTCGTTTTATGATGATTTTGCTAATACTTATAGGTAATACATTATTTGCACTTTATCTTACTTTAGCTACTTTTTCTTGCACATTTAGCATAAGCAAGTACAAATCTATAAGTTTATCAATGAGTTTTTGTTATATCGCGTTACTTTAAGTAACTATGTATAATATAGGCATACATAAATAAATGATTTACTTAAATATATAGTATAAATATAAGGCCTTTACTATTTTAAAACAGTACAGTATAAGAATTGTTTTACGAAAATTTTAACGTCATCCAAAAAGTTTATTAATGAAATTGTTTTAATATAATGTAATATTTTAAACAGTGTATATATTGTATGCAATTCTTCATATATTGCTCCATTATGCTCATTATAAAGTGAAGTGAGATTTTAAAATAATTTTACTCAAGCAAACTTATTTGAAAAAATTAATATGTGATAGGTCTTAAATACCATATTGGCCTGGGTATGTGAAAATCTTGAAGCAACATCTGTCTTATATGTGATGTCACGGCTTCGCAACAAAAGTTGAGTAATATTGTAGCAACATACCCAGAGTGTGTATATATTTCTATATATACCCCATATAAAGTCGACAGCACTAAAAGCAAACAAATCAGTTGAATATTTTTCACGAATTGTGACGGTTGGGTAGAATGAGAAATTTACAATTGATAACTACCTGACATCTAGCATCTCAGAGTGTTAGATGAGAGAACTGCTGATATAGACTTCACTATAACGATAAATTATAAACATATTTTTTTGTATATGCATTTAATGAATAATAAGCTTCTACCAGTTTATACATACGTTTATAGTATCAAAAAGCCATTTAAACAAAAAAAACCGACATCTAACACACATGTAGTAGTATTTTATCTACAATTGTGTCATATCATGTATATATACTATCTGTACCTGCTTAGTGTTTGCTGATTGTCGCTTTGATAAGTTCGGTAATTATTTAACCCGTTCACTAATTACATACATTTTTTTGGTTTAAAGTAGCCTTTAAAGGTCAGTAAAATGAATTGTTGCTGTGAAAAACGAAAACGTAAGGCGGACGGTTACAGTAGTGACGAGGAGAACCGTTTACATATTAAACTTGATGATGTGAGTATATATTTAACCATTCCGGAGCTTCTAACACAAACGCTAGGCATTTTATGTATATATTAATGAATGTATAAATTCCTGTATGGGCGTGTTATCATACCACATAACCTACGTATACCGCACATTTAAGTGCGGTGGCACAGTCGAAGTTTTTGAGTTATACATAGTAGTAGCACCAAACTATTTTACCTTATTAGATTGAGAGACAGTTATTCCTTTATAAGCTTTTTTGCACATCTCGTTTCTATTAACGCGAAAGCGTGTATACATACAAACATAAATGAACAAAGTGTCAGTGAAAAAGAGAGGGGTAACACATTGAGAGTAAAGCTCCCTCCAGAGCATCTCAAATTTAAAAAGTTTTCTCATTCTTGCCGTTCACCCGTCAGTATGACTGCAATCGTGTTGCTGTTACGCGAGTTTTGTGATCTGTCGGATGCATTTTGGTATAACCAATTTAATTTTGCTCAAAGTTTACGATACTACTATACAAGACGGCGGCTGAGATTGTTCCAGTTTCATTGTCGACAACACTGGTTACATCAGCTAAAAACAAAGTCAGAAAGAATGCAACATGCTACTGCATGCACTGAAATCGATTTTGCGGCAATTGAAGTGGGCACGACCTACCAAGCGCTTGGATTTTCTGAGCGTCAAGAAATTAATTTGGATGACATCGAAATAGTCGATGGCAAAGATTTTAATGTAAGTAAAAAAGCGTAAGCAACTGTTTTCTTATTATGTAAAGAAGTACATACATAGACACATATATACATACATATATGTATATAAGTACGTTCATATGGTGCTGTGATATAGGCTTGAAATCGAATCTATCAGCGCACATTGCCTGGAAAGTTGTTGTTGAACTGCACATGTGTGCGTTTCACATAAGAGCGCTTTTTAGTTATTTCTTCTTTACTTGACATTTAGCGCGGCTTCCACCGATTATTCTCTTTCGCGTAGTTGGTGAGCTTTTGCTCAGCTGTTGGTTTTTACAGTCATGGCATACGGAACAGGCCCACCTCGGGTCGCAGTTGTAATTGGATTTTTTTTTATGGTTTGATAATTGTTCAATTCACAGGACTAGTTAGGTTCGAATATTTATTTCTTACGTATATTATTCATATATTAATCTGGAAATAATTGTTTTTGCCGCTATTACCTACATAATTTTACTCTCGCATTTATAATATACATATGTACGTGCTTACACACATAGACGCACAAAAGCTTTTCAACACTGCGCTTTTGTTTTAAGTCTACGACTTACAGAAGTTTTGGGCGAGTCATTCGCGAAATGTGAGAAGGCAATTTAATAAGGAAAAACTACTGCCGACTGAAATTCAATAAACAAAATGTGAAATGTGAAACAAAACCGTGAAATTTAAAAGTGTGTTGAATATAAAACAATTGCTGTGATAAATTGTTTATAGATACGAATTTTCTACGGCTTTTACCTACTGCTAGTCTTTTATATGAAGGATTCTGTTATAATTGTACACTTTTGTTTAAAATACACAAAAGAAAATATGTTTATACATACATATGTACATGCATGAATGCATACAAAGCAACAAGGCGAATTGCAACTCAGCAATTGACTTCATTCTCGCTGTGATAGTCTCATCCCCCAGTCCGAACAGATAAAATTAAAGGCATGTGTCTTGAGATTTTGTGTAGAACTCTGTGCTGTTGTTGTCATCAAGCCAAAAACGGTGCTCTGAATGAGGTAAGCAGTCAGTCAAGGACTTGCCGATGGGGACGTGAACAATTCGACATTCGAAGTATGCATTGTTATTGTTCCCAGTACATTACTTACCAAATATGTGGGAGGTCATAATATATATATATATATATGTATATATATATATATGTATATGTATATATGTTTATGTATATATATATGTATATGTATATATATGTATATGTATATATAACTGTCATTAATATGAATATTATTATCACGTGTGGTACAAGTATGTGTGCACGTACTTACTATAATTCAATGTATGCCAAATTACAATATAAAAACTAGTGTCACTCCATCCATAGAAGGCTGGTAAATTAAAAAAAAAAAGCATGTTAAACAAATTTTGGTCAGGGTGACACAGTAGGCTTCCAATTTTGTTAGCTATAGCCAATTCGAATAGTTAAAATGTCGGTGCTATCTTTTTTTGATATATTCCATGAGACAGCGCGGAAAAGTGAACAACTAGGCAGCATTGTAACTAACATTGTAATAATACTGACAAGACTTAAAATCATTTTTTTAGGCTTCCTTTTATGAATATTCTGATGCTCTGCCAAAGTACCACAACGATCAAATTGGCCAATTATGTCAAGGCGTTAGTTTTACGATCAGCGGAAGAATCGCTATTAATTGCGAAAGGTAAGTAAAGTTAATAAGTACATATAACTTGTTTTATTTTACGAAGTGTTGTATATTCATAGATTCTCCATTAATTTTGTATACAATAATGGCACACGGGATGTCGCTCTACACATTAACCCCCGTCTCCCGCAGAACTACATTGTACGCAACACAAAGGTGCATGATGTATGGGGTCGCGAAGAAGTTTCCTCAGCGCTTCCTTTTTTGCTTCGACGTGGTGATACATTCGCCATTCAAGTGCTCGTAACGGACGTTTGCTATATGATATCGATAAATGGTCAACATTTCGCTGAGTACTCACATCGCCTACCCTATGGTGCGGTTGAAATTCTTGAGGTCAAAGGTGACGTTGAGGACGTACAGATGCAACGTACTATGGTTGAGGCCTATCCACAACGTTTGCCAGAATCGGCAGAACGAATCATAGAAGAGAAGCTAACTTCAGAAATGGACGAGGTGGATGCGAACGTTATGGAAACTATCAGTATACCTCATGATTGGTGTCTGATAACCGCTCCCGCTAAGCTGTCTGAAAATTCGCCAAAGAGTAATTATAGTGCCACAGATCAGGCGCTTACGCTTCCTTACTACGGAATTTTGAAACCAAGATCATTAAAAGAAGGCAGATGCTTAAAAATTGAGGGCCGTGTGCGTCTGTTACCACACTCATTTTACATAAATTTACAGCAAGGTCAAAACATATGGCCACATCCTGTTATTGCATTCCATTTGAATCCACGTTTTTCACAAACAAGCAGCGGATCCATAGGTAAGGCAGTGGTGTGCCGTAACGCTTGGTACAATGGTAGTTGGGCTCAGGAGGAACGCTCAGAGCTGGACACAAACTTAAGACCTGGTCGTACATTTTGCTTGGCAATTGTATGCTCTAAGGACTCTTTTGAAGTGTATGTTAACCGACAGTTCATCACCGAGTTTAAGTACCACGTGAAACCAGATATTGTGGATACAGTCTACATACAGGGTGACGTAAAGCTCTGGAATGTGACACTCGAGCATAATCCAATGATTAAGGGCAAAAATGTGCGCATCTATCATAACCCTATATACACAGAGGAGTATTAACTTCTTTAATACTCTAAGGCTTGATTGATTTCATATTATTGGTTTTTACCAGTTGCCTTTAAGGACAATAATACACTCTTAAGCTTAAATGTACTTTCTTAAAATTATAGTATTCAAGCAAGGATAGTTATAAATATATCGAATGTTAAAACGAAATCTTAAAAAAACATGCTGTTTTTTAATTTTCATTATTGTCTTTATTTGTTTTCCTAAGTTTATCTATAATTGTAAGCAAATTGTTTAAAGTTTAGTATTTTTCATACATTATTGTTATTTATTATATAAAGCAGCTTTTGTACGATTAGTCCAAATCTATTTTTAAGTAATAAAGTTTAAGATTCAAGTATTGGAGAGTGTTCGTTTTAAAGGTACCTATAGTAACCTTAATTATACGATTAATTTTCCAAACTTTCGGATATATATATAAATAAAACTGATTTTTTTATATATATATGCTTATGCACAGGCATGGTTATACATAGATACAAAGTTAATCCACACATACGTAACCACTTTTACATCAATAATCCATCCATACATAACAAATTTTTACATCAATAATCTATCTACCCACAACCGTTCACGTATTCCAAGTGATATACTAGTCACTTCACTGCCGCTGAATTATTTTACGCCTTTTATATAAGACAACTTAATTAATAATAAAATTGTGTTTATAAATCGATTATAAAGTTTTACAGCAGGAAATGAACATTTTTCATAAAACGTTCCAAAACAAGTGTCTATGCCCAAGTTTTTTCAAGAAAAGGGGTTGATCAAGATGTCTGTAAATATATGTTTTTAACAGTATTATTCTAGTAATGCTTATTTTGCAGCCGTTGACTAGTTACATTTCTAATCATTAGAGTTACACATCTAATGAAATGGCTATTGTTACCTTATTTATTATTTATCAATTAATATTTCATTTATTTAACTTTGTAAGATGACATACAAAAAATTGGAATATTAAAAATGTATTTGATAATATATCTTATCTTTACAGATTTTCCTAGCGACGTTTTGGAATAAACAAGTAAATATATTGTATTTACCAATATAAGTAAATATATGAGAGGTAGGAGTGTTAACTCGTAAGGAACGTACATAAATGCCTCTAGAATGCTGACGACTGTCAGGTCAACTCTGTTGGGTCTTATTGTACTAGTATGCTCTGTCATTTGTTGAGTGATCGAACAAATTCGTATCGCTAAGTTGATTTATTTAACTTTAACCTGTTATTCAAATGATAGTTTGTCAAAATTATTTTGGTAGAACACTTAAATTTCTTTACACCGCCTTTGTAAACAAGATCCCACTCTGTTATTTGAGCATGCATAACAGTCGCAGACGGCTGCAAGGCCATGGATATTTACAAGGCTGCTTGCAGCATTGCCCTGCGTCGCGATCTGGACGCCATGTCCATTTACTATGAAGAACGCAGCGCTTTCAGTCCTCGCAAGCACCTTATCTTGACTGAGGAGCCCGTTCCCGGGCTCAGTTTTTTCTTTCACGGAGTAATTCTCAGCGATTGCGAACACTTTGCTATAGACTTCCTGACCAAATTGAGGAGAAAACATAGCATATGTGACGACGTTGTTCTACAGATTTCGGCCCGTCTCCCGCAAAACTATATTGTACGAAACTCGCGTCTATTGGGTAAGTGGGGGCCCGAGGAATCTACATCTAATTTACCTTTTAAGTTAAAACGTGGAAAAACGTTTTGGATGCAGGTGCTACTCACAGACAATTCGTTTTTTATTTCGGTAAATGGCTATCACTTCGCAGAGTATATTTACCGTGTGCCATACAGATGGCTGGCAGCAGTCGATGTTCGTGGTGATGTTTCTGATATTATAATAAACACCTTTCACGTGGAGGAGTATCCAATTCGCGTGGCTGATTCTTCGGCCTCTTTGCTGCAATATATCACTGATTCTTCAAAAACTCCGAGTCGTCACAGAATACCGTTAAATTGGCTACGAATTCCTGTTCCATCCAAATTTCTTGCACGCACTTTTCAAACGCATGCTCAGCTGACCCTTCCATTCTATGGCCGCTTGCCAGAAGAGAGAAATCTTATCGATGGTCGAGAGTTACGTATTGAAGGCCGTGTACGTCTTATGCCTCAAAGTTTCAGCGTGGCCTTACAGCGTGGTCAAAATATTTGGCCGCAGCCTACCGTATCGTTGTTGTTTAATCCTAACTTTTTGAGAAACTCGCGGGCCAAATTTGGAAAAGCCATTATAGCGAGGAGTGCCTATATAAATGGATCATGGGTAAATTGCGGAATGTCGCGCCTACATACACATTTGGGACCTGGGAAGGCGTTTGTTATGGTTATTGTCTGTCGGAAACATCACTATGAGGTATTTGTCAACAACAAAATGTTGCTGACTTTTAAACATCAAATGAATCCTGCAGACGTTGATATGGTGAACATACGTGGTGACATAAGGCTCTGGAACGTTGTCGTCGCAAATGCCAGAATTGCGCATATGAAATCAAACAAATCTCTAGTTAGTGTTGCTCTCATTTGATTAAGTGAATCTGAATATGAATAATACTATGAATTAAAATACATATGAATATGTGTATGTGATATGTGTGCTGCGAGCTATGAACGTTATATTATGCTGCAAGGCATATTGGAAAAGTGTATAATGACGCTTTATTCTTATTATTGTTATTACCCAGTCTAAGTCAACTAGACCATAAATTTATGTGCTGTTGTCTGTATATCTTTAAACGAAATACATATGTACTATATATAATATGTATGTATGTTCATACTATTCTGCAATTAAAATCGCAAAAAGCACAGCGCAATTCAAACAGGTCTGTTGCATGAGTACGGCGCTTCAACTCATAAATGTCAACGTGCTGTCAAGTGGACCGCTGCCCATAATAAGAACGCAGGTGGACTTTAGAGGTCCTATACTCGTACAATCGATTATTAAAAATGATAATCGATTAAAGTCGCCTCCTGCCAGTTGGCAATGCTACATACTCGTTCTTGTAGTCGTATATCTTTAGGCCTGCTGCGATCAACTGACGTTTATGTCTGCATGTGTTGAGCAAGACAGTTGACATTGTTTTGGCATGTGCAACAAAAAGCAGGATCAAAATGGGCATAGCCGAAAACGTCGAGTAGACAGAAAATATTTCCCAAGGTTGCCAAAGGAAGTCGCTTCTGTGGCTCTGTCACAGCAAGGAAAAAATAATATTATTTATGGTTCAAGTTCGGACGTGCTACGCATGCCTTGTGTGTTTTGTTAATGAAGTGGATCATTGGCAGTCCACTGGCTGCACGCGACAGTGACTGCCTTAGCTTGGCAGTGCTTCAATTTTTGATAAAGTAAATTCTGTTCCCCTTAAGGATATAGTGCCGGCAAAAAATACCAGGGAATCAAACTTGGGGACCTTAAAACTAGCTTTGCCATCATAATGTGCTATTTTTGAAGAAACCTGCATTCCTGAGATACACTCCTACAACACTAATTAATCGTGCTTAGCCCATCGTCTTAGGACAAATAAAGTAAAAATCCGTTTAAAGTTTCGCTCATCTATTAAAGTGTACATACATAGTATGTATGTCTGTATGTATGTATGTAGACTTCACGACCTTACTACAAGTATCGACTACAGGGGACTGTAGATCGACTATGCCCATCGATGCTGGCCGGCAGTCCTCTCTCTGCACCCATTTTGCGTAATTAATCAAACTCAGAATTAATTATGCGCTCATGGTAAGCAGCTACCAAAGACTCACCCGCTGTTACCTTTAAAAATCTTGTTTGCTTCACCGCCGTCACCACTGGCGCAATTAAAATGTCGTCGCACCGAAAAACATGAAATACCAAGAGGACCCAATGTTCTGTCCAATTTGGGACTACCCTGCATAACAGCTTCAAGCAACAGTCGCTCGATTGTCGCTCCGTGCGTGTGGCAATTACTGCAGGGATTGTGTCCTTAGTATTCGTTGTGCAGCTATTAATGCTGTAGTTGTTGTTGTTGTTATTGTTGTCATCGCTGTGATATGTTATTAATTATTAATTTCATATTTTTTATGCTTATACTGGTACGTCAAAAAGCCATCCAAGTCATCGTCTGATGAGTTCTTGATCCGTTTTCACATTTTACACATAACTCGGTCATCACTGCAATTTGTCACCATTGATGATGTTATTACCTGCATGCATCGATCGATTGGGTTGTTTCTTACTTGATGTCTCACTTTAGGCAAGCCTATTTGGTAAGTCCAAAAATTACCATAATAATAGGTGTAATAATCTTTTTGCTCTGCTGAAGTGATGGCTTACTCATGTCAAATGCTTCGGAAAGATCAAAATACATGTATACTCTATATATTTTATATGACCAACAAAAAAAGCAGAGTTTTTCTGATTTGTAACATCTGTTCAGGCGTTTTCTTATATGATCAAACATCCTGCTATCGCTTTAAATAAACATGCCTTATTATATATATGTGATTGAATTCTGTGCATTTCAATATTAGTATGGATTGATTTCTATGAATCTTATCTATAATACTTCAATAATACCAAAAGTTAAGTATATACATTTTGGTCCGAAAGGAACACTATTATAGCCTGTGAGTTAAATGACAACAGATGCAGTCGCAGCAACAGTCAATGTGTAGCGCTTTTCTGTCTGGTCAGTGGCCCCCGATTAGCCAACGAGACGTAAAAGTGAGCCGACGGTGTTACCATTATTGCTGCGTTAAGTGGCTTATCAATATTCCATCTGTGTAGTGCAGTCGCACAGAACACGGCACAATCAATGCCTCCGCAGTGCGGCAGCACCGGCAACATTCTAAATTAAACCTCAATTGAGGTTTCGGTCTCTGCCACTGCTACAGCAGCTGCTTCTGTCAATTGTTTGAAATGGTCAACGGAATGCAACTTGTTTCTCATACATACTCGTACGAGGCACTTGCAATATCCCAGTCTTAAATAATAGCCGCTTGCCGGCCGAATTACAAGCCTACCAAAAAACAAGACAACGAAAAATTGTCCAGCATAGGTGCGCAAATATTTGAGAGAAGCGACCGCACTACCCATTCCTGACACATACATATATATATTAGTATATACATATATATGTATATAAATATATATACAAGTATATGTACATAGGTCGAAAAAAGCACATAAAATCAATCACTTTTTCTGATATGTGTCTTACAGGCGTTTGCTAATCCTATGGATTCAACGCTGTCTGTGTCTGCTGGTTTCATCACAGGGAGTATAGTTAAGGAGCTGTCAGAATCAATTACGCGCTTTTTGAATGCGTTGACAGCGTTTACCGTCCGTTTGTGAAAACACCAAGGACACGTTGGTCAGGACCCTAGCGGCACCACAAGTTTCAGATTTGCAGAGCAACTTGGTAATCTGATAATCAATTCGTACAATATCTGTAGGGTATCTTACGGTATTGCAACACTATCTCCTATTCGGCACAGAGAAGGATTGTCTTAAGGATTGAACAATATCTTCCTAGAAATGGGATGTCTGCACAATTTACTAGTTTATACGACTGGTTCAGTATATGTATGATTGCAGTACCTTCACCAGACATACTGATTTCGAGCGCAGCTTGTTGATTTCAATATTAAGGGGCATAATGTATATTCAAAGGCTAATGCTAAATTGTACTAATTGCATACAATATATGCTACTCTATTCAGATATCCGCAGGGTATTTTTAAATCGAGCATTCACGACCAAAAAGTTCTTCCTTTTGGCTTTTCAAGTTCTGGTGGTTCGATTTAGCAACATTAATTCAGACTCAAAGTGTGCCCCTTCTGTAGGCTATCTGCTGAAGTTGCCTTTTCGTGTAAGCCATAAATTCACCATACGGCCTGAAACTCGTTCCTGGGCACTAAGTTTTGCGGGTCTGATCCTGCAAAGTACATTGTATTAGTGTGTAAGGGACTAAGAGACCGACAGAGTCGACTGCTGTTCGAGCTCCCAGTTTCTCGGAATATCGCTCGAGATCAATCTTTCACTCGTCTGATTGCATATTTTTATATGGTAGTTGGGCACATCGCTCACATCCTTTTTCGGCGTTTTCAGCCTCCAGCTACTAGTTCTTTGTTGCTGTTACTTTGCTTCAGTTTACCACGTGCTCCTTTGTGTTTATACAAGTACAGATATATTTATACTATATACCTTAAATTTTCGGTCCACGATGGAACAAAAATTCCAGAAATATCGCGACAACATTGTTTCATTGATTTTGTTTGCTTTGATTTTGCCTTTGCTTTGCTTTGTGCTGCACATTAAATGTACGTTTTTAACACTTATTCACTTTATACCGGGCATGTTCTACTCGTTCCCGTAGTTACATATGCATAGCGCGTCCTGCGCACAGCAGCTTGTCGATACATTTTTATATCCATAACGTGTGATTTAACGATTTAACGTCAACGCTCCAGAGTTTGTCCTTGCCCACATGCCATACCCAAATTCGTACTCGTATTAAAAAAGGTACACACTTTTGACATTTGATTTCGTCTTTACTTCAGGGAACTCAAATGGTTTTAATTGATTTCAATATCAATTCTTTTATGCCCTGTACCTATACACTTCACAGAAAAAAGTATATGATTATTGCCATATGGTATCATTACTAATCACCTATCAATTAATTAATAAGCTCTACCTAATTTCACCTAAAATAAAATGCAGGATCTAAGAATCTTTATAAACAGAATTGATCGAATTTAGGCGATTTGATTAAGAAGAGCAAGAAAAGAATGAGGAAAAAACAACTTGACACATAGAACCAGTTGAATGTGCATAATTTAATTTGATATACAGAGACTGTAACCTACCAACAAGCGTTGCCAAGAATTGCAACCACTAAACGCACTGAACTCCAAGCGACAACAAACAGAAGAAGACAACTGGAACCTCAGCTCGGCCAGGCCTCGCATATTTCATTTGCAAAGTGCCACTTTCAGTGGGAAAGGCTGGCAGCTGGGCATGAGCCACAACCAGAGTCAGAGTCAGAGTCAGAGGTAGAGTCAGAGGTAGAGCCAGAGTTGGGGCACGTTGCGTGGACACACTGACGCCAGGCGCCAATTGACGGTGCATGTCTTGCTACTCTATGACTAGGATTACGTCTGGCCCGACTGGGCTGCCCTGGTTGTACTGGTATTGGTACTGGCAGTAGCAACGGACCACAGCTGGCAGCAGCGCAAACGTGTAAATTATGGTGCGCTGATAAGCATCTTGTGGCTCGGCAATGGTCGTTGGATATAAGGGCAAAGTTTGGACTGTGTGGGTGGACTCTAAATCCATGCTGCGACTCCCTACTATGGTATTGTACAGATATATATGCATACCTGTATATGCTGCAGGTATATACGAGTATATGTGCTGGTTGACGGGCGACCAGGTGTTGTTCTTGCACAATTAGCAGTCCCGGCATCGTACTGCTCTGACGTTGCCTGTTAAGCAAAATTGATGGCCAGCCATACTTGAAGTTGTTGCCACGGAGTTAATGTTGCTGCTTCAATGGCGCCAATGTCTAGGCTTCGCCATTATTTTGACTTATGGCTCTGACTTGTTTATGTATACATACTTATACTATATATGCTCTTGGCAACCAGCTTGGTATGATCAATTACTGTATCTACTGATAATTAAACCGAATTATGAATATTTGTTCCAAAGATTACTATTGAACTCATCAAACTTATTAGTTAAATGCGTTTTTATAACAATTTGTTGAACCATTTGAAACAAATTTTGGTTAATTAAAGCCAATGGAAGCACTGATTAAAAGTTAATTAGAACGCAACTAGCACATCTTCCATGGAAACAAAATCAATTACGGCATGAATTGTATAATTTTTAAATGAATATTGCTGCATGACTGCACCTAATATGATTAACTACTATGTACTACATACATTTCATCTTCACTATCTCCTAGGTTTATATTCATAAACACAATTATGATATAGGTGGATATAAAACACTGACACTAGCAGGTTAAGTTGCATTTGACGTTTGACTTTGTATGTGTAAGGCTATATTAGCTAACTACCTTTTTTAAAAACTGGCTATAAAATGCATCGGCTTAGACAATAATATTATTTATACACTAGCTGCAAATCGAACCTGGAATCCTGCTATAAATTGCCCAAACTGCTTTCCTCGGTTATTAAGTCAACTTGTCCATCGGGGTGATTCATCACACTATACTTTTGGGGTTCATACAAATTTCAGTATTTTTAGTTAAATAAGTTAGAGATTACTGTGTGCTTTTCCCAGCCTGGCGAGATCAATTGACAGAAAGTTATGCCTTTCCATGCGACAACACGTTCAAGCCTGCGCGCATGCGCACCTTTAAGTCTATTCACACTATTGTCAATTTAAATTCCTGTCTGCCACGCCAATTACATAAACAGCGTAACAACGTCTCCAGGCAGACGGTGCCTGTAAATTATAGACAATTACGTGCTAATTGGACTCTGCAGTTCTCAATATGCTGCGGTTACGTGTTGAAGCCGTACTTTGATGGGTGCAACGTTGATAGGTCCTTGGCAATTGGGTCACCATTTAAAACCTTTCTCCAAAGGGGTGCCTAATATAAGTTCAATTCATTTTACATTAACATTTTATCGCATCTGACAGTTATCGGTATAATTATCAGCTATTTAGCGACTACTAATACAGACATAAGTACATAGAGTCACTCTCCTCGGTTCTATCATAATTGAAAATAAATTTATCTGTTCCTAATTAAGTTTGTGCTCAATGAATAGATTTCTTTCGAATTTCTGAATAAACACTTATCTTTGTGTTTATATAATACTCATAAAATATACTACATATTTAACTATTTACTTGATGGCAAAAACGTTTCTATAATGTACAACAAGTGGTCTTTTACCCCTTCAAGGGAGGTAACTGCGCTCCACCTGCTGCTTCCCCTTCCAACAGCCCCAGCTTTGCGTCAGACAAATATTAAACTATTTATGAATAAGGCTACTTGGCCCTAATTTGACCAATAGATGAAGTTACCCACTAGTTTAGTAAAATTAGTTATCTCTCTGCTCAGATACACACTCTGAACACAGTTAAGACCCAGGAGACGTGGCTTACTCGTATTTGGTTTTGTATCGTTTGGTTAACAATTGTATGGCACCGACTCTGTTAGTTGACCCAAGTCTGTTTATACTCTGTAATCATAAAAATGGGAAGTTGAACAAATCGAGTCATCTCCAATGTATATAGGTATATAGGTACATATACTGTTGATCAGCGTCTGCAGCACATAGAATATTAAAGCTTGTGGGTTTGTGGTGGTACGATTGATTGTAAGTGTTTCAATATAGGTTCGTAACAGAGATTGTTAAACGTGTAATATACATACATATGTATCTCGAGTGTATCCCACAGTTAAGATAAAGTGTATTAAGAACAATACCGGAAAAGCCTTAATCTCTTAATATTAACTTGTATGGTAACTGGTTGAGAGGTATCTTCTAGTCGAGACCTTTCAAATGAAGCTATCTTTCTAGTTTTATTTTAAGAATGTCACTTGTGCATTTCTCGCTGGGCGCCAATGTTTCGTGCGTTCCGATGCACACAGACAACTCTTCCTCTCCACTGTCTGGCCCCTGCCCAGGCTGCTCTGACTTGGCGTGCAATTTAGCGTCAGTATGCAAATAATTTGCTTTTGTGTTGTTTTTAACTGAGCGTCACCAGCTGTTGCCCCTCCATATGTGTACGTATATGTCTAAATGCGAGTGTGTGTGTACTCGTACACATAAATGTTTGTATATATATATATAAATTGTAAAAATGGTCTTTGGCATAAAAATTGCTCTTAAAATAATTATCGAATTTGTGCGATCCTAACAGCTAAGAGCGAACATTATACGATCATCTTAATAATTGCATCTTTTTCAAAAGTCCTATTATAGTAGCGAAAATAATCACTTAGTGAATTTAATCCAAAAAACAAAAACAAAAAAAAACAAATTAGGGACGTTGCCCAATCAACCCTTATGTCGATTTATTCAGTAGAACAACGTCTCAGTGATTCCATACTACACTTTTAGATTTATACTCGTTGCTATGTATGATTTTCCAAGACATTTTAATATCATGATGAACAGCTATGTCAAAATCTAATATTATAATAATAAAAAAGTTAGTAAGCTTATAAAAAGTGTATTTTAAAAAGCAAGACGATTCGAACTGCTTTATTTTTAGAAGTTTATCTATGGTTAATCATGAAAACAAAAAAAAAGCCAAGCTTTAAAAGTTAACACTCACATTTAATAAGTAAATCACGCTTATCCGTCAACATGTGATAACATGATGATCCGAACGCCTCCGCACTTTTGATGGACAATAATATAAAGATACACATACAAGTACATACATACGGGTTATTACCTAAAGAAAGAAACCGATGCCGAAACGTGGCACAAGTGCGACACACTTTTGTCATTAGTTGCTTTCAAAATTGCAACAGTTGGTTGAGCTATTATTAGGCAGAACTCGCAGTACGAATATACTCGAAATGTCTAATATTTGTGCAAAAATTTCTCGGTTCGTTGCCACTAAATCAACATCTCATTGCGACTTCAACTGCGACTGCGACTGCGACTGAGACTGAGACTCCGACATGTGATCCACCGCCTTGTTGCAGTTTTTGTTTCAATTGTTTACACAAATGCTAATTTTTTGCGATGACAGTAGAAGCGCCGTAAACATTCTTCAAGTTCGTGTGCTGCCCAAGCCGCTGGTCTTTACGATTCCCAGATACTCCGCACATTTTAAAGAAACTTCTCCGTCTGGCGGGCAAGAGTTGCGTTTGGTTGGTCACGAAGGAGTCTTTAATGTGAAAATACATTTTATTATTATCAGTAAGCAGCGGCATTCGACTGCATCGGTTTCATGCCTTCATCCTTTTCATTTTGTATTTCATTTCGTGCGTTTACTGACCATGCGTTCCTGCCATTTGTTGTGCTGACGGAATATAAATTAGTTGTGGAGCATTTTAAATGCGTTCGTAAGATTTATTTCATTAATTTTTGATGTCTTTTGATGATTGCATCAATTATTTTGATTTAAAAATCATTTTTATGCCTGCTCCCACAGCAAAGAGTTTTGGTATGCATCTGTATGTTAAGGTGTGTAACGTTCAATACGCGAAATGAGATGATTGTCTTCAATTCGTGAACTAGGGTTACTTAGACTCTTATAGAAGCATTAAATTTGACACGTGCCCCAAATGTGAAAGAGTTGGAATAAAACTGAAGAATTTTCATATATAGAACCGATTTTATTAACACATTAGTTAACAGTCTGCCGGACCATATGGTCCTCAATTTCAACAACGTTGAACGTGTCTTGGTTCAACGAACTTTCCTGTTTTGCATGTATTGCAAAAATTGTTTGCTATACCAAAATTTTTCCTAGTATATGTATGTGTTTAATATACCCTGTAACTTTTAAAAATTGGTAAGATTGCGTATTTGATCAAATATGCAGTACCAAAAAAATTAAAGAAACTGTTTTCTATACAGCAGAAAGACCGTATACTTACTTCCGATCTGTAAACTGGTATTCTGCTATTTAACTGCTTGAATGCAGGATTGTGACTTGACCACGTCAATATATAATATACAACTTCAAAAAACTACAGGCTGGATTTATCACCTTCATTTCTGGCTAAAATAAAAGCAACATTATTAGCTTTGAACAAATTATTACAAATTTTGCATTATATTTACAAACATGTATACTAAATAAAAAAATATGCACTCGTACGGTCTATATAGTACTTCATTGAAGAAAATAAAAACTGATTAGTGCAGAATAAATCAATTTTTATATACTTGTAGAATAAGCTGAACGGGACAGCAATCGCATGTCATAATTACATCAGCTAAAGTGTAGAATTCACAACGCACACTCTATTCAAATTAATTCCAAAGTGAGTTGATCAGTTAATATAATCAGTTTATAGTAACTGAACACAGTGTAAATTAACCAATTACTCTATCTATCCGTGAGCTATGAGACAAATGATAATTATGCACTCATACCAGTATACCTGGTACGCAGGCATTTACAACAATTCTAAATATATTTTGCGTTGCAGCTGGAATTAATTGTGTTTTATGTTTGTGTTTGCGTTTACAAGTTTAGTTTTTACCATTTTCAAATATGCAAAGTCGTATGTACTATATTATGGCTATGGCTATCGCTTCTAAAAGCATGTTTCTGAATCATCAAAGTTCGTTTTACATTCGAGCGTCATTACTTTCCGGTGGGAGACTACAAGTCAAGTCAAATGCTCTTTAATCTGTAGGCTATTTTCAATATGTCATAGACTTGTAATATATATTTAAGCTCTCATTTGCCTACTTATTACTTTGTGGTATGCACACTGTCTTTCGATCTAGTTGACCATGTAGTAGAGTGTTTTTTCTTTTTAAGTACTTGCAATGTTTAAGGCCCCAAAACAAATAGTTCAAAACATATGTTTATATTTTGCTTGTAGAGTATACGTATGTTTAATGTGTATTCTCATGGATATTTGTCTCAATAATCATAATATAATTGCAGTAAAGGTGACTATACTTGTAAATCAATGTACCGCCTCAAACACTTGCATTTTATAGCCATTACAGCTAACAACCTGCTCTAATTAACTGGTTGCTTATGGGCTTAAAGCTGATGTAATTGAAGCCGTCTATTGCTATAGCACTGGGTCAAGTAGATGCATGATATGAACAGATGAACTGAAACTGCATCTCTTTAATAAAAGTACTGGTAGTAGTGCCATAGGTGCACAAGCACCAACCATGCCACTTCGATATCGATATCGTAACACCTTGTGCTCGCTGGTTAGATTAGCTGGCTATATCTGTATGTACTTCTCTGACTGATAAGTGGTCGCTGGCCAGCTTTCGTGTCCCAAAACAATTTATGAAAGCTGGGTACACTTGAACCGGCCTGCTGCCGTTGTGTGCGCACCTGTTGAGCTTCGACTTCGACTCTCTTCGTCCATGATTCGATCAAATGGCTTGTTGTGGTCTGATTAGATTATTAAACATATAGAAATACTATATATAACCCCAATACGTCTACCTACACGCTGGAGCTTTAGTGCTTGAATCCAATTCTTCGGGTACGCTTGCACTAAGGTGAGTAATGGGTCAGTCCCAGTAACATGCAAACACATATTTTATACTATAACATTATAGTCAATTTTGTATTTAAGCTTTTCTGCTTTTATGGCACTTAATACATACATATACAAATAAAATGAGATTATCGTTTATGCATAGAGAGTTATTTACATGGAAAACAATTACCCAAAGTATCATTTTTTATATTTTCATTACAGTTCATAAGTTTATATTTACAATATGTATAAGCTTTGAGTTCACTTCAGTTGTTCTCAATTAAAAACAAATACACATGAGTATGTCTAGTATATTATGAATACAATATACCGTGTTATGGCAATATATCTTGTCTCTATATATTATTGGGAAAATCAAATAATTGTAGTAACTTTAATTTACATTTTTCTTTCATTTCGGAATTCGCAAAATAATTCATTTACACATAGTATGCCTAACTACGGGTATAGAATTATTTAATATTATATGGTACATAGTGAAAATTCCTTAAAATCGGCGTTTTATACATATATTTTATACATATGTCGAAAATTATTGTCATTGGTTTTTTTCTTTTTATTTCCTATTATTACAGATATTGTCTTTTCAAAAGTGGTTTAACTTATTGTGCATTTTTTTTGTTTGTACTGCCGAATTGGTTTTTTTGGCCAGTGCCATAATTAAATAAGTAGTTATTTTATATTTTTACGTTAAAAGCGAGTTTAAAATAAGATCACATGGCAGGTTATTTATCCTATAAATATCAATTAATGATTAAATTATTTTGTATATACGTACATATGTACATATATCTCTATGGTATATATATATATATGATCGTAACATATACGTATGTATATACATACTTAAATTACCCCGATGCGCATTGTTCTTTTCCCCTTTACGAGTGTGTGTATGTACATAGCTATGTATTTTTTGACAATTTATAATTTACAATAAAGGAAGCTTTGAAAACTTTAAAGCTGTTTGGTTAAATGTGATCTGAACAATGTGTTAAATTGTGCAAAGCCGGTATATTCCGAATGGACATAGCTGCCTGGACAGGAACTGTTAGGAGTTTAATTAAGGACACTCAATAAACCGTAATAACTCAGTCAGTAACTCAGTCACATTAAAAGTCTTTACAATATTAAGAAAATTAACCGAATCAAGCTGATCAGATCAAGTGCCTTTTACTCATCTTTCTTGCGTTTAACTTTTCCTTCAGTTTGAATTGTAGATGTGATAGCTTCAATGCAATCAGCAATGGACGGCTCCGATTGGTCAGAGCTGTAATCCTCGCCAGCCATGCGACTCAGCGTTAATATGTAGGAACATGCCACACGCAATACAGAGAGCTTGGATAGTTTCTGGGAGCTAGCATATGCCGGCACAGCTCGACGTAGTGTCTCATAAGCAGCAGAAATAGTGTGGACGCGCGTGCGTTCTCGCGCATTTGCCTCAATTCTGCGCTCCCGAGTCATGTTTTTGTAGTTACGTTGCTGCGGTCTTAGGGAATCATTATGGTTATCTTTGCTCATGTCCTCATCTTCTTGATCCAGAAGAACTTCGCTTGGTGGTTTGACTAACTTTTTGTGGGTGGAAGTTTTCTTAGCACTTTGGAGGTTGGAATTGGAAAGCAACTGTTGCGTGTTGCTTTCACTTTCTGTCTCAGTGGATTGTGACTTCCTTGCTACCAATGCTAGGGGCTCCTGTTGTTCTGGGTGGGTGGTGAATGCGAATGCGCGGTGAAGCGTAGTAACACCTGGATGACGCACGAAGATGTGCGCAGGATTTGGCATTATATCACGCGGCGACACTTGACTAGGATCCATCACGTGCCCTGCAGACGACAAGCTGCTGCTGCTGATATGTGATGGTGACGCAAGAGTTGGTGGCGTCAGCATTACTGCCGAATCTGCCGAAGACGTATACCGTATTCGTTTCTTCAACGGTCCTGACGCTGATGCCATACACGAACTAGCTGCGGATGATGGGGAGACGCTTGCTGACGACAATGTCGAGTCCACGACCTTTGAAGGCTCCATACTCTTGCGTTTGTTGCGGACATGCACAAGAGACTTCTCTTCAAGTGAGCCATCATTCTCCATCGGTTCGGTGCGTGGACTAGCACTGCGTGCATGCTCCAGCGCCAAGTCGTCGCCCCCTTCGCTTTCCGAACTAGCGGAACAAAAGCCTGCGTCCCGGTCGTTTGAACTAGGACAATCTAAAAGTAGCCAAATAAAGGGATATTTAGAAGTTAGTAACGCATTAGGTACGCATAGCCCTCAACATTAAACAGATCAAATTTTGTATATACGAGAACGAGTACATTTGTCGAAGGTACTTTTGTTACCTTTAAAATAAGTATATGAAACCCGAAATTTTATTGATACGCACCCGGAATTTATAACTGTTTATGCGTGTATATTTGTGTAGGAACTCATATGAAAATATTTGCCTCCTGTCCTCCTGCACTTGCGTCCCATTGATAATTTTCAAAAACGTAAGCAACTGTGTCACATTTCAGTTGGCCGGGGCACCAAAGCCGCAAGCCAGCAAACCAGTAAATAAAAATAAAGCCCCAAAAATGCAAATTCAAGTTATTCATCGTTCGCGAAAATGAAACCAGTTCCCAGCTGCTCGGTCAGTCTCGGTCTCGGTCTACCATTGACCTCCACAGGTATTTAAAGTACGCTTAAACACAAAATAAGTACTGGATGCATATCTTGCAAGTCTGGCAAGAAAATGCGGTTCAAGTTCAGAGGCAGCCAATAACACCGGTTACCGCTCGAGCAGAAATCTGGATAAAATGAAATGTCTACCTGTATATAGGGAGTACGTCATGCTCTAAATCAAATGCTACGAACTGGAGGAGACATGGCTTTAGTTAATCCATGAATTCTGAGGTCTGTGGCAACTAAAAATGAAGTACTCAGTGCGAACATGTACTATTTAGGCAATACTGCACCGTCATCAAATACATGAACTTCTATACATACGTGTATATACTCATATATGGTATAAATACGCGAACAGACTCGTATGTAGATTCGTACGCTCCCCGTTTTTACACCTTAAACGCTTTTTATCTTAACGAAACCAGACAGACATACACATGTGACTTAGTATTTTCTGCATGTTGACACAACTATTTATAAGCACTTTATTTAGCTATCTGTGCTAATTTTAGACTAGCAAATAGTAAAGCGAAATTCGAGCGACAGACAGACATTGAAGAGACAGTCTGTACAAATGATAGCTGGTACTTCATTTACTAACTATATACTAAATACAGTGTTATAACCAATGTCTAAAATATATACAATACAATCACAATTTAAATGAATACGTTCGAGCATATGTATTATGTAGCCGTATCAGCAAATGTTTGGCTAACCGTCACCCTCTAAGCTGAAACACCTGTGTGTATTGTATTTGTAGTCGCCTCTTTAAAAAAGGTCAGTAAAATATTGGGTGCCCACCTCCATGGTTTGGTTGCTTTCGGCAGTCTGTGTGCGACCCCTATGTGATGTAATTATGATTACGTTCATCCTGATATTCTTGACTTTGTTTGGGACATGGATGCTGCATCTTCGTTTACCTGTTGTCGGTACTATTAACGCAAAGATAGACAACTTTTACGCCCTTCGAGCTGCTGTCCCGATGTTTATTCGTAAATACATATATACAATATTTATGTTATGTATGATACTCTGAAAACGTTGACCCCTAGTGTTAGCAACCTGTTAGGAGCAGATATATTTTTCAGTGGTGATCTTTTATTCACAATAATGCCTTTTTCTTAAGTATCCTCATAAAAATATAGATATAGTACTGTTTAGTATGAATATGGGAAGCCTTCAAGCCACAAACCCCGTGCCATAATTTTCATGCATAAAACTTCAACCGTTTGGATATAATTCGCCTTTTTTTCCAAAAATGAATGACTGCCAGTAAGAATTTGTTTAAACCTATTCCAACGAGGTATATTTAAAATGTATGAGACAGCTAAAAACCTACAAGTCACACTGAAAGTCAGCCAAAGGTTATCAGGGAGAGTCCGCCTTATATTAGCGGCTTGTTGAAAAGCTGACAGGGTTCCGTGTGTGGGAAGCCTGAGCTTATCTCCTACGCGCAAGCTCAGGGCACTAGACGATGATCTTCGGTTCGCTATAGTAATATGACGCGTCATTTTTATGAATGAAAAAAAAATACATTTTTATATTAACGATAAATTGAACTATCGTTATTAAGCCGAGAAGGAGTATCTGCATACTAGATACTTGGTGAATGTTGATATATATATATATATATATATATATACATATATATAAATAGTTATAGATTGTTTTATATATATATATATATATATATATATATATATATATATATATATACATATATATAAATAGTTATAGATTGTTTTTTTTCATATATCTGAAAAAATTAAGCATCCCTTATAATTTTACATATATATGATTCTACAGTCCTAAAACCTGTGTAGATACTTTATTAGCTTGCTGGTTATCTGGATAACCGCTTCAAGTACTTATTACGATTTGGCTGGTAGCTTCCTAAGGCTTTAAATAGGTTAACACTTTGCGTTTAGTAAATTGCTAGCTATTCCTTTAATGCCATTAATGTGTACGTGTAGACAACAGATGGTTCCTACTCGAAAGCTGTTAAAAAATGTTCAATTTTCAACCACAAATCACACAGGGGCCGTGATAGAAAACACAAACTAGAGTCGAATTTTTATCAAAACAGATGGCGCCAACAGCAACAGCAATAGCAACAAATTTGGAGTCGTGGTAACTAAGTGGAGATATCTCTGTGTCTACTACATTATTGCACGGGCTACACTAAGGGCACTTCAAGTCAGAATACAACCAGAGTCACAGCGATTTCCAACGATCCAAAATAAATATTTTGCCAAAAGCTACTGCTAGCTAGCCGAGCCGGATTAATTGCGAATTGCTGAAATGTATCTTTGGGGCTGCCGTGGCTGTGGTTGCACCAGTCACGACGTCAGCAGCCGACAGTCTACCCCACTCTGGCACGCTTGACAATCAGACACTGGATGATCTGAGAGGGATGGGGCGGGGTAACAGACAACTGGATCCCAAAAACTAAATGTGATTGCCAAAACGGCGCCCTCTTGGTCTGGCGCCGTCGGTGTCAGTGACGCGCGTCCGACCAGTACTGGTGCTGGTAAACAATGGGACGCAAAAATATGAAAATATCAAAGAGAGGGGCATAAACCTGCGAGATATTGTTGAAAAGTAAGAATAGTTTGAATTAAAGCGAAATACTAGACTCTGACAGCTACGACTTAGCCATCATCATTTCAAGAGTCGTTAGTTAGGGCCTCCTTTCTTAAAGCGGTCTACTAACTATGCTCTTCCCCTTCAATTTGGCATTAGTGTGCTCAACTGATTATACCTGGTATCATTATTATATGCCCTTCAGCTTTTAATAAAGTCTTTAATATTTGGTTTGCCACATCTTGAATTTTGTTTACTTATATCTTTCAATTATTTACCAGACTCTGGACTAACTGGAACCCCAATGAAAGACATTTTCTACCGTCAACCAACTACAAATTGCCAATATGTCTAGAGATGCTCCCATTGTCGGTATTGTTCTTTCAATTGAAAAGTCCAAGTAGGTGAGTGGGTGTCTAACATATGCGTCATGAAAGCAAAAACAAGCGTTCTAGTGATGGTGCTGCAGTAAGTCGCATACAGTTAAGTAGCGGCGACAAATTACTGACGATGTTTCGAGACATTTGGCCACCCCAAGTTCCCAAGTATTCCTTTTGCATGATGATATTGCCTAGGGCAACGCGGGTGGGGCATGAAAAGTGTAGCAGTGGCGCGTGTGGCCATAAATCTCCCTCGTCATTAGTAAAGGGTAATTTATACAATTTTTATTTGGAGTTTTTACACAGCTGGATTTTTGCTAGCTGCTTAACAGACGTTCATTTCCCTTGTATAACGTTTTTATTTAAGAGATTTATCGGTAGTTTGCTATTAGCGCAAACATGGGCAAATTTTGATATGGATTGGACTGCTATTTCAGCCTCTAGTTAAAACAATATGTTTGCAGCTGTTTTGCAGTTTATTTACTTAATTCTGTCATTAACCTTGTTAGTGAAACCACCCAGAAATTTTTCGCAAATTATTTTTATAAAATTGTTTATTACATATTCGTTTGTTTCTGTTTACGATCGCAGATTCGAGACTCTTAAAAAAAAGCCAAACACTGACCCGTTTTTTCTTTGCAGCAGTATTTTTGAGCCATTTCAAACGAAGAAATTAATGATATATGATAATATTACAACTTATATTTAATGCATTTATCTCGATGCCAATTAAACAATGCAAATGTAATCAAAATTTATCTTTGAAACTATACGAATAGTGGACCCTTATAAATAATATTTTATATATGTACTCCATAAAACTAAAACCATATTACTATTTCAATCATTTCGAATATTAAGTTTTATATTTCGTTATCAAAAATTGACAACAGGTGGGACTCGTACTTCGTCTTGTTTTTTTTTTTTTTATACAAGCACTATTAACACTCTGCTTGTTTATTTACCGGCTTCTAGTATCTTACCTTTTTTGATGATGGCTTCGAGCTCCGCTGCATTTAATTGCATATAAAGTTTGTCTGTTTTGATGAGTGCCATATTTGAATTAAAAATGTAAACGGCAAATCGATCTAAATAGGGTGTACGCGTAATCCACAGAACGGGCTAGAACGTTTCCTTTTTGTGAATAATTTATTTTGCTTTAGGGAAACTTCACTTGCAAAACTGATAAGATATCAATGCCAACTTATAGATATCTAATATTTATGTATGTTGCCCTTATAGGTGGCGTATTCACTCAAAACAAAGCTATTTTGCAAATTAAGCTCTGCGCGCACGTAACAACACGTAAATTTGTATTCCGAGTATTGTAAATATTGTCACAATATAACGACAAAAATTAAGAGATTTGACACTTTTTTTCAAATTTTGAAACGCATTCTTTTTAGAACACTTCCGACAGCTAACGAAACAGCACGTCTGTTCACGACGAGAGTATCTTGCGCTTTGAGAGGACCAAACACGCTCGTTTCATGCTAAAAACAGCACGCGGTCGAACCGGTTGTGTTGCAGTTAGAGATGGGTGCGTGCGTCGAAGCATAACAGAAGGTTGCAATCTTTTCTGAAATAAATATAACTCAATTCTTTAATTCTCAAATTAATTATAAGACTTTTGAATTAGTGCAGATACATAGATTGTTGATTTTTTTTTATCAGAAAGTGGAACTAAAAACATTTATTCAAATTTTGCCTTAACAGATTTGTATTAACTTCAATTAATGGCGGGCTTAAACCCTAATCGATTAGTTTGGTATTTTTACTATTTATTTCATACAGTGATTCTGTGTATTTATTATACAAACTCATTGGTAAAAGTAAACATCATAATTGAAACTCATTTTAAATCATAGTACATATATATATATAGTTAAATCTCTTTGGAGTCATCAATAAAGCTTAAAAGTATCTTATATATCTTCTGATTGTCCGCAAGCGCCAGTGTCACGCGACTGTCTCTAGGTGATGAACATGTATTTTAAAAATCATATTTCGTAGCGCATCGAACCTTCAAACATGTTCGAAGCAATGCCATTTCGATGATTTTATGAATGAAACTAAAACGAACAAATTTTCGGCGTTTCTGGTTGCTGTGCGTGGTGTGAGTGTTCTGAGTGTTTTTCGCAATTGGTTAAGTCGGTAAAGCTCGGATATGCATACTCGTAAAAACGAGTAACCAATCATACAATTTCCTTATACATGACAAATTAGAAATAACAGGTAGCATCTTTTTCGCTATATATTCTACCTAAGATACTTAAATATCTTGATCATATTATATCATGATTCGGCCTAAAATTATATTTCTTATTTCAAATTCGATTGACATAAATTTAAATTCCAATGCACCTCAAGTTTTCGCTACCCCATGTCTCATCATCCCACACACCTTTGACACAGGAACTAAACTACATTTTCACTACGAGGAACACTTAACTCAATTTTGATAAGATGCACAACAACAAAATGAACACGTATCTTATGCAAGTGCAAATAGTAGGTTTCAATTTGTATATGTGTGCCCCTCCTTGGCCACAAATGCAACAATTCACTGGAGGCCATATGTACTCGTGCTTACATGTAGATACGCAAGTTTACTGAGTTGTTGAGCAGGGTGATGGACCGAAGAGCGAGAGGGGAGTACGTTTTGTCTGGTAATACGGCGGCGCCAGTTGTGTCATATTTTCAACTGACTTTCGTGGCGTAGCATCTGCAGTTGTATATGGTTGTTCATATGTATTGAAGGGACTCCGCGACTGGGACTGGCAGACATATTAAGGCACAACTGGCACGATGTCTGGCCTCGCTCTGGTCTGTTGCTGATTATGATGATGCCACATGCAAACGAGTTGGTGCTGCAGCGGCTCTTGTGTCAGTTGTCGGGTTGTCATCGTTGTTGCCGTTGTTGGCATTGTTGGTATTATTGGCGTTGTTGTTTTCTGGTAGTACTACGCAATTGAAATGAATTCTGCATGCAATTGGCGGCATTCTTAAAAAAGATTGAACTGTGCGGATTTAAGCTTCCCTAGTCGGACCCCAAAGACAACTTGATCGACCGGCCGACAGATCAACAGACCAACAGACCAACAGACCGACCGACCGTAGCAATAATGCGGGCACATTGTGCTTAGTGTGAAGTGAATTATAATGAGTCAGTGGAGCGGATGCTGCGGCTATGGATGCTGCCTCTTGAATAGCCAGTCAGTTTTAACGCCGCCATGTGGAATTCCACACAATTGGTCATTTCCCCACTGCTTTTCTGCAGTTTTGCAACGCTTGCAAGACACCCAACGTCCACACAACCAACAACAGCTTGGGCAGCCGTGTGCTGTTTACATAAATCTCAGGCACTGGCCATGGCGATGGCAATGACGGCCCGACTCTTAATTTTTATCAAGATGCATGTAAAAACGTTTGCAATGCGAAGTGAAGTGCACTGTAATCGCAAAAGTGAGGATGCTCCATGCTACTCGTAGACTAGCCACACAGTCTACCCGTCCACGTCTGTGATTGCCCATAGCGTTGGCGGTAAGGAGCCAGCTTCGTTACATGAAGCACTGCCACACGGACTGCCCACGCGGCAGCCATTCGACGTAGACGATTGTGAGTTGGGTATGAGCTTCAGGCTGTCACTGGCAGCGAGCTCGGAAACTCTTTTATTTTCCTTTTCCTGTTATAGAGCGACACACACTCGCAGTTGGTGGCAAATGCGTCATATGTTATGCTGATGCGATGATGGTACCCTGCAGATGAAAACTACGCGGTTGGCATTGGCGTCATCAGCCTCCACCAGAAGTGTGAGCGTTTATCTCACGCTCAGCTTGAAGCATAACAGAGCGATCCAGGCCAGAGTGTACCCTGTAACTCACCCTACATCCAATAAACTGTCAGGTATATGCATATCTCGAATACACTTATTTATGAGCACACTGTATATATGCACTTATATACATAAGAAAATAATCATTCATAGAAATACAGACATTTTTGCATAAGTATGTATGTACTTATGTACATATAGAATCGAATGGACGGCAAACATGTGGTAACATATTACACAGAATAACATATTACGCAGAAAACACTTGGAATGCAGATGAAGTGACAAGCGGACATTCTGTACTTCATTTGCAAGATTCCTAAGGGAAACTGTCGGCGCTTTGTGTGGCACGCTGATAAGCCCTCTAAGACCAAACAAGCAAACAAGCCAGTCTGGCCGGCTATTCATTAACATTTTGCCCGTGCCAATAAACCAGTTGAGGCACACGAAACGAGAAACAGGAGCATCAAAGGCCGCAACAGTCAATTTGGTAGACGGCGACACAATCGCCATAACAGTTGCCACTCGTGACAAGTAGTGCCAGCAATGGCGTAGTCACTGTTGGCGATTATGGGGATTAATCCGTTCCCTCATGACACCTTGCCAGCCCGAATACTGTCACGACACTATCGTCAGATGGCGACTCAGCCGACGCCTTTTCACTGATCTGGAAATATACACGTGCGCGAAAAATACAGTTATGAATCTATAGTCTAAATCACATTAAAATCGCGAATGATGTAAGGTTTCGAACAGCTTTTTAATTTAAAACTTCATACCATATGCACCTTTGCACATAATTTTTTTCCAAATTCTCATAATAGTACGGAGTCAACTTAGTCCAATTAAGTTTAAATATTTGTAATTACTGGACACACTTATTATCTCCCCTGAAAAGTTGCTGTACCTACGCAGATGGTTTGGTTTGCTCCGCAAAACATGCAACAAGTCGAGCATGTTTCAGGTTCGAATCGAAAATACAGGTTGCATGGCCGAAGTTGCAACGTGTATCTGTAATTGTTGAAGCTACATTTTATGTTAAAAGCCTAAAGTTCTTAATTATAAAGAAATATGCTCTCCCTGACTATTATATAAGCGTTTTTATTTACCTTTGGAACCTCAATTACTATATTAGTACAACCTTATAAAACACACATTTTTACGTATATGTGCAAGCTTTATTAAAATAAGCTTAGTTTATACTTTTTTTATATACAACAATAGGCGTTACATTCATATACTTCACATGCAGACGCGTGTATGTGTGAATATATATTTAAGTACACTTAAAGAGGCAATGCATAAGAAGGGACAACTCAAGCGGTAAAGAAAACAGACCAAGAAAAGGCTCGAAGGGCAGAAGACCAAAAAGAATTTCTAGGAAAATGTTTAAATTTCGCATGATCATGCCTTCTTAAGGAGCCCAAACCGAACCTACCGTCGTGAAACAGAACTTCAAAAACAAGCCACTAATATCGTTAGGGGTCTTTCTGGTTGCTAAGCCCATCAGCCAACATCTGAGCAGCGCCGCAAAGCCATTCTTTCCAATCAGTTCTCCAGCAGATGTACGTTGTGCACGAGTTTCTTGTTGTCACACTGAAGACCTTTTAAATGATGACTTTCGTATTAATACCCTCTGTCCCCAATGGGTATAAATCGAATATATATTGTGCACGATTAATAATAAATATATTAAATATACTTACATCCTTCGCAGTATATAACTTATAATTCAAGAACATCATTATCTCATTTAGGCCAATCACTAAAACAAGAAGGACACTGACCATATAGACCCCAATGTTAATTTATCCATGGGCACGCACATACGGCTTCATGAGATTATTGGGTATGTTATAGTCGAGAACTCTCAGACTTGGAACCTTATTTTTTTGGTATGCCTTTTTTTTCTTTTTTTTTGTGAATCCTACGGCGCTGCGTACAAATATGCAAGGCTCGACCGACGGCTAACCTGTTTACCTGTTGCTCAGACCAGACGCCACAGCAGACACAACCCGCACAGCCATCGAAACTGTGGGCGCGGCAAAAGTTTTCAACTCATTTCTTTTGTCAAGCTGCAAGTTCAAGGATATATTCGTACTCTTAGCGGGTTTGTCTTCCAAAAGTTGTGTTTGTGTCTGTGTACGTGTCGGCGTAATTTGATAGCCCATTCTACAAAATCGAGAGCTTCTTTTAACCCCAGCTAGAATTACCGAAGTATTATTTCATTATCTCTCGCCTGGAATTAGCTAAAGTTGCAGATTATGACTTGGCTTCTGTAGGGGACGCTGCCGCAAAAATGTTTGTTTTACTTTAGATTTTTTTTGGGTGTAATTCAGTTAGCTTTACTGGTCCCCAATTGAGATGCATAATCGGGTATCAAACCAAAAAAACTCTATACTTTAAAGGTTTCATGAAATTATTGATAAGTAATTGGATGTGCAAGTTATTTGTTTATTAATCTCTATTTCGTTTACTGGTCGTATTTCCTCCTGGTGCACCATCTGGGAAAAGGTAGTTTTAAATCTTTCAATATACAAATATCAGTATATTAAGCATCTTACTACTGCATTTTGCCAAATACAAATAGCTTGTACGAGTATACAAATTACCTGTTGCAACCCAGACTTGACCCAGACGCAGCCGTCGCTTGTGTACTTGTCAAGTCTCAAACGCTAATTGCTTTTAGTCTCCTTAATATAATTACCAACGAATTGTAGACTGTCGGCCAGTCTAGCGGTTCGACCAATTGATATTTTCCGGGTTTTACCCGCCCATGCAACTTGGAAGGCAGGTAGCAGTGACTTCTTAGAATTTCCATAATTAATTTGCACTTGTTTTTCCTTTTGCTTCACTTTACGAGTATTGTGCACCTCTAATGACTTTTGCGCGCCTTATCGCGAAATTGTATTGCATTTGGTTTGAGCATTCAACGAAGCATGTATCGTGTGGCTCGCGTTTATTATTTTGGGTCTACAGTTTCATCAAATGGGCTTATACAACTAACTACCAATATCAAACTCTATACTCATATAAGACCCAGTTTTCCAAATTCTGGTATAATTTTTGTTGCATTTACAAAACACATCAAAACATTAAATGTTAATTGTATGATTGCACTGAACTTACGACAGGGACGACCTATGGGGTTCAAAAGTTTTAAAAAGAATGAGAGCACCCTAAAAGCTCTATTTGGCTTAAGTAATTATATTTGAGCACTATTACCGAGCATAGATACTAGAGTGTCTATGTTGTGTTATCGTCGATATACACCACCAAGCCGTACTTTTGTTTTTGACGTCTCTAAAAGTGCTACAACATTTAATAGCTAAATATGTTTTGACAAGATACTCGGGGAGAAGTCTCCTTCAAACAGCCACCAGCACCGGTCCATAACAATTAAGTAACGAGCTGTTGGGCAAATACCCGGACGAGTCTTTGGCTGCGTAGCTACCCCAATGAACCCCAGGTGCGTATTTAAGCGCCATACGCACACCCATTCCATACTAACATGTATATATATATATATATATGTATATTGTATGCACATATATCCGTAATTTGATTCGTTGTCGTAATGTGCACATGTTCACGCATGTGACGTCACAAAAGGGATTGCATGTTACGTGCGTCTTTAAACCCAGCGACAGCCTGGCAACCAATCAAGCGTCTACAGCCTCACGTGTCACCTTAGCAACCTGCGCAACCCCAAGATACGGTCTAGGAGCTTTTGTAATACCTCCACCACATCTCGTGCACTGCAGTGCGTTTAGTTAAGTTTATTTTCGGTCTTGTGGGATTTCACTTAGTGTTTTGTTATCGTAAAGCGTTATATGCTTATTTGGGCTTTATTGATGACTGTACATCTATGTATGTATATCAAAAACGTTGGTCAAATGATTTTCAGGTAATGTTGATGAATATTAATAGAGCACATATATAAAAGTGGTAATATACCTTACCACTTTTATAATATACCTTACCACTTTTATACTACTATATTAATACGATTTTTTCTACGAATATTTTAATTAATATTTCTTTGAACATGGTGTTGTAGTACAGCTTGTAAGGTTATAGAAATATATATATATGTATATCTGTGTGTGTATACGATAGTGTCTTATCTTAAACAACGGAAGTCTCGCGGATGTGAAACTACCTTGACATTAACCATCCGTTTACAATTCGAAAGACAGAAATTATCAGTTGCACTCGAACATCTTGAACAAACCACAATTTAACTTGTCAATAATCTGTTTAACATTCTTAAATGTTTACTTTAAAGTAAACGAGTGAAAAAATAATTCTTCAGGATGCAACGTTACTAGTCGATACAAAAATAGCACTTTAGCTAAAAACACACATAATGATGTTGAAAGTGGAAATAGGGTTGTTTCCTGCGTTAGACACTACAATAAATGAAAAACTATCTTCCTACCTTTATTATAAAATTAACTACATTACCTCTATGGTACGAGCAGTTCTACAATATCTGTAAAACAGTGGATTTAGGAACAGATAGTCTTACTTACTCTTAGATATTTCGGGGCAGGTCTTCGTCCTAATAAATATATGAATATTCGAGTTTATACTCATGTATAAAGTGCGCCGAGTTACTCTTCTAGTGATAGAACTATCACACCCTTTGCAAGGGTAAAGAAATGTTATTGAATGGGTAACAGCCAATTGACATAGAGACAGGATGGCGACAAAGATTATAGTGTGTATTCCTTGGCACACATGTGCGCTGCGCTCAAAGCCTGCAAAGAGGGCAAAGACAAACAACACATGTGCGCGCGTTGTGACCTTCGAGCGGCGTCAGTTTGACTCTTGCGATTTTTCATGGAAATTGCACAGTCGGTGACTGGCGGCACATATGGTGACCAGAACCAGGAGAAAAAGATTTACTTTCATGCCTACATCCTTACAAAATGCATGCAAAATGTGTGAATTTTGCGGCACACAAACTAAGGCAAGGGGCGCAGTGTCACAAGTTTTTCCTTGCTTACAGCGTGCTTGCGTGAGAATGTTTTTGGGAAATTTTGGTTATTTTCATATGCTTGGGATAGTACAGAACATGTGTTCAGCTTTGGACTTCGCCCTGCAGTGAGCTCAAGCAAAACCTAATTGTGATACATATGTATATTAAAATCTTTGCTTAAAATGAAATGTACGTAAGTAACTTACAATAGGCCATACTAATTTTGCTACTAGGTACTCATAAGGTTGGTGAATTTCTTTTTATTTATTTCACGCAGCTGGCCTTGGGCGAAGTTGCAACATGAGGGCAAGGAGCCATTGTCTGACAGATGAGTAAAGTATGCCTCAATCAAATAATTAAATATATCAGACGCTCATTTGAAGCTTAAATGCGTATACACAAATTAGGGACAAGCAGAAGCTCCTCGAACAACGTGACAGCCGCAAGCTATACTCAAGGCTCAATACTCAAGACCTAAGATTCAAAAGTGAGGACTGAAGAGTCAAAACTGAAGATCGAACGCGGCAATCAAATGCATGCAAAGTGGCCGATAACACACAATTAGATTCAAAAATGTTGCGCTATTAATGTCCAAAAATTCCCTTCTAAACTGAGTGTCTCAGTCGAGACAGTAGGTATCGCACAAATTGCAATCGAGTATACAAGTTTGTAGGAGTTTATCACGCAATGTTGCGAAGGAGGAATACTTTTTCATAAGAGTAAAGCGAAACTCACAGTTATTCCCACGCTTCACAGTATGGAAAACACCCTCAAGCTAATTTGCAAAAAAGACAAAATGCAGCCAAGTCCTGCACTTCCTCCACCCTCTCCTCGATCCACTGCCGCCGCATCTTTGTTGGCTACTGTGTGCCTCAAAGTCAACATGAAATTACACAGAAGCTGTACAGCAGCAACTTGTTAATACGTAAATCGAGATCGCTTTGGGCTGAAAGCCCAGAATGAGGCAATGGAAGGGTTTATGTGATAGTTGATCATGCCTTGGCATGTGGCTGTGGTTGCGGCTGTGGTGGCAATGCTTTCGTTTTATAATTTCTATTTGCGTCTTTGTGTGCTCCGGATCTCTTCGACGGCTAGACCACACTTGGCTTAGATCCATTGTGTCCTCCCATTCTACAGTGCTCACATACGACTGTGATCGTACATTTGTGTCGTGTCGCTTCATTATGTTGTATTTACTTGGTCTATTTTTAAGGTCGGCTGTTTAACGATCAGACTGGCTATTGTTAAAACAAACTGTACACATTTAATTAGAATAAATTTTACTTTAGCTGCCCCGTTATACGAGTTTACGAAAAGATTGAACAGAACAATTTAGGCAACTCGTCAAGGGCTCCTGGGTTCGACTTTTAGCTACCTTCCGAGCCAGTTCTCATATTGCAATTTTACATTGGATGATAACTTATGATAAATAAGTAAATAGCACTTTGATTCCTACCCATTATAAAATAAAACAAAATGAAACTCTATTGCAAGACCAAAAAACCCTTTGACCCAGGTCTGCAGAGCTTTCAGAAAATATCCCCTCTGTTAGAAGTACTGGATTATAATTAAGGTTTTTCATCGTGTCATACTCTCGGTCTCCCAATTAGAAACCAGTGACTTAAAAAATACAATATAAATGTAAAATTGACATGACTTGGAAAAGTACCTGCTGTCTAATCTACAAGGATGTGATACCTGTTATGGAATTGACCTGCTGTTTAACTTCCTTGTTTTTAAATCTTTAGCCATTGTCTGTAGTCCTTGCCATAAAACTGCAATTGTTCATTTGCCTTTTGTTATATATAGTCGCCTATACATTTTGCAGTGTTTATTCACAAAGGGCTAGACACGAGACGTTTTTCCCAAATTGAACTGGCGCCAGACTCTCAGCAGGTTGCCTCAGAAAAGGCCAGACAATTTTGAGATTTTTGCTAAGGTGCAACATGACAACAATTGAAGATTTTACTCATTGCATGGAATGGCTATAGGGCTGAACGAAATTATATTGACACCATATTTTGGCGCCAAATGAAACAAATTAAGAATGTGTTGTGCATAACACACGTCTGCTACTGTGAAGTTAAGCAACCACCAGTCAGAGAGAAGCTATCAAAAAGCTTGCCGGCCGGAGCCAGATGCGTTGCAGTAGCCGCGCGACGACGTTGACACATGCCACAGAACGTGTATGGCGGTCCATTTGCCAGTCCGTAGCCACTTGCCGCCTTTGCCGCCGGTACAACTGGTTTGAATTCTTCATTTGCGTGCTGAACAAGGTGATATCCACACATCTGTAGTTAAGCGTCGATACGAGTATGTATATGTTTAAATGCCTGCTCGGTATGCCTTTTGTTGTCATGAAAGTGTAAGATGTGCTCAGCTGTCCCGTGTCCCAAAAAGATCGTGTCAATCGAAAGGTGCACAACAACTGCCACAGTTCATATGCCGTTGGTCATTCGTTGTCGCCGTCGTCGTCTTGCCTAAACTAATAATTGCCACATGTGGTTGGACTTGTCAGGTGCTTTTGCACAGGTCGTTCAGCGAAACGGTGCACCAGCAGTAGGTAGGTAGAACGGCTCAGTTGATGATGGTACACAGTCAGATTAATCGGCTGCACACTTTCGACTTTTAGTTTTCTTTGAAAATGAATTGCAAAATTTATTGGCAGTTGTTGCACCTGATGCATTGTTGTTAATAACTAATTACCAGCGTCACCTACAGATCGAGAGAACAAAGTTAGACGAAACACTTATATATAAGCTCTACGGAGTAACTCAGACGCCTTAAAAAATAATCGTTCTTAACCATATACTCTGTATGTATGTATGTAAACTTTGAGAATTTAAATATAAACTATTGCTGTCTGACCGTTTTTTATTCCGTGTTTTGCATTTGCTATTGGAGCAAACTTCATGTATCAGCACAGCTGTTATTTATTCTCTACAACAATTTGTTGACTTAGGTTTCAGCATAGTGGCTCACCTGAAAACGAAACCCACATCAGTCAATACAAGGAATTTTAAATGATAAGAAAGCGCAGTGCCTGGTTTTTACTGCTGTTCAAATAAAACCTAAGCAGCCGGATAAAAACTTCTGTATTTTGTACTTAACACTTCCGATATTACTTAGGGGTATCAGAATAAGCCGTTAGATATAAGAAAATTTGCTAGAAAATAACTAATTCAGCTACTCTAAAGAAAATGATTTGTATTCAGGTTTAAGAACTACCATCATTGCAGGGTGTAATATTTTCAATGGGTTTTGACTTGTTTGCTCCTATTCCGGCTTTTGTCTGTACAAAAATATTACGTTATGTTACAATATTTATTTTATTAAGCTGCACAGCTTGTGGATTTAACTGTACACCTTGCATGTACGCTACTGTGCGTATAAATATGCTTCAATATACTCTGTCCTCTAAAGGATATCTTTTAGTCTAGTAAACTCAATTAAAGCATGTTTACTTAAGAAAATTGGCGCCAGACGTGCGAAAATATGTGTATAGACTTATAGTACAAGTACACAAACCCCAACGACGTACGAGGATTCGAGCAGCAGATTGTCAGAATGTCACTAGGTGGACTTTGTACGCAGCCAATTTTCTTGGCAATGTGTTGCTGGCGACTAACTGGGCGTCTAAGTTGTCGCTAAATGCAGTCGCATCTGTCGTTCAAGTGTTGGCGTCAGATGAAAATGAAATCAATGACCAACGGCGTCTATGGTTTCTGGCACAAAAGTGCCAACTTTCCACCGGGAAAGGCACAACGAGCACAAGTCACCAACTCGCCAAGTAGCTAGCGGTGGCGCTAATGTAAGAGGTACACTATGTTTAAATACTATATACAGTCGATCCTCGGTTAACGAACGCCTCACATAGGGAACATTTCGTATAACGAACTAAATTTTAAAGCAAGTCGTTCCGCTTAGCGAACGAAATTTCTTAGAGCGAACTTTGAAAAAATTGCGTTTAACCGTTAGAGTCAAAAATATTCAATGTCATCGGCGAAAAATGAGGCACACATTGCCCGTATTTTGTTTTTGTTTTTTTCGGCTGTTGGTTTATTTGTGTGTTTGGATGAGTCTGGGTGGCGCCACTTCCAAATAAGAACGGGTTGAGCCGTGCGAGCTATGCAGCTCACCACATTTGCTTCAGTTGTGGTCAAGTTCTACTTTGCATTTTGATATAATATAAAATACAGTATGAGTCCGGTTTAACGTACACGGGATGTACGTTAAACTTGACTTCTACCGTATTATTATTTGCTATAAATATTATTATTATATACATAAAATTATTAGTTATATATTTTGTAGTATATGGTACATATCTTGTTGTTCTTTATTGAAAATTATCTTTTACACAGTCCGTTTTGACTTGAACTTTATCTACTACTACCACTTTTTCCGACATCACAAACAATCCTAAGAATTACCCGTTTTAATTGAGTCAACGGCCCTCCTCCTCGATTCTCAAATAAAGTACTTAAGCTCATAAAAGGCCATGCCTTTTATGGTGTCTTTTTGTGTGAATGTGTATGTGTATATGTAAGTGTGGGTGAGTATGTATGGATGTAAGTATGGGTGAGTATGCATGTATGTTGGGTCTAAATGCTAAGATCGTTTTTTTTAATATTACATTTTTCAATTCTATTGCATTGTTTCTTTAAACTTTGCGTTGATTTTATGTTATGTTTACATACATTTCTCTTTTCGTTCGTTAAATTGAGCATAAAAGTGCGTTATAAAAGATAAAAATTTTTCAAGTACGTTGTATCGTGAATTCGTTAAACCGACAGTACGTTAAACCGGACGTCTACTGTATATGTAAATACAAACGTACGAATACCATTTTGCCAAGAAATTTCCGTCTCACCACATCAACGACTTTTACATATGTATATACATATACACCTATTTAAATACATGTGTGACCAAGAGTTTAAAATTTCAATTAAAAGATATAAAACTTATGTCGCACAAAACATCCGGCCAGCAGCTAGCCACCTAAAAATCTTTCTCATGCTTGTCCATTAATCTAATGAGCCGCCAACAGCCAGAAGTATCAATACTCTTTATATTGGATATAATATTTTTCTCATGAAACGTCGAGCACTTTGAAGAAGTCATCTCAGTTTATGTATAATAACACTACAGTACATTGTGCAAGTAAGTCTATGAATTGGGACAGATGTGATACTACGTTTGCAGACTGTATATTTAAGCTTCAAAGCTGTATAGAAACGCGTTAGCTTTAAAACTGTGTAGATATGTATTTATAATATTGAATATGTTTATGATGTCTGGATTGATCTATCTATCCTTCAGTAAAATCGGGTTTGCTTATATTAATTACTTCACTAACATTTATCAAGAGTATTGAAAATTCGACATACTAGAAATGGAGCTTCTTATTTTTATTTGATTTCGCTTTTGGCAGCGTTTGCTCACCGAATGGCCCAAGTGATATGAACTCATTAAATAGTGAGCCACATGGCAGTTTATTTCAATTTGCATGCGTTTCCGGCAAAATGACTGTGGCTGGCTATAAGTTTTCACTTTCACCCACAGCTGGCAGCTGCTGCAAAGATTTTTATAGATTTAGAACACACTGCAAACATTCCTACATCCTACGAGCTCCAACATACTATGAACACCACACTAGGAGCTTGAGTGCCAGGGCGACAGTTGTGTTTTCTTTGTGGGTGTTGAAGAAATTATGGGTTGGGTTAGATGTCGGATTGTGCTTACAAAATGACAACTGTCGCCGTTTTGTCAGACAGCCAGCAAGTCAGACAGCCAGACAGCCCATTCTAATGTATGTATATACTATGTATGATTTTTTGTGTATATGTAAAGATGTACAAACATACAAATGCGCCAAGTTGTCCACAATTTGATAATCGTATAAAATATATTTAAGCCAAAAGACGAAAGAAATTTACGTTGACACCATTTAATTTCAACTGTCACCGCAAAGTATCTTAAAGTGTGCATCTCAAAAGATGCAAACACGCTGGCTTTTAGCCGTGCTTAACCGTTATATATAAGCTTTAAATTGCTGGTTGAGTTTTGTTTTATTTTTCCATATTTATTGTATTTTTCCATACTTCTGTGCCTATATGCCCAAGAAATGCAATTTTAATGCCTTCGTAAACAATTAAGATTACTTATTAATTGTGCCTTAATCTGTTTTTATGTGGTGTTATAATGTATGTCCTATCGTAGCACCTTGGCCGCGGCCAGCTAGCGTCCGGCTAGCGGCACGGGATATTGTTGTATATTCGTGACAAGAGATGTCTTCGACGACAAATTATGACAAACTGTGGGCAATAATTTTACTCACATACACTTAACAACACACATTTATAATATGTACATAGATTCACACACACAGACTCCATGGTAGACGGGTAGCTGTGTCACCCCCACTTTTGTTTATGTGCTTCTTAACCCAGGGTTGCGTCTTATTGACTTTTAACGCCATGGAGCGTTTAGACTGCAGACATAAATATTCACATTTTGAGACAATGCAAGCAGCAATGATCGATTATCAATCATTTTTGCTTGGTAAAGTTTGAATATTGTGAATAGCTTAAACTTAAACATATGTATGTATATTATATGAATGCAGTTGACGCATTTAAAATTTTTTTTAATTTAACAATTAAACAACAATTAAAAAAGAAGGCCTTGATCGAGAGCATGCAACTACAAGAACCCCTTAACCCATTTCCATTCAGGACTAAAGTATTAACATAGTTAATGTATATGTAAATATAGTATATAACTGTTATGTTAATTATGTATTTGTATATATAGTATATAATACTCCTCGTGCTTGTTATATACATTTATATATTTGTAATAAGCCCTTTATCCATTTTTGTGAGTGAGGGGTATACCAATTTAAAAATACACTGATATAAACATATTTAGTTAGAAAAAATCTGTCTCTTTTGAGTACTAAAAAGAAAAGCGGAGTAATGTAATATAAATATGACCTTGTTTCTCCAAAAAAAATTTATAATGGAAAAGATATCGAAAATATCTTTTAAATTAAATGTAAGCATAAATCTAAAGTAAATAGTAGTGATATTTAAAAAAAAAAAAAAAGTAACCTATAGTCTTTTTATTTTTACTTATTCTAATTTTTTTAACAGAATTTTAAACATTAAGTCAGTTTGCCAAATAGAAACACCATACAGTCTGGAGATATCTATATTTATCGACCGACCACCACATTTTTTCACTCGTCTATCGGGTAGTTTACTTTTAGCTCGATAATTCATTTTATAAATTTCTGCCCATTGTTTGATTTTGAATTGTTTAAAGATTATCTGTTTTAACTTTATATAGTTATTATTGTGCAAAATGTCTAACGCACAGAGATCTTTTGTTCAAAAAGTATCAAGGTATGTAACCGCTAAAGCGCAAAGCTGCACTTAAAGTAACCGCGCCCTTAACTCTCTGTTCGGCGGAAAAACCTAAAATAGGTTTAGACTGTCTGTGTTCCTCCATCAAATTTATAATAATTTCCAATAAAAATTTTAACAGACAACCGGCCGCAGATGTGCGTAAAAATGTTAATGCCCATATGCAATCTAAGACTATCAACGCTAGTTCAATATGTTCATCGACGGTAAGTGTTTGACTTTCTTATTACTGGTTACCTATGTATAATTTCTGTTTATTATAATTCAGCTCTCGCTCACCGAACCACTTGACTATGAAGAATTTCTCATTCAACATATGAACATCATTAACCGTGATCCATTAAAGCACATCTTGGACTTTCCTCAAGGCGATGTGTCGGTCAAAACAATACCGCGAAAAATTCGCACTATAGATCACATTTTGCCTAAAGATAATATGTAAGTGATGACAACTTTAATGAATTTATGTTATTCACTTCTTGCTTTTTAGTTCTGATTTGCCAAATCATGTTCAAGAATGTGTTCGTTCGTACACGCGTCCTTGGAAAGTGGTGGAATATTCACAACGTCATTACTCAAGCTCATGCTGTGCACGTGAGCGTATTGATCGTGGAACCATCAGCCCCTCTGCCTATCAGCAAGAGTTTGAGATTGACAAAGACTTTTCCTCGTTTGACGAAACCTTTACCGATAAGAGTGAAAGCTGCACACCTAGTTCAAGGCAGTCAATTGCTAGTCTAGCCTCGGTTAGTTCTTGTACCGATACTCTAACTCCTCGTGGTTCTTGGGCTAGTTTCGATTTACGACGCTCTGTAAATGATCCACTAATTCCCAACCTATTGGACAACATACCATCAGAACAAGTTGATCAACTAAATGAAGCACGGCGACAGGAAGATCGTCAAGATGCTTTCTTTTCACTTTATCCAGAAACTGAAACTGATGAAGTCATTGAGCGCAGGTTACCCGCTGAGTTGCCAATAGAACATATGGGTCACCGAATTCACATTAAATGTCTGCAACTAAAATTGGAGCTGGAAGTAGAACCCATATTTGCATCAATGGCATTATATGATGCAAAGGAGCGTAAAAAAATATCAGAGAACTTTTATTTTGATATGAACTCAGACAGTCTGAAGCTTATGCTTTCAAATCACGTTCGTTGTTCCGATGTTAGCACGCAAAGTCGTTCCGCTATATTTGAAATTTCGTATCCAAGCAACGATTTGTTTCTCGTTATCCGACTTGAAAAAGTACTTCAGGGTGATATTAATAACTCTGTTGAACCATATCTCAAGGAAGATAAGGATAAGTATCGAGAGAAAGTAAAGTCAAATGCAATGGATTACTGTGAACGTTTGGGCAAATATCGCATGCCCTTCGCATGGACTGCGATATATTTGACTAATGTCTTTAATGGAGACAATTTCGATAACAAGGACAATTGCGCTGGAGACAGAGATTCGTCTGGTTGCAGTAATATTGCCACTCTAGTGTCTGCCGCAAGTTCGAACAGCTTAGATCGTAAGTCATCAACCAGCAGTTTTGATCAGCTGCGGCGAAGAGCGAATGATATGAGTGGTACACTAACACGACGTGGTTCTCTGGAACGCAGAGAAAAGCGGCGCTCTTGGTCACCGGATGACTTCGCTAATGTTGTGGAAAGTTTTCGCCCAATTACAATAACCGTTTCAAGTTTCTTTAAGCAAGAGGCAGATAAAATGAAAGATGAAGATCTATACAAAGTTTTACCTGAACTTAAACGCCCCAGTACGGTGATGAAAAAGTATAAATGTATTCCTGGATCCATCAAGCTGGAAATATCACCATGTATTGACGATGTTACAAACTCGTTAACACCGGAATTGGCACAGGTTGACCCGCATAGTGAAGACCAAACGCGTCCGGTGAAAGAAATATTAGAGTTTCCACCGCAAGCTATCTATAATCCCCACTACATATATCGTAATTTGCTCTTTGTGTCTCCTAAAGAGCTAAATTTTTCGTCTCGCGCTGGGTCTGCGCGAAACATTGCTATTCGTGTTCAGTTAATGGCAGGTAAAACAACAAAATAATCCATACCAAATAATTGAAAATACTCTTATACAAATAATATAATATTTATTAGGTGAGACACCCAACCACGCAGTCAACGCTATATTCGGCAAATCGTCTTGCTCGGAATATGCAACGGAGGCATTTACGTCTGTCAATTATCATAACAAGTGTCCATCGTTTTACGATGAGATTAAGATTGCTCTGCCAGCATCAATCAAGCAGCACCATCATTTATTGTTCACTATCTACCATGTGTCGTGTCAAAAGAAACCACACGAAGTGCAGCTTTCAGTTGAAACACCTATCGGTTACACCTGGCTACCACTTCTCGAGGATGGTAAACTTAAAGTTGGTGAATTCAACCTGCCTGTTATGGTGGAAATGCCACCAGAGAATTACTCTTTCATACCACCAAATGTTCACCTGCCAGGGATCAAGTGGCTGGACAACCATCGCGCTGTATTTGCAATTAATGTGGATGCAGTGACTTCAATACACACCTTGGATGTACACCTCGATCGTTTTTTCTTGATTTGCGAGTATTTAGATACCCGTAACATACCTTCCCACATAGGCGAAAGTAATATGGAATCCGAGCTTACAAAAAGCCTATTGGACATAGAGCACGCAAATCATGAGTCTTTAGTTAGACATTTGCCTCTTGTATTGGACAAGCTCATTGAGTTGCTGGTAACAAGCCATAAAATAGGAGGTCACACTTTGTCTTTGGGTTCTACTGTATTTGAGGTACTTTGTTTGGTGTCTGCCCATTTGTCCATACTAAGCGATGTGGAACAATATGGACGCCAGAGTATATTTTCAACCTATGTACAATTCCAATGCAAAATACCTCATCCCCTGGGTACTAAACGCAACGTAACCCGCAGCACTACCGACGAATTTCAAACAAGTGAAGCATACGGCATGTACGATAATGTTTTAAGCATTGATCGCACTGGTAAGACGTCATACATAATACCATAAAAACCTATTCAATTTATCTTCTTTTAGAACCTGATAATGATCAACCTTTACCTTCCGGACGAGAAAATGCTCTTAATGTGCGTTTGCTACACGAAGAGCTTGCCTTGCAATTTACAGGCTCTAGTGGCAAGGCAGCAGATCTCGCCATGAGCAATTCGTGGTTTATTTTTGAACTAATTGTGAAATCTATGATAGAACACTTAGATATTTCGGAGACCTTAAATGCGCCACGGAAGCACCGATTTCCTCAGCAATTTATAGAAAACATATCCTCACTTGTCACTGTAGTAACCAACAAAGTTGTTGAGTACCATAGCACTTACCTAAGATTAGCTCAGTCACTGAACGCTAGCTTGAGCTTTTTCATTTTTGATCTATTGAGCATAATGGACCGCGGTTTTGTCTTTGGCTTTATTAAAATTTACTCAAGGCTTATTACGTTGAGGAATGCTACTACACCAGATTTGATGAACTACAAAATAGACTTTCTCCGAATTGTATGCAGTCACGAGCATTTCGTGGCTCTAAACTTACCGTTCGGAACTCCATACACGACAATCTCTGCGCCTTGCAGCCCCACTCCAAGCACAACGTCTAGCAATAGTCAGACTTCTTATGTGAGTATGAAAGGGCTTACCATTTTTAATCTTTATATTATTTCATTGGCATTGTATGTTAGGGATCCATTGAGCGTGCCTTGCATGCCGATCTTAGTACTGAATTCCGTCAACAACATTTTCTTGTCGGGATTGTATTAGGCGATTTGGCTACTGTGATGGATGTGCCCAATCCTCAACTGCATGGAAAAGCTATAAGTTGCATTCGCAATCTTTTAACTTCACATGATTCACGTTTTGATCCAGAAGCACGTTCGCGGGTAGCTTCACTTTATATACCACTCCTCTCGATTGTGATGGACACTTTTCCACAATTACATCAATATCTACCAGATGCTCAGAATCATGATCGCTTTCAGCAGATGGGACAACTTGAAGATTATCAAGGCCCTCATCAGACCATAGCAACGGCGACTATCAGCCCAGAAGTTGCATACGCCATCTCTGGAAGTCGCGTTTACTCTTACTTGACTGAGCAATCAAAAAATAAGGTACCCCTTAATGCAGAGAACACCCGTCATTTACTTGCTTGTTTTCTTTGGGTGCTAAAAAATTTGGAACGCACAATTCTCTGCCGCTGGTTGTTTGGACTGAGTCCGCATCGGGTGCACCAAATGCTGCAAGTACTTAACACATGTTTAAAAGCCTTTGAGTATTTAGGTCAAAAGCGTTTGCCAACTCTGAAGCGGACAAATACTCACAGTTTTCGCAAGACAGCGACCACAGATGTTAAAGAAAAACTAGAGGAATGTATTAGAGGAACAAATTCGGCACGTTATGATTTGATTAATCGACGTAAGGATCGAAATTCGACTGAAAAGCTACGCTGGCGCAAGGATCAGATGCCATACCGTTCACAATATAATGACACTGTCAACAGAAGCGAACCAGAGCTTGAACTCGGTCATTTTATAGAGGGTTCACTTGCTACAGAAATTGCACTTATCATACTTGACTCTTTGGAAATAATAGTACATGTGGCCACCAATCTACACCACAATCTTCTTGGAACTGTACTTAAAGTATTGCTGCATAGTTTATCCCGAAATCAGTCTACACTAGCACTACAAAATTTATTTGCTTCTCAACGTGCGTTAATCTTTAAATTTCCAAATCTCTTGTTCGATGAGGAAACAGACATCTGTGCAGACCTGTGTCTATTGCTGTTAAAGCATTGCGCATCACAATTAGCAGGCATTCGATCACAAGCGGCTGCATCATTGTACTTACTAATGAGACAAAATTTTGAAATTGGAAACGTAAGTATATATGAAAAAATCGATATATATAACATTATATTCCTATATTATTCTCTCTTTAGAATTTTGCACGTGTTAAAATGCAGGTGACTATGTCATTAAGTTCCCTGGTTGGAACTAGCGCGTCTTTCAGCGAACAGTCTCTTCGGCGTGCGTTAAAGACAATTCTAGTTTACGCTGAGTCTGATGGAGATTTACAAGAAACCTCCTTCCCAGAACAAGTCCAAGATTTACTATTTAATTTGCACATGATCCTCTCGGATACTGTTAAAATGAAAGAATACCAGGAAGACCCGGAAATGTTGCTCGACTTGATGAATCGCATAGCAAAGGGATACCAAAACAATCCAGACTTGCGTCTAACATGGCTAGAAAACATGGCGAAAAAGCACCGTGAGCGCGCTAACCATACCGAGGCGGCCATGTGTTATGTACATGCTGCTGCATTGGTTTCCGAGTACCTCAGTATGCTCGAATCTCAGACACATTTGCCAGTCGGCGCCGTAAGCTTTCAACGCATTTCTCCAAATACGTTTATGGAATCAGCGGTGTCTGATGATGTTCTTAGTCCAGGCGAAGATGGTATTTGCCTGGGCAATCACTTTACTGAGACGGGTTTGAAGGCTTTGCTCGAAGAAGCTTCCAATTCATTTCAAGTGGCTGGCATGTATGAAGCTATGAACGAGGTTTACAAAATTTTAATTCCTATCTGTGAAGCGAATCGCGAGTTTCACAAGCTCGGCAAAGTTCATGGCAAGCTCCAAGAAGCATTTAATCGAATTGCTCAACTTCAGGTAAGCGGATAAAATTGTTTAATATTTAACAATTATTAATAACTCCAGTATTTAAAAGGGCAAACGGGTATTCGGAACGTACTTTCGCGTTGGCTTCTATGGTGCTAAGTTTGGAGACCTTGACCAACAAGAATTCATATACAAAGAGCCAACATTGACGAAATTGCCGGAGATATTTAGCCGCCTACAGGTAAGAATAAAATAATGTTTTAATTATTTTTACTTACAATATCCCATTTAGAATTTTTATGCGGATAGGTTTGGCCAAGACTCTGTCCATATAATCAAGGACTCCAACAACTTTGACGTTAAAACATTAGATCCGGAAAAGGCTTATATACAGATCACTTATGTGGAACCATTTTTCGAAACCTATGAAATGCGTCATCGCGAGACATATTTTGAGCGAAACTTTAACATAAGTGAGTACCTTACCTCCATCTTTTTCATCTGGGTATAAGCAAAAACTTAATACTTTTTCCTTAAACGGGATGTAAAATTTGTTATGTTGGCTACGCCAGAAAACGGATTCTTAAAGTTGTTGTATGTTCTAATAAATTGGTTTTCCCTAGAACGATTTATATTTTCGACACCTTTCACCAAAAATGGGAAGGCACACGGAGAATTGCACGAGCAATGTAAGCGGAAAACAATATTATCAACAGCAAACCACTTCCCATACGTAAAGACTCGTATCCAAGTAATCAGCAGAACGCAGTTCCAATTGGAGCCGATTGAAGTAGCCATTGGTTCGTATTTAATAGTATAATTGTATTTTACATATTATTTACTTATCCAAAGAGACTGCATACGCTAGAATGTTGCTGTTTTTATTTTATTTTTTATTTTAAATTTAAGATTTAAAAGAAAAAAAAAGTGTTTTAATTTGTTTTAACTTTGCTTTTTCACTAATAGAGGATATCCAAAAAAAGACATTGGAACTAGCTGCGGCTACAAATCAAGAGCCGGCCGATCCAAAAATACTTCAAATGGTATTACAAGGCTGTATTGGTACTACCGTTAACCAGGGTCCAATGGAAATGGCAAGTGTATTCCTCTCCAACTTATCCGATGGCCTTACTGTACCATCGAAGCATCAAAATAAACTACGATTGTGTTTCCGAGAGTTTTCTAAACGATGTGCCGATGCTTTAAAAAAGAATCGAAATCTTATACTGTCAGATCAGAAAGATTATCAACGTGAATTGGAACGTAACTATGAACGATTCGTGGAGCGGCTAACACCTCTTATCACACTGACTCCTGCACAAACACAAGGTGTTGTTAAGTAAGTTTTCCCAAATATAACAAAATACAATTAAATTTGAATACAATTTTCTACTTTGCAGATCCAATGCCTATCAGAATAAAAGCACACCCCTAAAATGGTAACTAAAACTTTATAGATTTGTGTCCGCTTGTGACAATGAACACGTTTTAATAACACTTAACGTCTTACTCATATTTTACATGTCTAGCGTATCGGATTATTTTAAGTAAGTTTCTCATACTAACATGAGTGTAGATAACATATTACTACAAGATTTTGCAATCATCTGGTACAAACATAATGAATTTTTATATATGCGTATAATATTGGAATATAACATTGCCTACATTTATTTTTTAATTCATTTAAACTTAAATATGACAAAACATTAGTTATATCCAAAGTCGTCTTTACAAATTACCAGGTGGTAACGAGTGGATTCATATACAGTATTACGGTATAAGGCATCTCCGACTTTAGAAAGTATGTATATGTCGCTATCAATATCAAATATCAGCCAAGTTTCTTCGTTTGTATGTCCGAATGTCTGTCTGAAGTATACACTTTGTTCTCAGAAACACTTAATTTAGTATGTAGAAACGTTGATGTTCATTGTATGCATTTTCCCATCTAGTAGTTACATCTCATCATATATAATAACCATCTGCAACACTCTTGAGTAAAAGAAATAGTAGATCGTGCAATCAACTTGATATACATATGCCTTACTACAATAAAGTATAGAGGTGGACTTCATTTTCAAGGCTAATGCCCCATATAAGGAACTAAAAGTTAATACCAAAGCACTTAACAATTCGTATGTATCATTAGCTTAATGGCTTAAGTTTGCTGCTGTCATAGTATTTTCAATAACACATTTTCATTCATAATACAATTCAAACTTTATTCTTATACATTTTATACTAAAGTAAACTAAATAAAAATAATAGATAAGTATACAAATTTTTGTACTGATATTACGTTATATATAATACATATGACTGAACTATAATTTAACTTATTCAAAATTATAAGAGGTTCTTTTCAAGCCATCGAAAAAGTCACTCGTGTTATATTTAAATAAAGTTTCAGAATCAAATGCGGCACCAGGTTGATAATATTGGGGAATGTTTGCATCAACACTGCTAACGATTCGCTTCCATTCAGCTAGGTCACTTTTTGGATTTCCAGGATTTCCCTCTTGATGCAGTGGTTTTATCATAAACTGCAAGTCTTGCAGTTGTTTTAAAAACCGCACTAAAATAATAAAAGTTAAATAAATTAGTCCATCAAATCACAGTTAAAAAACCTTTGCATGCCAATTGTTCACAAAAAAAAAATATATATATGAATATTTACAGTGTGTGGTTTCAAAATTTAGAATCTGCGCGTGAACTTTCCACCAATTGCATAATAAGGACAGATAATGTTTTGTTGTTTCTTCAGAATCACGAAAAAGCGACGCCAGATAGTATTCACGAAAGATAAGTGTAAGCAAATGTACGCCTATCTGCGAGATTTCGCTTACTTCTGAAATATCTGAAATTAAATTAATTAAAGTATTGAGTTGGTTTCCTTATAAGCTATTTACATACGTGATTTTTTATCTTCCAGCTGCCATTGATACATCATTTGAAAAATAAGCGTAACAACGCTCAGGCAAAGTTTAACATAGCACTCGCAATTGCGCCCTAAAGCCATTCTGTCTTGCAAAGGGTTTGAAGTGGAATCAGATACATTTCCTGTGGTAAGCTTAGTGGGATTAATAGTTTCGGCTGTTGAATTGCTAAACGGTATATCAGAGTGCAAGCCAACTTTATGGAACATGTTGTCAGTGTCCCCTTTCTCGTCATCTGCAAAAGATGGCAGGACTTGTAGTATAAATTCAGGTCCTGCTGTAAAACATTGATAAACGAAGCGCACATGGTTTCCACAAATCGAAAGTAATAACATAAAGTGGCTCGGTTGGAGAGGTAGATCACTACAAAAGCAGAGTTCGAGCAGGCCTGCGTAGACTTGTATTAGACACGAATTAGGACCGAAACGATAAAATGATCGAACGCGGTCTGATACAAAGCAGTTACTTGGACTATTAACACACATTCTGGCCACAAGTCCGGCGTGTCGAGCGCAGAGTAACATGCATGCGCTGATCTCACGAAATACCCAAGGGCTTGGCCGAGCGAAGACCAATTGCTTTAGTAAATCGAAAAGTAATCCAACTTGAGATTCGGGTATTGCAACTTTCTTTGTATCGATGTTGTTAAGCAAGCTTTGCAGAAACGCTCCCGCGGCCTCCAGGACACCAAAATGCTCACAATCTTCGAGAGAGTAGCTTAATTTGGCAACCGCTCCGGTAACTATCTGAATTACCGAGAATTTACCGTGATTATATTGAAGTAGTTCTTGGGATATACTTGAATTTTTATGGCAAACCAAGGCCAGTGTAGCAATATAACGACGCAAAAGGATGGTTCGCTCTAGATTGTATAAAGCACCCGGCTGAATTAATGAACAGCGCGTAGAAAAACTCTTATCCGACTGTAGATCGAAGTGATGATATGGATACAGCATTCTGCTTTGTGGTGACTCTAAGCTATGGGCATATGACCAAAACTCTGTAAATACTTTGCCCACAGACGTAGTAATACGCGCAGTGATCATTTTAACAATGCTGTGACTGGGCTGAGACTGCAATTGTGCGTAATGAAGAAGCAGTTGCTCTAACTCTACTTCGAAAAATGTACGGGTTTTCTTTTGAACTCGTGCTTCTTTTGCATACTCATAGATATGCTTATTAGTCTTGGCTGAACATTGTTGAGTAGAACAGCTAATGATGCACAAGTTTTCCATCCGAAGCAAGTTACGACTTTCGTCATCATCATTGATTACCGATACGTTGTTTATTAATGCTGTTATCCTTTCGGTTTTTTTGGCGTGTCTTATTTTATGCTCGGAAAATTCCACAGTTGCGAAACTTAATTCTGTGTCTTTAGCTTTCACCTCTTTATAGACTTCAGCGACTTTTCTTTTGTATTCCTTTTCTGCTTCTTCAGCCATAGTAATCTTTTCCATCTTGCTAGCTTGAAGTAGCTTTTGCGTGTGTCGGAGTTCGTTGCGAAGTAGACTGACCTATTGTACTTTCCATTAGTATAAGCCTGCCGTTATTGTACACATACTCACCTCACCATCATTGGAACCAACTTGGTTGTGGCTATATGAAAGATCTTTCTGCAATTTTGCATTTTCCTTCTTGAGCACATCGATACGTTCTATTAAAAACTTGACTTGACGTTCCTGCGCCAGTTGACGCCGATCTGCCCTAGCCTGAATCGAGGAACAATCTGATCGTCTGTGTGAACTGTCAGATAAAATACCTTTACCGGTAGTTTTTTCTTTAGCTCTATAGTCGGATATAAAAGCGTTAGTTTCATCGCTCTTTAAAACTTCCTCCACATCCAAGTTAGAAGGACGTGTAATTCGCGGGTCCTCCACCGGAGGCAATGTTGTATGCTGATGCAAACTTGACATAGGTTCTGCACATATTTGCTGGGTGCTAGTAGTGCCATGCACTTGGTGTGAAAATTCACTGAAAGTGAACTGGCTCTCTGTATGTTGCATGCCATTAGTTTGCCGCTGTTTTTCTTCCGCTTGTTGTGTAGCTAACAAGATAACATCGTCATCGTCACTCCCCCAGAAATCAACAGTATTAGATTCGGTTTTAGTGAGACATCCGTGATTTATGTCTAATTTGAGCTTTTTAGCTGGTCCAAAAATATTAATTGACTCAAATCGCTTAGACATGTTTATTCTGGTTAACATAAAATATATATGCATTGTTTTGTTTTTCTTTCTAACATTTGATTCATGTTAATAACAGCGCAGATAAAAAACTGTTAGCCAGTTTAAATAGCTTATATATCGATACATTTAAGTGAATAATTAAAACCAAACTATAATAATATTACCAAACTAGAATACCGGCTTTTTGAGAAGAAAATTATATTTATGTAAGCTAAATTGTTATTAGCTATCCCATATACTCAGAACAATTTAATTAAGTGCAATATGCTTAACACACCCGAAACAGATTATTGAGTTTCACGTACCTATCGACACACATGACATGCAGCACTGCAGATGGGCGACACTATTACCATGCGATATATGCATAGTTCTTTAAGTTGTAACGGGACTTTACTTTGGCGGTAGACGACAATACAGACGCCACTGCAATAAACTTAAAACTTGACTAAAAATGCCACCGTCTCCAAGCGGGCCATGCACGCGATATCGTAAGCGGCTCTGCGGCTTGGGCAATCACTATCTTAATGGGTCTCAAAAACCAATAGGAGAAGGAAGTGTGCTTGTATTCGCCAGGCTTATGAACCCACGTCTGTGTAGCACGTCTCTGCTCTGTGCCAGTTGTCATGAAGTGCTGACGAAGAGCTACAGTATCAAGCTCGAGTATCCGAGGGAATTGAACAAGAAGCGGCAATCTCAAAGCTCCCCGGTTACATTTACAAATTCAAGCTCATCTACAAGATCATTAAGATCATCATTAATCGCACACTTGCATGAGCAGCAAAATAAATCCCCTAGTTGCAGTGAATTGTCCGTAGGCTCATCCAAATTTTCACAACTGGACCAGCAGCAGCACCCATCCCAAAAATCCAGTAAGATGTCAGTAGACTCCAAAAAATCAACCCCTTCATGGCAACAGCAGCAACTTGGCTCCAGATTAAGTGAAACAACATCGGGTGAGGACGATTCGTGGTTTAGTTTGAACGCTGTTAATGGAACACGCCTACCAAATGTGCAACCCATTCCTAGGCGCCGACAATTTGTCCATTTAAATAAACATGTTATGGATATATATTTGGCTGGAACCACAGGAGGCTGATTACGCATTATATACACTGGTAATATCTAATATTAGTGAAGATAAACATTCTGTTTATTAGAAGGACAATTTTTAGTTTAAATACTTAATTTTAACTTTGAAATTGCTGATAGGGCTTGAAAATGCCTTACGACTGTACTTTTTTTTATATATTTAATATTAAGCAAAAGTAAAGAACTAATAATGTTGAAATATGTTTGACTGAAAATGAATAAGAAACACTTTATATAAATTTAAATATTATGTATGATGAAAAATGTACTACTTATGGGACGAAATTGAATAAATAAATTAAAACAAAAAGTTCTAAATTGTGTCTACCACAAGAATATGAAAAAAATGCCAAAATAAAATCTTAAGCAGTTTGCCACACAATTTTAGTCTTGCTAAATGTCTTTCTCAATAGCATCTTCAGAAGCCTTTTGAAATGCTAGTACGTAAGCGCCGAGTTCAAAATCTATTAATGCGCCACAGGTCACGAAATTCCTTGCAATTCACATGAAAACGGGATACTAAGATATACATCGATTCTATTATATCGACTTGGTTATTGCGTATTAAGCGGAACATTAAAACAACGGCCTTTGCACATTTAAGCAGTTGTTATAATTCCGAATAACAAGATTCATTGTATTTGTAATGATTGTCACTTTTATCATTAAGTATCAGTGACACATGCATAAAGCATAATATATCGCCCATCTCTATTCAGCATTAAGATTATCGATATTTTTTGTTTTTTTTTTATGCCGATACAGTTGTAATGAGCATTCGGCATGAACGCGTCGCGTAATTTACCAAGCGCCGGAATTAAAGCTATTTCCCAACGCCTTAAATAAATATATAAAAGTTATATTGTATTTCTTAATAAAAGGTAACTGTGCAATTGTTGTCCTTCTACCTAGCTAGTAACTGCACTCCACAAGTGTGAGATACATTAGAAAAGAGTAGCACGACAGGCTTCACCGCGCAACTGCAAGTGTATTAGTGTTAACAACCATAATACAGGCACAATAAAAATTAAAAGTGATCAACATTAATATTTATGCTCAAATGTGATAATATTTAAATAAAATTCGTCTGTTTATATGAGTCAGCAAATGCAGAAAACTAATTAAACACCAGAAAAAACTACAAGCAATGTACATGCATACATACATATACATGCACAAATATGTCTGCTCTCACGCACTCACACTATAAAAATACATTTTTTTTTGATTTGCGTGCGTCTTCTGTTTTCTAATAAAATTCTTACATATGGTGTATTGTTTCTTGCAGCTAAGATCTTGTGTTGTTTGGTAAATTTTCTAAACTTGTTAAAGTAAGTAGAATTTCATATTAATTAATTACGATCAGCCGCATAGCGAAGCCATAAATGTGTTTTGTATTCTAGATTAATTAATTGCAAATGAATATTCGGGCGTCGGCTAACAAATGGCAATAAATACAACATCGCTTCAAAAATATTCAAATGGCTGATGTCTCTCCGTCACGCACACTAACAGTGGCTTGCACATACATATATGTATATGCTATGCTAAGAAATTTATTTGTATTTGTCGGTTGTGGCGAGTTCATTAACATTTCTTTTTATTGACGTAATGGAAGAATCATTCACAGTAAAGCCTGATTTCTTTAATACTCCTTTTTTTTATGTTTGTATTTTACTGACATTTTCATTCATAAATGCATATCACTTTTATTAAAAATAGAAAATTTAATTTATTCAAATATTTTTGTTGTGTTTTCAGACAAACTGTAAACTGTATTTGATGAGTATTTTATAGAACCATAGTTTCTCTACTTATTTACATATAAATGTATCTTTTACGTATGTCTGCATAATGTATGTATGCATGTATGTATGAAGCAAAATAGCTACGAGTAGCTCTTTCACGCCTACAAACAAATGCCCGGCGTTCGCTTAAAATCTGAGCGCAACTTGTAAAACAAGTTAGGCAAGTCGGGGTCATGTTGCGATCTCAGTACTATTTCCTATTGCTATATGGTATATACATTAATATTTATGTACATACATAAATATTTACTTACATACGTACATAATCATATGTACTCACATATATTGTACAAGGGTGTTTGGCTGTGTAGTATTTGTGTTAATTTGAACGTAAATAGCATCAAGCTTTCTGCACCAGTTTTACTGATCGGTGATTTTGTTTAACCACTTTGTTTTTGATGTTATAATTTGTTATTTTTATATTGAAGCAAGTTTGATCCAGTATGTATAAATAAATGAACAAAAAAATATCAGGTTAAAACCCACTATTGTTTCTTTTGCTTTTCTATAATAATCTTCTCTAATGTATTGTACTATGGTATACATCTATATATTAATCAATTTTTAACTGCTGTCATTTTATTATATGTTGTAGATTCGCACAGAGGCAAGCTTAACTCATCAACGTGAAAATTATGTTGAAGTTTATACGTGGAAAGGGTCAACAGCCAACAGCGGAACGACAACGTTTACAGAAAGAGCTCTTTGGCTATCGGAAGGTATGTATCTACTTAAAGAAACCTTCACTTTACAATAGGATAACAATGACTCATAATGTTTAAAATGGCCAGGAACTTATAGCAAATTATCTATGTAAGCCCGATTGGGTGTGTGGATACCTCTGACTTGGGTACGGATTATCTTCCACTCGATCACTCTTGGCTTATACGCTTAACGTTACTTTTCGTTATCTTTGTACTATTACATGTTAACTAACCTTGGACCTTGTCACGTAAATAGTTAATTAAATCCATTCCGAACCCTTCGCTAGTGGTATCATAGTTTCTTTTCTTCTTTTCTTATGTGCTACGGCTGAGAGGCTATGTCGTTTATTTCTCATATTTACTTTACAGACTAATAATTCTGTGCCCATTTTTCATTTACCGTATGTAGAAGTTTGACATTGTATATGTAGATTTGTGTATCTATCTATCTATCTATCTATCTATCCATGTATTATTATTATTCAAACTGGTATTATTATTATTCAAACTTGCTTGAGATAAGATCCTAGATCATAGTTGCTATAATTTAATGGCGAAAATATAAATAACTACGTCTGCATAAGGAGAACATTCTTATATTCCATGTTCAATATCAGAACATTGATATAATTCAACAATATGTTGTCTATACCTAGTAGCTCTAAGATCGTAGCAATAATTAAGTAAAAGTGTCTAAATCTAATCGAATTTACATTGTAAAAAATTGTGGCTGCTACTGTATTGAATTAACTGTATGGAGCTGCCAATGTAAATTCTGGCTTAAAATTATAAAGATCCTGCTCCTTTAAATTCTCAATGACGCAAAAAAATAAAAGTCATAGTCAAACAAGCACATAGTCCTATCAAATATGTGTAAAAATTTGTATGACAATTTGGATACTCGGTTTTGGCATAGAGAAACTGTTTTGTTTCGACAGAATCAAGTGTATATTTGACTTACCAAGTATTAAATAGTTTTCAAGCTAAGACCTTAAAAGAACATTGGAAAAATATTTCTAAAACTAAAAGTAAAAGAGAAGAAAAATTCGCAATAAGAAAATGCTGAGTATTGCACGTGCCGTTCAATGCCACAGCTATCATTCAGTTGTGGCTGGCGACGACGTTTAATTCAATGACATCATTCACTGTGCGTCACCTCGAGGCGTTGCTGCTTTGTAACTGTATTTAGGTAGTATAAAGGTATACATAGTATATCTACTACTATATATATAATATATATATATATATATATACGTTTGCACCACCCTAATACCATTTTTATTGGCATCAATATGAAAATAAATTTTATGTTAGGTCTATTTTCTAGCATGTTAGGCGAATTGAATCCCATTTCTAAATTTTTTTCTGATATCGTTTATGAATATGTTTAGTAAACATTGCATTTATATTTAAATATATATATATATATGCAAACGTATGTAAGAGGCAGAGAAAGCATCTATCTTAAATTAAAAATTTTTCATTGTTAAATCAGTAGTTCTTAGCACTTATGTATGTAGTTTACTAAACTTTAACCTGTACTATTTTATAACGATGCAGAATTTAGAAAAATATCGTTCTAGAATTTGTAAAAGCAGAATCAGAGTCTTGCTCATAGTATGTGTGTGTGTGTATATGTTTATGTATATGTTTGTGAAGTTTAGTAAGAGTGTAAGTGAGGGCATATCCTAGTTGAGTTAAGGAGTTCTTGTTGTCGGGTACACTACTGTAGCATTCTTACTGATTCATAATTGGATTATGTCGTTTATTTTAAACACACCCTGTACGCCCACACGTTATTCAAGGCAGTTCGAACTAAACATCTAAAACAAAGACACATATGAATCTAAGACACGCAATGGTATCATCAAGCTTTTGCCAACAGTATGTATTTACATCTCTTCATAAATATATACATATGAGATAAAAACGTTTATGTATATATGTACATACATGTATACATATATATCTTACATTTATCAACAAAACGTATACGAAACCTTTATTGTCATCAACCTAAAATAATAATAATGTGTACACAGCGCAGCGCAGGCAGGTCAATAGATAGAGGCAAGTCGACATTTTCACTAAAAGCAGTAGAGTCGATAAGATTAACTTGGTTTGTTTTATGTACAACCTGAGCAAATGGGTTGGTCGCAATAACGTATCGTTCGGGGTAATATATGTATATGTTCATGTGTATGAGGCGTATTTTGTGGGTGCTGATAGGTGTATTATTCCCAACTGATAAGATTTCTTTAAACAGTCACCGCGACTGTGTAAAATGCTGCACCTGTAATGGGGTCAAAACGTAGTGACTGGCTTCCACCTTATTTCATATTTCTAAAATATATACATATATATGTGGGTATATATATTTTCTTGAAATCACTTCTAAGCAAATGTGTGTAACATTCCTTTACTGGATAAAATACTGGTCAGCATACGAGGAAATCTATACACATATAGTACAACCTTTACTAGCTCCTAGTGTCTGAAATCATAGGAGAACAGACAGATAAAGAGGCCTGAATTAGGAATATATAACGGAGGTCGTTTTAATTTCCATTTTATGATAAATTGAGTGTTAAATATAACTCATTTATGACTCTTTGTTTGAGTAGTTGAAAGAGATACTCGTTGTATGCATAGTTCTATTGTTACCAAGCAACCACAGACTGCCTTCTGTCTTCAGCCTTCTGACATAAAAAGCAAAGACAAAAAATACAACGATAGAAATATTCAAGCTTGGCTTGACTTCAAGAATTGCGCAAATTGGTTCTACAGCTACGAATGGGGTCATATGAATGGATACGTAACTTACTCTTTGTGATTGCAGCTATTTTTGTCTTTTATTTGAATATTTATGACTTTGTTCTTAAGCTACTTTACCACTCTTTTTCTAAGCTTTGTATAGCTTTGTCCCAGTATTGTGACCCCAAACAATTTCATTATTGTAGCTAGACAACATACTCGTAGCTTAAGAAAGTCTCTTATAGTCGACAAAATACGGGTTTTAAGATAAAGCCTCGTTCGCTTTATAAAAGTTAAATTAGATTTTTGTTTGGGTTTGACAGTGTTGACGAGTTTATACACGGCTAAAGAAGGCAATGCTCTATCATAAAAAATGTGTGCAGAAAAGTTCTCTACAAAATCATAATCCAAATCGAATTTGTAATAGCAATCACAGCGGTGCTACGGAAAACAATCACAGCAACGTTTGTAGCGCTGACAAAAAAAAAACGGGGAAGGTAGAGAAATCGTTATAATCAACGAATATGTGATCTGCAGTACAGAAGTCCGGCTTAACGAACTATTAATTGCAAGTCCCTGTACGTTAAATCGAACAGATCGTTATTTCGAGTACTCAACTGAGGGCCCTTGTCGCGATTCCGTTAAACGGAGTGTACGTTAAACCGTATTATTATTTGCTATAAATATTATTATTATATACATATAATTATTAGTTATATATAGTAAATGGAACATATCTTGTTCAGTTCTTTATTCAAAATTTATCTTTTACTCACCAGAAGTGCGTTTTGTCTTCAATTTTATTTACTACTACTATTTTTTTCGTCATCACAAACAATCCTAAGAATTACCCGTTTTAAATGGAACGTCAACGACCCTTCTCCTCGATTCTCAAATGAAGTACTTAAGCTCATATAAGGCCATGCTTTTTTTGGTGCCTTCTTGTGTGAATGTGTAAGTGTATATGGAAGTGTATGCATGTGAATGTGTATGTGTATATGTAAGTGCATGCATGTAAGCAAGCGTATGCATGTAAGTGTATGCATATATGTATGTATGTATGTATATTAAATCGCGAATTCGTTAAACCGGGAGTACGTTAAGCCGGACGTCTACTGTATTAAGTTTCAATATATTACTAGAATAATTATGAAGTTTAAGGAAGGGAAGTTAGTTTTAATCTTCATACGTTGTTTAGTTATAAATATATATCTAAATATTTATTTTGCAGACCGCACAACATGGATTCCCACACAAGCCCTCAGCTCTGGCGTATGATCCAGTCGCCAAGCTCATGGCTATCGGTACACAAACTGGAGCCATAAAGGTTTTCGGACAACCAGGCGTAGAGTTATATGCCCAGCATACGTTGGTCAACAACTCTCCATCTGAGCTAAATGTGCAAATGCTGGAATGGGTGTATGGCACCGGTCGAGTCCTTTCCCTTACCGCCGCTAATCAGCTTATATTGTGGGAGCCAGTGGGTACAACACTTGTACCTATTAAAACACTACCATTTGATGGAAAACTGAAAAAGGTATCCTCGCTATGCTGTTCTCTAAACAAAGATATTGTGTGGATAGGCACTGAGGGTGGGAATATATATCAATTCGACTTAAAGTCATTTACTATACGTGAACCTGTCATATACCATGATGTTGTGTTAGAACAAGTGCCGCCCAGCTATAAGCTTAACCCTGGCGCTATTGAGTCAATACGTCAGCTGCCAAATGATTTAAATAAGTTGCTTATCGCCTACAATCGTGGACTCTGTGTTTTATGGGATTTGGAAATATCGGCTGTTGAGCGTGCCTACATAGCACCCGGACATGGCCAAAGTGTAGGCCTTTATGTGAACTCATTGGGCACTGAATTCAATTGGTACCATGCTGACGGTTCTTATGCAACTTGGAATATTGCTAATGAGGAGCCACCACAAAATGTAAATTATGTTCCTTATGGACCCGATCCGTGTAAAAGCATTAATCGGCTTTATAGGGGAAAGCGTGGTGTAAGTTTCTATTACCTTTTAATGCCACCGTTTCTTAAAGTTTTTTTTTTTTTTTTATTAATTACAGAGGCACCAATGTAACAATATTCTCTGGAGGCATGCCTCGTTCAGCATATGGTGATCACAACTGTGTTTCAGTACATGCCAGCGATGGGGAAAAAGTCTGCTTGGACTTTACATCCAAAGTAATTGATTTCTTTGTTACATATAAAGAGCAGAGCGACGATGTGCAGGTGCTGATTGTATTACTTGAGGAGGAGTTGTGTGCTTACGATCTCACTGATGCGAAAGTTTCGACCATAAAAGCACCATATTTGCACTCGGTGCACGCCTCAGCAGTGACATGTAATTACTTGGCGTCCCAGGTCACTCAAGCAGTGTACGAGCGTATTCTGCGTGCTGGTGATGAACAGGACATAGATTTTAGTACTATTGACTGGCCTATTACTGGTGGGTCGCTGCCTGAAGACGTTAAGCATTCTGATGACAACGAATCCGTTAAGGATTATGAAATACTTCTTACTGGGCATGAGGACGGCTCGGTTAAGTTTTGGGATTGTTCTGGGGTACTTCTAAAACCCATATATAACTTTAAGACGGCAAATATTTTTGGACATGAAAACCATGATGATGTACCAGCAGATGTCAGTGCTGAACAAGTAGATGAGGGAGAACCACCATTCCGAAAATCTGGTCTTTTCGATCCATATTCCGACGATCCACGTTTAGCAGTAAAGAAAATTGCCTTGTGTCCTAAATCGGGTCAATTAATTGTCGGTGGCACCGCAGGACAGATTGTTATTGCCGATTTCGAAGGAGAAGATACAGAACACGGTAAATTTAAGCTTAGTTCGATGAACTTAGTCAGTGATCGAGATGGTTTCGTGTGGAAAGGTCATGATCAGCTGAATGTACGTAGCAACATATTAGAGGAAGACGCAGCGCCCATCAGTGAAAATGGGGTCAACATAACTGGAGTGCTGCAAGTTCTCCCACCAGCTAGTATTACGTGCCTAGCACTTGAAGCTAACTGGGGTCTGGTTTCTGGAGGTACTGCTCATGGCTTAGTATTGTTTGATTTTAAGAATTTTTTGCCGGTATTTCACCGTTGTACACTTAATCCGAACGACTTGACTGGAGCGGGTGAGCAGCTTTCGCGTCGTAAGTCGTTTAAGAAATCGCTTCGTGAATCCTTCCGAAAACTGCGCAAAGGAAGATCGACTCGGACAAACCCAAGCAATCAAATACCAACAACGGTAAGTCTTGAGGTCAACATTGTTACATCTAATTGAATAATAATAAACTAATGGATAAATTTTGGTACAGTTAGAGGCACGTCCTGTTGAGAGACAAATTGAGGCTCGTTGCACGGACGATGGCATGGGGTCAATGGTGCGTTGCTTGCTCTTCGCTAAAACCTACATAACCAATGGTGTGTGACCAAACCCTTATTTTATAGGCTTGATCTAATCTTCTTCTATTTCAGTTAACATTACCTCGCCTACTTTGTGGTCCGCCACAAATGCCAGCACCGTTTCGGTATTCCTATTACATTTACCACCGGCAGCCACTGCAGCCACCGCAATACCGCCTGCAAGTGGAAATGCAACACCACAGTCCCCGCGTCGCATTTCAGCGCAACTAGCCAAGGAGATTCAGCTAAAGCATAGAGCGCCTGTCGTGGGCATTTCAATATTTGATCAGACTGGGTACCCTGTTGACCAGTTAAACTACGGCGAAAATGGCTCACCGCCTCATCGTGTTCTTATTGCTTCCGAAGAGCAGTTTAAGGTTTTTTCACTTCCACAATTGAAACCTATTAACAAGTACAAGCTCACCGCTAACGAAGGAGCCCGCATCCGTCGCATACACTTTGGCTCGTTTAGCTGTCGCGTCTCGCATGAGCTCCTTCAGAGTCTGAGTAGTAGTAGCCCTACGAAATCTACGCGCTCACATGAAGGTAATGACGCAGCGGCTAATACAAGTATTGCCTCAGGAGCAGGTGGGGGTGAGCTATACCATGAGATGGCACTGATTTGCTTGACCAACATGGGCGACATCATGGTTTTATCAGTGCCGGAGCTAAAGCGTCAACTAAATGCGGCTGCTGTGAGGCGTGAAGACATCAAGTTAGTGTTATATATAATTACATCACACTTTGAGTGGCGTATAATATTAAATATACATTCTTTCACAGTGGCATTTCATCGCTTTGCTTTACAAATGGTGGGGAAGCTTTGTATATGATGTCTTCCTCAGAATTGCAAAGGATAGCTTTGGGCACATCCAAAGTGGTACAACCCACGGGCATTGTTGATGTCGAACCACTTGAGAACGAAGATATGGAATCTATAATGCCAACCAACGAAGACGACGATAGCGATAAAGAAGTCGACACAAATGACGATGGTGCTGAGAGCGGTACCGGTGCTGTAATGCCAGAACCACCAATATTTAATCAACGCGCAAAACCATTAGAGCTGAACATTGAAAAGAATAGCCTTCCGCTTACTAACGGCGTTACCAGTGGTAGCTCACCCAATCGCGCCAACGAAACCATCACCAGCTCTATAGGTGACATCACCGTCGACTCTGTGCGCGATCACTTAAATACAACGACAACAACTCTATGTTCCACGACCACAGAGGAAACTGTCGGTAAGTTAGCATCGCCTACGCGCACCCAACTTAAAAGCCGCTTTTGTGTGTGTACACTCAGCCATCGGGAGAAATCTCCATAAATCTCATTGTTCTCTGCAGTACACAATGTATGTTCATATCTTGTGGGGTAGCATAAGCGCATAGTGTGATCGTCCAATTCGCTTTTATGTACAACCTTTGTGTGATCATTTTCAGTTAAAATATGACACTATTATTTATCTTTGTTTTTAGGTTTACGGCAGTAAAAGTCACAACCATAGAAACATAATTTAAGTTCTATTATTTTAAAGCTGCCCTGCCCCATAAATGACCAGATATTTGCATGCCTGATGTAATATAAATTAAAAATAACCATTTTGCTTTATGAATCTTCTTTTTTTTTACATTTTTAACATTGTTTTTATATTCATTGGTAGGTCGTCTGTCGGTTCTAAGCACACAAACGAATCAAACCACTACCAGCGTTAACATGAAGGACATTCCCAACTTTAATATACCTAATTTACTGGACTTGGCACCAAAAAGGTAACGTTGCGTTTGTAAAATTCACTTTTGTCATAATTGAAAAACGAGGCTAAGCTGTATTCCATATTGCATTACAATATATTTGCACTTTATGGTTTTTTTTTTTGTATTTGAATAGTTTCTTATGAATAATATAATATGTGTATATCTATCACAAGTCAAGGCTATTGCTCTCCTTCTTCCTAAAGCAATTAATGTTCTTTGGGTTTTCCTTTCACTTTGAAATTTTTATATGTGATAAACGCGAAACTTAAATATTTATGTACTAGCAAATTTTAAAGGCTTTTAAAGGTCATCATCTAATTGTTACACGTATAATAAATATACGATCTTTTGCTCCACGCGGTAGTTAAATGTTATGGAAAGCGCCGATTTTCTTTGCTGTGGCGTTGAGACTCTTTAAAAAATATTTCTATGTCATACACCGGGTAATGCAATAGATGCCTCAATTTTCGGATTTAGTGCGCAAATTATCATAGCAACAGTCTATCAGCTGAGAATCTCTGCAGAGGATTGCTGAATAATATTTTAAGCTTTTGACTAATTATCTATTATCCTTAGTAACACCACGGAAACAAGCACCAGCTCTGTCGTTATAAAATCCGTTATAACGAGCATATCACATGAAAAGACCAACGGCGAAAACGAAACCTTAAAGACTAAGACAACAACGCATGAGGAAAGTCAATTTTAATATTGAAACATTGACATGATCGCATATTAAAGTAAAGAAAACTTAATACACGTTTCAAAAGCCTTTCAAAATAACATTTATGCACACACACAAACTAACATTAAATAAAGTAGACATTATAAATATCATTTATATACATAAAACTACACCATAGTGTAATATTGTATAAGACGCAGCGATATATAAAGATTTTATCTGTACTTTTACAATTACAAAAGTTTGTCGTAAATATGTTCCATATTAGTTTTCCATTACATTTTGTAATAAATATATTTTTGACATTTATGACACTACACCATACAACATTTAAAACCGTACATCTATTTAGGAGTACTTTTAAATGCTTTGTCTGGTGACCTTGTCTGCCAACATTGACAATAGCTAAAACGCTAAGAACCGATTTAGTGCATAAGTTTATTAAAATTCCATATATCATACATACATACCCGTTTAGCCTATATCGGAGACGAAAAGTACAATTTAAAAACTATTGCCTTATACAGTACAGTGTAACGCTTTGTTACGGATTTTTTGTACAAGCATTAAATAAATACATTTATTATTCAATATACAATATACAATATACAATATACAGTTTACAATATACAATATACTTTTATACAATCTATTACTACGAGGAATCAACCGATTTTTACATCCCAAATATATTAACTCGCGTTATAAGTATTTTTAAAATGTTAATGCAACTATTGTTAAATACTTAAGTAACTATAAAGATAAAAACCATAAAAAAAATCAACAGTTTTTTATACATTCAAAGGCTTAAAGCATTGGTATTCTTTCATAAATCGCATGTCTGCTAATGTATATCAAGTGTGTTAAAGCTTGACAAACATTTACTTTCCTTAACAATGTACTTTTTTTTTGGACTACGAGTTATTAGGCAATCAATGGTCGAGGATTAGGAACATCCATTTCAATTTATATAGAAAAAAGGCTATGAGCTTATCTGTAGAAGTGCTCCAGCACATGGCTTTCGAAAACAGTTATGTCCCGTAATGAAACCGGGTCGTTATTTTGTGTTGTTGGGGCACTGTGATTGTTGTTCGATTTCGTAGATTGCACGAGTTCAGAGCTCTCATACAATATACATTCATATATATATATATACATATGTACAGAAATATGCAGGTTACCTACATAGTAAGGACTTTGCATTGTTCCCGAAAAGGAAAACATTGAAATTAAATATGTATTTTAAATATTTACGTAGTGCAGTCTGTTTTTCCGTTCACTTTTTCTTGCTTTCTGCAAACCTTAAAAAGGCAGCGTCCGTCCAACCAACCAAATTAAACGCATTTTTGGGAACTTTTTAATTCTTAGAGCGCACGAGTAGGCGCCTGCTTTCAAGTACTCACTTTGTCTTTTAGGTTTGTGTTTGCGCCTTTTTATATTTGGGACGTAGTTTACATAACAGATGTGACCAGAATAATTAACAATGGCCCTCGTCGAGTGACCCAAATATTATCACTCCCAAGAGCAGGACGACGCCGTGGCTCCAACATTGTCTTTCCTCTGGTGTCTGGCCACTTCAAGTTGATTCTCTTGGTCTTAACTTTGTGGGCGGTTTACATGGATTAAAATTGCAGGGCGTGCCGCCTCCCGATGAAATGCTTAGTCCCCTATTCGCTGTCCTTTTCCTCGACAGCTGTAATGTTTACAACTATATGGATTTACCTTTGTTGCCTTTTTTCTTCTTATTCCTGATTCCCCAAGAGTTTGACGGTTAAGGTTGCAAGAGGGTGCACTAGGCAAGTTGCACACACACACACAAATAACCAATTTCTTCATTTTTTTCTTGTTTTGTCTGCAAACAAAACAATATAGAGGACTACATTTTGTTTGTAGGAGAATTCGACATGCTCTACATCATATGTTCTATTTTGTTATAATAGTTTCGAAGAAAAGTTGTTGTTTTTTCACAGAATGAATACATAAGACGCGAACTTCAATCCAATAGTTCACGATCTGCAAATCACCTGTGAGACACAAAATAAATTAGAATTAGACTTGACCGTTGAGAGCATGTGAAACGCACCCAAGCCGCGACTCCATAAGGCTGAGGTCACCCACACCAGAGGCGGCTTGGATGACTAGATGCCAGCTGGTAACATTAAGTTTTATCTGATATACATAGTATACACACACACACACACATAAATACACCTACAACTCATAAGCATGGATACAGACGCATATACACTGAGACCAACTCACAGACACATGTGAGCCAGAGCAGAGAAGCCGGCATGGACACACACAAATGGGGGCGTTAGCCCAGTTGCCACAAGGAAAAAAGAAAAAGAAAATATAAAAAAAATAACTGACAAAGATAAGCCGAACAGCCAAACGTTTATAAATTGGTCGCTGGTGTGGGATCTCACAATGGTAATAATGCCAAGAGAGGCGAAGGTGTCGGAAGTGGTTGGAGAATTGGGTGGTTGTAGGCGGCAAACGGCGTTGCCGCCAATTGAGATGTCAGAAATTTAGGCGGCCAAAAAGAAATGTATAAATATTTTCAAAGGAGCACCAGACGGTCACAAGGCAACGCACGAAGCGCACGCAGCGCAAAGCTTTCATTGGATACAAATGTGTATTGTAAGGCAACGTGCGTAATTTAATATGCATAAATCGATACTTTTGCTGCGTTCCTCCAAACCTATACCCCAAAACCGATCCCAACCTCAACCCCAATTCCATTTACATTTACACCCACACCCACTCCCACTCCTAAAACCTCATACACCCGCGTATTGGCGTGCTTCAGACGCATTGTGCTGTTTGTATTCTATTTTGAGCGCAAAATTGTTATTTGTTTTTATATACATATGCATGTATATCCTTTTCATACATACATATCTATGTAAAAATGTATGTTTGTATGTAAATGTGGATGTGTCTGTGTATATATATATTTCCAGTCTCGACTACAGTTTGCCTCATTCTTATATCCTTTTCTCCCATAAGAGTACGAGCTTTCAGCTTTCTAAACGTAAAATAAGTACAATTGCCTATGTGTGTGTGTGTTTGTCTGTATGCTCCTTGTGCTTTGCATATCTAGAATTTATGTTTTGTCATACAGTTAACATTTTCCGCAGATAAGCACTTCTGGCACATGGCGCATTGTTGTATCGCAAATAATTCGAAAAGTCATTTTATTCAATTTGAATCGTAGTTGCGAGCAGTGAGGTAGGGTAGAGGAGACGGTAGGAGATGAGACGGAGAAGGGTATAGGTTGTGTTTGCGAGGCGCTTAAACTAACAACTGAATGAGCATTTTACAATAAGTTGAGGCTAAGCGGAAGCACTCAAAGGCCCGAACGACGATGGGAGAAGGATAGACGCACAAGCAGGCAATTGGTTAGACAACATATTGATATCCTTGATATCCTTGATAAATACTTAATAAAAATCCACTTAAGTGCCGGGGCTTAAGTGCGTCAATTCAACTCGATGGGCTGTACAACTATCCATCGAGTCCATACAATAGATATTTGTGGGCAATTTTCCAATTTTCCAACTGCTTCTTCGGGTATTCCTAAAGTATCTGCACAGGTTTTTATTCCATCACTATACCATTCGCTTTTTCCCGCTGCCAGTACAAGTATTTACAAGTCGGAACTGAATCAGAATCAATTTCCATGCTCAGCTTCTTATCCGGTTATTTCCCCAAGTTACCTGAAACTTTGGCCTTCCTGATTCTCTCACTCATTGCATATTTATTTAAACCTTGGACTTGTCGGTATCCCTGCGACCCTTCTAACTATCATTTTACCATTGTTATTAAGCAAAAGCAGTAACAAGTTGTGTAAAAAGAGAAGGGATTATTATCGTTTTTTTCCTATTCCTATACTTGTTGGTAAACCAGCTACAAACCCCAAAACATTCCAATATAGTGAGCTTGCCAGATTGTTCGATAGATCTATGTGTGTGAGTTTTCTTCTTATTTAGGTCGAATTCAGGAGCTTACCGCAAATTTGAGTCATTAACAATGCAAAGGACATCTTGGGAGGATATGGGTTGCAACGGAAACTGCCGCTTCTGGGCACTTATACTCGTAAGAGCTTTTGTGCTGCTGTTGCATATCCCATAGCATTCTCACGTATACTTATATATACATACAAAGTCACCCCGATGGAAATCTGACTGTGTGTGTGTAAACTTAGGCTAACTTTGGTGTTTCTTTTTTTTTTTTTTAAATATTGACACGCAAAGTTTGTGCAATCAGCAAACAAATTACTTCATCAATTTTACAAAACAACAGAAATTTAAGATCTTTTAAAAAGTTTTCAAGCAACCAACCGGTAGAGTCACGAAAATACGAAAATATGCGAGGCGTACAAGCGACGCCCATGCTCATGGCAAACCCGAGCCCAAGTCTAAGCCCACTCACGGGCACAGGGTGTTGTTGCTCCAAACGCGTCTCGGCTATTGTTGCTCGACGTTCGACGGTCGACACACGCACCAGGATCGAAAGTTCTGCGGGCAGGCTCACCGCCACACTCGCTTTTTCGACTGAGTTGAGGCACAACAAAAGCCAGTTGAACGAAAGTTTGCAACAAATTGCTTATGTTCTGACATGCACCCCCAAAGCCCACAGTCCCACAGTCCTACACATACATATACCTCGCACACACATACACATACACACACACATACACACAGTTCAGACATGCGCTGGAACTTGTTAATTTTGACCAGCTGTCCCAGCAGCAAACCAACTAAGGCGAAGTGGACGTCAACAGCGACTCCTGAGAAGGACAAGTGTGACGAAGAAGTTGTTCGTTGGTCGGTCCAACGGTTGGTTGCTCGTTTGCCTGTCTTATAAATGGTCCAGGCAAGTAGCTCCCCTCCTGCTCACCCACCCCATGTCTGAGAACAATTTCGAAGGATGCTATTCCTCCTTCTGGTGATGGTCGAACTTTAAATTGGGGCTTGCAGGGAAAAATGCTACTTTTGCATAAATAAAAGCCCAGAGATAGACAGATTGGCTGGCAGAGAACGGGCTAGAACACTTGACCGGAACAGTTTGCGTTGCAGGACAACAAATTTCAAATGGACGAAATACACTTGATTTTAGATTACGAGTGCTCTACAGCGATCTTCTGGCTGACTGGCTAACTGGCTGGCAAAAACATGACGCATTTTTTTGCCCTACGTTGCATGGTTAACCGAAGGGGCGTAGATTCAAGGTAAGCGTTAGTCAAGCCGTTGACATAGCTGCAATCAATACAAATGCAAATGCTTTTCCCAGAACAATTTGTAGTCATTTCCATTACATACCCAAACACACACACACACACGTATACATGTATGAATGTGTGGGTGTGTATGGCGTGTGTGCACGAATTTCAAATCCTTCTCAGCGAATGTCTCAAGTGAAACATACTCGTACCTACATACTAAGTAAAGGCCTCCGTTAGGGTCATTAAAAGTGCATACCAAAATTTTACTTCACTTTGTGTACTTCATTTTCGATTCTCTTCCATTCTCTTAGCCCAAACAAAATTCGGGCCTTTAAATAAAATAACGCAAAGTGTAACGGAGCGGCTCCATTCTCAGCTATCCAGCTACTCAGCTACCCTGCAACCCAAATAGTCGGCTACCCATCTGCCAGCTAAGTGCCGCCCCTTGAAATCTGCAATGCTCCTCCAGAAAGGAACGAAAAGTTCATTTACTGTTTTGCTTTGGGTTACTCAGTTTGGTCCTCGGGTGGGCTCTTCTGGCAGTACATTTTGTAAGTTGTTACATATCGTGCATGTTCAATTGTGTTACGAGCCGACTGATGTGTACAAACATACGGTACACATCATATGGATATATTTGTCTGTCGGTTTGTGTGCAGAATCCGATTCCTATTGCTTATTTCCAAATTACTTGTGTTCAACAACACGTCGTATGTGTAACATTCGACTCGTACTTATACTCCTGATGCACGTCTGCACGCCTTGTCATTTATTTCGTGATTTCTGTCCTGGTTTCGTAAGCGAGCCCTGAATGTCCGAATTGGTCATATACACTGACAGAGTATGTAGCCTATTGATTCAAGACGAACTTTGACACTTTCGCGTTGACTACGAGTAGTTGGCCAACAAGACCGGGCATTGGGCATTGGGCATTGGGTATGGGAAATTGCCAAACATAAAATACCAAATACCATGTGGGACTATGCATTATTCATGCAATTATGTGTGGAGGTGGAAATCCTTCAGATACTTCAGCCTCAGCCCCAGGCCCACCCTTTGCCTCAGTTTCCGAATGCAGATGCACAACCTAGAGCTGTATGCCGCAGCCGACACTGGTTCAGCTTTCTGCCATACAGCTATTAATACATCAATAAGCCAGAAGCCAGAAACTCGTAGCCAGCCATTGAAAACTACAAGTCACTCCCTGGTGCCTGGCATACGCTTCACTTGTCCAAAGCACACACACAAAACTCTCGATTAAAAGTTTGGCTCGAACAATGTACATAATAGGGCGTCATTGCTGGGGTGTCAACTCCTGGAAACTTTTGCAGTCCCATGCATTTCTGATTAATGTCCACAATAGAAATGCAAACATTTGCGCAAAGTTTTGTTCAACGTAAAATGTCAAATCTTGCAGGACTCAGGTTTAGTCCTTCATACACATATTCCCAGGTGGACTTGACTCCCATTTCAAATCTCGGATCGTCATTGACTTTGACAGATTCTCTTTTCCTAGTGTTTATACTACAAGTACTCAGGCTCTTAGCCGTTACAATTGACACCAATTCCCGTTTTCTCATTTGCGTATCAATTCGAAATGTATTTCAGCTTCAATGCACAAACATAACACTTCTATGACCATGATGGAACCACCATCAAGAACATAATTGCATAAGCACATTAAATTGTCATCGGTCACACAAGCGTTTTCCACTCTGATGGTCTCTATCTGGATCCAGCATTACTCTATAAAGAAGCGTTTAAATTTGAGACAAAAGGAGAAGAAAATTATTACGAGCATATATTTGATAAATTTTATCTAAAGTCATTTTAATAGAAAGTGGAAACTTTTGTCTAATCGCATTTGCGTCTAATTTTATGTTTAATTTAACAAACATTTAACATCCCCAGCTTCATGGCTTAGATATAGACATCATCCTCGTCCTCGTTCTTTAGCTCAAGCTCAACCTCATCCTCGTTCTTGTCCTTGTCCTCGTCCTCGTCTTTGTCCTTCGCCGGCTCTTTCTCTAATAGTTTCAATTAGCAAATTTAATGAGTGCGGCTATGTTGGGCGCAAAGGACAAAGTTTTGAGCTGCGCCGTTTTTTTTTTTTTATTTATTAAAAGTTGGCGTTGTAACTAGGCGTGAATTTTTACACAATAAATATTGGTTGGAAGTTTGGTGAGCATGTGGTTTATAGAAAGCTGATCCTCAACAAGCTGCAGACAATGCCAATGGGCCAATAGATTAAATGGCTAATTGAACTCTGCGTACAATTCGGGTGAAAATAATCCATTTTCTAAGAACACACTATACAAGCTATATCTATTGTAGCTGGTGCACTCTAGAGCTGGTCATGTGGTAGAATGTACGACCCGGATTTATCTCTTATACCTTACTGGCATATTAGTATTTGGACAGGGGCAAATGAGTCAAGTGAATCAAAGTATCCAAAGCCTGTTTACTTGCTCTTAATCCATCTTATACGTTACCATCTTTAAACGCTACAAAAGGAATACTAACGTACCACTAACATGACAACGACTGTGTGTGTGTTTGTGTTGTTTAGGGAACTAACAGGATAGCTCGTCAAGATTTAATACTTAATTAATATAGAAATATTGCTGCCAAACGCTATGAATTAAACGTGTCCTTTCCACGTGTTTAGTCTCAGCCAAAGCGTTTTTATTCCTGCGACTTAGTTCTGTGGTGTGGGCTTGGGCGACTGTTGTTGCTGTGTGTGCTAGCCCTTAGGGCAGTGCAATGTGGCAATAGAGAGTAAAATATATAAATTATTGCCAACAACAATGGCAGTGGACGAAGCAGCAAAAACTTGTCAAATTTCCGCTAACTTTTCGTTGTTTTAGTTGCTTTCGTTGTGTTTTGTTGCTGTTTTGTTGTTCTTTTGACGGGCGTAAAAAATTATAAAACTAATTTACAGCTATGCCACTTTGTTACAAACAGCAGCAGCTCGTAGGAGCAAAAAAAACTTTTCAATTACCACGCAACGGCAATTTCCGGACTGTGTCTGATGCGGGCCAGGCATCTCCTCTGTGACATCCTTTCCCTAGGATCCACCTAAAAGGTGGACAACAGTTTGGATAAACGAGCTCGTAAAAACGTATTTAATGTGTTTTTGATGACATGTCAAGATGCCCAGAGTCCTGACCCACCTCCACCTCTACCCCCACCACTAGAACCACCAGCACTACTGGTCTCTAACATCCGCAACAATAACGACGTGGGTGAGCCATGGCCCAAGTGTTAGGTGCTTTGGTGTCAGGACATGGATCGCACTTTAAATAGCTTAAAAGCAGCAGGAGCAACAGCGGCAGGGTATCGTTTAAAATTTGTCATACCTTTTACCTAACCTAGATCCATTGCAAACGGGTAAAAGGGGTATAATAAAATTGAGCTAATATATGGAACAGGCATATAGTAGCATATCCGTTATTATTTGTTTTACATTATTGTGAATATTTTACTATATTATTCCATGCCGTTTCGTTTCTTTCACAGGTCTTGTGGCAGTGATAGCTCCAGGCGCAGTTAACATAGATAATAATTAAATATGATATAATATAATATTGTGTAAATTTTTTTAGTAATTTTAATATACTATATATAGATAATTCTGCTGAATATATCATGGAAATGGTTGCAGCAAAATTTGAATGTACTTAGCCCTATTAAGATGCGTCACTTAAGACACGGCACGCCAGGAGCCGATGATATATGTCTTAAATATAGCCGTGTTTCTGTATTATAAATATAAAGGATATTTCAATTCTTTCGTCCTTTGGGAATAACTGATAACTAATTGAAAAGTTACAGTCTATCTGTATACTAAATTTCATGAAAATCGTCCTTGAAATGACTGAATTATAGACAATTTTACTACTTGCAGTTTCTTTTTTAATCAAAAATTTAACGGATATTTTTAAGTTGACAATAAAAGTATGCTACACTTTTTTGACAAGTCAAATGCAGCCACCGTTGACTGATTTACGTTAGTGTGAAAATTTGAATGCAGCAACCATCTGCTGATTCTGTTCGCCTGGTACCTGGCTCGAAAAATTGATGCGAGATTCGGCCACTGACAACAAAATTTTAAGTTGTTGTTGTTGTCGTTGTCAACGATGCTAGCGAGGGATGTATTATAAGTTCCTGAACTATAGATAATTTTATTACGTGCAGATTTTTCTCTAATCAAAAATTTAACGGACATTGTTAAGTTGACAACAAAAGTATGCTACACTTTTTTGACAAGTCAAATGCAGCCACCGTTGACTGATTTACGATAGTATGAAAATTTGAATGCAGCAACCATCTGCTGATTCTGTTCGCCTGGTACCTGGCACGAAAAATTGATGTGAAATTTGGCCACTGACAACAAAATTTTAAGTTGTTGTTGTTGTCGTTGTCAACGACGCTAGCGAGGGATGTATTATAAGTTCCCATTAAATTAAAGAAACGCTTTTATTTTATTTTGTTTTCATTTTATTTTCTTGGATACACACTGCTGCTTTTTGCCCTATTATGATCATTGCTGTTTATATTTAGTTAATCGGCGTGCTTACATCATTTATTATTGAAAGTAATTGTAATAATAAACGCTAAACGCTAACATCAAATTTAGAGTTTTTAATCTCATTGCAGAAAGAAATATAGATGATGAAAATTAAGTCCCGTTTCGTCGGCCATATCCGTCTTGGCTTCTGAGGAACATAGTGTATTAGTCAAAGAGACTGGCTTCTTCCTAGGACCGTATACATTGCAGGAAACATAAAATCGTCCTAAAAATAAAGAAAAAAGTTTGATATCATGTAATAAATTAGACCGAATGCAAATATATAAATATAAATAATTGTATAAATAAGGTTGTTCGATAAGATAAGATATATTTTTCTTAAACCAAAATTTAATTATTATTTGAAGCACAGAAGTTATAAAAAAAATATTTATGGGATAGCCAAAGCAGGGATTGAATAAGGTGGTAGCAGACTCAGGAGTTCTCGTAGTCGAGCACACTTGGCTGGACTATGTTCAGTTGTACTCGTATTGTGTTGAACAACTGCCAAAAGCTTCCCAACTGTTAACAATACTTGTTTGTTTGTCCACAATGGACATACCAAAATTCGCACGGAAATGTGTGTATAAAAAGTCATAGCACTTACGAGTAGAGCTTATACTCCGGTTCCATCCATATGGATGGATGGATGAATAGTTGCTTATGTGCGCACATACGGGAACGAGAACTGTCCTAGGATTTGGTATTGGAAAAATGGTCGTAGCTCGTAATCGTAGACTGGTAGGCGGTGAAAATGTGAAAAATTTAAATCTCGAAAGGTCCTTTAAGTGCAGATTGAGTACGTGGGCTGAAATTTTAATGAACGTCTCACGCGCTTGTCGCTGCACACACCGAGCACTTAGGCCCATGCACGTACACAGTCGCCCAAGTCCATATGTGTATATATATATATATGTATCTATGTATATATGCGTGAGTATGTGACTTGTGGGTGTTGGTGAATAAGTTCGTTAGAATGCTAAATAGGTATGGCTCATTTTTTTGACACTACGCAGAGGGACACACGCACACACACGGACAATGTGTTCCATTCGTGTGTATGTATGTACGAGTTTATGCGTATGAGAACGTCCTTGTGTTAGTAAGTGATTTGTAACTTATGTCAATCCTTGTACAAAGTATTGTGGGACCTTGGAGAAAACTTCACCCAAGAAAATGTTGTAGTCCTTAAAACATGGAAACTTATTATGCCTATGCCAACAATTTCCAAGAAAATGGAAGGTAAACAAGCTAGATTAGCTGATGGAACAGACGAAGAGAAGCTTCATGGCGCTAACAAGCTCGATTAGAAGAAAGTTCTGCTTTACCTTTACGCTTAACAGTAATACCTTCGGAATGCTAGGGGGAGTCATCGGCCTGAGCGGTCTGGGCGGGTTGACTGTCAAAAAACTAAAGCAAAGTTTCTTCAACCGGAAATTAATTGTCCTGACCGCAATTTCCAATGTCATTAAAGGCAAGTCGGCAAACTTCAAAGCCACAGAAGCAGAAGCAGAAGCAGGAGCAGAAAAAGAAGCAGAAGCAGCAGCAAAACACGACAGAAAAACCTTAACAAAAGAGATACTCGTAAAGCAAAGTAAAACAAAAGCACACAAGAAATGCCTAAAAGAAGCCACCGAAGAACAAGCAAAAGTCCGAGTTATAAGTTTTAGCCTTTAAAGCAACACCAAAGACAGCAGCAGCAAAAGCGGGCGATAGCCAAGGAGCCAAAATTTTGACAAGTAGATAAGCGTCGGGAGAATTTTTGGGTGGCATGTGGCATGTGGCACGTGGCAGGCGGCATGCGGCAGACAACAGCTACTAGAGAGACGACGACAACAAAATGTGCTGCTAAGTATATTAAGTCAAAAATGCACAAGAGCTAAGCGCAAAGTAGGTGGCCATCTGGGTGGACGGGCTGGCCAAGACGCAGACGGGGCAGATTAGGGGTAAGCTGGAAGGGAAGCTGATACCGAGCCATCACAAGCTACAAGATAAAATAGAAGAGCCTGAAACATGTAAATGACTGCACAGAGGCAGTGTTCCAGACGCTGTTTCTTGCAAAGGAACCGACTAGGGGATGACGACGAGGCGCTGTACAACAAAAGGTATTCGAAAGGACATTGTGGCAGGACCGAGAGCATGATGGGGCTATGACGATGAAAGCGACAGTCCAGGCAGCTGGTTGCGCTTCAAACATGCTGTGCTGGCATTTACACAGCCGAGTAATAAAACCCAAAAGCTATGCAAACATTATTATGCTCGGTTCGGTCCCAGAGACATCGTCTCCAGTAGGAATGGACCCTGTCCGGGTACGCTGGTTATGAAGACAACTACGTCCAGTCGTTGATCGCATCGGGATGTAAAAGGCAGAGGGCTAGGGGATAATGATGTGTACTGAAGTGCACAACATGATTTTTAATCCCAATGACTTCACCGCATTTGTTGAACTGTGCACCCGCCATGAGATTCTTCGATATTTATTTCCAAGTTCCCAAAGACTTTTGCTTTTGCTTACAGCTCAGTGTTTTCGAGTGTCACAATACAAATAATCATTGTGAAGCGACCAGTCTGAGTACTGGAAAATCTTACGACCGGACGTTGAAATAGGTTCAACGACCCTGCTAAATTGATTCCTTCTCATTGGTAGGCGACTTATCGAATACCCTTTAACCGTGCGCAGAGATTTACATAGTATCTTGTGCTCTAAATACTATTAATTCTATATTAACGTATGGTAAAGAACTACGTACCTGTTCGGGTATTAATGGTAGGAAGGTAAGGAGCTCGAGCACCCCGAAGACCACACATAAAAGAAGTGGTTGCGCTTTGTTACCTTTATACGTGGCGTCTTCTTGAATTGTTAATTTCCCACTCCATTGAGCTACGACAGGGTCAAAGGATAAACATTTCGCGAAGGGTAAATTCTTCCTTCGACTCGTTTGGTTCCAATCATGCAATTTTAGCTCCAATTGAATTCAAATAATATTTTTCTTTTCCGTTTCCGCTGTGCCGCCTGCGATATATTCCACAGCTTGTCCCTTGCAGCTCGCTGTCTCACTGCGCCTCTATCCCGACTCATACAATGTGTTGTCACACGTTCTTCTCCTACGTATGTTTGCACAAGTATGTACGGGTACATATCCACTATTTTCGCTAGCTCCTGTCAGCAAACGTCTGGGGAAAGCTTCCAGGCAATGCAACGGCGGACGGTCTGCAAGTAGAGAGCGTGTCTTCGTCTCTTTAGTTGTTACCTTGTTGTGCGCTAGGTCCGCTAAGGCACTTTTATAGCTTAGGATGTCTTTTACCTTTCAATTGTATATACTACACACACTTACAGTATTATAAACATACAGACTCAAACGTGCATACATACACTGGTGCACAAACTAAAACAAGCCACAAACAAGGCAACGATACGAACAGCGAATTGAAAATTTTTATAAAATGTGAAAATAAAACTGGTTTCGTACATTGTCCATGATTTTGGCTTGCTCTCTGCCTGGCTGGTTGGATGGGTTGGCGTTGTTGGGTTGTCCGTCTCTGAATTTAGCCTTTTTGTCCTTTTGCTTTTCTTTTTGGCATCCTGCAACCTTTTTTCAGTAAATGAAACTGACGCTGAGTAAAGTAGAGTAGAACAGAATAGAACCAAGATGACGTACTCGTACTCGTAGTACATATTGACGGCTCCAATTGGCGCAATTGAATGAAAGCAAAACCCAGAGAGCAACCGCTCGACAGCTCGACCGACATATTTGCCCGCATGAGCGGCCATCTGACAGACCCTCTATCTCCTCGGGCCCTGTCTATGGGCTGTCTGAGAAACTGCGCTAAGTTTATGGGGAAACGCGTTTGTGTTCTTGTCTTCTCGCTGGCAACAGCTTTCAAGCTTCCTTCGCCCTAGCCTTCGTTGCCTCCAACTCACACAGATTCTCTTCCTTTTGCCCGTTATGTTGGCAAGCAAAGAGTTTGTGATTTGGAAAATTAAATTTTTCGGTGGAAGCACATTGATGTCCTGTAATTAAATTAGGTATTTTCAATTGGTTTTTAAGGGGCAGTGAAACGCACAACTTACATATACAGCCGTAGTTTCTCTTCATCTTCTGCTCTGATTAATATAAAACATTCATGATCTTATAATATTTTAAATCTCGCGCCAGCTTAAACAGTCTGTTGGGTAACCAAGGTGAAGCCCTTATGTTTTATATTCTACGGAAATAAATATGAACCTAGTCACGAGGTTTAAAATTCTACAATCCTCATGATATGGACGCTTATACGTAATATTAAGATAGGCTTTGTGAATCGTCAGGCGCTGGCAACGTCAGAGCTGTCTTTAATGTCTCACTTTCGGTTAGTGTGGGCAGCTGTGGTGCTCCAGATGTGCTACGCAGCAAGCACTTGAACTTCTTTGGCTTCCAGTTGTTTGTTTCGTGTGGATCCCGCAGTAGCCAGGAGGCGCATTCGAATATGCCGACAGCTGCGTCGGTCGTGTGCAGCGTGCCACAGCACAGTACAATGACCATGCCGTGGGCATCGATGCGACCTTGGACACCATTGGGAAATAGATTTGGATTGAAGTAAAACCCAAACTGTTGCTTAGTGCCCACTAACGAGCTTACTACCTCCAAGGCGTCACAGCACTCCACCACGCTGTCGCCATCTTCCGCTATGATTTTGAGCTGGAGTATGGCATCATTCCACAAGTCGGTGGGAACCAGCTCGTTCTTGTTAAGCCTGTTAAAGAACCATTCACTAAAGCTGCGCGCAAGAGAATGTATTTCATGATCCGCTTGATTATTCAATTCAGACGCAGGTGCAGCCTGATCCTGGGGAACAACCGTCACTGTCAAGTGCTGATCCCAGTATATGATCACTTTCGAGACGAGCTCAGCTTTACTGAAATTCGTCTGGATTCCTGGCATGTGTGAGAGCAGATATTTGAACAGCACATTTCGAGTTATATGGCGCTTATGCAGAAGAATGTGTATATCCCCAATTTGCGCGGTCAGGTAGTCTAACGCCTCTAACGAAAGATAAGTTAACAATTAAATTGCGTCTTACGTTGCTTGTGGATGTTTGTTCTTAATTATTTTGATTTGAGGCACTTACCCTGAGGATCCTCAATGCTGTAGACATTATTTGTAACGCTCCTCGCCAACTGAAACAACACGGGCTTGTTTTCCTCCGTAAACAATAGATCTCGGAGTCCAATGCAATGTTTCTGTGAGATTGGCATTGCTTTAGTTTGCGAGCAGCTGCTTTCAAAGTGTGACCGTATCTTTCTGAGTTAGTGCTTTATTTCTGTGTGTTTGGCAACACTCTGCTAACAGTGCTGCCAAGCTAAAAATTTGGCTTATGTCTTGGCTTAGTCCAGTGAATATCAACTCTCCAAATTCACGTTCAAGTACTCAATCTGAAATCAAACAGAATGCATAGAAACTCTACACTTTTAACTTTACATATACAATTTGAAATGAAATATACATTTCAAGTATAATATTAATGTATCCAGCAACTGTTATTTAATATTCCTGCAATCCACAACACGGGTATAATTATTAAATGACTCTGAGAGATCTGTAGTCTTTCAGTAACAGGCCTCAATGTTAACAGGCTGTGCCGCTGCTTACTAAACTTGAATTTTGGAATTCCCAAACCAAACTGTAAATCGAAACATATACGGATATGACCCAAAAAATGCAATGGACCGTGGCCGTGCTGATAACTCAAAATTTATATATATATGGAATATGGCAGGGCCGCAATGCGTCAGTATGATGGCTTCTGTTTGAGCGCAATTTTGTGTGTCTGGGGCTATTTATTAAAGTATCTCAAACATTATCTTTAAAATAATATAGCTATAAAATAAAACAGATGGCATGAAAATATATATACCTACCTATTTTTGGTGGGTATTAGGTAGAGCCAGCTTAGAAGAAAGATACGTGCCTTTCTTTCTGCTGATTATTGGGCTTCTTACGACTTACCTGGATTTCTTACGAAAGCCAACAAACGCTCTTAAACCCCTACACCACTCAAGACGCACACACATCGCACACCACACAGCACACCCAAACATATCGATGACCGAGTGTCAGAAGTCGTGTGCTTGCATTACAATGCAAAAGAATATTCGTGGGCATTTATGTCTGTACGTGTGTATGTGCACTGTCATAGTATAGAGATGGCAAAATTTGTATCATTTGTATCATATCAGACGCGATCCCCAGACTCCTCACACCAGTCCCCACCTCTACTCCACCTCATCGTCATCAGCTATCCATCAATAGGCACCTCACGTTTTCGATATAAATTTGTTTTATATTTTTTCCAAGCCAAAAAACTTGCTCTGGTGTCTGCCGCTGAGCACTTAATGTGCAAATTTTTATGACCTTTCATACCTATATAGGTGTGTGCATGTATGTATGTGGGTTTATAGGTATATGAGTGCTTGCGTGTGTGTGTTAAGCCATACGCATAGGTGTAACTCATTTTGTGAGAGTCCTTTTCATTAAAGTTCTGATGCGGCGCTATAGCATGCTAGGATGTTAGCATGGTAGGATTTAAGGATATAATCATGTAAAGATGTAAGGATAGAAGAATGCCAGATTGTCAGGATATCAAGTAACTGGGTCAAAAGCAAAGAATTAATTTTCTAAAGCTGGGCAAGTTTGAAAGTCAGGTGGAAAGTTTAAAAATGAATTAGCTTGATTGCTTCCTTTCATCGGGCGACTAGTGTGTTGAAAGCGGGTGTTTGCCCATCCTTTTTGCCTTGCGAATGAACCATTTTGATGAAGAATAAAAAAAGAGAACCTAATTGGACGGAGAGCTCATCGCACATAGCCCAGCGCACATCCCATATCCCATATCCCATATCCCACATCGCACATCGCACATCGCACATCGTGTGCAATTTTTATTATTATCATTTCGTGTAAGAGCAAACGGATGAGCTAGTCGTAAGTATGCAACGTTCAACATGCAACACTTACACTGCAATTATGAAACTTGAAAGCGACTTGCGAAACTTGAGCTGCACTTTCCGCAGCAGCCAGTTAAGTGCAAGCCAAGGCCGCTTAAACTACCGCTCGCGCTTCACTTAACCTTTCAACCCAACCATCACACCCTTCAACTATCCACTCTGATACCCACCCACACACATGCATAATCTAACGCACCCACAGATTGCCACAGGGCAGCACAAAGTGTTATCCTAAAACGGGCGGGGGAGCTTTGCATCAGAACCATCCACAGACTAACCCGATATCACGGACTTGGGGGACTTGCAAAAGGGCAAAAAGTATAGCATACTTTTTTTACTCTCGTTCCCAGCCTATATTTATATGTATGTAAGTGTATGCGTGTATTTCATTCATATTTTTAAAGCACACAGCTTGCTTTGTATGACATTTATGTTGCACGCCTTTCAAAAGGGACCTCGCAATAGCACTAAAATCGTATAATAAGTACAGGGGATGTCGTGGGGCAATATTTTTCCTGCAGCAGCAGTAAGAAATAAATACTCTGTGCAACTGCAACGGAGGAGTTAAAGGAACACAACATTTCCTGTTTACATTCAAAAAATTACAAAGTTGCAATTTATGGCGCGGTTTGTTTATTTTTTCTCAAATACATGGGACCATCATCAAACTGGCATCAGCAGGCCACACACACACACACACACACACACACACACACACACACACACACACACACACACACACACGTACATACACACACTCGAACTTGCACGCCCACACAGCAGCTTCTATTCAGAATTGTGCCAGATGCATTAAATATATGTGCATATGATTGTGTGCATGTGTGGTGTGAGTTGTGTGTGTGTCAGCCGATGTTGTTACTGTTGTTATTGGTGGGCTACAGCTGCATTTGCGATATGTTTAAGAGTTTGTGTGCTGAAAACTTGCCTGCAGGACATCAGTCGCCTCACTATTCACATTTAGTGAACACACACCGCAGAGCTGGTTGCTTTTTGAGTGGATAACGAGAGCTGAAAACAGTCTCTGGGCTGCCAGTCAACACATTGGCCGGAAGAATGCAATAACATCGGACAACAATATGAACTAAATAGAGCCAAAAGAGGTGTGCCAGCACGGTACTCGTAGCTGTATAAGTACGTACGAATAGAACATTCGTTCAGAACAGAACTCAATAGATAAATTGGAAACTTTACTAAGCTAGCTTAATATTTTGATTCTGCTGAACGAATTATCGTTGAATGAATTGAGTCTAACCGAATGAAGTCCATTCAGTAAAGTCTTTTAAATCAAAATATTCAATTGATTAACTGAGTTTATGCTGCTGATATTAGTAACTGGTGATAAAGGGCCATTGCCAGAAATAATACCAGTAGTATACACGAATGAATATTTATGAATGTTACTGAGAGTGATTGCCTTGAGAATAAGTTGATGAGAAGTTTTTCTAAATGCTCTTATTGTTAAACTAACATTACGAGTACGCACCTCTATTCATTATGCCACAATAGGCCCCATCTATGCATAGTCCAATGCATCAGCTCCGTTCTACCATCCCATTGGCAAGGTGCTGCCATTTTTCCACCCCAGCTAAAACATTTTCATGCTTTTTGTTCTGAATACAAAAATTTGCGCGCTTTGCAAAAGTGTAATGAATTTTTCCGCTGTCGGTGCACACATAAAAGAAATGGACGGAGCACACAGCATCACAACAATAAGGACCAAGAGTACAAGCAAAGGCAGAAGCAGCCAGAGCGGGGATGGGAATGGGCAGAGCTAAGGAAAACACTAGGGGAAGCACAAAGGCTCAGCTGCATTCCACGTTTTGTTCTGCACTCACAAAGAGCGGCTAATTAATGTCATTGTTTTTGGACAGTGCAGTGTTCTCTGCATTATTAAAAATGCATTTGCTTGGTGAAGAAGCGATGGGGCTGGCGGGAAGGTGGTATGAGGAGGTAAACAGAAAAACGGGTGGATCCAACGTGTCGGTCAGCACGTGCAATATTTTACACAAACTCAAGAGTGGACGGTGCCGTCCAGCCCATCTGGCATTGACTTGCCGAATAGGAGCAACGTGACACAGCCGATACCCCTTCCCTTTGTATTTTTGAATGTGTGTGGGCTTATGTAAGCGTGTGTGTGAGACTTCCGGTTTTCTTTGCTTTTACTTTCTTGAGCAAATAAGCGCAGACCCGCATACAAAAGAATGTTTGCATACCAATTTCTATTGATTGTTTTTGTTTGCGTTGAACACAGGCCTCACCTCCCTTTCGTCTATCTCCAAGCTCCACTGCTAGAAAGGTTCCTGTGGCTGTGGAAAGCAATGCAGCAATATATGTTAGGAATTTCCATTATATAAATTTGTGTTCAACAAGACAAAAGACAAAGTTTCAATAAAATTCATCATACGCCGTGTTAACTGTTAATGCGTAAACCAGACACTTGTGGAGTGTGTGTGTGTGTGACTGTGTGTATTTTGTTTATTGTGTGTATGCAAATACTCACTACAAATATAAGTAATGTGATGTAATGTAAATAATATCGCTTTTTCAATTTGTAAAATTGATATTAATTTAAATTGAATTAGTTAAACGACGAGCTTTTCCAGTTTCAAAGAAGTCTTTACAGTTAATAAGTATGGTAGAAGTCCGGTCAATATACGAGTAATACCCCTTCTTGTTGTCTCTTTCTCACTCTTTATTTTACATTCCTTTTGGTGTCCTTTTGGATAGCTGGGTCAGGGCTCGCAACAAATTCATTTTGCGTTGGCGCCTTGTGTCTCCAGCCCGACGCTTGACTGCTGGTAATTATAATAAATAACAACTGTGTCCTGTTTACTTCATCATAATTAACATAATGGGACTTGAAGTACAAAGATGTTGACAGTAAACAAGAAAAATATGACAAGATTTTCATGTTGCCAGCACCGTTTTACGACGCTGCAGGAGACTCCGCTTTCAAACTCTTTGGCCAAGCGGTTGCTGTCTCTTGGCTGCTAACTGCTGGCTGCAGCTCCATCTGCTCTTCTCTGGTCTACTCCCTCCTGCTCACATTCTCATATCTTTTCCTTATGCCATTTAGCCATTTTTCCCTGTTACTAAATGTTCGTATTGTCATTGTGTCTGCTGTGGTCGCGTGTGTATGAGTGTGTGTGTATGTGTATGTGTGTGTGTGGTTCTGCGTGCGTGTGTGTTGTTGTTTGCCTTTTTGGCCTCTGCCACACAGCTTACTCGCATTCGACTACGTTCTGCTTTCATCGGTCTTTGTACTGTGTCCTACAGCTGCGGCGGCCTTACTCTTGTAGTCCTGTGTAATGCACTCAAATTAATGCGACTTCATTAACACTGTTTACCCGTAAAATGTGCCGTTGCCTGCAAACATGCAAATGTGACTGGCAACAACAGGAAAAAATTATTTCACTTTAATACGACTACGAATACAAGTACGAGGACGGGGACGAGGACGAAGACGAGGACGAGGACGAGGACGAGTATCAGTTGCAGGAAAAGATTGTATAGAAGTTCACGAAATTTTTTGCGTGTGCTTTAGAAATGTTCTCAAGTGTCGGGGCAAAAAATGAGCATAAACGAACACGGCGAAATAACCGCGAAGCACTTTAAAATAATTTAACCTCTCAGATCCCCTCTGCTTTTATTTCATATTCGTCTTCCTATTTTACTTATCCCATTTCTTCTCGTCTCCTTTCGTTTTCGGCGTTGACGTTGAAGTTGACGTTGATGTCTCGACGGAAAGGCGACTTTAATATGCGACATTTCATTTCTTACTTTTCAGTATTTGGAAAACCTTCGAGCTACCTCTCTATTCTCAACCGTATACAGTATTGCCTGGATACGCCCACCAGGCTACCAGCCTACCAGCAATCCTGACATCCAGCCATCTGCTCCCAGGCCCGACGCGGGCTCGTGGTAATTTTGTTGGTGGAACATGGAACTCCCGGGGGAGTAATTTTGCCTTTTGTATTTTGTGGTTTTTTTGCTGTGCTTCGTTGAAATTTTGCTTGTGCTGCTCCATCGTGTTACGGGTTTTACTGCGTTTTGGTTTTGTTTTTGCTTCTGCCTTTGCCACTTTTATTAAAATGCGTGTTGCTTTATTTCACAATTTTACAAATTTGCTGAGGTCCACATAACTACTCGCGTGTGCACGTGTACCTCTATATATTTACATATGTACATACAAATGTGATTGTTGTAAGTACACAGAGCGAAATTAGGGGCCGACACCTGCATAATAACCGAATAAACTTGTATGCGGCATACTCGTTCTTATCCCTGTTTATTTCCTGTTTTATGAACCCAACAACGTGCATGCTCGTATGTGCTTAAAGCTGCATTTCTCGCCCTCTCTCTCAACGTCTATCGATATAAAACATACTATCGGCTGTGTTATCGTAAAGTTTGCCTAAACTTACCAGACATTGCCATATGTTGTATCTTTTCCCCCGTGTATTATCTGTCGTAGCTCGTATCTTTGTACGTAGATACTCGTATGCCGCATATAGAATCCACGATTTGCGTGTGCCACCCCTTCGGTTCTCCGCTGACAGGCTTCTACGACACTGCGCTAATCAAACTTAAACTTTATCGAGAAAACTTTATACACACGAGTATGTACATGTCTGTACTGAGGGCAGAGTACAACCCGCAAGCAAATGCATTCACACAAATTGTAGCCATGTTCGAGTAATCAAGGACACCGAAAGCTTCACTCCTACATATGTATCTCATATGTAAGCGTGTTTATATGCCACACACATACATACACACAAATATACAAAGGAGCATGGATGTACATACTTGTTTTAAGATGAGTTAGAAATATTTGAGCTTGGTTTGTTTTATGGCACCATAAATGCCTGTTTCATTGCAAAGTCTCACATTTATATCTTTTTGGCGTTTGTGGTTACAGTTTCTGCCAGGCGCGCCCACACAAACACACACAGGCACACACACAAGCCACACACGCAGAACATCCGATACACTTGTACGTCCAAATTAAAGTTTAAGAATATTTCTTTAAAGCTTCTTCATATGCTCAAAATCCAATAACTTTGCTTTATGCTCAATACGAATGGAAAACTTTATGGCTATGCAATGGATGGATGCAAGATACACGTGGTTCGTCCTTTGCTCTAGCAGTCCTACCGCAGTGGTATCCCTAGCAGCAGTCGACGCATGGTGATAATAAACGAAATGACTGCTACGGGAATATTTGGGTGAGCAAGCAAACGCGCCTGTCCCTGGCTGGAGGCCGTATGTCGCATTCAGCGTAAGGTACTTAAACCTAAATGTAAATATACATATGTATTTATGTACGTATATATGTACGTACCTCGTTCAGATGTACACAGATATTTTCAGGGCACAGCGAAATTATTTTAAAATTACAAATTACAAAAGAAGAAAAAGTTGCAACCTCGAGGAAGGGCTCATTACGCATGCCAGAGTTTTGGGAATATGAATATAGCGGCTATGCCATTTGCAATCGCGAAATACAGACAGACAGAGCGATAGAGAACACGAGAGAGAAGGAAGGAGAGAGAGAAAGGGAGATGGAGATATCTTGCAGGGAAGGAAGTGGAAAAGATGGAAAACAGGAAAAGCAACGCAAAAGGACAAGTTAAAGGGAATGGGCATTGCTCTAAGGCGTTGTCTGCTCCTTAGCTAGTTGTCAAAGCTGTTGCCTTATAATGAGCTAGAAATATGTTACCAAGCTGGGGCCAGACCCCAAACACTAACAGAGATCCGGACTAAGACACAGCATAGCCACTTCATGTAAGATGCTTGTTGGCTTGTTGATGTCTGTGCATGGTTTATGCATTAGCCTCTCGGCAAAGTAAACCTCAATCAAGCACGAAGCCAGAAGTGTGGCACAACCAGAACCAGAACCATAGCCAGAACCTAAGCCAGGACCACGACCAGGACCAGAAACACCACCAGGAGCCAAAACGAAAAACATCGCCAGTGCCAGCGACTATTTTATCCCTTTTCCTTTCGCTTTTGCCTTGACGAGCGCCATTAACGTCTTCAACTTACTGTTAGTGAATATTTCAATTATTAATGCCGCCCACGCAGTAGAAGCGAATCCCCCACTTCCTTGACGCTTTCTTCGTTGGTCCCTCGGTCCCTAGATCCCCTGTTCCCCTACCCACAAATTGCTTGTATAGCAACACATAAAAATGTAAAGCAGAGTTGAATACCTGTCTTAGGGCCTCTCGTTTCCTAGAAACTTTAATCTGATGAAAACGACAGGGGCAGGATCAGAGACAGGCACAAGGGCAGGGACATGGACTGAGACCAGGACGACTTAGACACCAAAGGTACTGTGTCAGGGTGTGTTGATGGCACATTGTGCATTTTTCATAATACTTTTACTCGTACTCGTACTCGTACTCGTACGTCTGCAAGTCTAGCTAGAATTGCATTTTATATACTCGCACGTTAATGGAGCCAGTTGGGCACCGGCATACCCTCCTACACTCATACGTCAGTGCGGCCACACAGGAGCGGCTGAACGGAAATATCACAAAAATACTGCACACATCTGAAGCTTCCAGACTTTCGACGCCAAACAGTGTTCTTCTCCCTTCTGTATTCATATGCTCTTTGCGTTCTGTTAACTTATTCTCTGGGATTGAAATCGACCAGCTGCAGCTGAACTGGGCGAGTTACTGACAGGCTATATCACTGCCAGCCTGGCTGATTGCCTGACTAGTGAACTGGTGCACTGGTAGACTGGTTGGACTAATAGTCCAAAAGAGTGACAGATAGATAACTAGTTTTCTATCTTAAGTGCTGCTCTCGGCTCTGGGAGCTGCGATAGCTAACATGGCTTAGTGGCGCTGCAATGTACGAATATTCAGTCGAGTACTCGAGGGAATGCTGGCCAGGCCGCAGGCCAACACATCGGCAATTAATGATTGGCGTGTTACGCCCTACGGCGGAATTTTTAAGCAGCAGCTTTCTCCTATATTACATAGTACACGTACTATTCATCAGCCAGCTATCAGCGATTGATACGCAACGTAATCGTAATCGTAATAGTAATCGTAATCGTAACCGTAATCGTAATCATTGTCTGCCAGATCTGTCAAAGCCTCCTTCACCCACACGAGCACAAGCAGGAGATTCGCATAAAGTCGAAATACTTCATAAGTAGGCCCGGCGAATTCATTAACATTGGTCGTCAGGTTAATTTTGATAAATGGCTTCGATATCCCTAATGTATTGGAGTAATTCAGCAAAATTAATGCCCTAATTAATCAGGCAGCGTCCGCTTTGTCCGCGCATTGCTCTGCCCTGTTCTGCTCTGCCGTGCCATGCCGCAATGGGATCTGTTCCTGGCTTCTCCTCGGCTGGCCTGTTTTCCTGTTTAAAAAGGTAATCTAGTCATTCCCTCTGCCTACTGTCTTATCGATAGCAATGTGTACTGCCAGCTGTCTATTTACAAATCAGTTGCACAGCGTGTGTGTGATGGAGGAGGCCCCCATCAAGAGGAAATGGTATTGTATGATTGTATATCTCCGGCAGGTCTCTCTCTCTCTCTCCCTTGCTCCGTCTTCATAATGGACGGCTTGTAATCAGAAAATTTAGAGGCTTGGTGTCTTTGTGTAATACTTAGAAGCTTTCCCTTGTCGCTGTTAAGTACAGCAGGTGGTAGGTCCATGCCACAGATTGAACTGTGGTACATTAAAAACGACAAGGCTTTGATTTAAGACTATAGGGGGCATCGTTGAATGCAAAAACTGTAACTCTTAGATTGTATTAGACTATAACTACAAAGCCAATTTACTTCTGTCTTATTTTCTTATGACTTACGTAGACTTATTAGTATTTTCAACAAGGATTCCTACTTTTGAGTGCACAGGCCTTAACAAGGCTGCAAATATCGAGATAAGTATAATTGGTGTATTCGGTATCTATGTATAAACTGTCGCAGGAAGCAAACAAGAGGAGTTGATTACTCAATTGTTCTTTATATACTACGACAGAGAATAAAGACAAGAGAATATGACGAAATTAAATCATTGATTAGAAATTTGTTCATTTATTGTTTAATTATGTCATTAATAACACAATCACACAAGTTCCACGGAAGCTCTAATGCCAGTCCCAAGAAAATCAATTGGCAGCAAAAATATTCAGTAATTTCCGGGAGTTGCTTCGAATCTTTTATGCTATGCTGATAAATTCACTTGAAAATAATTTAATTTTGTAATTTTGTTGTTACTTCGTGGTAACGACAAAAGCAGCAACAACACCACCGACAGAAGCAACAAAAACAGCATGTGCTGAATCTGTTTTTCGCTGTCTTCCGTGCCACATTATTTTCCACTTTGCCTATCGAGTTTTCCACCAGACAAGAGAGTGCTAAGTTCTCGGAGGATAGGTGAGGGGAGAAAATGAAAATGAAAATGGGCATAAATGTTCGTTAGCATTGACAAAATGCTTTGGCATGAACCATGGGAGCCATACTCGTATCGATATCCTTGATCTAAATTGTGCACAACCGCAAGCGATCAATAAAAACAAATATACTTGAAACAAGTTCATTTCGCATCCATTCGTTTGCCTAGACCAACTAGACGGGTTCCTGCGGCGGTAGTGTCATCGGTGAGACAGAGCCTCAGGGTACCCAAGGGTGTCCTTTGAATACGATTGCGACTACTAGTACAAGTATGAGCCGAACAAGTTTTGCGTCAATGTGTTTGCCACAATACTCGTAAGGAAAAACGCTCTGTTATGAAATTAACAAGTTGTAAAAGTAATTTTAATAAACATTTGTGTAAATAATTGCTGTAGTCTCTTCAAGCTGTTTGCTGGTCTCTCCCATTCTGCCGTTGATGTCCCGCTGTGTCCCATCTTGTACTGTCCTGTCGCATGCGGAAACTTTTAGCTGCAACTGCACATTTGTTGCACCTCCCCCACCCCCCATATGGTCGTACCACCGTGCGGTGTGCCATGTCAGGCCGTTTTGCGCTCAGTTAGCAAATTCTTTTAATTTCGCTGTTAAATATTTAATGAGCCGCGGCACTGAAAACCGACTGAGTCCACAGAATTTCTTCTCGGTTGCGGCACTGCGACACACTTATTACGCAAAAGTTGTGAATTTGAATTAATTATGGCAAAGTTGCAGCAACTGTTACTTACGGGTGCAAAAGATGGACTGTGTGTGTGAGAGTGGCGGTGGGGAAGGGAGTACGAGTACTCCTAGTCCCATATACTTAAAGGGATGAGACTACTATTCTAATTGCATACTCTGTGCATGACCTGCTTCTGCTACTCCTGTTCATCCAGCTCATCCTGCTTATTATCGTCCTCTGGTGACTGACTGACTGGCAAACTCGTAGGACAGCAGCACAGACAGACTGCAGCACAGATTCAGAGCTTCCGACAACGAATCTTGATTGGCTTGAAGCTTACGCAAGCACCCAACAGCCAACAATGATGAAAAATTCCGTAATATTAGGAGAAGACACTGCTTATTACGTTCCATTGAAATTTTATTCTTTTCTTTTACCGGTTCTCGCAGCCATCTGCCAACACAGCACACACAATAGCCTGTCACCTTTGCACGTTCACAGAAGATCGTCCAGGATGTTGCCAATGTCCTTGTTGGTCTTTTTGTCTGCGCATTCTGATTGTGAGTGGGCCAAGTGTAGTGCAAAGGCAACAATAGAATAACTTGAACTCATAATACAACTTATCGCACATACATACGATATATGAAAAAGTATGATTGCTACACTTAATAGTAGCCGACTATAAAGAATCCTTAACGCATGTAAAACACACACACACACACACGCATACATTTAAACGCACCATATGCAATTGAGTGGAAATACAATGAAGCTGCCGACCCTGTGCTGCAAAATAAAATATTCTCCTTTGAATAACTTCTGGGTTTCTGGTTATTTTGTATGTTATTTGCAGTACTCTTCAAAAATAGCTTATTAAATATGTTCCCGAAAAATGGAAGCAATCTATGAGACAGTCAGATGAACAAAAAAACGAACATTTACAAATCGACTTATTGATTCCGATCAAAAATATGCCATATGTGGTCGGAGATGCTTCCTTCTGCCTTCCTGTTTCATACGCCTTCACAACTTTTATAGTCCTTTCTAAGCATGTTTTCAATGGGTTAAAGGTCTTAGAATATATATATTGTATATGGCCATCATCATATATACAAGGGCATCATCATTTTCAGATTACCGCGCCTGTAACAATGCCAATTCCAGTATGAGGTTCACTTCTATTTTACCTCTTGTAAAGTGTACAAAGAATGTACGAGTATGTGTCTTCACTTGAAGTTACTTACTTATTGTATTACGTGGAACTTTTCATAATGCGAGAGTTATACAAATCACGCATGTGCATAGTATGTGGAAACAATCGTAGTAGGAGTATATGAATATGGGGGAATTATAACTTGAACGCCATTTCACATGCAAGTGAAGGATTGTTGCCTGCTTTTAGGCAGTTACTGCACATGCAGTTGGACCTTAAGAGCGAAATTGAAGTGAACCAGACTGAACTGAATTGAACTGAACTAAAGTGAACTAAACTGCTTGAATGCAATTCGTGAAAATGAAGAAGAGAAAAAGTGCCGGAGGCTTACCTTTACGGCCTGCGCACGATGTGCAATGGTCTCGAAAATCGAATGTCAATTTTCGACTCATTTCACGGAACACTTGAATTAGTTTGCTGGAAACCGACCGACCAGGCGGAGAGCTGCTGAAAAGAGCCAGTTGTGCACTTCCGTGTTGCTTAATCGTGAAACTTGTTTTTAGACGGCGCCGACGACAAGTCGCGGCACAGAGCCGCCTTACCTAGCCAACCCTCGGGGAGTGCACCTAAACTTACTGGACGCGGATAGCTAGCCAGGACAGCAGGGATTTCGTTCTGTATGGAGTAAGACACTGACACATATCAAGCTACCCTCGCATTGCATGTGGTTATTTTTCGAGCTGCTTTTTTCTTCGAAATTGTTCTACTCGCTACTGGGGCTTACTTACTCCTAAGTATGCTTAGGTTGGTTTGGGATTGGGCTTGGGCTTAAGTTTCACTACTCGAACAATCGTCTATCCCAAGTGTGCACATGTATTTCAGGTCCAAGAAGCGAAGCTCCAGGCTGTTGGTTGTGGTAAAGCCTCTTAATTGCGTGCCTCGTGACACCGCAATGCGCTCTAATATTTGCTCCCGGATCACCTCGATCTCTGTGCGTGTGTGTGCGTTTATATGTGAAAGGGTCCTTAAAGTGCGTCATCTGCTGCACCCTGTGTCCCTATGCTCCTATGTCTGCTGTTGTCCCCTTGACTGGTCAGCGTATGTTGCAATTTCTGAATCGCTCAACTTGTTACAGTTTTTGCGGTCGATTTTCCATTAAATCGAATCGTCCTGGCTCTTGAATTGGCTTTGCGGTCATGGCGGTGGCTGCTGAATGGACATCCACTTCACATCACACACTCTATGCGAGAAAGAGAAAGAGGTCTTGTAATGGCCTTGGGCTTGCGGTATTCAACCGAATATTCTAGAGCTCTTCTGAATTGTTGCAAGTTGCAATTACCACTTGAATATTTATCCTTACTCTTGTATTGTGTATTATTGAATAAATATCTTCGTGTGTATTGTATGTATGTATTTTGCTAATGGGTAATTGTTATTTTGTATCTTTATATATCAGGCTGTTGCTTATTATGTGTTTCATCATCATTTGGCGCCTTGTGTGCTTTCAGTGCCTTTGTGTATGGTTGTGGAATAAGAGCTGTGAGCTAATGAGTATTCAAGCCTGGGTGTGACCGTCTCACTAATAGGAGTATACCATTAATGAAGAGTGCCAGCCGGTGTGGCCAAATTCATGGCGTTGGGTATGTGGCAGATGTTGCTCTTAGCTCTATATCCTGTTTTGTGTCCTTTGTGTAGCGAGGTGCAAAGCATGTCAATGGACAGTCATGTGGAATTAAATGCAGGTGGAACCAACACGTGTCGTCTGTCGTGCCGTTCTTCCCGTTTCACTTCTTTCAAAACTCTTTTTTCGGTTTTGCTTCAAAGTCCTTTTAACACATTTGGAAAGCAAACCGATTGAAGCTTAAAGAGAAGGGGTAATTCACAAAAGCTTTGGGGCCTACAACTACGTTCGCTTTACACTCTTACTCTTAAATTTGTCCTGCGATGTTTAAAATTTCCATTTATCTCAATTCTCGTAAACTCATCCTTTTTTCGTCAATTTACAATACAATTGTTATAAAAAGCTGGATGAATCAGCAGCTCACTCGTCTCTTTTGATGCTGATTAACAGATTGTGTTCTTCCTCTTTATGCCCATCGCGTGTACATGTATGTGTGCATGTGTGTTTGGTAGGGTGGGGTGCATGTGATGTATTTATTTATGCAACACGCGAAATGATAGATTTCTGCTCTTTACATATTTATCAAAATGCAAAGTAGTTGAAGCCAACCAACAACAGGCAGCATGTCGCTGTTCAACTGCGTAGCTCTACTGGTAGCTACTGTAAGAGCTCAGAGATCAGCCAGGTCGTGATTTGAGCTCCTCTTTGGTAACGACGGCCTACAATATATTGTTGTAAGAGTATGTATGCCGCTCGACCCTGTTCAGGGCACGTGTTCGTGGCACTACGCGTGCTGAATGCAAAAAATTCGTTGATAAATTATAAAGGATAGCGTCATGTGTCGTCAAAGGTGGCGATGGGACAAACCAAGTTGAGTTGAGGAGGTGATGCGAATCGGTGGACCTACAACCCGACTTCCGACTTCCGTCAGGCGACGCTCAATGTAGACTATGACAGGTTCAAACGAGCACAAACAAATGCGTAATGACAAAAGTGATGAGCCAGACAAATAACGCGGTGCCGTTCAATTTGTCCAATGCAGAACCCTCGTTTATTATTATTATCGGATTTACATGCTGCTACGGTAGATGCTGCTTTCACGTAATTAAGATAATTTCCATTGCTCGTTAAATTTCTATGAATTTCCTAACTTGTACCTTTTAAATGTCAGCTCAGCTGCACAGCTTTAGGCAGCTCTAAATCTGTCCTTCTCAAATACCTTGTATGACCAATTTCTGTATGTATCCCACGATTTTGGTCATATTAACTCAAGATTATCCTAGCTGCTCACCGTCTGCGAGGATGTTTATATATGTATATGTATAGACGCATATATATTTCATATATGTATGGTAGGTGGCACGTTATGCGAACCTGTTTGTATGAGTATGAAATGACATTTTAATGCCACGTTATTCTTTCCATTATTGCTACTGTTTGCTAACATTGTTGTTGTTGGTGAACCACGTTGGGCGCCGGGAACGCTGCGAGCAAGCGTTGAGCGCTTTCTGGCGACATGTAAAATCCATTTATTTTGACATGAAGCACATAAATCTATATTTGATCCATTTCTTTTCTTCGCTCAACGCTTGCACACAGACAGACCAGAGAAAAAAAGGTGTGAAGTCATTTCGTTCGCTTCTCAAAATCCCCCAACTTCTTTGGGGTCCGACTATATGCATTGTCTATATCGAAAGTGCTTGACTTGGAAATACCGCGTTATTAAAGGCAACCAAGTTTCAAGGCGTATCCTCAAAACTTTGGATTGTTGACTGTTGCTCGAGCTTAGGCTATTTGCTGAGTAGACAAATTGTACTCGTATAATTATATCGCACATTGCATGTTTTGTAAAATTGGAGACCTATTTGATTATACCATAATATATGTGTACCATAGATACTGTTGTAGTTTGTGCAGTAGTGGCGCCTCGTTTGAGAGTTAAGCACACAAACATGTTCTCACATTCACATGGACACACAGGACACATACATAACTCTGCCAAAAACAAGTGTATGTCATTAGTACTGTAAATTTTGGGTTGATCTCAGCAGCAAAGAGGAGCAGTCGTCTATTATAGAGACTACGAGTACAAGCGCCTTGGTTGCCCGAGCTGCCAGTTTGTTCTATATGCTACAATTGTTGTTACTGATATGCTGTACCCATAGAGTAGGGCAATGAAAAGGGTATACACCTCTTGGTCTGAATAGTGTAACATCATGAGATGAGGTTCCGTAGCCGTGCAGTAAATTAATCGATGCGGAATCTGCGGATGAATTAACCGTGTGTATTAAGGGGAATCTGTGGTCCGACACGGTTAATTTGATCTATTTCCTGCTGCTTTTGTCGCTGTGCATGGCCGTCTTATTGCAACATTGTTTACACTTTAAATGTTGTTGAGTCGCATACCACCCGACGAGATGGTGGCAAGTGGCAAGTGTCTCGCTGTTGCTGCTGCACCATCATGCTGGTTCTGCTTGGCTTGCTCTTTGATGATTAATTATATTGCTTTTGTTCTATTTCTGCACTGTCTTCTGCAGCGCATCCTGCTGCTGTGTCTATGTGTGTGTGTCTGTGTGTGTGTGTATGCAAGTACACGTATTTGCAACGCACTCTGCTTGGCTCGGGCTGCTTGCCGCAGACCAACGCTCACTGACACACTTATACACTTACATCAAGTACATGTAATGACAATTGCCATTGTTCGCTGAAATGCAATAATGCGGTTTCAGAGACCAACACATACATATTTACATACATTCGCTTACTTGCATATGCGTATGTATGAGTGTACAGAAGCAGGACATCCATCTCCTGTGTACATTGTGTTCGCTTGTGTGAGTGTCACTTGCAATAATAACTACAGCGACCATTTGTTTTATTTCACATTGTTTCAAAACTTTACTTCTCTGTCTAAATGTTGTGTGGGTTCTGTGTATTTATGTGTGTGTGTGCATGGATCTGCACAAATGAGGACCTCAACAAAATGGAAGTATTATATAAATCTGGCATTGCAATTGTTATCATATTTTATGTGAGCACAGCAAAATTAAGCGCACGGCCATGCGGATGATGGTTGTTCAAGTAATTCGTTGGCAATTGATGTCATAATATTCTGTTCCTTGAATGCTAATTCAATATCACCTTTCAGGTTGGCGGAACTGCATCTTCAACTCAGTCGTCAGGTATAAGGTTTCGTAACTACCAGTGATACCTGGTTGTTGCAAGCTTGTTCTAGGTTAACAAGAAAAAATAAGGGATTTGTAATAATCACAAATATAATTTATTTATTTCGTCGATTCTATAATACTATTTACTGGGTACAGACTCTTTTAGATTTCCATCTCTGTTTAATTACAGCGATTTAAAGTCAGTTAATTTTTGCGTTAGTAATGGATAAAAAGATTGGTTATAATAGTCTATTGGGATATGTGTGTGTATGCCTATTAATTTCGTTTAGATTGAAAGTGTTTTTTTTTGTGGTATTTTAAGATCAGTCCTGGTATCGCACTTGCTCTTATATGTCACACGTTGATATACATATATGTGTATGCCTGAGGCTCTCTTACGCGCGTATTCTTCACTCAACTCAAATAGCAACAATAATCTTATAATATCTGGCTGATTAGGCTACTTGCTTTTTATCTTAAGGTTGTTGTAGTTAAACTTGCTTTTATAGGTTGGAGCTGGGGCCTCGCCCATCGCTGGACCACGTTTGCTGGAATAGAAGCATTCTAAAGTAGTCTCCTAAAAACATATATATATAAATATATGTATACCAACCAGGCACAGTAAAATTCACTCAACTGCTCGTTATCCCTGCGCATGAGATCGTCTGAATTAAATTGTTTATTGTCTTTTAAAATGTCGTGCATCTGCTGTTTGAAGTATTGTGGACATGGATGGCTACACCGACAGTCTCCCAAATATCCAGCCAGTTTGCGAGTCAGCTCCTGTTCCATTAGCTGGTCGGCAGTGGGAATGAAACTGTTGGCGAGGTGCGGATTCACGTAGTGCATAATTTTAGAGACAGTGCTCTCATAATCAACAGGAAGTCCCGTCTTAGGACTTGTGCGAAACAGCCTTGGAAGCTTGACCTTTGCCTTGGGTTTAGTCAGCACAATCGTCTTGCGCCACACCCGCTGACCCGGTGGTGCAACCAGACGATTTGCAGGTTTTTTGACATTTCCCTTTTTTAAAGTCTTCTGATGATTCCATAGCTGTCGATTGTTACTATTGCTTTGTATGGAGCTCGATCTTATACAAATCCACTGGATTTTTGCAGGACGCATAACACGCTGTTTGGGGCCCAGAGTAGTTTTGGTTTTTTTTAAAGGCATTTTATTTTAAGTTTTTGAAATATTTTTGAAGATCAAAAAGTGTTTTTTTTTTTAATTTTTAGTCTGAAATAGTTTTTTTTTGATGTGTTACGCAAGGACTGTAAAGTATCTATATAGCGGCTATAGAGAATTCCGCAGTAATTGGTCTTTTATTCTGGAACTTCTAATTCTAAGTAGATGATACTTCAGTTCGGGTACAAGTGCATACTTATCATTCATGCTTGAATGTAAGACCTCTTATATTATACCTCAATGCTCCAATTTTGAATGGGGGCAGTGAAAAATGCGCATGGGCAGTCAATAGATGGAACGGATGCTGTGTTGGTGGCCTTAATCTGGGGTGCAGATGCTCGTCGAGCTGTTCAATTCCTGGGGTCATTTTTGCGTAAACTTTCATCTAACAAGGTTTACTTAAAATCATTTACCAAATTGAATATTAATTCATGACGGTGGCCACGACCAAAGCAAATATTCAATCACTGTCTAAATCTTTTAATTAAGAACCTCTGCACACTTGCCCTCCAGGCGGAAAGGAATCCGGCCAACAACACGGCAAGGCAAAGTTTGCCTTGCGGCCTTGTAGCGCGGAATTTTTGGCTAGAGCTCTATTCAGCTTTTAGCTAAATAACTCATGCTTAACTTAACTAATTTCGTGAAAACTCGATTGAACGTAACTAAGTCGCAAATGAAAAATTTCACAGCATGGCGCTCCTTATGCTCCTTCCACTCCAACTGCTCCTGCTGCGTCTTCACTCCCTTCGGGGAAACCGAATCCATGCACTTTCGAATAATTCATAAAGGCAAAAATAATCTAAGTAGACCCAGCTAAATTCGAGTTGTTACCTACCGAACCAGGTGAGCCATACTGATATACACACACACACACACAAACATATGCATGATATACACACACGTACAAATATTTGTAGGTGGATATATATATATATATATATATATATATATATATTCTTATGTGAAGCATACATGTAGAACGTATGCCAGGTAGGAAGAATATACTTTTATGTATTGATGAAATTGGCGAAGGATGCATAAGCCTGCTTAAGCTTAATATGCCGGAGCCCGATGTTGCTCTTCTGAATTGCTCAGACGAGCCACTTTTCATGGGGTATCAGGGTATTTGGCTCCGTTGATTTCTCTAATCAATAAGCAAAGCATTTAATTGAATTATTCATATTCGAATTATGTATGACTTTTACTTACTTTGGGCATCTTTATTAAATTGAAACATTCTTGTTGAGTGTGTGCGACCTAAAGATACCCTAAAGTCACATATTAGAAATATGAAATATGTAATTGTAACGTATATTATGTTAAAGATGATTTAGATTCGCCGCTTTATTTTCCTTCCACTCACTTAAATAAGTCTTGATTCATTAATTAATTTGTAACAATGGCAAAAATATTCTATCAGGATTTATCAATTCAATAAAAGGAGTTATGGTCAGAAGCTTCAGATTACACCAAAATATTGGGCCAATTTCACTTTTCAAATCCATTTGCACTTCTATTGCTTATGCTCCCTCTGCTCCTGGCCAATACCATTCCATCTGCTGAGCGCCAGCTAAAAAGCTAGCTGCGACACATTGATGTCAATGATTCTGACAAGTGCACTTGCTCCACTTTGGCGCAATCACAGGCAGAATGCTGGAGATATGGAGAGGTGAAGAGAGGCAAAGGCGGGATAGGCGGGGCTGGGCCACTTGAGCCGAGTTGACAGACAGCGGCAAAGAGCGCGCATTTAACATTGTCTGAACAAGTGCCATTGCCGGGTACTTGAGAGATACCACACTGCCAATACATCTGCCACTAACTATACTATATAGAGATCGCCTCTCGATCTGGATGGGTGCGTGGGGCAACTCGGTTAAGCATTAGGCAAATATGCCAAGTGCCGACAGGCAACAATTTTCTGTTCACTAATTTAAATACCATCCTCACCAGTTGCGTCTTCCCAGTGGGAGTCGAAAGCTCCCTCAAAGCAATTTTCACCCCGTTTTGGATAATGCATTTAAAATACAGCAGCCGCAGCGACATCCACGTGCAATCCATGACGAGCAAGGACGAAGGACGAAAATGAATTACTTTAAGCACGCGTACGCGTAATCATCATAAACAGTCAGAAAGCGACAAGGTGAATATTAAAGTGGCTAATTACAGGGATGCTTGGCTCGGGCCAGTTGAAAACAGTTGGGTCCTTGCCGCTGCTGGGCTGGACTCCACCACTGCACCATGGAGGCACAGAAAAAATGTTGAATGGACGCGACTTAATATTCATAGCTAATTATACGTGTATCCTGGCCGGGTCCCATTGACAGCGTGCTTCTGCTGCCTTGGCCCTTATTAATATTTACAAGTCTCTTGTGATCCTCTGGGATATTATAAAACTCGGCTTTAAATCATCTCGGTGAAATGGCGTGTCAACGGAAATCATCTCCGTCTATTTTGAATTGGTCCTCAGCTCATTGCTCAGCTCGTTTTTCAATCTGAATCAAGTCATATGCTCTGCCTAATAATTGGAAGAGATTGTATAGAGGTTGTATAGTTAACCCTATGACAATGTTGTTTAAAGGATATCATCATCAGATAACCTTAGACATAATAACTTGTACATAGACCTGACTCTTAGGTAAGATACTCATAAACTTTAACCAGCTCATTTGCAACTCCTTGTCCTGTGGGGATTTACATATTTACAAAAAAGCCCTTTTTAAATTGAACGAGATTTTAATAAAGGTAAAAAAAATCTCTTCGTAATTATTCTACCAGTATGGAGTGAAAATGTTTTTTTGCTAAGTGTTTATTGTTGCCCAACCCATTTTGTTCTCGTCTTTGTTGTTATCGTTTGACTTGTTTATTGTGCTCTTTTATTTACTAGAGTCCTGAAATCCTGGAGTCCTGGGGTCCCGATGCCATGGTGTCATAGAGTACTTTGTTCACGGGCCAGACACTTGAAATTGTTTTGGTTTTTTGGCTTACATCACGGGTTTGGGTATCGGCCTGTGTCCTGTTCCTCTGTACCAGTTAAGTAAACAAAACAAGAGTGAACCATGGCGACGGCAACGGTAATCGCATCAGCTCTGTCATCAGCGTTCAGTTTCAGCTCCTCATCATGGTCAGCATTGTCCTGCTGCCACCGTTGTCCCCTATCCAACCTTTATGTCCTACCAATACCCACACCCTTGGGTCAATGCCGCAGTGGCTTGCCGCTTGCCACTTGGTGTTGCCGTAGCCAGCGATGCTGATTTTGACGTGCGACAATATTGAGATATCGTCTCAAGTGTAAATTGTTATTGACACTTTGCGTAGCGTGAGCTTTGACATCCCCTAGCAGCAGTATCATCAACGTCAATGCCACACAATTCCCCTCCCAGCCCCTCGACCCCTTTCTGTTTTTCTGCCCACCTCTGCTCCACTCCACTGCTTCCTTCCTGCTTTCTGTCCCATCAGGGTGTTCCTATTCTGTTGCTCTGCTGGGGCTGTTACTTGTTTGCTCCTACATTTGTTTAGTTTGTACATTTGATCGGCTGATTCGAACTGCCCAGGCAGTTTCCCCTGCCTATCCTCATTTTTTTTCATTTCCATCAAGTTTCCGCTTATACACAAAGAAAATTTGTTGATTTTCAGACTTTGAAAGTTACATAAAATCTCATTTTTTACTTGTTTTTTTGTTATCCTTGTTTTTTAGCATGAATTTCAATAATTGAAAATTGTTTTAATACCATCTGTCTCTTATAAACTTATTTAAGGTATTGAATTGAATTTATTCTCTACCCACTTTCTCGAAGATTTCGAAATATCCTTTTAATGCATCATCTACGCTTTTCCTATATAGGTATATCCATATGTTAGCTTAAATATAATCTGTCAGCTCATTTATGAACACTGTGAACTTTGTTGGGGGTGAAACTATTTAAACTGTGAATTGTGATAGGCTCGTAGTGTTAGCTCAATCAGTAAATCCATCGTAAAGCCAACAATCTTTTAAGCCCCAAAACAATTACCAACCCAACAACTTTTTATTAAGCATAATTTGTTTTCATTACACAAAAGTTGAGCACCAACTTTCCCAACTCGTCGCCTTCCCCGCTCCATGTTCCATTCTTCATTCCCCATTCCCTTTCCTGTTACCCCATTTTCGATTTGTTGACCTGGCTAACACAGTGATGGTTCCCAACCCTCGAATGGCGCTGCTCAGCAAACATTTAATTTAAATCGAGCCGATTGCTTATAGAATTTGTGCGTGTGTGCATAGAAATCAACATTCGAAATCAAAAAGGTTAACTCGTTAAAATAGCTCGGGGCTATTTAAAATATCCTTAAAACAAAACAGGGCCAACAAAATCAGCAAAAACAAGTTTAAAGGGAAAATTTGAATATTGACTTTTCCACTCGATAACTCGGCTAACTGCGGGAAATTACATAGAGGAGTTGTGAATCTAGAAAATTATTTATTGACTTCTCATACCACAATTGCCGCATGGGGGCCTATCGAGTGGGAAACTGGCTAATGAACGATATCCTTATAACAGTGTACGAGTATACGAATAAAGGAGCCAATCCTAATACGAGTATGCAAAGGACAAATTCAAAGAGTCAGCGGAAGACTGTCCAACTCAATAACAAGCCTCACAGGACCGGAAGACCGTGGTGGTTATCGTCTGTGTGGGTGTGTGGAAGGTGTCCTTGCTGTGGTTGCTTCTTCGTGTGAAAATGGCTATTGTCTATGTAATCGGTATTTTTGCTGTTGTTGATGTTGTTGCTCTTCTGATCACCGTAGCCCTGGACGTAGGCATCATACATTGCCAAAATCAATGCGAATAAACTGTGAAGGTCGTTTAGTAAGCCAAAGTCCAGAGACTCATTGCTTGAGCCAAGCCGCGACGTGGTCAGCTCGCTCAGCCAGTGGGGCGTAGCTCGTCAGTTTAGATTCAGTTTCGGGCATTCCTTGGCACAAGCAGTTAGCTTGGAGGTTGTGATGATGTGTAAGAGAAACGGCACCCAGGCAGAGCCTGGTGTTCATTTGGTTCGTTGTGCTTCATTCATTAGCTTGGTTTCCGTTTCCGGTTCATTCAATTCTCTTGATGCTTGTGCTTCGACTGACTTAATGCCATTGACGTGACTCTTTCCACTGTGCTGCTGTTGTGCTAAGTTTTTGTTATACTGCTGCTTCTTGCCAGCTGCCTGTTGTTTATGTATTTCTATGAGAGGGGGTCGAAAGGGGAAGGAAGGGGCGGACAAAGAGGCGGGAGGCAGAATACAATTTTCACCGAAGCTCTCTTGATACCGCCCCTCATTCATTCGCTGGGTTCCTATGTCTCTCCGTTGGTTTGTCCCTTCCTTGCCACCGTCCTGACCCAGTCTACTTCGCAATTCATTTTCAATTTATCTTGCCTAATATCGACATGCTTTTAGGTTTCGCCTTCTCCTGCCTGCTGGCTCGTAACTGGCTTAACTGGCTGACGGAATGAACGGACTGAAACTAAATTGGCAAGGATGTTAGTCAAGTCAAGTCGAGTCACTGTGGTTGCGTTACAGCCTCTGCCATTGGTTTCTCTCGGCCATTGACTTACGTGTGGAACTGTTTCTGCCAGTTTATTTGCTCAGTTTCGTGCTGCAAATCTGAAATTTCACTTGGTAGCTTATCGGCTTCTCTTTCCCTCCTCTCCCAATATCCGAATCTTACCATTCATAACGAAATTACAGAAAACTTTAAGGGTCTACCTATCACATATTTACCACAAGCTTATAGCCTATTAATTTGCTTACAATGATGCAATAGCTATGGCTGTATTCATAGTAATCCTTTAAAGGTGCAAAAGGTATTCTTTATTGATATATGAAAGAGTCTGTTTTAATAACAATCCAAAACCAAGCTATATTGCTCAGCTCAGCCAACGGACAGGTGGACGTATCCAGTTCGTATTCATCTATTTTAATAACGTTAAAAGCCACCCGAAATATCAACGGCCACAATAGCAACAACAACAACAACAACAATAACACCAACACCAACATCAACACCAACAGAAACAAAAACAACAGCACAGAACAACAAGAGCGGTAACAAAAACCTGTGCATAACCAAAAGCTTGACACATTGCCAAACGTCGACGTCGCTTGAAGGTAGTAAAATTTAAAATTTAAACGAGTTGTTGGTAATATTTATACCCTGTACGCATTAAAAATGGATGTAAGGGACATTATGTAATTTTATGTGTAACTTAGAAGGATTGAAGTATATATGTACTGACCCGTCTAGATCTACTTTGTCCGTCTGAATGCACGTGTAGATCTCAATTTTAAAAAGAGGTGGGGGTGGAGCAAACACAAACAGAGTAGCTTCTCTCGAATTTTTCAGGTTTACAAAGAAATCTAAAGATCTAGCATGTATGTTTAAGCAGGATACAGGGTATCTTGGAATCTATTTCTATTTGTTTAATGTCTAATGCCAAAGCTAGTGGGGTGTATTACGGCTGCCAAAATACATACGCATACAGAGAAACAAAAACCGTGAAGAAAAGGAGCGGATGGGGAAGAAAGGAAGAGAGATAGAGAGGAGAGAAGAGAATAGGTCAGCACTCATTCATTAACATGCGCGCCAAGGAAAGCGGCTGTCTGTGGGATTGTCAGAGTGTCAGACTGCCAGCTGGTTTTTCGGTTGTGTTTTCAATGCTTTTGCTCGTAGTTCACAGGACAACTACTTCCCACTGATACAGCAGCCATCATCCTCGCACTGTGTCCTCGCAAGTGCAAAGTGCTTACATTTTTCTGGCAGCCAAAATTCATATTGCTTCCGGCCTTTTTATGCATTTCCCTTTTTCTTTTGCTGTTGCCTCGGCTACGGCTCCGGCTACGGCTACAGCTAAGGCTAAAACTACGGCTGCGGCTGCGGCTGTTGCTCGCGATTGCAAATTCCTTTCTGTCTTTTTTTTTTACGAGTATGCTGCGGTCATGCCAAAAATGCAATGCCAATACTTTCCCTTCTATATATACTACGACTATGTAAGTACGGTTATGTGTGTGTTGGAGTGTGTATAAGAAGTATGTGTGTGCAGGCGCAAATAAGTTCTCTGTTTGTCTATCGCCTGGTGTCAGCCGCACGTTGGACTTATGGCCAAGTACAGCCAAGGCTAAAGCAAAAAACTGGGGGATTATTATGCCTGTCATTGCCTACGCTCAGCAGCAGCCCCTCCCTGCTGCTCCCTTCTCCCCCTCAGGACAATGCCAATTTTTACACACGACTGCAGAAGCATTTTTTACATTTATCCCATTTATTCCCCCTCGGTGCTGTTTTTTATGCGTCCTTAAGCTTTGCGCGCCATTTCGATCTGTTTTCGCAGCTCGAAGCTTGTGTTTCCATCTTAAGCACCCGGGTAATATTAATCTTCGCAATTGCAGGGATTTCACTTCATTAAAGTACTTGTTTTATCCTGGAATTCACATTGAATTTAAGTATCACCAACCAATTATTGAAATTTAAGACATTTCTCTCCCATCTCCATTCTCTTATCGTGCCAAACGTTGAACTATTATATTTTTCTATCCTTATATAATTTTCCCAACCACAATCAACAGAGTTTGCCACATTTTTATCTCAGTTTTATTCTTTCATAACAAATTGTTCTCCATCGTACGGAAGGGAAGTTCTATAGATGTTTGAGAGGGTCCTTGCAGATCTAATTCTCCACCCCATCACATACAGCTACACTTTTGCATAGTCCTGAATAGTTTTGAAGTGTTTGCAACTTGATTTGACGTAAATTATTGAATATTTTTACAAATTTTTGCTTGTCTTTGGAGAAGTCCTTGGCCGGCAGAACCAAGACTCTTTGGTTAAGTTGGTTGTGTTGGTTTGGTTGGTTTGGCAACTTCCTGCGCAGACTTCAGCTGTACGATTCCATTTGGCTAAAATGCTTGTTTTTAATATGTGGGTCACGTACTCATGTGACTTATACGAAATGCAAATGAACTTTTCCCGGACAGACTAACCAAGTTGGTGTGATAACTTTTCACGGAGTCTGTAGACGATTTGTGTGCCATGGCCAAGGATAGAATAGATCGTCCTGAATACGACTATGTGATGTGGAGGGGCAAGTGAACGGAAAGTAAATGGATAAGTCAGGAATCACAAACTAAGTATTACATTATACTCGCATGTAGAAGGCAAACGCAATGGAAAACTGGGCTAACAGGTATGAAAAGTATTTGTTAGCTGAATTTAATACTTTCTGTCTAAAAATGAGGACGAGTTCTTCGTAATAAACATCCTTCGGTGAAGTTGAGCTCACTGCATACTCGTTTATTTCCCATGTTTGGTCGTTGATATTTTTGGCCTTAACACCACCCACTACGCCTGGTTTATGATTAAGGCTTACTGATTTCCTATTGTTGTTGTTAGTAAGACTTTGTTAAGCCCAACTGACCAACAGCAGTCTGCAAGTTTGTTGATATCCTTGCTTGTGGTCCTTTCGCTTTTATTATATTTTTGTATTTTTTTATTCTATTTCAATTTTGTTAGATTTTCGTCTTTCGACTTTCCCCTTTGTCTGTCTGTTTGTCTGTCCATCTATGTGTATGTGTGTGTGTGTGTGTGTGTGTGTGTGTGTGTGTGTGTGTGAGTGACTCGTGCCTCGTATCTACGTGTGGACACTTGGCGTCGTTTGCCACATTCATAATAAAATTATTTGTATTAAATTGTGGCAACCAATAAATGGAATTGGAGCAAATTTCCAACATCATTACCAGTAAGCAAGTCCAAGCGTCTATCGGATACTCAGCGGCAGCAGCTCTAGCCCAATTCAAAATGCTGGAAACCGCTCCAATTGAATTAAAACTTTGGTTTTCTTCCTTTCTTTTTATTGCTATTGCCATTGCTACTGCTTTTAATGTGTCTGTCGCATTTCTTTGATGTTGCTATAGCTGTTGTTGTTGCCTTTCGGCACCGTAAACAGTTTCCCTTTAGTTGTGGCTCTTTTGATGCATGTTAAAGACAAGTGTTAAGCTTTAAGATTTTCCCTCTGTTGTATATAGTAGCATGTAGCTTAATTTTATTTTTCATTTTTCAAATGGTCCTGTGATAAATATGTGCTTAAGTGCAGGTGCCTTACAATTTGTCAGAATCTCTCTACATACGCTCCACAGATTCACACCAAGCGTCGCTGACAGTTGACGCCAGACGTGGCACAAAAATCATTTTTGAGCTGCCATCGGCGGCACTGATAGAACTGGGGGAGTTGCTCTGCTCTGCGCTTTTTCCACTTGCTGCTGACTACTGACTGCTGACTACTGACTACTGACTGGTGACAAAGATAGATGGGCGCGGCTCCGGCGCAATCAGCGGGTGCATTATAGAAGAAATGAAAATAAGCTTTGCATACTTTTGTGCGCTGGGTCAGCCCTTTCCTGGCGAAAATGGCAAAATGGGAGTTTGAGTGATGCTGTTCTACTTGCTGGTTGAAGAAGACTTGTCTGGTATTTCAGTTCGTGCTTGACTCATTTTGCTTTTGCCTGCGCTTTTTCCATTTGACTTTTTTCACTCTTCTCCGTCGATTGATTTATTGAGAGATTAATGTCAACTACCCGTATTGTGGGTCTCTTAGTGTATTCAAGTGCCTTTGCCTTTGCCTTTGCCTTTGCCTTTGCCTTTGCCGTTACCAACGTGGGGCGTATCCTGGCAACGTTTCCATCTAACTCCTGTCGTAAGTAATCATCCTTGCAGTTTCTGTTTGCACTGTGCGTATGAGTTATTGCCACTCTATCGCAAAGGTACACGTACTATAAATGGTAGATGGTAGATGGTAGGTTTCCCCTGATGAATACCTTGTAGCCTGTGGTTCCGTAGGGTTTTATTGATACTCAACAATCTTTCCTACTTAACGAGTTTATTCAGCAGTAGTGCGAGGCATTCAAGAGTTATCCCTAAAACGCCCTTTTTAACCACATATGTTTAATGTTTCAACTTTGTAGGCTTCTAGGCTGCTTTGGGAAGTTTACAACTACATCTACTCATACAAGTAAAAGCGTCCCATCGAAAATGTATCTGAGAGCGCAATCGAAGTGCTGCATCACCCTTTCAATGGTGCAGTGGCAGCCACAAAGTCTGCGCACTTGGAAATGCTTAATTTGCTTTTAAGGATAGTTTGTTGCCTCTGTTGCCTCTGGAGCTTAAAATGAGCTTTGGAAAAGCAAAATAACTTCGTATTTCGGATGAACTGTCTCCTAACCAACTCTAACCCGCGGCTGTCGGTTTTCGGTTGTCGCGGTTTCTGTGTACCAACTCGTTCGTTAAGTGCACTTCGACTTCCTGCGCTTTCGCTGCTTTTCCTGAATTTCGCTTCAATAGGAAAAATCTAGGCGTCAACGCATCATCTGCCACTCAACAAGAGGATGAGTTTACATAGGGTGTAAGTCTAGATTCAGTTACTGTAAGTTTTACACCGCCACCATCAAACTTTAAAGTACACTATGACTCTGGATATAATAATAGACAAAGGTCGATATATTCAGCCAGCAGATAAATATAACTATACAGCAGGTATTGGACTTAAGTTTGAGTTAATTTATTCCGTTCTTTCATTTATTTAATTACATTTAATTGGACATCAGATAAAAGAAAGGTTATATTATATACCAGATGTCTTTTCTGCTCTTTTAATTGCATTCATTTAAAGTACCGATTGTGTCCATTTAATGGTTGGAGATTATAAAGTGACATAAGCGTAATTAAACTTAATCTCTGGAGCGTATACGTACAAACAAATGTGACCACCCACAAAGCATGGATCAAAATCGAGGGGGCGGTGGGAGCGACTATCAGAAGTACAGCAAATGAATGACCACAATAAAACATGTAAGTAGATTAAATCCAACCACTCATTAAATATCGAGTATCCTATACTACCCGCTGGACGGAGACGGAGAGAGACGATTGGAAAAAGCATAGTTTTACAATGACCACAGCAACCGCAAAGCGTATTCTTTGAGTAGGGTCAGTCACTAAATGTGGTGGTCAGGCAGCTGTGTTGATATGCCCTAATCACATACTCGAACTCGTAAATTGTCATACTCTGAACAGGCTGTGGCGTGTGACGTTTCGAATCGTGGTTAATTGTATGTAAATCACAAAATAAATGTACTCGAATTGTGTTCTGGTTTGGTTGTAGCATGTTTTCATAGAATTTCCGAATAATTTAAATTAGATAAAAGCAATTCACCCCCAGCCAGTCTGACGTTATCAAAGAAAGCAAAAATTGTTAAAAACCGCAGTGACAGGCTGCTTAGGAAACCTGGAAAACTTGGTAAGACAGTTGGTGAGCCAGTTGGTGAGTTGGACACCACAAATGGCGACAGTGTACCGGAAAACAACAGGTTTCACTCAAAGTAAACCATTTCAAGTATCTGAAGACGTTAAGACTCAGCAAAGGGTTCCCTTTCTCTGTAATGACTTGTTTTAGTCAATGAGCATATTAGTAAAGCGCTTGGCACTTCAGCCGGGAACCGCAAGAAATAAGCTGGTAGTAGGAAAAACCTAGAAAGCCACATCAAGTTACTAACAGGTCGGGTGTTAGGGTGCGGCCTCACAGTGAGAGTAGCACAGTTAGAACTCTCCAACTGGTGGCAATTTGGCATATCGATTTCTGCCACTTCATCTGCTCTCCTCTTCCCTTCCATCCTCGTTTTTTTGCAGCGTTTTTGCTTGAACATTTGCCTTGGCACGTTTTTCGACCTCGTTATTAATATGTGGGTGCCTACGTATGGGTTCACTATAGACAACTACGACTATCACACACGAGTACTATGAGTACTATGAGTATGCAGATACATAGGTAAGCTTTATTAAAACTACAGTCATTGGGGCATAAATGCTGCAGATTTGGCTTGCTTCTGTCGCCATTGCACACATCGGCGACAGCAGTACAGAAACGGGTATTAAAATATGCAATCGCAGGATTCTATCTTTGAAACAGGCTTGTGACCAGAGCTGCAACTATTTACTGTCAGTTTTGTGTGTTAAGCCAATTGGAATGGCAAGTCAATATTTTCGTATTTTTCATGATATGTTAACCACCTAAAAGGATAAAAGTTGATATCGCTCTTTCACTCTCTTTCCCTTTCTCTCTCTCGCTACCTCTCTCTATCTGTATTTCGTCCCATTCAGAAAGATGGAAGTAGTAAAAATGAAGTGCGTAAATATAGTACCACCGACTTTTCACGTGGATGTAGCTATAAATTTTGAGCTGCTGTTTCCAAGACAATGGAACAATAGTCGACTGTATGAAAACTACACTTAGCTTGCACAAAGAAAATCTCTAAAGATGTTTTCTTTGGCGTTTAAAGTCACAGTTGCTCCGAGCTATTTGTTGAAGTATTAAGAGTATTTACGGCATCACAGGGTCTCCGTTCTGAGCAACGAGTACGAGTAATATAGGAACCCTTAGCATATATGGTATTGTTAAACTGAATAGGTGTTTACTCCAGCAAAGACGTTAAACATAAGAAAAGAACCTTAAATCTTTGAATAACATTAGAGAATTACTGATAAAAGATGGCTACACAAAGTGCTTTGACTTTGACACTCCTACAAGTCCTTATGAAATAAAATACCTCAAGTCTTGAGTGGTTTAATTACAGCACAGACACGTCATAATCTTATGATTTAATAAAAGTATAAATTCAAATAGCTGCATTCAGTTCGGGTCACTTTAGTTGAGTTTAGTTGAGTTCAGGACAGTTAGGACAGGCAGGTTAAGGCTACAGGCTGCATGCTGCAGACTGCAGTAAAACTGTCATCGTGACCCAAAGGCGACAACAGCCGCATAAAAGATATATGTATACAAAAAACAAAAAAACACAAAAAAAAACAATGCGCAAAAGCGAAAATTGCCAGTTACACTTTACTCCTGTTTCGCTCTGAACCTTGACACGAAGCAAGCACAATGTGTACTGTGCACTGTACATTGGGTTGTTACAGTGAAATTGGTTTGTTACTACAATCTTGAAAAAGTACACAGAGCCAGAAAGAGTAGATGGAGCACTGGCAACCACTTAAGCAGCTCATGGGCGTTTTATGCGTCGGATAACGTTGCGTATGAGTGTTCCGGTTAGGTACAATATGATAGGTTGGTTAGTATATAGAATATGTCATTGGGAATTAAAGCATATTTTAATGTAAGAATGTAAAAACAATTTATCAGATATCAAGTGGATACAATTTAATTAGTTTTAGGCACTTGAGTTGCTCGAGAAAGAAATTAATTTTGTGCACACGTTCAAGGACTTTGGCTGAAATCTAAATCGGCAAACGTATTAGTATGCACAACCTAAAAGCAAAAGGACTCTTAGTTCATGAGACACGAGTACGACTATTGAACAGTTCAAAGCCGGAGTAAAGGAAGTAATTTTCCTGATGACTGCATTTGCACAAAACTGTTAGCTACTCTGATAAACAAGGCACTTCCCAAGCTCGTACTGGCTCGTACTCGTGTGATAGGGAAATGCAGAAAGTAAAAGGGAAATTCAACAGATAGTGTGGGGTCACGTCAATTACGAAGAAGATGAGCATACACACAGACACAGAAATACAGAATCATGCACACACTCACACACATGTAGATGTAATTTAATCTACCCATACAAATGTCTTAAATTGGATTTTGCGTGCGCAAAATTCAATGAAATCAACTGTGAAAATTATACATTTTCGGTTTGTCGACGACAAATCTTGTGGGCATCCAACAGTTAAAGATGTCGTTTTTCCATCGCTTCTTCCCAAACTAAAGTAGGAGGGAATTAAAGTTTGGCGATGCGCAGTCCTGGTCATGGCAATTGTGAATCTATGCAGGGACTCGAGCAATGAAAAACTGTGCCGAAATATTTAAAATGCAATTCTAAAGCGATTTGTTTTATGGTTCCAGCTTCTAGTTTGGAAATGGCTGTTGACTACAGGAGCAATAGCAAATGGAGCAGGAGGAAGAGCGGGAAGAGGAGTTGCAGCAAACTTCGTCCCGTTTGCAATTGTTTCGTTGGCACCAGCATTTTGGGATCTCTTTATATCCGTTTCCGGCATACGGTCCACTGCACTCGGCAGAAACTGCGGTGCGGAAAACTTAACTCGGATTTGATGTTGCCAAGCAGCTGTTAATGTTGCATGATTTATATCAAGAGCTGCCAACGGCAGACCCTAGCGGTCAGTAAGCTAGCTGGCCGGCTCATTATGCGATACGTAATCGGAATATGTATGGATAAAGATACTACTACATACAAATATGAACTCGTATGTGCACTTCCATCAAAATTTCCAACATGAACATCACGAGGCGTCACTTGTTCATATGTATTCGTATATAAACTTTTGGCAATGCCAAAGACCACAGGTCGATGTTGCTGTTGTAACAGTGGTAGTGGTGCTCGGTCTTGTCTGTCCCCATGACAGTCCACTGCTTGGCGAGCATTGCTGTGGTGACTGCAGTTCCGCTTCCGCTGCTCCTCATAAGCGAGTTTGCATCACGCTAACGCCAGCTCCCAGTTTATTATTTTAACAGGTCAGTCTATGCTGCTCTTTTTCGTTCGGTTGTCTGGTGGACTGGTCGACTGGTGGTGTGGGGAATTGGTCCTGATAGACGCTTTCGATGTCCTTATACCATTGTCTGCTTGCTTTGGATATATCATCTCGGCTTTCGGCTCCTGCCGTGACTTGTGCTGGTCCTGCTGCTGGTTTGTTGTCCTGTGTCGAATGATTTGTGTGGCCGCATTCACTTGTTTTTTTGCGCAACTGCCCCGTCGCATGACGCCCCAGAGAACATAAATCAGCACTCAAACATTTCCTCAGCTCACACACACACACATACACACACACATTGGAATACCCAACAGATGTGCATATGCAAAGTTTTTCAGACGCAGTTTTTTAGAAACATTTGTAACTATGCATATTCCTGCCCATTGGAACCAAATTACAGCTATTATATTTATAGTGTAAGTAGTTTGCAAGACTACATGGCCTGGTGCCTCTTTCTGTCGACGGTGCCATAAGGAACACCTAACGCAGTCTATAGGTGGATGGTGTGTCTAACTCTGTGTGTGCCTTTAATTGTAATAAAACCATAAAATGCTGCACATTATTGACACACACACATACACACATACACACACAGGCCGACAAGGATACCAGCACCTGCACGGTCTTTGCCAACCGCTGGTAGGTTTCATGGCTTTGGTGCCACATGGTCTGGCATGCTTATGGAACGTCCCTGTAGAAGTGTGTGTGTGTGTGTGTGTGTGTGTGTGTGTGTGTGTGTCGTAATGTGTGTTTCTGTGTGCGGGCGCGAACTAGGCAGGGACATACAAAAATATAGACATATATATGTGCATGCATAACGATAATATTTGATATGATCCGCATGCGACTAGGCCACCAACTGAGTCTGAGTCAATTTGCAGAGCTTCGAACTTAAATAAACTAATTAAGCTGAATTTTTGAGTAAAGGAGGCAGAGCAGAAAGGATTTCGATTGCCGATAATCTCAGTTGAAGGCTCAGCGAGTTACGAGTTGCTCTCCGGGACAAGTGAACTGGAGAAGAACCACTTTAGAAAATTGTTTTTCGAGATAAAATAATTGGAACATAAATTCGTTTGACCTCGTTTTTGTCTCATTGAGTCAGCGACCCCCTAGAGTACCCTTCATTACCTGGACCCCATTGGGTCGCAGAAGCACCAGAAGATTTGCGCCGCTTGCAGTAAATCTGTTAAAGCAGAATAAAAACTGTGTCAACAGCAGGACCCGGCGAGAGTAAAGCATTGCAATTTGTTAGAATGGCGAAAGGGTAGGAGCTGGGATCGAGAAATGGGCAACAAGAAACGGGTAACGGGTAACGCAACGACGACAACGATGACGATGACGATGGCGGCGTAGAAAACTAAAATAAAATAGTAGTAAAACGCTTGAGGCATTTACAGTTATTGCACTTTATGCCCGCTGGCCGCTTTGCTAGCCAGTTGAGTGGCACGTTTTGAGCCATGTTTTGCTGTTGCATTTTAATTCAGACCTTTAACTGGGCCCAACACTTTATGTTATATGGCTCGAAAGTCGAACGTGTGTTCTGTCTTGCATAGGACCACAATGAGCACAATGAGCACCAGCGACTGTATCAACAGCCCACAGTAACAGTTCAAGTTGCAGCAACCACACACACACACACACACACACACACACACACACACACACACACCACTCACACTGACACTCACCCACACACCACACCACACATATACAATATATTCGCATGCGAAACAATTAGAAAATACCGCAGAAGGGCGACAGGACCTCCTGCTGCTGCCATAGCTCACTGTTGGCTGCCAGGATGCGCACTTGCCGCGGGATTTAAATTTTTCAAAAGTGTTTATCACACAGCGGGGTCGTCGCTAGGAGCATCCACCCACATTTGGCTTGGGCGTAAACTGAATTGTGTTTTTATTTTTGTTTGTGTTTGTGTTTGTGTTTGCTTTTCTCGTATGTGTGGATCATTTAAAATACGACAATAAAAATACTTTATCAATTGCATGAAGGATATAAAGGATATAAGGAATTCGAAGCATGCGCTTATTGCGTTAGATTATGGGTTTAGTTGCCCAACGCAAATACAACAAATAAATAAAAACAAAAAATGAATTGCAGCAAAAAATTTAAATTAAAATAAAAACATACCGCATCAATTACACACATATACAAACATACATACTCCTATATGAAATATGTTTAAAAAAAGAGGATAAAAAAGGATATTTGAGCTCTTGCCGCAGCGTGCGGCCAGCACAGTAAAAACATTTATATTAATATTGAATATTGTTTTAAATTATTAAATGGGATTCTCTTTGGCTCTTTCACATTTACACCATTTAATAAATATATGGTTCTTGTACGATGTGCGATGCACAAGGACTTTCGTTAAGTTAATCTCGACTGCCGGCTATCCTTGTGTGCGTATATCCTTGCACGTTCCTGTCACGCCAAATGAAATACAATTTTAAAGCCCTGCCGCTCAATATGTTGCGCATAAACCCTACAGGGTATACAACAAATATTATAACGCTGTAGGAGTCGAGTCACACAAACGGCACTTTATACTATACAACTGCACACTCGTACTTTTGTTCGCGTGTGTATTAAATTTGGTACTGCTACTGGCAAGTACACTGAGAGAAATTTTGTAACCTGACCATTTGGTTTGCCAAACAATAGAAGACGAAAGAATACGAAACTTCCTTTCTTTAGCACCACACTATATTGAATCCTTAATATTAATGTTTGAAATACCCTTCTCTATTTTCAAGCCCCATTTTCGAGTCGTGTATTCAGTGTACTCGCTGCAGGTGGGAATACAAATTACGTCTAATAGCAAAATATCCTGCACATACTGCAAGTTATGCGTGGCTACAGCCACAGGCCTGCAAGCATATGAAGAGTGTACACATCCGTTTACAGTGTATGGCTGTAACGATCAAATCCTTAACTTAAAATATAGTTCAAGTTCTCAACGAGGAATTAAAACGATTGTGGACATACATCAAAAATTGGTTTCTTTAAAGAAACTATTTACCATCCGCACGTCTTTTTTGCGGCACAAAGTAAAGCGTGAAAATATCATAAAAATAAGATATTATATTTTTACTTACCATGGTCGGCGAAAGCGTTAGACGTGGCGATGGGGGATGGGGGATGGGGGCTGACGAAGGTCGCGGGGAAAGGGACGAGGTGGTTTATACCTACGTCGCGACGTTTAGCTGGTCTGTAAGCCGAGCCGAATGAAATATCACATCCTGCAAAGAAATAAAAATCAGCGTCAGTAAAAATACACATAAGAAATAAGCAGGAAGCAGCCCGAGATGAAACAGGAAGTAAAGCACACACACACACACACACACACACACACATATATATATATAGCTTTATATATATGTATATAGTATATACACGGACACATAAACATATACACTGAGAACGCTCGCAGCGTCAAAAGACAATGACGATGCAGGTTCCTCAAGTCCAGAGCAAGGTGCGGGTGGGGGTTGTGGTGCCAGCATCGGAACACAGGAGTTGAGCAAATATAGAGCACAAACACAGAAAAAAAGAACGATGGAGGAAAAAACAAAAATAAATAAAATAACGACGCTGCTGGGCTGATGCTGTCCGCTGTCTGCTGTCGGCATCAAACGTGACGGAAGAAAAAAATGTAAAAATAAAATATATTCGTAATATCTATGCAGTAGTCCCTGCGCATAGCCGTCCGTCCTGGACTTAAGCGATAATTTTTTATTTGTATGCCTACCCGTAAGCTAAATGTTAGCGCGCCAAAGTGCCCAAAACAATGCAGGCTGTCCCGCCTTAAGACCATGGCCAAAAAGGGTGTGGTGGGGTTGACGGGGCACTTGTCACCCCTACTCCTCCTCTCCTCCCACAGACGTACACAGACACACACACACCCACGCGCGCATACACACACTTGGCCCCCCAGGATAACACTTTGCTGCCATGGTCGCCGTCAAGCTGTGCGTTATCCTTTGTGTAATTTCTGGTTTAATGAGGCGGCATTGGCAAGAACTTGCCACCTACCCTCCTACCCCGCTACCCTCCCAGGCGCCTTCATCCCTACCCACCTACCTAACATCAGTGCCAACAGGCTCCGCTTTTAACGATGCCGCACAGTAGGCAGCCATTTTTTCACTCATACATTTTTATGACTGGAGCATTAAGTTAAAATTTGTGTTAAATATTTTATTGTTTTTATGGTCACATGAACACCTTAATTTTTATGCCTGTCGCTTCACAGGTACAGGTCCTGCGAATTATGAATCCTATTTGATGCCTCACCGAACATATTAAAACTGCAGCGGAATGAACCAGCAATCTGACAACTTTATGTCGCATATGTTATGTCATAATTGAAGAACTTGTCTTGTCCTGTGTCTTCTGGCCAGGCTGAGCACTTTACAGGATTCACATTAAGGATACTTCACTCGCATCATCTCTGTCCGAATGCTCTGTCCGAATGAGTTTCTGTGCGTGGGGTCATTAATAGTTTCGAACTGTTCCCAGATCGGTACTCCCTCACCTAAGCTTTAATGCGCTACACGTTTATTTTTCCGCCTTTCTGATTGCCGCTTGCCGTTTATCGTTGTGCCGTTGTTGGACTAGCTGTTAGTAAGGTGAGATGGGAGGGGGCGGTGGGGCTTAGGGTTGACTATTAATTACTCATTGCCAGTTGTTGGCTCCGTTGTTGTGTCCAATTAAAAAGGACACGGTAATTACTAACTATGCCAACAGCTCGTTAACTCGTAAGCTTTGTGCGAAATTCCGACGAGCTGTTCCGCTCAGAGGGAAGAAGAGAACAACGCAACATTAATTTGCTATTTAGCTTGTGCCACTAGCTCTTGAGACTTATAAAATCGTTTAATAATTTATTAAACTGCGTACTTGTATATATGTATCACAGGAGATTTTAATATCGATATTGTTATGGATGAATATATTGATATAGTGCGCTTTCAGCAGTTCATTTAATGCGAGTTTGTCTGGCGTCAATAATCAATCGCATGACCATAATCAGTGTGAATGGGTCGTAAATATATGTTATAGTACACTGCAGTCAATACAATATAGTAAAAAGGACATGCTCGGACATGGTATTTATATAAGTTACGACCGTCATACTTATAAGGTATACTGGACGGACATGCACTTGCAGGATAATAGCTGGAGAAGTGAATTATTTTTAGCATGCATAGGTTTATGGCACGTAACGGTGGCGAATTTGCAGATTTATTGCAGCTAAAATCCTGGCTAATATAATGCATAAATCAGGCTGCTTAAGTCAACATATATTCACTTGAATCGGGCATAAATAAGTAGTACTCGTTCGCCTGGTTCTAGCCTCCAGCCGTACCCACTGCCGAATGGGCCAAGTGCCGTATACATGTGAGCCAAGTGAAATTCAGCGAAAACGAATCATTTTGGCCAATTGCTGGCCGGGTCTAAGGATTGGCGACTGGAGTTGGGGTTGCGCCGAACTCGGAGCTGGGGTTGCCTACCCTCAATTGTTCGACGGCTTTTGGGTGTTCGTGCCAGCTGCATGCCTTTAGAAGAGCGCATTCAAGAGAGCGAGAGGATAGACAGGGGCAAGGCGCAGGCGCCGAATAACTCGACTTCCAGTAGCTCTTATGAGCGTTCCCTGTAACTGCAGGGGAAATACTTGTAATTCGTTAGCAAAAAAACTGGGATTTAAACTCTAGCAGCTGCCAGTGACTTAGTAGCGACGCAATGGGCCTGGCTAATTGAAACACTAGCGTGTAGGTCAGTTAAATACGATCCGTGAGAACTTTATGACTTTGCTAAAATTGTACGACAAACGTGCAGACCGTCATCTTTGGAATAACTGCGGCTATTTAGAGGCGCTAATTCACATTTGGGTAAGCGGGATGCGTTTCTGAGATCTCAGAGCGCAGGTAGCGGCAGAGTGGCAAGGTGGTAAGGTGGCCACAAAGAACCACCATGATCTTCAACGATCAAAGACGTTGATTTTCATTTCACGCTTTGAGTTTATAAACCTGTCATGGGATAATTAAAAAGTCATTTATTAAACTTCAGACAGAACCACAATTATCTAAAGCAATAAAACACAGCCCTACGAACCACTGGTTGCTATGTTTCTCTGGCTGTTACGTTGTGTTGTTGTTGTTGTTGTGTGTTTGAACCACTGAAAGATGAAATATGTAATTTCAAGTGTGTGTGTGGTGCTTTAACACATTTCCACATCAACTGTCAGTTGATGCGTTGACTTTTCTGCGGGCTTCACTGTTGGACGCACCGGCCCGATTTCTGAGCGCCCAAACTCGAAAACAAACTTCAGTTCACGAGTGGGAAACGAGTTGGTGCAGAACCAAACATAAAACTGGTTTTTTGGGTCAAAAGCAAAGGGCCAGCCCGCTAGGCTGAGGCCAGACAACGGCGAACTGGCAAACTTGAGATAATTATTCAATGAAGCCGAGAACTGAAACCGGAGACGGGAGACGGGAGATGTGGACTGAGACCTAAGACCGACAACGAGCCAGCAGTCGACAAGCTGTCGCACACCAGAAAGGGCCATGCTAAAGGGTTATCGAGTGGCCGACACACACACATCTATATACACCCGACCGGACAGGTTAACACACATACACACACATACACGAACACACATAAACAGATATGCACGAGCACAATAAAGGTGAAGCCCACGTTGCCTGCCTGCCTGCTTGCCTATGCCGAAGCATAAGTTCATCAGCATCAACTCGTACGTTGAGTATAAGAGTCGAAATGGGATTCGGACTGGTGGCGATTCCCGCGCAGGTTCTCTCGCTGACTTACTGCTCTTTCGCATTTTCTCTCTGTCTCTCTGTTTCTCGGTTACTCTTACTCTCCGGAAGTTGTGGTGGCTGCAATCATCGGTCTCGGCTAGCGCTTTATTCCTGACGCCGAACTCAGCGCAGATTTAGTACTCAATTGTTGTGCTGCTACGGCGTACGTAGACGCGGACTGTGAAAACGAACGTTCAGTTTGGTTCTTTGTGAAGTGAAGTTGTAAGTGCTGTTTGTGTCTGGTTTCTGTCTCCGTGTTCGTGTCTATGTATTAATGTCCGCGTCTTACTGTCTCGCTGTATCTGTGTGTGTATGTGTGCATGAATAAAAATGTCTTCGCCATAGAAAAATTGAGGATAAATTGGAAAATTTCTAACTACTTAATACTCGCACAGCGCTAAAGCGGCGATGATACGAAATCAAGCGGAACCAACAACCACCCAGCAACGTGCAAAGGGTGGCACTAAATCTGTGTGTGTGTGTGCGTGTGTGTGTGTGTGTGGCGTATGTGTGTGGTGTATGTGTGTGTGTGAGTGTATGGAAAGAGCAACATTGAAATCGGCAAATATTACTCGTATTTAAACAGATATCATGAGAGTATCTCTCGCTACAGCTACAGCGAGTTATTCTCAGCTCAATCTCGAATGAAATTCGTGATTTTTCACGCTCATTGCCAGAGGACCACACCCGCGCGGATGCACAGGTTACAAAAAGAAAACCCAGCGGCTTTGCCAAACTAGAGAAAATCACCAGAGCAGAGCAGAGTAGACCAGAGTAGAATACAGTCAAAGACAGAGCAGTAAGAAAAATTCCAGTTTAGAACTGCAAACCTAAAGGATCACGCGGAGAGCGTTGAGCGAAAGAGCAGGTTGTTGTCAATGATTCGCTCGAACATTGACTGGAACGCAGCTGTCCTCACGTTCTAACTAAGTGGGGGAAGACTTGGATAATAGAAGAGAGGAGAGGGGAGAGACACAGAGTTGTCATGCAGGATGTTTGTTCAAGTTGCGCAAGTGGAAAATTTCCCGCTATTTCTTGCGATGCTGGCAAAAGTGGTACCAGTAAGAATCAGCATCAGCTGTTAACTATCTCGTCTTACCAAATGGCATAGCAAGAGACTTATAATCTGCCCAACGTCCATTTACAGACCAAAGTTTACCAACTTAATCAACTAACTCATGCCTTGAAGCCAAGTAAACAATCTGAACAGTCTAAAATTATTGGTAGAAACCAACTACCAAAAATTGTGCCCAAAATTTTTGTTTGGTTTTTTTTTTTTTTTGTGGTGGATTGTTGAGGGGGGAGAGTTTTTGTGCCTGGAAAACTGGTGCTCAGCCAAGTTGTGCAGTCACAGTCAGCAGCGCAAATTTTCCAGAAGAGAGCCAAAAAACTGAAACAGAAACCGAAACAGAAACATCACGCTGACTGTTGAGGCTGTTGTCGCACAACATTTGAAGCGTTGCCTTTAAATCGGCAACGGATTGGCCCAAACACAGAACTGGATAAGAGCTCTGGTGTAGCGTTTCGGTTTCTGGTTCTGTGAGTTTTGGGTGCCCGAAAGGAGAAGGTTGATGGTATTTGGTAGCTGGTAGCTGGTAGTGGACACAATCTTGAAAGTTGTGAATGCGGTCGTGTTCATTTCTAACAAACACACATTACGCAGTGTGATAATTATATAATGCGAATACGAGGACATAATCGGACGGCGTGTCCTGATGACTCTAAATGAGTCACGTGCGTTGAAAACAAAGCTCCGGTGTACGGCATGTTAGGTGTATGGTGTGTGCCGTGTATGATGTGTGTGTATGGGGTGTGTGTGTGTATGGTGTGTGTGTTTATCGGTGCGTGTGTAATTCTGATGAAGGCAAAACAGGGCGTGTATAAGTCAAAAATGGCAAACCAATCGGGATTTCTATTAAATGACTTCCTTTAACCATTTTCGATTACAACATCAAATTCGAACATAACTTTCTTATTTTTACGCCGTATTGATTTTATTTGTTGTGCATAAAAGTCTCACGCGTATGTGTCTGTTTGTGTGTGTGTGTGTGTGTGTTTATGCTTGGCCCTCGCATTTATTTTACGTCTTATGTATTCTTTTTGTTCTCATCCCCAAAAATGTTCCATTCTTATGTAGACCCCATGTAAAAGTCAACGGCAACGGTTTCAAAGGCAACGCTAAAGAGTCCGTCGGCAGCCTTAGACTCAGACTCAGACACAGACTCAGACTCAGCCTTTAGCCTTAACCTTAGCAGTGCTGAGGTCCTTCATCAAAACGCACACATACATACATACATACACCCAAGTGGATGTATATGAAAAGAAAGTGTCATAAATCAAGCGATTATCCTGTAAACAAAGTGTAAAACGCGCTCACAGCAAAAGCAAAAGCAAAAGCAACAGCAACTGCAACAACAACATCATCAAAAGCAAAACCAACAAGGAGTTGCCCGCTTCTGCGACGGCTACTACCAATAAAATACAATTTTTACTACGTTAACAACAACAGCTTCTACAACACAAACAACAACAACAAACAACATTCAGAGTGCTTCTTTTTATTACTTGAGCATTTAATTTTGCCAAGTTGCTGTGTTGGACATTTGCTTCGATACTCAACAACATTTTGGCCAGTGTCAAAAGTTGCTTGGGGCCCTTTTGACGAATCCAAGCGTAAAGAACTTACTATATTGGATTGGTTCTGAATACATTGTATAATGCCTGCGCCAGTGAGGTAAGTCTTCCATACACAAAAACTATTAAAAGCGTATCTTAATAATGTCCCAGACTCATAAAACACAAACTAAATTCAATGGCAGTTTCCTTCAATTCAGGAAAAGTAACTTTAAGAAGAAAATTCTCAATGGTCCAGAGGGTAAAATGTAATTACAATTTATGAAATATTCAATTGGAATTGCAAAATGTAAATAAATGCTTAAAATTGATTTTTATGTCATAATTCAATTGCAAAACGTTTTACGACATAAAAAGGCAACACAGCAAACAAACAGTTCAATTGGGCCAGAAGACAATTTCAGGATGTGTGTGTACTGTGTGTGTGAAAGTCTTCGAGGGCACACTGAAAGATTGCTAGAAAAGGAGAGAAGAAAGGGCAGAGAGGAAGTTGAAGGGGTTTCAGTTTGATTGGTTTTATGGTTTGGCTTGAGGTTTGCCATCGACTTCCTCATCTGTCGGACTCAGAAGCCGACGGCCAATGTATTGTACAATGTAAGTGAGGATTGAAAACCAACAAACATGCACATCCGTTGATAGAGAGGCAGTTTACAGTTTCTGTTTCTGTTTCTGTTTCTGTTTTTGGTTTCTGGCTGTGTGGCCACTAGAAACTTACAACTTGCAACTGGCAACTGGCAGCAGACGTTGCAAGTAGGAAATTGCAATTTCCATAAACAGAATCCAAGCGACAGTTTCGTTCTGCTCGAGTAAACCTTCTACTGCCAGTCAATATTTTTGTAAACATTTGTTTTAATTTTTGGCACAACACTCCCTTTGTCTTAATCCAGCCACAACAGACAGACATTTGTTATTGCCATTCTTCCTCTCTTTTTGTATGGGTATGTGTGTGTGTGTGTGTGGTGAGTGTGTGGCAAATGTGTGTGCTTGCTGTCTGTCACCCACCCAGGGAACAGACAGAAATTGTTACAAATTGTTAATAATGATAAATGATTGCGTTTATCTTTGTTTCAACACTGTTTTATTGTTATGCGCTTGGCCTTTGTTCTTGAGTGCGTACTGTCCGACACCCGAAAAAGGATTATTTCCCAGATTCTCGTACATATATATATACGTATTTATATCATTCACTCATTCACTTATTCAGTCATTCATTCATTGAATTTCAAACATTCAGTAGAGCACCACAACAAATGGGCGTCAAGTTGGACTTCACTGACCGTTTTGCTGTCGTTTGTTCCAAGATTTATGTATGTTCTCCTAAGTAGTTCACATTTGGTAAGCTTTGTTTTCCTTCGTCTAGTCATGACGCACACCAACAACTATTGCGAAGGCCATGCCAAACGGTCTCTGGCTCTCTGGTGGTTGTAATTGTGGTTGTGGGAACCCAAATCGATTCCCAATTCACGATATCGATTGGGTGTAGGATTCAACATGATTGTACACATAAATCGTTGGCTTGCGTGCTTATAAATTAAGGTCAAATGTAAAGCCTTGTCGTACTAACGACTAGCTTCTATGTTATGTTCCCACTTTCATACGAGTCGTAGTAGTCGAGTAGAGGAAGGGCTTTTAAGAGCCTCGAAATGGATGACGTCGATAAACGATATTTTCTCACGCAGGCGGCCAAAACATTGGAGGCACGTACGGATAAATATTTGAACAAAACAGACGCGCAATAATTGTAAACAAAAAGTAGCTATGCTCGTAGGCGAGCAGCAGAGCAACAGAGCAACAGAGCAAGAGATGAAAATATCATCAAAAAATGAAGCACAAAACAAAAGCCTCCATGAGAAACTTGGGGTGGCAACGGGGCAGGCAGCCCATGGAAAGGAAAGGGGGCATGGGGGAAGCAGCAGAGTATAAATATAAGCAGTGAGTGACCAGTCGAAGGCAGCGGATGGCGGGGGCAGGGGCAGGGGCAGGGGCAGGGCATGGCAGTGGTCAGCCGTCTCGTAGTTCATTGGAATTTCTGTAGAATGTGAATGCGAGCGCAAATGGGAGTGAAATGAAGGAAGCTGGAAGTGGAGGCAGGGAAAGAACCGAGAGGTACTGAAAAACTTGGAGTGTACTTGTACGACTACTCGTACTTACATATATAGAGTTAGGCGTGCTGTAATACGATTATGGGAAGAGAGCAAACCCAAAATTAGCTATACTCGTACAATTGTATACAAGTAATACACATACAAATGCTTAAAGATTGTTGTTGCAATTCGATTGGGTGTGCATGGTGTGTGTGATATAAATCGGCTAAACTCCAATTTCCTCTCGATGATGAAGTTTGCTTTGTTTATGCTCTGGACCTGTTTATGTTTGGGCACACCACATGGCACTCACACACACACACTCAAACACCCACAGGCACACACAACTACTTCAATACGCCATTCTATGGTTGCATGGCGCCCGAAAACTGGCGCGCATAATGACGCGAAACCTGAGCACAAAACATAAGACCAAAGAAGCCAAAGAGCGGAGTGATATTCACCACAATGTCGTCTCGATCGGCTCGAATTGAGTTGGGTCTACTCGTTTCGCTAGAGATGTAGAAGTCTTGGGTGTATAAGAGAGCAAGAAACTGCAGAGGTGACTCTGTCTGGGCTCTAACTTGTTTTCCGAGCCGAGCCCCAAACCGAACCTCAAACTGAATCCGAAACCCTAACCGCCAGATACACAGAATTTCCTGCATTGGCGGCTTTGTCGATGTTAATGACGTCAGGGAAGGTTGCAAGTGTCGAGGAAAGGTAGAATACAATTTGCTGCATCAACTGCTGATACTGCCGTTGCATCAACTGTTGTTGCTGCAACCATAGATCTGCGCACTTGGCAGGTAGATGCAAGGCGCACAATACAAGTTTTTATTGAATTTCGCTCATACTTTCAACTATGGCTTCACGAACACATACACTTACCCACTCTCACACTCGCACACACACATTCGCACACCCTTGCCACTAAGCGCGGCACATTGTTTTTTACACTCCATTGGCAGTGGAGCGGAAAAATTGACCTAGTTGTTGATTTATTTTCGCAGCAATACAAAAATTCGCCCTCGCACTCTGCAAGGGATCACATTGGAATGGCGAAGGGGAGGGGGTGGGTAGAGGGGAGAGGGAGTACTTACGTACTCGTATATAGTTGACGCTGCAGTTTCTAATGGTTTGCAACCTGGTTTGTTTTTTGGCAAATTTCATTTAATTTTATCTCTCGAAATACTCGTACCTCGAAATTCCATGCGTGCCCACAAAATACTCGTATGGACCATATATAAAACATGAAAATAAATGTTTATGAATTTTAGTGCATGTTTTCTGTTGTGTTTGTTTATTTGCTTAGTTTAAGGTTGGATCCGTTTGGATTTGCTCAGGCGATGCGAAAATTTATTTCAGTTTGGCAACTGCACAATTGGACTCTGAATTCCGGACGAGAGATAGGGATAGGGATAGTCGTCGCAAAAAGAGCAAAAGGCAGCTATGCAAGCAACAACTTCCCATTTAAAGTTGAAAATTGTTTGCATTTTTTTGCTTATCCACGTAGCAGTGTCAGTGCAAGTGCTAGTGCTAGTGTCAGAGCCAGAGGCAGTGCCAGTGCTTGTGCCAGTGCCAGTAGAAGGGCGAGAACGAGTCCTGCTTATTCGCACGATAGAAAAAAGGAAATATTTATGGACATACTTATACGAGAATAAAGCCTGAGATACTGACAGCAACTTCAGCAACTCTTTCCCCGCAACTACAACTTTTAACTTTAAAGTATATTTTTCATTTACGCAAACTCTTTTTTTGTTTCGTTACGGAAAAGTTTAAAGTGGAAACGGACAGCAGACAAGGAAATGAGGAAATTGAGAAGAGGCTAAAAGGATTACGTAGTTCTCTTATGCAAAAGTCTTAACCAATTAGGAAATTAATCTATTATATTTGGAATAACGAGTAAACGGACAATAAACGAAACACTATCACTATAATTCTGAAAATTAAATGCTTGAGCTTTTCCATAGTGTTAGCATTCTGGAAGACTAGCACTAAATATAGGTCCTTAAACGGCATCATCCAGCCACAAAAGCTTACAAATAGCAGCAGACATGTATCACCCACGCCCATCTACACCAGTATAATTTGCACTCCACTTTCTTCTCCTCTCCTCCTTTTCGTTCTATTTATCCCTTGAGCTGCCCTCTGTCTGACCCGTCCAGTACCGTGTACCGACTGCTGGATGCAGGGCTACTGGGTTCACAGGAGTGAGGCGTCCAGGCTGCTGGGTGCCCGAGTGTCGAGCGCTATTTTAAGACCAAGTGGCAAATTTCGAACGCCAGCTTGGAGAGTAGAAGAGTTCGCATTGTGAACTGGTGCTCTAAAGTGTTCCACGATGTTCATTATTTCGTAGTAGTAGCTATTAAAGTAATTTGCCACATTTGTCGCCGGCCATTAGGCGCTATTAAAGCGCAATCAGAACGATTCGAGCAGCTTGTCGGCCGTCTGTCCGGACCATACTTGAGAATCAATTTGAAGAGTGAAAAGTTATCGAAGTTTTTGGTGCACGAACCCTTTTTATTAGTTCTTCAGATATCGACAGGACGTCAAGGCGAAATTCTCATTTAATAAGGACATTCAGGCCACAGCAACGACCACTCAAGTCGCGGCGTACGAGTACGACTACAACTATACTCTAGTTACACTCTACACACAGTTCAATGGACTGTTCGACAGCAGGCGCCGATATTATGTGTATGGCACAAAATGTGCTGATATTACTCTCTTTGTGTGTGTGTGTGTGTGTGTGTCTGTAGCATGTGTGTGTATGTTTTTTTTGTATACAAGAGGCCACAAAGCTCTAGAACGCTGCAAAATCAATAAGTTGAAATGCTGCTAGGGCGCTGGCTTATTGTTCATAGAATTATTGAACCCAGTCAAATATAGTTACTACAATACTCGTACAAGGGTAGTTGCATATGTTTATGAGAGGGTAAGGGTGAAGTTCAGTTCCACTTCTTCACTCTGTTTTAAAAGGTTTGGTCCTTTGGCTGATATTATACCCGGACTATGTGTACATTCGATAGAATTTAATCTGCATTCCAGCTTTTGGCTGCTACTTTAAGGCATGGAAATTCATTTTTTGCATAATGGGAAAAGTTTTACACTTCAGTCAAGATTTGCCTTTCTTGTTCTCCTTCTCTCTATTTTTTTTTTCTTCTTTATTTTATTTTTCTTCTGGCAGCTCGCAGCGTTTCATTTAATGCAGCGGCCAAAAGACGTGCTTGATGGGCCACGGCTACAGCAAGGGGAAAACGCTGGAAAAGGGCAAGGTGAAGGGGATGGCGAAAGGGCAGGGGAAGGGGAAGGGGAAGGGGAACGGCAGGTCGACATCGCGTCGAGAGTTGAGAGCAAAACTTTTTTCCACCGAGTTTTGTTTGGGAATTTCGCTCTGTACTTGAGAGCACAACTTAAATTATGGACATGTCCGCTGGCAAAGGTACGGTGTGGACCAGGTTGGGGATTGAAACTGAGGTTGGGGTTGGCGCTGGGATTGGTCGTTCTTAAGGTTTTGTCATTATATTTATTTACATCTTTTTTGAACGGTCCTTCCCTGGAATTAACAAAGTACACGATATGAATACCTGATTAAAAAAAACAGAGATGTTGGCACAAAACTTAACACAAATTATCTTAAAATACCCAATTGTGTGCCCAAGTTAGATTACTTGGCAGAAAGGCCTAACATTAAGTTGGGAGGCTTTATAAAACTACAATCTGTATTAGCTAGAACTTGGAATAGGGCGAATTATGTACAATTTCCAGCTGTACACACAGTCAGGTCGACCCTTCTGACAGTTTCAATTAAGATTGATATGTTTCCCTATGCCAAGGATCATAATAGCTGTCCGCTAAGTTTTGATTTCCGCACTCCCTTCGGGGCACCTTCCGGTTTGCCTTTTTAATATTCTCTGTTACTTCTTCTTTCCTTCTTTTCTTCGTTTGTTTATTTGTTCGAAATAATAACGAAACTTTTATTATTAATTTTTCTTAATCGAAATGCCGCAATTAAGCATGAAACATAAAACTTTTTACTTCCTCTTTGATGGCGGTGGCTCGTCCTTGTTTCTTTCTTTGGTCTGCTTTGCTTTTGCATTTCGTTTGGGTTTGCTTGTGGCACTTCTGGATTGACGCTCAGACGTCTTTTGTGGGGCTTACAATCACCAAGACACCACTTTACCATTTAACCAGTCCAACACCCAACCACCCAACCATCCAACCACCAGGCCACACAGCCAGCCACAGAGAGGTCAGAGCTCACAGCTAGCGCTTTGTTGCTTTTTCAAATAATTTTGCACTTTCACAATTTCACAATTTGAGCGAAAAATTTTCTAAGAAAAACTCTAAGAGCTTTTGTGGGCAAAAATATTTTTAAAAAATGCTTCTAAGGGGTTGGCTCCATTGCGAAATATTCCTAAAGCTAATACCCTAACTCCCATACGCCATACATCGACGAAACCTTACACAAGTGCAATATACCCTTTTTATCCATTCAGAGTAAGAGTATACAAAAGGAATTGAGAAAGAAACTTTTCGCAGTTGCTGAAATATTATTAAGAATTTAATTGCTGCAGAGTAAACTTTTTTCTGAATCAACGTTGGGAAACGCTGAAAAACGTTGGGAAATTGCAAAAACTTACAAAACGGATAAATGAGAATCATATGAAATATGAAATTGAAGAGGGAATTGTGCAGTGTCATTGATGTCATTCGCTGGGCTCATCAGCAGGCCAGACGGCAATACAAGATATGAGCAATAAAGAAAGAGAAGAAATGTCAGCAAAATTACAAAATTAAACAATTCATTATGAAATCTCTTTATCCGTCTCCGTCTCTTTGGCCATCTATGTGTCGGCAATGGCAACAACTCTGACAACAGCAACAGCAACAGCAACAGCAACACCAACGACAACGACAACAGCAACGGCAACAACATCAACAATAGTCAACAAAGGCGCCATTGACTCTGTGTATGTTTGTTTGTATGTTTGTATGTCTGTGGGTGTGTGTGTGTGTGTGTGTGTGTGTGTGTGTTGTTGGACATGAATAAAAATTTGTTGCGTAATGGCCTTTGAAAGGCAATGATAAAAGTGAAAACTAAATGAGAAGCAGAAATTTATTGTAAATACATAATACATATATATAAATGAACAGCAACAACAACAACAGAAATAAGAAGCCCTATGCTACCTAAGCTACAGCTCTTATTGAGGATACATATTCGTATTGTGCTACTGTCCAAAAGTTTTGCCTTCAGACAGAAAGACAAACAGACAGACGAGTCGCCTTACAAAAGCCATATCATTTCCGGCACACCCGGACCGCTCCAAACCCGCCCACTTTTGGCTATTTATACAGAACCCAATAGGCAGCAGTTAGCCTCAGCCTCATCCTCAGCCTCAGCCTCAACCTCAAACTCAGCTCCCATTCAGACCAAATTAAATTTCAAAGCGTGGGGCGGTTGCCAGCCATTAGACCATTACGGCCAGTGACGCTACCACTGCCACTGCCACTGCCACTGCCACTGCCACTGCCACTGCCACTGCCACTGCCACTACCAATACCACTGCCGATGCTAGGGCCTAGTCCACTCTGATGAGGCCTGTGGGCCCTGTGGGCTCTCCACTTACCGTGCAGTCCCCGCACAGGAACCCGCAAACATCCTGTTGATGTCAGCAAATTTTATTTATTTGTGGTTCGTGTTGTATTACAACATTTTAGAGCAATTAAAATTGTACAATGGCCTAGCTCGTCCCTTTCCCTTCCCCTTGGACCTTCTCAACCGCGAGTGTGCCTAGCAACGTGGATGCTGCTTTACACGACCTGGCTGGACGGCAGTTTATTTGGCCAAATTTTGAAATTCTTGTTTTGTTTTTTAGATCATTTAGCGTTAAGTGCCCAAATATAATGATATATTGGCTTTAACTGTCGCTTGATGTTCTTCTGCAATTGTTGGCGTGTTACATTTTTCTCATCTTTCATTTTACCTAATGTCTGTTACTTCTGAATGCTACTTCTGACCAAATTGGCGCTTTGGGAACGCGACATTCTATTAGATTAAACGATAAAATTTGTCCCATGGCCAAGTTTTTTGCTTGCTTTTCTGCTCTTGTATAACATCCTAAACAGTTTTCCCAATAAATAACTGCGGGATCAGTTAAGCGGCTGGAAGAAAGTTGAACGGGGCAATAGATGCTGAGCTCAAGTCGCATAATAATTTAAAACTTACTGCGCCAAGGAGACAACACGGACGCACTGCGTCAACAATGAAAGTCAACAAGATAATTTAATGTGCGCCATGGAAAAATGACACCAGCCACACAAATAATGAGAGGAAAAGAGAGGAGAAGAGAGCTAAAGAGGGAAGATGGTTTCATTTACTTTATAGTCGGCCAACAAACGAGTATACGGTCACCACGGTTTTATTGTTATCCCAATTGTTCTTTCCTGATGCGCTAACAAGCTTACAACATACCCATGCCAGTACTTACTTTATCCAACTAAAACACAAATACAACGAAAAAACCAGCCAGCAGCAACCAGCAACCAGCAACATGGAACGTGCAACGTGCAACGGGCGACCCATTTCATTAAAGTTTTAAGTCGTACAATGCGGCGTATGAGCGATACTAAAACTACGAAAAAACACAACACAATGCTACGTGCTACTACTGGTACTGGTGCCACTGGTGGTGGTGTTGCTCTTACTGTTCCCCCTGCGGTTCTTCTTGATATTTTTTGGGGCATGCACAAGTATATGGCCTCGCTGGCTACCCTTAGTTTTGTGCCCCGCTAGCCGCCGCAGCAACACAATGAGCAAACGTTGAAAAATTTTTGTTTTGTGCTTAAGAGCGCCCCAGAATACCCTAACTGCATATAGTTTACACACACTCACACCCGCACACACACACACACACAAATATCTGGAAAAGTCTCAAGGCGTTGTAGAGCCACTGTGACACAAGTGCAAGTACTCAAGGCGGAGCGGGTAGAGGCGGAGGAGGAGGAGGAGCTAAACAACCACTCACCATTATTAGAGTGCAATGCACTCTTAGAGCTCTTTTTTGGGACCGGACTCCGTATGTTCCTGATTTCAAGATGTTGGTCACTCTTAAAGGACCGCTTTATTGTAAGTAAATAGTGTACTACAACACGTTTAATTACATTCTAGAGCGGAGAAAGGAATGAAAGAGCAAAAGGGATTCGTTCAAGCTCTGGTCATGTGTGCTGTGAGGAATTCTTTAGGGCTGGCAGGACCGAAAAAATTGTCTGTTTCTTTTCCAGTTTTGCGGCCAATGAATATTTTTAATTAAAAATGCTCTCTGGCCTGGTGGCTCCCATGGAAATGAGTGGCAAGTAGCTGCCGGGAAAAGATCATGTGGAGGGAAATGAAGATGAAAGGGGGTCTAATGCGAGGGTTGCCTTATCGACCGCTGACCGTATTTGCTTCAGTGCGCAGTCAACCAAAACCTTCACTCATCGGTCCATCCGCTTTTCAAGCTGTACCAGCAGCAGGCGAAGCAGAGGCGGAAACGGATGCCATAAAGTGCTGCCACCGCACAGGGCAAATATAAAATGGCAGCTCGTCAACGTCAACATGGCTCATTGGAATGCGTTACATATCCTCTAAGTGAGATGAATTCTGGTTAGTTGCCCCCTCATCCGCCTCATCGTCCTTCTGCTGGTATGTCCACGTACACGCACACGTATTTTAATGACAACGATGTGACCGAAAAATTAGTTATGGGACTCATGGTGAACGCGTCGAATACGCACACGCACACGCACACGCACACGCCCACGCACACACACTCATAGACACACACACATAGTCAGACATGTATAGAAACCGAACCAATCAACTGATTTAGTGTCCACGTCCTTTGCCCAAACCAATACCCATACCCATACCTATACTTGTACCCATTTCCATGTACACCTCTGCCCCACACTGCCGCAAACGTACTTCATTCAATGATTGCAATACACAGATTGAGGGATTGGTTTGCATTTGGCTACGTGTGGCATGAAATGCAATTCGTTTGCTGATTTGTCATTGTTAGCTGGCTCTGCAATGAAAGATGAACGCCAGAGTGACCATCAACTGCCGTTTTGATCGTATGCCCTTTACTCCGCATCCTCTATCGCACGTCCCACGTTTACCGTCCATAGTTCGACATCCGGCGTCCATTATGCGATGTTCGAGCTCAAGTTGAGCTGATTTACAAATGAAATCATACGCCATGGCGGGTTTTTCGGTAATGAAAATTCAGCCATAAGGGAAATCATTTTTCCGGCTTTTGTTCTATTTTGGTTTTTGGCTCCGTGCCGTATACTGACCTCGTTGATGGCGTTCGCCTGAGTCCGCCTGTGCCTGTCCTTGCCTGTGTTTGCCTGTGTGGCCAGGTTGGAAATGAAATGGGCGGAGTACGCCTAATGCGATATTTGATGGTTGCTGTTGCCTGGCCTGTGGGCCTTTAGTTCTGATGTGGTTGCAAATGGAAATGAAACTGGGGCTTGGGATTGGGATTGGTATTGGGACCGGGGCAGGAGCTAACGCTGAGGCTGGTGTTGATGCGGGTGCTGGGTAACGGGTAGCGGGTAATGGGTAATGGGTATTAGCATCCATAGTGCACATGGGGCTCTATAAATAAATTTGGTTTTAATAAACTTGTCATAATGCCAACGCGCAAAAGTTTTCATAATGCTCCAAAAGCCTTGACGTTATTAAAATTTTACATGTCATGCGAAAAGGATTAAACGGAACGCAGGAACCTCGCAGGAACGCTCTGCTGGTAGCCTCTGCACTCTTCTCTCTTTTTTTTTTGTTTCTACTGTTTATATTGTTTTTGTTGTTGTTTATTGTTTGTCGTCTACTTTACGCCCTCTCGAGGGATATTAAGTTATGCATTAAAATATTACTAATGACGTTTATACGGTGCCATAAGAGGAGATGCTCAAAGGGAACCACAAAACTTTCTCTCCGATCTCCCTCTACCAATCCAAGCCACAGCCACAGCTCCATCCCCAGCTCCAAAAATTGAAAATTAAGCGTAACGACTCTTGTGTTCTCGACTGTAACAGGTTCTGCCTCCCACTACGCCCTAAATTGCGCTGAAATATATATATTTTTTTGCGTATCAACATACATGTATTTAAAAGTGTAAGTGTATGTGTGTGGATATGTGTGTGTGTGGGTATGTGGGTACGTGGGTGTGTGTGTGTGAGAGAATGTTAACTCGAGTTACTTAATTGCAGCGAGAACATTTAATAAGGGAAAGGCAAAGGCTTTGCAGCTCCCGCGGCATCCTTCCTCTCTGCCACTTGACTGCGTCATGTGACAAAGCAGCTGGGGGAAAATCGTTAGAAAAACGCTTTTCCTGCGTTTCAAAAATGCGCAGAGTGTGCTTATTTTTGCAGCTAAATATGGGTGCTGCTGTGTATGCGTTTGCGTGTGTGTGTGTGACTGTGTGTGTGTGACTGTGTGTGTGTGTTAAATTTTTATGCTGATGCTGATGCTGATGTTATAACACTCATGTTCAGTTGTGTCTAGGTGTATACGTGTGTGTATATATCAGTATATATGTAACACACACATATACGAATGCAGAGGGGGAAATCTGAGACGCGAAGACAGGCAGAAGGTGTCTTTGTTGGGTGCTACTTTTGCACAAATTGAGCGAATTCCGTTGAAGCGTTTCGAGCAATTCAATTAAAAGGACATATTTGACAATATAAGTTTTCCTGGCTGGAAAAGGAATCTATTCCATCGTACTCTATTGCATACTTGCGTGGGCGAAAATTGGCCACAATGGCTCAAACATTGCTAATTGTAGGCACAAGCACTTTTAATTAACTACTCAGCAAACAGGGCCTTTGTTTATGCCACATACTCGTGTAACACCTAGTCCCAGATCCTCAGATATGGCCAAGCTATACTGTGCCATAGAACTATACAACAATAGAGACCCATCACGATGACAATCAACACGAGTTTTACATTAAAACGCAAAGTTTTTAGTGCCGAACAACGTAAAGAAAACTTTTTGCTATTTGTATAGGCGCTACGGAAGTTTTTGGGTTCGCTTTTGTGTTCTGTCTCAATCTTACTCATACTTTTTCTTTCCATTTCCCTTTTCCCAACTTTTTCTCATCCTGCTGCTCCTTATCAGTTTACCTTGTATCTACAACATATTAGCTGCTTAATTTTATGGCTTTGTGTATGTACGAGTATGTGTGGTGTATGGTGCGGTGTGCGGTGTGTGGTGTGTCCGTGTGTTCAGAAAGGTGCTTGTTCTCAGTCAGCGGGTGTTCAGATGAAAAACTTTTGTTTATTAATTTCTCATCAACGCTTTAAGACTTGTTCAAGATTTGGGACCAGTGATAAGTCTGTACGAGTAAGAGTGGCATCCACACCAGGATATTAATAATGAATTCAATTGCTTAAGGATAGCAGATATACTACTACCCAAGGGGTTACACAGAGTCCACTGATTGGCATGTTCGGGTTGTCAGGCTGTCAAGCTGCCAGGGTGTCTTGACATGTCACCTGGCAGTTGACACTGATGGATTGGCGTGACAGGTTCATCAAGTGCAACTAGGTGCATCACGGATGGCTGTGAATGGGGCATGTAGACTCTTATCGATACAAACTACCATATCCATGTTACAATGCTGCAGTTGCAGCCTTCTTGTACTAATCAGTGTATGAGTATTCACTTCTACCTCTTCTTCGTCTTGTTTCAGATGACGCCACTGCAAGTGAGAACGATACGTTGAGGCGGCATTGACTATGGGACCAGAGGCATGGGCGTGTGTGCGGACCCTGGGTCTTATCGATGGTGTCAGGCATTAAGCCGGTCGCGTTCGTCGTGCGCCACAAACACAAAGCAATCTACACCAAAAACAACAACAACAACAACAACAACAACAACACCAACAACAACAACAACAACCTACAAACTACAACAACAACAATCAGACACAATCAGCAAAAGTACGACACTAGAGTCAAGAATCGTAACAACAATAACAAGGACTACAAACACGATTCCAGCCGCAACGGTGAAAACGGCTGCGTTCACAGTGAAAACAACGAGAAGGAGAAGACACCACGACGAGGACAACGACGTCGACGAGGACGTCGAAGACTGCTCTAACACCACAACCTGCCACGTCAGCAGCAACACCACCAGGAGGAGCAGCAGCAGTAGAAGCAGAAGCGGATCAATAGAAGCCCTGAAATTTATACTGATTTGGCTGATTGCCCTGTTGGCACGAAATGCACAAGCTCACAATATACCAGGTAAGTGCCTACTTATGTCTATAAGTATGATACGAGTGTGCAACCCACAAATCTCTAGATTAATTACATGTTTGCCCCACTGCATTAAAAGCTTCTGCCTTAGGCGTCGTCTTTATTTGAAAATAGAAAACACATAACAATATATAAGAAATTTTGCTATTGACTGACTACGTTTTTCCTCTGGAAATGCGATATGCTCCAGCAAGAAAGAAAGCGGCTTACAAATAAAACATAATTAAGTTGATTCAGCTTTTGATCAGATATATATAACAACCTAATTGATTCGACTGAAAGTTATTTTACCTTTAACATTATATACATAACACTTTATCAAGAGATTGGAAAACAAACACTCAATTAAGGTGAACAGCGATAATATTTAATGCGATCTTAAAGGACTTTTTCTAGACTATACTAAAAATACTCTGAAAAGGTGTAAAGGAAGAGCTTTTTTACGGGTAAAAAGCATTGCTAAATCGGCTAACAATTTGTATTGATTGCTGCGGAATTTGCTCCACATCAGCTTGGATCACCAATCAACCGGTACCAATGCACTGCAATCGGAATTTGTATATATACAGATATATATACACGATATTTATATCATATATATGTATATGTGTACTACAGTCGTATGTGTGACTTTTAGGCATTTCGTTCCGTTGGGTGTCGTTTGAATTTATTTTTATTTGCTATTCACGAAAATTTAATGGCGCACAGTAAGCGGCTTACGTGCGACAAAAGCTGATTACATTTGGCAATTAGTTGACAGTTAGTCGAAGTGCGACGTTACGAGGTTTTTCGGCCTAATGGCAGCGGCAGTAACAGCAACAGGAGCACCAGCAGCGGCAGTAGCTGTCAACTGGACTCAAATCCAACAGTATATGTTATGGTTCTATATGTAATAATAAAATATATATACCATACACTATATATTTACATTAATATTAGATGGGCAGCCAGAAGAGCAACTGGAGCAGCAGCAGCTGGACAGAGACGTGACAGTCACTTGAGAATTGCTCATGTTCAATATTCCAGTAAAGTTTCGAGTGTTCCGTCTCCATCCAAGTAGGGACTGCTTTAATGTACCGTAAGGTTCTTTAAATGAATTAAATTAATTTAGCCGAAAATTGAAAATCCGCTTGGGATTTTCTATAGCAGCTAACGGATGGCCACTTCGTGCGCGGTCGAAAGGTCAATTGCGAAGAACTTCTTAAGGCGGAGTCCGGCGTAGGGCGGAAGGTAGAGGCGTAGCCGGAGAGGAGAACATTGAGCTACTGATGTGCCGAAATGAGTAGCGGGAAATGTAGTGGCAGTCGCAGTGGCAACATCACGCCAACGACTTCAACTTGGAGCCATGAAAACAAAGTGCGCTACTGAATAAGTAGAGGAGGCATTTGATGGGAGGAGGACATCAAGTGGCTGGCAGGAATGAGTGCCTGTGTTGGCTGAAGGACATTTTAAATGGAATAATGAGACCACTTCTGCATGTTAACGCAATCAAAAGGCGCGACATAAAAACATACCAAACACTACCAACGCGACGACCTCGGAGCATTGGTGGACTCCTTTAACTTCCTGTTTCCTACCCTCAAGTGCCTGGCGACATGTCTGCAACATTATCAAAGGGCAATAGACGCTCAAGTGCGAATGCTACTGCGACTGTACATATTCGTTGTTATTCGTGCTGTTCCTGCTGTTCCTCTTGTGGCTGTTACTGATGTTGCTCCTATTCAACAGTGCAACGGATCGTCTGAAGCGGGGATATACTTCCATGCCACATGCTGCGTTACATTCAATGTGCAAAAGTGTGTGGCCTAAGCTGGCCAAGTTAACAGAAATTTATGCAAATGCCAAAGTCAACAAGCGTTCATTGCATAAAACGATGAAGAAGACAAAGGCACATCGAGCCAGTGAGTGACTGATTAAGTGTCTGAGCGACGAGGCGACAGGACGACAGGAGGATAGGACGATAGGACGATAGGACGACAAGGCGGCAGGATGACGGGGCGACTAGCTGACAGTTGAGCTAACCAAAGTGGCAAGTAGGCCGCCTGCAGTTGAGGTCCTTGGCAGGCTGACAGGACACCCGACTCTCCATTGTCTTACGACCAATCCCCTGCTGCCAAAATGTTCCTTTCGCTTTTACTCTGCGCATGTCCTTATACACACATATAGTCGCAAATACTCTAACAAATTGTGTACATTCCTGAAATTATGCAGCTGGTTCCATGTTGGGGCGTAAACTAGGCAACATTTTTAAATTGTATAAACTTGACTTTATTGGTTGCTGTCTGATGTTGCCGCTTACCAAATACTAGCATACCTTTAATAGGCGATCCAGCGCTATGGCAACAATCCAACTTTTCTCATGCCAAAGGGAAACCTTTACTGTTTCTTATTGCAAGAAGACAAGTTTGCAATGATACCTTGAGGCAACACATGTGGCGACGGCAACAACAACAGGTGCCTAGCCATGCTTAGACAGGTCAAAAGCTGCTTGTTAACAAGTTTACCCCCTGCCATGGATGACCCCACATGTGTGTAACAGGATGCGCCGGGGTATTGCATCGGTTCATTGTCGTCGCCATTGTTGTGCTCCTGTTTCCGACTATTCATTTACATTTCCCTTCTCGAGCCCTGAGCAACCATGTTGCCTGCGTCTACGGCAACTGCTTCAGTTATAACTGAGAAGTATACCAGGAGCTGGAGGAGGAGTTTGAGCAACCAGTATCAGCAATTAAAGCGTTGCACGTGCGGCTTCATACATAAGTAATGCGTTGCTGCCTCAACTCCTGCTCGTTTTGAACACAACACATTAGCAGCAGATGACCAGGACACGAAGACAAGAAGAACAGTAGAAGAAGGACCCTCGAGGCCTGGAGCACTAATCAACGCCAATGCCAACGCCAAGTTAAAGTGTCGACAACTACACTAGACGACAGTCACCTTTGCTCATTACAACTGGACATGGATGAGGACTGACTCACAGTTTAACTGGCTGACTGACTGGTAGACGGAGAGCCTGACTCACTGACAAACGCTAATCAAATGTCACGTTTCGCACAATGGAAAGACAAAATGGGAATACTAAAACTGGAGTAGAGTAGAAGTTAGTAGATCTCTACGAGTAAGACCCAACACAATGTGGTTGATGAACGCTTGTCAGTGTGTTGACCGTAAGCATCCGTGGGTATCCATCTCAATCAAGGTAACCCATCGACTGGACGTGATGATTGAACTAAATGCAGAGCAAAATGTTTATATATTTTGCGTACTGAAGATAGCTTTAAACTTCTGGTATCTATATTCTATCAGAGAACTCGCAATATTCTAACAGTTGGACATCAAATAGAACAGGCTCGTCTATGCGGCATGTTAATGGATTAAAAAACAAACTAAGCCCGACAGCAAGCTTCAAAGCTCGGTATTTCAACGGCCCAGAGATCTGGGAAAACATCAGTAAATGGTCGGCACTTGACATGTGACCGATGTGGCTATCAACGAATCCATTTAAAAGTAACCTTCTGCTCCTTCCTGCTCCCGTCCTTCTTTCATCTTTATCCCATCCTCTGCCGTAGTTCAACCGGTGAAAAAAACATGTCAACGGCATACCATTGCATCCTGGGGAAAACCATACAAAAAAGCGTTAACTGCATATACGTAGCCGTACATAACAGCGACCTGGGCCTCAGCGACCTCTGCCCCTGCCTCAGGCTCTACGTCTTCCTCCTGTGGCACACACTGGTTCGGGCAAATGTCAGGCCAACTTAGTAAATCGTGCTGAATGTCACGTAAACATAAAAGCAAGAGGACAGAAGGAACACTGTGGATGACATCGACGGGGCTTAGTCGGCTGCGGCTTAAAGATTGGCCGTATTATGGGTGCGGCACGAGCAAGAGTAGGAATCGAACCTGCAATAAGTACAATATTGAGTGCTCGCAGGTCGTTGAAACTTTTCAGACAGCATTCAATCAATGGAATGACCACTCAAAAGTATTCAACCTGTGTAACGTCTAGTCAGCAGTCGGATGACTCAGCAGTTACTCATTCACAACTTTTAAATTGTATAGTAAATATTTGTTTGAAATGTTATAATATATTTGCAATATATATTTCTCTTCTTTTTATGTATTTTCACAGAGGATGCTGTGCACATCACAGCCATACTGGGCGAGGGTGTCGTCTTCAACTGCCACGTTGAGTTCCCCAACGATCATCCGGTGCCGTATGTCCTGCAGTGGGACAAGAAGGTGAGCGAAACGGTACGATATCACAGATAAATTTCTTCTCTAAACTCTCTTTTTTACCTTGTTGTTTGATACGCAAAAAAGCTAAAGAAAGTAAGAAACAGTCAGACAAAGACAAAATCAAAGTCAAAGTCAAAGTCGAAGAAAGCGCGACAAATGTAACACAGTAAACGATATACTTACATATACTACTACTACTACTACTACTACTACTACTACTACTACTATTTAACGCTTATCCAACGTTTTCTGAACTCTTTATCTAACTACAATACCTAAGTACCCACTTACTACATACTACTCGTACTTACTATATGAGCATCCCCCTAAACTAATCAGTTATTATTTCCCTATTTTCGATTATATTACTATATATATTTTGTTATTCCAACTAAGTACTGTTAGTGCCAAGAGCCAGCAAAAGCTTTAGATCTACAGTGCGTATGCGTAATAGTTAACTGAAATTACAAATTTGTTTTTCACTAGGCGTTATTTATGATTTTCCACAGTGTTTGGATTAAGAAACGTTATAAGTTCTGATCAGTATACAGCTTTGCTCCTGCTACCATATATATATATTAAATTATATTGTTAATGCTCATGTTGTGTTGTTGTCTAACTATACAATACTCGTATAACAATTAGCTTGACATGAAAGATCTTATATTGATCGTCGTGCTCGTACATGTTTAATGTGTTGCTCGATTGGACTATTATTTCCTTAGTTTATTTCTTTTATTTGTGACTTTTATTTTGGAAAGCGAATACTTAATATTCTTCAAAAACTACTATTTGTGTAGGCAGTCAGTAACAGGAAGTGGGCTTACGCAATTGTTAAACCCAATTTGAAAGCAGATTTCTAGCGCCTCGCCTTGCTTTAGATAATTAATCCACAAGCAGAGATACAACACACACAAATACACACACACACACGTTTTCCACCACTGACAAAAAGTATTTTTGCGGCTTGAATTACTACAAAAAAGAGATATTGAAATTCTTTTCAAAACAAACAAATGAAATGACAAAAAAGTAATAAACAAATCAGACCAAAGAGAGCGAAAGAGAAGAAAAATGCACACAAGTTTTCATTCAGTCTAAAATCTAATCGAATCAAATCAAATCAAACTCAATCGCAATTCGCAAAACTGACATTTATATGTATATATGTATAACACATATATATAAATATATATATACAAATCTGTAGCTGCTCACAGTCCTGACAATCAATTAGCCGCAATAAGTTTAATTATCTAAAAAATTATTAGAAAAAAACTACTCATTAATTCGTAGACACGCTTCCCAGATCCAAGTGCAAATTATCAGATCCACATCCACTCCCACAGCCGCACAAGCCAAAGGCAACTTAATAGTATCCAATCAATGTACAGAGTTGGGGGAAATATTATAATGAATCATGGGAGATATGATAGCTGAAATCTATATTCATTTTCTGAGTGCCAGTGACCGTAATTTCGTATTGCGTGTTTGCAATTAAAGCGTCATCTTTATATCATATCTCCCTCAACTCTGTTGGATTACTCGTAAAATAAGTAAACACTCGTATCAAATGTTCACTTCTCGTGTAAATGCCAGCTCACAATCCACCCTCGACACAGCAGCCGAATCAACCCAAAAAAACCTGCACTGCATACCATTTTCCCTCCTTTCAAAGTCATTGCATATCCAGCTAAAAGCTAAAAGCTAAGAGCTAGAATCTACAATTTACTCGTCTCTCAGCGCAGCGAATCGCCGCATTGCCACAAAATGACTGCAATTCCATTTCAAATATGCAAATAACTTTCTATAGAGCACAAATATACATACAAAATACATATATATACATATATAAATACTCGTATTTTACCTATTTTCATTTAAAACTCTTGGGTTATTCATATTCCTTTGAATGTAGTTAATATGTTTTATGTAACACTCAACACTCAACACCCAACATGCCACATCCAACACCCAAGTCAAACTTATCCTATGATTTCTATTGCAACCTGCATGCGATGCATACTCGTAACTATTCTGTTTAAGTATCTTTATTAGAGTGGTATTCGTAGTTAGATGAGCTCATCAAGTAGATGCAGCTAAGTAAAAGAGCTGCTACAAGTATCTGGGAGCGGCAACCTCAAAGAGCTTACTTTCATAATTTGAAGCACATCTAAGCCGCTGCAAGCCGATAAACTTACTTTATTGTTGCTGCTTCCACCCGATAGTCAAGTTAAACCAAGCAAAAACTAAGGAGAAGCAACCGCAAGGATAATAAAATAGAAACGCGGGGGCTGACTCTGAGGAATCCTTAGAGCCTCTGAGGTTGACGCAAACACAAACACAAACGCGGACGCGGACGCGGATGAGGATGAGGATGTGGATGCGGATGACGACGTTCACGTCAACGTCGAGCGGAATAATGCAGTTAAAGTTGTTGCCGTACGACTGTCTGTATTTTATATACCTACATACTTTGTATCTCTGTATGTATGTGTGTGTGTGTGTGTGTGTGTGTGTGTGTGTGTGTGTGAATCCAACTGTTCGTGTCCGTTGATGTGTTTGTACGTTTGGACAGATAACGTCTCGCTGCGTTTTTGTGCCAAGTTAAAAGTTTTACAAGCATTTTTAATGCCAAACAAAGTTATAAGTACTGCAAAAAGTAAGTTTATGTTTCGCTGCGATAAAGAATACAAATACACACACACACACACACGAATACAGGCGCCTAGTCAAAGGATCGTATTGCGAATATGTCGAGGGAAAAAGAACGAATTAAAGGGATTAACAAGGCTTTAGCTTTTAATTTATACGACGCTTCGCTCAACTCAACTTAACTCAGCTCTGTTCCGTAATGTTCTGTGTTCTACTCTGTTCAGTTCTGTTCTTATATCTACGTATATTATATACATATATATATATTTATATATGTATACCATGTATATATATATCGTATCTTGCCACACACATATCTCGTGCTGCCTAGTTTTGTTGCGTTGTCCCCTCATTAGAAAGTGCGGGAGGGAGAGAAAAGATAGCCCAGACCGGCTACTAGGGACTCGTCGTGTGTTGCCTTAGTTGCAATCTAAATTAATTGCTACTGAATAAATTAAGCGGAAAAATGTTTACCGAGTCAACTTATGACGCTTCTCCAAGTGCGAATATTAATTTTGGTGCTCGCTCGACTGCCTGCCACACAGCCACGGCGTCTGCCACATACACAAAACATGCGGCTGCTGCTTCCATTTGCGCCTCCATCGGAGTCCCGGGACGTGTATGCTGTGTGCTGTTCTCTGTTCTCAAGTCCTGTGTGTCCTGGCTGCCAAAGCAAATTATTTCATATGTCAGCCGAGAAAATTATTAAAATGTATATTAGTTTTAATAAACGAGGCGAGACGACGCTCGGCTCGGCAGCCCATAAATCTGCCTCATGTAATTACAAAAATAAATCGATTAACTTTGATCCCCTCCGCATGCCTTGGATTGGAATAGGTTATATGGTTACTCTACTCCCTACTCGTAATATGCCTACCAATTACCACTTAAGTAGAAGCAATTATTTTAAAGCTCTACTTTTAACGTATTTAACACATTTTCTGTTGAATTAACGTGCTGGTGGGATGGGAGTCAAGTCAAGTCATTTGAATAGTGTTGCATGACCCACTCTAAACTATCCACACCCACATCCACATCCATGTGCCGCTTGATCTAAAACACTGTACGTGTATTCGTATTATACATTCGGTGCTGTCAACATGGCCAACATGGCAGGGGCTGTGCCTCCGAGAAACAAATAAATAAACAACGAATATACGAGTATGGCATTTGGGTTTTGGAAACTGGTAAGAAAGGGATGAGATGGGCAACGGGGACAACAGACGGGGATATAGAAAGAAGGACAACTGCAGGTTGACCCCAATTGTTGTTGCTGGCCCCAAAAATATTTAACATGCACATTTTTTATCCAGTTCCAGCTAGAATTTTAAATGTATCTCCTGTTTCTGTGCACGGCTGTTGTTTTCCTTCCTCGCACATGATTTATTGTTTGCCTAGGATCTGCTAGGGCTGCTGGGGCTGCGTGGGCTGCTGGGGCTTCTCTGACTGTTGATGGGCGTTGATAGTGAAAACGTGTGACCATGTGCCTGTTTACAAATGCATCTCTCCTCCCCGCCCCTCTCAATCTATTTCTCGCTACATGTGTAGGTGTTTCTCTTTTGTTGTATGTTGTCTATGTGGCAGCGCAATTTCTACACGTTAACATGATGAGTTTTTGTTTGCTTGTTTTGATTTTACTCTAAAAACTGAAGCACACCGACGGCAATTGTAAGAATATCTTGTTTTTTGTATGCGAGAACAGGACAAGTCATTTCAAGACTACACAAGACACGAATTTCAGTCTACAACAGAGAAAAAGGACACGATTTGTGTCTATCACGGAGGACATATTGTGTTTAAGTCTGTTTAATTAAACAAACAGTGCGCCAAAAGCAATTCGCCACAGGGAGTGTGCTTTGAGCCCTATGTGAATGTGCGAATGCGAGTGTGTGTGTTTTTGTGTGTGCGTGTGCGTGTGTCGCAACTCAATTTATGTTTGACAGTAGCTTGTGGTCAGAGCGCAGCACCGATGAATACAACATAACTCTGATTAGCAGTGATTTATGATATTTGTTTTTTGCATCCAACTCGTTTTTATCTCTCCACATGTACACATCCACACACACACACACACACATACCCAAATGTCAAACCTTTTTCAACTTATATCCAGCTATGCATGTATATAAATATATATATATTTTAGAATATTCATATATGTAACTGCCTGCATTCAAAGCGAAGTATCACAAGTGCATGTTTTATTAGAACTCTTACTCCGAGCATATAGAATAGAATATTTTGTATGTTGATATGATCGTTCAGTAACTAGTAAATGAAATCGTTTGTTCCATGTACATACATATACATATATAACCATCATTTGTATTGCTGAACATGTCATTTCGTGTCATTTATGGTACATGGTCTTAGTGTAAATTGTGTGTGGTTCACAACTGTCTAGTACTCTTGTGTAATTATGTTGGAATTCGCATAAGTTGAGAGCCTATGACTCTATGTATGTATTTAAATGTCATAACACATCAATATGCAAACTTATTGAATGGATATTGATATCGAAATCACTATAGATACCGATATCGATATCTAGATTGCAATTCAAGATTATATTTTATTAACGTATTCATAAATTTATACCATTAACTCTATGCACTACACAACACAGGGCTCTGATCTGCCCATATACATTTGGTATGAGAGCTACCCGGAACATATTGAGGAAGGATACAAGGGACGTGTATCGCGTGTGTCACAGGACTCGCCATTCGGATCGGCCTCACTCAACCTGACCAGCATCCGAGAATCGGATCAGGGCTGGTACGAGTGCAAGGTCGTATTCCTGAACCGCGATCCCAAGCAGCATAAGAATGGTACATGGTTCCACTTAGATGTACATGCACCGCCGCGCTTTAGTGTTACACCCGAGGATATTATATATGTAAATTTAGGTGAGTCCGTAGAACAAATGTTAACACATAAATAACGACCCGAAACCCTCGAGCCCCTAAACCCTGCAGCCCCAGCAATGCCAGAGGCTTGTCAAAGTTTCACCAAGTCTAGTCAGCTCATATTTATTTTTGCCAAGCTATTTGCTTCTATCAACCACCGGGTAAATGACGTTTCGCAGATTAAGTGAAGCAAGGACTCCCCAGACGCTGCCTCCTAGCCCCAACGTCATGGACAGGCACTTTTGACTGTGTCAAATGGCCGGCAATTTGTTGCAGCGCCCGAATGAGTCTGTCACCTTGAAATGAACTATGGGTCTATTTATGTGCCCGACTCCAGCTCCAAAAGAAAACTCTGCCCACCGTCCACCGTCCACCGTTCATCGCCTACCGCATACCTACCAAAGCCGAATGCTCTTCGCCCAACGCTCACTCATGCGTCATAATGGGGCGCAATCGTAAAAAGTGTGGCATACTTTCCAGAGCGGAGGCAAAACTTGTCCCACTGAGACAGCGCGTGTTGCGAGTTACTTATGTGCAACCATTTGTCATCTTTCGAATGCCCCAGCGAACACTCAACAAAATCGATAAGCCTTTATCTTCGACAGTGTGTGTAAGTGTAAGTGTGTGTGTGCAATCGTAAACCAAATCGAATTTCCGTCGCTTAATCAATGTTAAAATGTTTACGCACGCAGCGACATCCAAATGGCACCCATTTATGTGTGTGTGTGTGTGTGTGTGTGACACAAAGCGCGTTATACTCAATTCTAAAGGCAAACAAAAGACAGCGGCTGCACCGGAAATGCGTCAAGAGAAAATGGCGCGCCGCTGCAGCGCATAAATCAGAGAGCCCTGACGACGGTTTGTCAGCCAACTCAGGCAACTCAACCATCTGAGCCAACTGAGGCAACTGAGGCGGCACAAACGATGGGTAGTAAGAAGAAGGAGCCAACTGTTACAGTGACAACAGTAACAATACCAATGCAGTTGCCTTATTGTGTTCCATTGTCTGCCACAAATGGAGGCAGTAACTGCGACTAGTTAGCCGACAAAGCAGAGGAGCAACTCGAATAAAAGGCACACAAAGGCAGAGGCGAACAGGCGAACAGGCGAAAAGACGAAGAGGCGAACGGGTAAACGGAAGACGAGCAATGCAAATGGCAAATAGTAAATGGTAGAAGGTAGAAGGTAAATAGTAAATGGCAGGCTGGCATGCAATTCTGTGTATATAAAAACTGCAGCTACGATTACTCATACTCTTGCCCATACTCGTGCTGTTAAGCGTCCTTTGAGCCGTGCTCTTAGTCCTAGTTGTCCTTGCATACATATAAGAAAAGCGAAAAGCGTAACAATTGCCAGCACTTACATTATTAATTTGTCGTTACTCATTGTTGTTGCATTGTGGTGCGTTGTGTGTTTGCTTGTTTTTCTTTCAGGTGATTCAATTATACTCAATTGCCTGGCTGATGGCACACCGACTCCAGAGATTCTATGGTACAAGGATGCAAATCCAGTTGATCCCTCGCCCACGGTGGGCATCTTCAATGATGGCACCGAGCTACGGATATCAACCATACGCCACGAGGACATCGGAGAATACACTTGCATTGCACGCAATGGTGAGGGACAAGTCTCCCATACGGCCCGTGTTATAATTGCGGGCGGCGCTGTAATCATGGTAAAAACCTATAAACCTATAAAATCAATTAATTATGCAATCGCTATAATCAAATATTACTAATTAGTCAGTCATAGTCAAATACTCAAGTTACTAAATAATTCAATCAAAATTTCTAAATGATTAAGATACCGGTTTTAACCTAAGCATCCCAAATGAAACCCTCGAAATTCAATGATAAACCCTACGAATTGACACAACATTGGTCGCCCATAGAAGCATTGTAGACACAACGGGTTTAATACACAATATCACAACAACAGATCAGACATTTTTAATCGACTTTTACTCTATACTTACTCGCAGTTTTACATTGAATTCTAAACACTCTCTTTCTTACAACTACCTACTTATTTATATACCGAAATACTACGCGCTATCTTTCTCAAACAAAACGATCCAACCAACAATCTCCAACCAACCGACCAATCGACCAACCAACAACCACCAATGAATCAATAAACCAACAAACCAACCAAACCGAATCACTTTTTCGCACAGAAGGATAAAGCGGCGCCCGATAAAAAAACGCTAAAAAAATCCAAAATGAATGCCATCAATGATAAATTTACTATAAGAGTAAGTTTTGATATTATCTTCATATTCTCTTCGTGCATTGTTTGCATACTCTTTTTCGCATAATCTGTTTAGAGCTTTACATTAAACAGACCTAAAAAATATATTCATATACAAGTATATATATCTCGCTTTGCCTAACGCCAAACAACTCAATTCAACTCAACTCAACTCAGCTCAACTCAAAGCAAACTAATCATACAAAACGTTCTTTCTGGCTTGGGTCTAAAAACATTACCAACACCAGCATCAGCATCCGCATCAGAATTCAAGTCCATCAGACCTGATCAAACCATACCCATGTCCTCTCCCCTGTCCCTGCCACGTCCTTCCATGTCCAGCCATTGGCATGCCACTTTCTCACGTGAAAACACCAGAGTCCAACCAACCAAGCAGTGAGGCCAGCAACCAGAAAACGCCATCAGTTTGGCTAACAAAATTGCAACCCAAAGCGCGGCCTCATATTTGCGCTTTGCCGAGCCGCCCAACCCAATCCTCTTACAGCCACCCCCAGGAATGGAGGGGCAAAAAGTGCTACAAGCGTACAAGGTTTTATGTCCAACCCCATTTTGGAGGACAGAGGATGGAGGTGCCTTTTTGCTGGTGGCGCCCGCATGTGTGCTCCGCGGCGCCACTCTTCGCCTTGTGAGCAAAAAACGAAAGAAAACTGGTGGGTCCGCCCCTGCACACTCTTGACATGGTCATTCCGGTCCAGTCCGATCTCGGCCAGACTCCCCTGGCCTGGTCTACGCCCACATCCAACCTTCTATTTACGACGGGCATACAAACTATCGCACATGCTAACACCCATACCACACACAAACACACACACACGCGCGGATTTGTGTAATATGTGAAGCAGACTTTAGAGCGCGCTCCGCTAATGCATTTGCATTTTGGGTATTTACAGTTGGCCAAAGAAAAGGCAAGCACGCCACATGCGCAATATGACGACGTCTTTAATGGCTTGAACTTTGACCTTTTTTGCACCAAGGCAAATGGTAAAACTCAATCCACAGCCAAAGTAGCCAAGCCTTAATTCAAGTTAAAAATCGCTTAAGGAAATTTTGTAGTAAGCCTTAAAGTTGAGAACCAATCATGGAATCTCTCGCGTTTAACATAATTTTGTGGTAAACGTTTTCCAAATACATTTCTTCAGAGTTAAGATTAAACACAATCTGCTTGCATATGATACATTTCCAAGCGCTTTGGGTCTTTTGTCAACCCACGTCACATTAGTCATAACTAGCACTAATTCCAATAAAAGTTTATTTTCCCATTAAATTGGCTAGAAGCGAAGTAATCGTTGGTTAAGGGCCAAAATGCACTCATGCAATCTACAGAAGGAAAACTAAAATGGGCCAAAATGTTGTCGCTGACACTTGACTGACAAGTTGTCAATGCCAGAAGTGAAGCCCAAGGAAAAGAAGGCATCTGTAAATGTGACAACATAAATGTTATTTTCCGTGTGGGTGGAAAACAGGGCGTGCACAAGAAGACATTGATGAGGGGATTTCTGAGGAAAAAAATTAGCTGTCAAGCGCGAAACATGTACTGTGATTGCATTGTACATGAGAACATTTAATATGGGAAACAATTGAATGGGGATAGCAGGGTATCCTTTAGATTGGTCAGCGCGTACTCGAACTCGTACTATCAAACGCAGGGCTCATGATTTGAATAAGTGAACAGGCAACAACCAACACGTCCTCTCCGTCAACCAGTCAGCAGACAGCAACTCAGCACCTCAGCAATTCAGCGACTCAGTTGGGCGCTTCACAAATGTAGATCTAAAATTCTGTTTCGGTATATTCTGGTCTACTCCTCTGTCCAGGTGCCGCCCACCAATCAAACGAAACTCGAGGGCGAAAAAGTGATTTTTCCCTGCGAGGCTAAGGCCATGCCAGGTAATGTCACGGTGCGCTGGTTCCGCGAGGGCTCTCCAGTGCGCGAAGTGGTCTCGTTGGAGACGCGCGTTACCATACGTAAGGACGGCTCACTCATCATCAATCCCATCAGTGCGGACGATTCTGGGCAGTATTTGTGCGAGGTGACCAACGGCATCGGAGATCCGCAGAGCGCTTCGGCCTACTTAAGTGTTGAATGTAAGTCCAAAGATATCCCCTTCTAAATGAAAGCTAACTAACTAGCCGTGGCATCCTCTTGAATTCCATATAGATCCTGCCAAAGTGACCTTCACACCGACCGTGCAGTATCTTCCATTTCGACTGGCTGGCGTCGTGCAGTGCTACATCAAGTCGAATCCACAGCTGCAGTACGTTACCTGGACGAAAGACAAACGCCTGCTAGAACCGTACCAAATGAAGGACATTGTGGTAATGGCCAACGGCTCGCTGCTTTTCACCAGGGTCAACGAGGACCATCAGGGTCGCTATACGTGTACACCCTACAACGCACAAGGCACGCAGGGCGACTCGGGCGTTATGGAGGTACTGGTACGTAAGCCGCCTGCGTTTACCGTGGAGCCGGAAACCCTTTACCAGCGCAAGGTCGGTGACAGCGTAGAAATGTTCTGCGACGCTGTCGAGGCTGAGGGCACGGAGCGTCCCACCATCAAGTGGCAGCGCCAGGAGGGCGAACAGCTCTCCGACTCTCAGCGGAACCGTGTCAAAATCTCCGGTGGCAACATAACCATTGAAAATTTGCGCCGTGAGGACTTTGGCTACTATCAGTGCGTGGTATCCAACGAGGTGGCCACCCTGATGGCCGTCACGCAGCTGGTCATCGAGGGCACACAGCCACACGCACCCTACAATATCACTGGCAAGGCCACGGAGTCCTCCATCACGCTCCAGTGGCTACCAGGCTACAGCGGTGGCTCCGAATACAAGCAGGACTACACGATTTGGTACCGCGAAGCAGGCGTTAACGACTGGCAGACGATTTCTGTGACGCCATCCGGCAGCACGCAGGTGACCATCAATGGTCTCGCCTCGGGGACAAGCTACGAGTTCCAGGTAGTGGGTCGCAATGTGCTCGGCGACGGCATGATGAGCAAAGTAATGACCGTGCGGACCCTCGGTAAGTGCTCCCATATACTCGTACTCCTACTTCTTTAGCTCTTAGTTCAGATTTTCCTTTGGTTTTCCGTTTATTTTTCCGTTATCCTTTTCTTTTGGTTTTTGACTAATGTTTTATTTGGATTTTTGTTTGGATTTTTACTGCATTTGTTGCAAATGTTACTTAGCGTTTTGCACATTCTCATTAAAACTATTGCACTACTCCTATGTAACATGAGAGACGTGAAGTCTCTTCTTGTCTCGTTAATCTGGATTGGCTCTAACATAACGCTCTTATTTTTCTCTCGTTTTTCTTCTCTTTTCTCACGATCTCCATCGAACCAAACCAAAACCAAACCAAACGCTCTATCGCTACTCGCTAATCGCCACTCGCTACTCGTTATTAACTTTCCTCATACTAATCATAATGCGTACAAATCAAATGCCAAAATCAAATGCCTCGTGCCGCATTGAACATTGAATTTTTCTCGCTGCTGGTGATCCTGGTGACATGGTAAAAATTCAATTTCAATAGAAGACGCTCCGGCAGCGCCACGTAATGTCAAGGCTGCAACACAACCGCCCGATCACTACTTTCAGCCAATGCCAGACGAAGCTGGTAAGAGAACTACAAATTAGTGTGAACTATCTATTTAGTTATAGCTATGGTACAACAACAACTAGTTAATCATCGAACCACCTTAGTTACCCCATCGCCATGGACAGAATACCTAACAATGCCTCTATGAACAACGAGAGTAAAAGATTATTATATGTTATATATCCGAGAATCAAAGAGGAAGCCTATCTAAGCTTATTTCATTTTCCAGATTTAAGATTTTTGACTGTTTCCCCCGTCTCCCGTCCCCCGTCCCCAGACCTGTTTTCCCTTGTTTTCCTGTTCCCCCAACTTTCATCTTTAAGCTGTTACCACAAATACATTGTGAAAAATGTCACATTGAACCTGTGGGACTGTGAGGGAATGTTCCGGGTAGACAGACGGCCAACGAGAAACAACAATTAAATATTCAAGGCAATTACAAACAGCGAGCAGTTAAAGCAGAAAAAGAAGAAGAAGAAGCCAGGCAAGCCCTCCTCCGTCCGTGCTCTGTTCCCCTCTTTGTTATTTCACCCCGCCCCCTGCCACATTGTTGGATTTGCCCCAAATTCGCACCGTGTCACTCCCTCGGGCATAGCTCGTGGCTCGTGGCTCGGCACATGTGTGCGTCCTTTGGAGGAGCCGAGGAAATGCCCAGAATGTGAATATTAAATTCTCGAGCTGCACTCGCACTCATATCTGTGGTCTGTATATCTGCGGGAGCACAGGTGTGTGAGCGGGTGTGTGTACGTGTATTTCGTGTTGTGGGTGCGGGTGCAGGTGCGGGTGTGTAAGGGAGCTTGTTGTTCCGCTCTTCTCGCAACGTAATTAAAACAGTTTGTCCCACATTTAATTATTTAAATTAATTGAACTGTTTTTACAATTGCGCGACGCGCAGACAGAGACACACTCGCACACACACACATATATATACACACGCATAGACACATACCCAGGCTGCGTGTTTTCATTGTTGTTTGGTGTGGCACAGGTCGTGCGGTCGATATGACAACGCCAACGCCCACACGCCAGCAACAACAATAACAGCAACAACAACAGCACCAGCAACAACCTTCAAACAACAACAGCAGCAGCAACTGTTGTTGGTTGGCGTAATTTAAACAAGCATATTACCAAATGCCGAGCCACATTTAACACAGGCAGACATGGAGACGGCCCGACAGACATGTTACAATCTCCTCTTCACCCCCTCTGTATACGCATAAGCACACGGACACTGCACACACTGGGGCTGTTGTGTGTGTGTGTGTGTGTGTGTGCGTGCGTGCGTGTGTAGGTGCGGCAATTTGAATACCATCGTTGCTGCGTGTTTTTCCAACCGCTTTGCGATAATAGTTAATTTTTTACTCTACTCTTCTTCTCTCTCTCTCTCTCTCTCTCTGTGTCTGTCTCTTTCGCGGTCTCACTTTCTCTTTCTGTGCCTCTAACACATTTGTCTCTCTTACTTTCCCCACCATTTCTCCCTTCTCTCACACTTCCAGTACCCCTCTGCCTCCCTCTTTCATTCTAGTACTTAACATTCGCGACACTACTAGGGAGCCACCCAGCCACCCACAACATAAACACTCATACTACTGTATACGCACTCACACACACACACACACACACATACAATCACACACAAACAAACACTTTCACACACATACACTTGCATACGTTTTGTAAGTGTTTTTCCCCATTTAGCGTATTTATTATACTCGTATTAGTGTCCCTTTTTGTTGTGCCTGTATTTGTGTCCCTCTATGTGTGCGTGTATATGTATGTGTGTATGTATGTGTGTGCCTAGTGCTATGTATTTTGGTGCGTTAGCGCACGCGTATGTTAAATTCCAACAACAGCAACAACAACATAAGCAAATGGCAACAGTAACAACGGTAACAGTAAGAACAACAACAACAAACAACAACAACAGTAACAACAACAACAACAACAACAATAACAACAACAGCGGCAACTTACAGCAAATTTGTTGTGTTGTGTAATGCAACCCTGGATTTCGTGTACGTGTGTACCTTTGGCGCTTGTAGCGAAACACCTACAGACCATTCATTCACATTCAACACACACACACACAAACACTCAAGAATACGCCCTCACACACACACACACACACACACACACACTCACACACGGAGATACACAGAGATACACCACATACCAAGTACCGCCTCTTACATATCACCCACAGCAGCTCAAGCTAAACACCTCGCTGCAGGGCCGCCTCAGAAACAACAACAACAACAACAACACCAAAAACAACAAGGACAACAGCAACAACTGTCATTAACATTGCCACAGAAACAACAACAACAACAACAACAAGAAAAACAAGAACAAACAAAAATAACATTTCTTTTGGCTTTTATTTCTGCTCTTTTAGTTTCTTTTTTTAATTTCTTCCTTTTTTTTTGTTTAAATCGTCAACGGTAAACCATATTTCACCCGTGTATGTGGGTGTGGGTGTGTGTGTGTGTGTGAAGCCCTTATCATGTGCCACTGATTTCGTTGTTGTTTTATCCTTGCGCGTCGTAACGCTTAAAAATTAATAACAAGAACACAAACGGCGCGTGGCAGAACCGGCGACAGCGGCACTTGAACAGTTGCGAATTTCCCCTCTGACATTCGACAAAGAAATAAAAAAGGAAACAAGCAGAAATATTTTAAATCGGAATACCGCTGTGACAATACCCTTGCCTGATCTGAAAACTTACCCATATCCTTCAGATATATAACTACAATCGCAATAAGCAGAGCGAACTCAATAGGACAGGAAACGAGTTTACGTTTAGAATTTCTATCTGAGTTGAAGTAAGCCAAAGCGATCGAATACTTTTATAGAAGACAAATATTGGGAGACTACTTTTGATCATGAATATATATATATATATATATAGATTTTATAGGAGTCGAGCCTGGTTCATTCGATGCGTTATTCGTCACAAAAAAATGTTGGTGGTTGCAAGGGTATAACAACAGCAGGAAATGCATGTCAAGGCTGATTACGTTTAATACACACTCGCACATACTCTTACACACACGCACATACATGCATACACTCGTTTGGTGGCACACATGCGAATTTATGAATATTCAATGCATTTCACTGTCATAATTGCAGAGCACCAGCTTTTTGCTGTTGTTTGGCCCTGTGCTCTGTTCTGTTGCCAACATTACATTCGCACACACAACCACACTCACATACACAAACACAAACACAAACACAATTTTTAGCGCCACATACTATTTTACGTTATATAGGATCTACCATATATATACCACCATATAGGATATTCTATGGCAACGTTTTATATCCAACAAAGAAACCATCCAAGGTAAACTAATCGATTATTTCATATGAGTTGGTTTTTCAGTGGTTTCAAGCACTTGGCCCGGTTCCTGTTGCTCCGACTGCGACTGCAACTGCAACTGGGATCGAGACTATGCCTGGGTGTTGTAAATACATATACGCGTAGCTTCTATTAAGAATTAAATTCCTAAAAATATGAATATTCTACGTTTTAGTTTTTATCCTTATCCTTATGTACGTATGTAGTAAGCTTTTCTGTTCTGGTTTGTTGTACGGTACACTGTGTGCACTCTTATGTTTTTATGCTCAACTTGCACTCAACTTTTTATATATATATATATTTTTGGGTTCTTGTACTTGAAAGTGCACTCTTTAATCACTTTAATTTATCTGTTAAGTCGGTTGAATCGGTTTTCTAGTAGGCATTTAATATGATTTTGCACTATTCTTTTTAGTTTTGTTTGCAATATTTCTGTTTCTGTTTTATTTGCAGACCTTTTAGCATATTTTGACATATACTTTCATACCGATTCGAGAGGCATGATAGTTTATTCGCCACCCAAGTTGAGACTGAAAGGTACTCGTATTATTATCAATTTATTCAAATACAATATTTCCATATTACCATTGTTTTTCAGTTAAATCGACGATATACTTTATATATACACACATTAACATAAAATATGCATATATATGTATGTATAGAAACAACCATATTTGCATGCCGAGATGCTCCACGAAAACCAAAACCAAGAAATGCAAACAAATATTACGCATACGAACAGTACTCCAATACTCGAATGGTCGTCGACTCGACTTGAAAAAGCAATTACATTTCAAATTCCTTGGCCATTGTTGTTCGTTTGCTTACTTGTATAGCCATTTGCGAAAGCTAGCTGCCAGCTTCCCAGTATCCCAGTATCCGACTACCGACTCGTAGCTCCCAATTTCCCATTCTCCATTCCGCAGCTTCGAGCTCTTAGCTATCCGTTAAGGTTAAAGTGCGCACTCATTGTGCTTTTGCATTGTTTACAATGACATTTTACGGCTGTTGCAAGTTGAACGAAGGTGTATGAGTGTGTGAGTGTTTAGTGTGTGTGTGTGTGTGTGTGTGTGTGTCTGTATGTGAATTTGTGTTTTGTGTGCGTGGGTGTTCGTTGGTGTGCGTACCTTTTAATGCGCTTAAGTAATGCCTTTTACGAGTATTTCCTTGCAGACTGCAGATTTACTGCCGCTAACTCACCCACTTTGTGGGCCGCTTATGCCGGATAAGCTTCTGATGCTGCTTCTACTGCTGCCAGTTCCAACTTGCAGCAGCCATAAATAACGTTTATTTTACCCCCTGTGCCTGTGTATGCCCCGACTACCCTGACTACTCTTACCACCCCGTCTACCCTTTTGTACCCTTGACATTTTTTTACTGTCCTCCATCGAGCAAGTCAAGTCAACCCATCTCATTTGGGCCTATGGTGCGGCACTTCTCCTGGTTTTATTTTTACTTATTTTTTCACTTTTTTTTATGTTTGTCACTTGTCTCGTTTATATCATGTCAAATCTCTGGGTATTCCTCAAGTTGCCAGACAGTCAGAAAGGGAAGGGCAAGGGCAAAGCAATGGGGTAGAGGATGGGGAAGGAGATGGGAAGGGGAAGGGGACGGGCAAGGGGTAAAGGAACTCTTTGCTCATTTCTGCAGCCCTATGCGCATAATCAACTTTTGATATATGCGCTTTCAAATCTCCTGAGTGCTCTTTAAAAGCATTTCTAATTAACATACATGCATAAATAATAAGCGTGGCATTTTTCGCTAGCGTTTGCCAGCAACACCGGTTTAAATAAAATAAATGGCTAGCACTTATTACCAGCTTCTGTTCTGTCCTGTCCTGTTCTGTTCTGTCCTGTCCTGTTCTGTTCTGTTCTGTTCTGTACTGTAACCCCACCAAATTTTAGGCTACCTCCCGACGACTTCTTACTGTTACTCGTACTCGTATATCAGCAGGCCCATAATTCATGTTATTCGAAATTTGAAAAGCACCTTTGGGAAATGGGAAATTTTGGGAGAAATGTGAAAACGGGCAAAATGGAAGAAACGAACGGTGCCCAACGTGTAATTTTGGAAACAATTTTAATTTATATTCATATTACACATTATTACACATGTACTTGCAAATAACCCTCTAGGGACAGGGCTAATGAGATTGGGTATTTAATTAAGAGTTCAGAGGGATCAAAAGTGAAGTAGATCAAAGTACTCCTATGTGGAATGCAGCTTTTTTGACTAACCTTAGCATTAGCTTTAAACTGCTGAGCACAGTCTTATCCGAAACCATTCAAGTTTTAAGGAGTTTCCACCTGACAATATGACTCCATCAGCCAACAAACAGCTTGTCCTACTCTGCCAACTCATCGTGGATAGGATACGGCCAACTTAGTGACATAAAATAACTCTGCAAACTATATAGAAACAAAGAACTGACTTACCAATATAAAAGTTTCAGCTTAATTATAAGCAATATCCTGAAAGTAGAAATAGAAATTTCATATCCTACACGAACACACACATAAATGCTAATTAAAATATATCTTTGTCTACCCTTTCGAAATGTGCGAGTGTACGAATGTGTGTGTGTGTGTGTGAAGTTGGGGATTCACACTCATGAATGTATGCATGCGCCTAAAAAGGGTGATCAAATGAAACTTTCATAAAGCTCTTAAGCGAAACTGAATAATTTTCGTATGACAATTCACACTTCGCGAGGCCTCGAACCCTGGTGGAAAATGCAAAGCAGAGTTTGGGAAAATTTAAAATTGAAGCGCTGACAGCATAGAGAAAACTTAAAACTGTTGCCTTGAATAAAAAATGAAAGGAAATGCAAATAAATCTAAAATATTAAAGGCGACTTAACCCATTCCCTGGCTATAAGAAAGAAAAAGAAAGCTGAAAATAATGGAAACAATTCTGATGAATTACATTTGTTATTCTCTGTATGTATTCGTATTAATGTTATGTTCTCTTCGACAGGACCTAAGCCGGGACCACCACGTAACGTGTCCGTGACGGAAATTTCGAATGGCTTCCTCATCACCTGGCAGAGTCCGTTGGAGCGTGCACACATCGTGAAGTTCTATACCATAAAGTATCGCACGGATGCAGAGTGGAAGACGCTGAATCGTGGCCAGATACGGCCGGAGGAGACACAGTATCTGGTGAAGAACCTGGTGGGCGGACGCACCTACTATTTCCGGGTGCTGGCCAACTCGGAGAAATCGTACGAGTCCAGCGATGAGGTGAAATTCCCTGTGCCGGCGCGTGTCAAACATAAAGCTATAACAGCCGGCGTCGTTGGGGGCATCCTGTTTTTTATTGTTGCGATCATTTTATCGGTTTGTGCCGTAAAAATTTGCAATAAACGTAAACGACGAAAACAGGAAAAAGGTAACACTGAGGCCAAAAGCTGTACACACACTTGAAATGGTTTTTAATGATCATAACCAGACTAACAGATGGCAGTAATGATACTATATACTCGTATATAATATTGTTGATAATTATGATTATTATGATAATGATGCTTTTGTTGTTGTTGATGATAACACTGACAATCCTAGCAACTAACAAACAAACTACTCGTATTGCCTACCCAATTAACCCAAATTCCAAACATTACAAACCCTTACAACTACTACTACTACTACTACTACTACTACTACTACTACAAACTACTAACCATTAACTACTACTAATTGCATACTACTCACTTGCTGCTTATGAAACTAATGAAGTAACGTTCGATTAGAGCCACATCACGAGGCGACAATAAGCTCCCTCTCTCTTACACACTTTATCAACAATAAATGTTATTGGCAATGAGCATCCTCATAAGCATAAGGCGGCCATCCTCAGAATGGCCACAATAATTTCCAATTTCCAATTTCTAATTTTCAAATTCCAAATTCCAAATTCAAACTTTCAATTAATTTGTAATAGAGCTCGTAATTTTCGTCCTGCTTTTATGAGTTTTGCTTTTGGGCCACGGGCCTTTTTGAGTTTGCGCATATATACACATACACTCGTATACAATACAGATGTACTTGTGGATATACTAACACACATACTTACTGTACTTACAAAGTTAAAACTTAACTGAATGTCGTAAGACATAAGGCGAATACCATGTTAATTAAATGTGTATTGCAGTGCCTTGAGTCCGACGATTCGTACTCGAGGCCATTTAGCAAGTTTAATCAAGTTTGTTTAGTTCCTCGGCTTTCCTAATTGGCTATTTCGACAACAACAATGCATTGAAATTAACTTAAAAGGAATTGAAAATTTGTTTATTTGCTGAAACCAAAAGTTGATTTTAAACAAAGTTGAAGACATTTGTGATACAAAATTTACTAAAAACTATAAATTATGCCTGTGCGAATAGTTTTTTACTTTATTTCAATTTAATTTACTTTCTGTTGTAGTTATGCAAGTGCTTACTTAATTTACAACTAAACTTGAAACCTATTAATATTTCTTTTTGTATATATTTATAACTAATTGCGTTTAGTTTTTAACATATATTTATTTACTTGATTTATATCTTTATTTACCCAAACTTTTATGATTAACCAGTCCGTCCTGTTGAATTGAACTCTCCCCCTCCGACATCTTTTGAGACTCCCATGTTTTGCTCTGTATTTGCACAGGCAAAGTCTCCTAGTACCTAGTACCTAGTACCGTGTATCAAGTTTTAGTTCCATATTGGCCATTATACAATTTTGATCTTTCTGTTTGATTCTTTTGCCTTATCGTATTTGAAATATGGGATACCAGATATTATCAGTATTCTCTTCCAGTTCCCTTCCAGTGCATTTTGTTATGATTGCCCTCGTATTTAACGCATGTACATATACAAATAGTTGTTACAATATTAGTTTAACGTAAGGATATACCCAACAATAACTGAACAATTAGACCATAAATTTATGCTCCTATAATTAAAGCTATGGATGTGTATACAATACAATAGTACCCCTTGAATAGGAATCTTTAATGATGGCCGGGAGTCCATTTTAAGTTGAACTTTTATCAAAGTTGTGTGGCTTTTGTTTTTAGGGTACTTTATTTTATATGCTCCTCTTTTGATTGGATTTACTGTTGATTCCTTTTAATTATTGTTGCGTTGCTTTTAATGAATTATTTATGTATAATTTATGAAAACCTACATCCACACGTACACGCACACACACACGCAGACACACGCGTACACAACACAAACAAGAAATGAAAAGGAAAAATTGTGCATTGTAAAATCAATGTAGCGTATTAACAATGAATTATTACCTTAATTTATTATAATTTATGTTATGTATTTTATATATTTTCCGTTGTTGTAAAACGCTCAATACAGACATAACAGACTACTACTAGTTGTTCATGATTAACGTAAATAGGATAAACTCAACTATAACTATTCACAGTTCAGATCAGATATAGATAAAAGAAAAAAAAACGCCTTTATCTTAATACAATTGATAATCATGTTCTTGGCCAAATCGTCGTTGTTTCTGCCCAGGGCTGAGTTCATGACGGATAAAGGTGTTTATCAGAGATAAATAATTCGCTAACTATATACATATATAGAATTGCCTATATATATATCAACATATATATAGAGTATAATACTGGGCAGACGTTTTTTGTAAACAATTCACGCACAAAAATGGTAAAATAAGGCCCACAATCAATGTCCAATGTGACAACGAAAAAACCACCGACAAAGCCAAAATAGAGCCTTAATCCAATCATAAAATGATCGCTCTGACAATAGTCACAGTGCGTATGCACTCACAACAAATATAATTACTGCACCGCCTCCATTTGTATACACAAATCGTGAGATAATGAGCCAATTCATAAAATTGACTACTGTGTTCCCATTGATGATGATCATTATCTCGTTTGTGCATGCAATTTGCGAGGGGTGCACTGAGCTTTGTTCACTGAGAAAACTGAAAAAATGAAAAAATGAAAAACTGAATAACCAAACCATCGATTGCAAAGCTATCCAACTATGCCCCGCGCACCCTGCAACGTCCAAGCAAAGCGACTGGGTAAGTTTTTGATAAATCATAATAAATGTCGATGTCGTGTGCAAGAGATTTGAACCAACAATGTACCAATGTCAACAACAACAACCATGATGCAATTAAGTAAAAGGTTCTTTTCAGACTTCCAGTTCCAAGTACCGTGTACCGTGTACCGTGTACCATGTACCATGTACCATGTACCAATACCAAGTACCTCCTAACTAACTAACCTCTAACTAACTGTATAGAACATATCACACGCATCTCATAACTTACTCGTATTTACAAGGCTCACTCCTCCTCGACGGCATTCGTATCAATCGTATCAATTCTCAGTGAATATAATGCATCGTAATCGTTAACTCGTTAAGTCGAATCAACCTTTCAACCACAACCACACTTTCTTACGTATCTCAAGCACCAATAATAAAACATTTAACGGCACTACATCAGCCGTCTTGCAATGTCATTTCACGGTCTTCATACTTAATTACATAATTACTTATTGTACTTAATTACTCGATATTGAAGTTGAACAAAAAAACAACCAAAAAAAAAAAAATAGCTCACAACCAAAACTTTACACACTTTACACACTCGTTTATCTAAACTACTTTGAATTTTGTTTTTCAACTTCTACTGTTGTTCTTGTTGCTGCTGTTCTTGGTCAAACTTTGACCTCCAGCTGCAGACACAGTTTTCCTAAGTATTATCAACTACTAATCGTTCTATATATATATATTTCCTTTTTGTTTCAATAATTCTTCCATAATCAGCCCTTTTTTCGGTTATCGATTTGCATTTGAATTGTGGTTTTGTTTTCAGTTTTCAGTTTTCTGTTTTCTGTTCTCTGTTCTCTGTTTTTCCTTTGTTTTCATCCGTTTGGCACTATTTTCAACTGACCATTCAAAAGCCATTTCATGTGTCATTGTTTTTTTTTCAACATTTCGTAGCCCGATCCTAAATAAAATACTGTGAAGAGCACATGCTATGTCTATATATAAATGAAATGTGTCAACTACTGTGTACTGTCCCGGGGTGAGGAGATGTACCGATGATATACTAATTTCTATTCGCATAATCCGATTACTTGTCAGACCCCCAAGTCCTTAGGTCCACAGTTCATAGTTCAGCTCCAATGATGTTGATTACTGCCCCCTATTTAGTGTATTGTCTACCACCTGGCAGCACCGTTTGACCCCAAGCAAAACTAGTTTGCCTAGCTACTTAATTGGTTAACTCTTGTAATAGTCTGATGCATATACTCGTGTGTGTGTAATTGCAACCCTAATTAACTAAGCTAAAACTACAACTACAACTACAACTACAACTAAAACTAAAACTTAAACTAAAACTACAACTACAACTACAACTAAAACTAACAACTGCATAGCCATAGCTATAGCCATATCCATAGCATAGAATAGCCATAGTACACACATAATATGATACATAGACTAACTGGTGTGTGTGCGGTGTGGGTGTATTGCCTGTACTCATAGTAATTATCTAGTAAACTGCTAAATTTTTAACTGTGTTAACTTAACAACGATAACGACAACAACAACAGCAACAACAACAACAACAAACGGAGTTTCTGTTCGTGTTGTTGTTCTTGTTTTTGTTGTTGGCGTTGTTGTATCGATGTGATGCTGGCTGGCATGCAAATTGGCATAACGTCCGTGTCTATCCCTACCCCCACTCTCCCATTTCTCTCTTCTCTCTCTCTCTTTCCTTTTGTCTATCTCCCACTTTCTGTTGTCCGTGTGTGTACGTGCCCATAGTTTGGGTGCTGATGACCCATGGCAAATAAGTATTACTTACTCGTATTTGGTATATAATCGAATGACTTTCTAGGCTAGGGTCCGGCCGGACGCGTTATGCCAGTTTGTGCTAGTTTTAAGCTGCTTCATGACAATGGAACCCAATGGAACAGATATACATATATATATATATATATATATTCTCGTGTATTCATGTTTATATGTATGTATATGCGTCCATATGTGGATAGTAGTTGATACTTGTATTTATGTGTGTATGTGTACGTGCATATTTATGTGTATGTATGTATGGATACATACGAGTACATATAGTTGTATATATATATTATGCAGTATGTGCTTGGTAGCTAGAGTATGTATTTTATTTAACGGATAGGATGGCTCACGCTGCACGCCAAATTAATTGTAGAAATTATACGCTTACAGAGTTCAACATGGTAGCTTGCAGGATAACGGACGCTCGTAATATTGCAGCCAATAATCATCATTTGCACAATCGCAGTACGGGCTCAATTTCCTCTGGTCAAGTGCCTTTAAAAAAGTGAGTATGCCACTCTACCAGGGGTATACTTATTCAAACCATAATCAATCCATGTGCATATTATTAATAATGTGTATTATTGTACAATGACCTGACAATTAAAAATTATCTAAATTCTCCCCTATAACTATCTCATGCGCCCCATCATTCGCTCAACACTGATTGGTATTCGCCATGCACCTATAACTATGTTACTACTACTACTACTACTACTACTACTACTTTTTCTACTACTACTTCTACTGCTATTTAGCAATACTGAACATTATCGTGATTATGAAAGCGTTTTTATAGTTCCAGGTCCACCCTGTCATAATCAAAATCGTAAGCAAACTTTTCTATAACCGTTTTATACCCGTAAAACAAATTCTCAGTTCTGTTCTCTTCTGTTTCTCTTATGTTTCGTATATAATAGTTAGTGTTTATTTGGTTTTTACGCCCGTTCCATCTGATCCTTAACTTGTTGTCTAATCGAATACCCTTTACATGGCAGGTACAAACAAACCCGAATATCAAGTCTAACCGCAATACTTATCGCCATATTACACTGGATATGGCCACCCGATCGCTGCACCAATTGTCATTCCATATACAGTTCGCCCAATCTCAACGACGACTGCGACACCGACACCGCCATAGGCTCAGGCACTGGTAAAAGGCGCTCTACCCAAGAAGGGATCAAAGCAGGCTACGATCACACCCTCGAGAACAGCATGGACGTGGTGGATGGGGCTCTCTTCGAGCGTCGAAACAGCAATGTGTCACAGAAGTCTTCAAGCGATGATGGCGGCTTCCTGTCACGCCGCAATTTCATCACAGCGCGTGCCTCGTGGCGACGTCCATTAGTTGCCTCTTCCAGCCAGGTCAGCCTACAGTCAGCCGCAGATTCTGCGAGAGGTTTCCTCCAGGGCTTAGGTGGCCTGCTTAAGATAGGTGGCGCTGTCAAACATCAGCAGCAGCACTGCGACGATGCTGTCTCAGGTGCACGTTATCAGAACGTGTTCCGCCCTTACAGCTCCAATACGCACAACATATATCGCAACTTGCAACAGAACGCAGATAGCAGTGGTCCACTGCACATCAACACCATCAGTGGGAGTTTGGGCCAACAGATACTGTCGCCGCAGCTGTATACGCCTTCGCGGGTCTCGCGCATCTTCTCAAGCTCTCCGGCCAGCTCGCAGAGCCAGCAGCAACATCAGTTGATGTCTTATAGCGCCGCCTATCCTAGCCATCTCACGCACTTTAGTGATCTCAGCACAGTGTATCCGAACTCCGTGGAGCGCTCATTGCCCACATCCCACATGAGTGGAGCAGGGAATCTCAGTCGATATCGTTATCATTCGCAGGAGTTGCCGTCACTACGTACCATTCAGGAAGAGACGCGTCGCCAGCAGCCGCATCAACACCCACATCCTCATTCGATTTCTCAGCATCTTGCCCAGCCACAGCACCCACTGGAGGACCACTTTGTGCCTTTGCAGCTACCTTCGCCACCTTCCTGGCGCAACTACTACCAGGCGCAGCTACCCTACCACAGCTACCGACCCCGCACCCGCTGGTATCCGCGTCACTACTCCAGGCTCTTCAGTCGCCAGCAGCACGAGCTATTGTCTCCTCTGCCCGATTTGAACTTGTCGCTACGTGGCACGGCTAATGGTGTTGGAGTTGGGTTGGAGGCCTCTCCGGAGTCACGGTCCAGTTCGAGTGGCTTTGGTTCGAAAAACACTTCCAATCATCCGGGCAGCACCAGCGAGTGGCGACTGCTACCACCGTACCGGCCTCCACCCTCGCCACCCAAACACTCGGCATACTTTGGAGCCAGCTTTGCGACTTCGGGTAGCCAGCAGGCGCAAGCTCAGACACTGGTGCCAGGTCAATTGCAGCAGCAGCCATACCACTACTCCTATTTGCAGCCCAGTTCACCCTCGGCGGGTCTGACGCCACCCTACACTATGGCACACTGGCTGGAAATGATCTCAAGACTGAACGCAGCCACGGACAGTAACCTGCCTAAGTCCTGTCCAGTGGACGTGGGCAGTGTCGATGGCCATTATGAATTCGACCCTGCCACACCTACGCCCAGTGCCTCGACTCCGACGGGCGTTGGTCTGCTTCGCGACGATCTCAACCTACACATAGACACACATCACTATCCACACCATCATCACCACCACCACAACCATCATCATGCATCAACCTTATCGTACCATCAGCACCCACACCACACTGTGGGACCAATAAGCGGCAGTTTGCTGCATGCCTCCGCCACTGGCTCCGGGTCAAACACAATCGGGGGCTCAGTGGCCCGCAAGCTGCGTACCCTGCCTCGCTACGACAATGTCGAAGCCCGCCTCCAGGCCATGCGGGAGGAGTTCTATGCCTATCGCAAACGCCAGGCCATGCAGCGGGCGGGTGGCCCAGAAATTGAGAGCGTGTGCTGAGCTTTAGCTGTAAGCTGTAAGCTGCTGCTTCTGCTTCTACTTCTGCTGGTGCTGGTGCTGGTGCTGCTGCGTCACATGGAACCGCATGTATCTATAAGATACAAATAGAGAGATACGAGCTATGCGGCAGCAGTTGGAACACGCAACGTCAACGTCAACGTCAACCACATAAGCCATAAACCATATGATTAGATGATATCAATCGCCCAACAGGCATAGCAATATTGTAGCGCACATAAGAACGGAACCGATTACTGCCTGCCTTTTCCATGTTACCAGTTATACTACTTAAATATATTCATATATATTACAATATATAATATATATATTATATATAGATCCAATCATATTTGAGAACTACGAAGTACGATTATGTGAAGCCCCTCAGGCGACCGCAACAACAATTAGATCGAGTAGTTTTTTATGATAGATACAAAACAAAACAAAACAAAACAAAACAAAAAACAAAGGACACCAACAAGAAGAGAATAACTTTTGTAAATAGAAAATAAATAAATACCAGTAAATAATAATATGAATCCATTAGACGATACACCTTATAAGAAAGAAAAGCACGCAAGCAAGAATAATATAAAATACAAGTATGGTAAAAATAATATTTAAAAAAAACTATAGCAATTATGAGTACATATTATTACTTAAAACTCAATATACTTAGTACATACATATATTATGTAATTGATATTTGACAACAATATGCAAGACGAAGATTATTTATGTTGGTAACAAACAGACACACACACACACACACACCCCAGACACAGACAGACAGATACACAGAAAGAAATTGATAAATGTTAGACATCAATTAAAATGAAGAAGGAAAAAGAACGTACAGTAAAGTAACTTATGTTAAATTAAACACTAAATTACACTAATTAAATTAAATTTAAATTAAATGAATGCAAGATATGCTAGCGGTTAAGTCCTTAGTTGTTAAACTGAACAAACGAAAAGTTAAAGAATATGATAATAATAAATAAAAAAACACAAAAATCGATTTAAAAACCAAAACACTCAGATAAACACACAGAGAAAATATAGAAAAATTGTTTCATGATTAAATTATTTGAAGAAGAACAAAACCAAAAACCAAAAAATCAAAACTAAAACTAACAAATTAACACATTAATAAACAATTACCAAAAACAAAAAAAAAAACAAAAGAACAGTTTAACAATAATTATGTGAATTATAACTGCTGCATACTCGTATGTATAAGTTTACTGTTGAACTACACAAATAATACTCGTAATTAACTTAAATGAAACATATATATATTTATTATAAAACCCAAATACTTTCTCCGCTACGAGTATAGGAAACTACCTAACACAAAACCCAATGTTTTTCAACACTACAACAAAAACAAAATCTAAATCAAAACAAAACAAAACAAAACATCAGCAACAACAAAAAGAGTTAGAAATACTTGAGATTTATTAAACTTACGATACTAATTGAAACTAGGTAAAGAGAAAACAAAAACAAAGAAACGAAGGAAAAACATTAACAATTAACAGGAAAATAGAGAGCGTTACACTTTCGGCGGATATAATGATGTTTAATGAATGAATGATTTCAGTTGTTCCCGATATATTCAGGTCCTAACTACCTACTAGCACCACTTTTTACTGCAAACGAAATGGATATTATAACCTAAGGATCACTGATCTTCCATCCATCGTGTACAGTACTAGGCGGTAGAGTATGAGATAACCCAGTTGTTTTTCAGTTAAGATCTAGGATGAGGTGCTTGATAAGCTTCGACTTTTAATTTGTCTATATAAGTAAAGAATATAGTACGAGTATTTGTTAATGATAGATAAATTTGCCTGAAGATCAAATTGTACGGGATGGTTTGACACAACTTGACGCCAAAACACTGCCAGAGCTCGGGATGCATGAGGAGATGACGAATGCCGTGTGTACCATAACGTATGTAAATTACATTAACAAATCTAAATAAATCTAATAAAAAAGAAAAACATATAATAATAATATTAAAAACAATAATTAATATAATAATACGCGTATAATCGATAATTAATACAAGTTTAAGCAAATCGTTGAGCAGCAAACAAAAACTTCGAATCTTGATACAAATGATCTCAATAATCTGTTTTACCCCTCCCCATTTCTATATCTTTTCCCTATCATTTACCACTATACCATTTTGTATTATCTACCTACGAACCTACTACACAACTTCCCAACCGAAGCGCAGGATTATAAATTTTATTCCAGTTTATATATAGCAGGCGCTTATCGAAATGGTTTCTGATTTGATCGAAATCTTTAATGGAATATGTAGGAATATACGAATACTACGAGTACGAGTGTAATACGCCATATGCTGATGACGTTCGATTCGATTCGATTCGATTCGAATAACAATGATAAAGAAAATAATTTGATTTTTGTATTGAAGTAGGCAAAAACACACAGATACACACACACACACACACACACACACACAGCCACACATGTTAACTAGAAGGCAATTAATTAATTAATTGAAAATTAGCGAAGAATCCAGTTTAAGCTTGGAAAAGAATATAAGAACAAGCAAAAATAAACAAAAGGAAAAAACCAGACAAACAATTACAGTTATGCGTAAATAATGTATTAAATTTTAATTGAGAATTGACATAAATACTTGAAGACGAAGAGAGATTGAACAAGGTACACAAAAACACTAACACACACACACACACACACACACACACACACAACACACTGAAGTGAAGGACTTTAAAAGCAAATATATATATATATATATATATATATAGACATATATATATATGCAATTATACATGAACATAAATTACTATAACTATTAAATTAAATGGCATGTACATTAAGTAAAAAACAAAAAGAAACACGAAAAACGAAAAAGCAGAAAAGGAATAAATTATAATTAATTTACTCGTAAGTAAAGTAAATCTAACGCTTTAGTCTGCCACTTTGATTTTTGGACAAGGTGCGACAGTCAACTTCATCTTCAACTTCAACTTGAACTTCAATTTCAACTTCAATTTCAACATGAACTTCAATTTTTCGATTCAAACAAAACCAAAAGTAAAACTGAAAGAAAACGCAACTATCAATACATTACACTTCCTTCCACTATCTTTTTTGCACCTTAAGGTCTTAAGGACCTTCACAAAAATCATGACATTCATCACGCATTCAATTGATTTCCATTCCATTTCCTTATGAATTTCAATTCCCAGCAAATGTTTTCCTCAGCATTTCAGCATATAAGAACGTACAAGAAAAAAACAAAAAAAAAACCCAGTTTAGAACAAAATATATTGTAATTAACACAAGACACAATTATATTGAATGAAACATTAGCAAATGAACAAAATTTTTAAACAAATAAACTTACAAAAATGAAAAAAACAAATAAAATTTGAAATTGATCAAATAAAATATCAGCCAAATGGCCTTTTATTTCTCAGCTTGATTACCTCTTGACCCCTTGACCCTCCTTCGCTACCCGGAAAGTTGTCGGAAATTTGGACCTGCTTTTAATTAATACTCTACACTCGCCTTAATTACGCTCAGACATCAAAAATTTTCACACACACTCAAAGTCTCGTAGTACAATCCAGACGCCTGCGCAAAAGTCCCCCGATAATTGAGCGAATGAAATGCTCAAAAATGCACTAATAATGCTCTATATAGACGAGAGTGCTAGACGACGAAATACCCTGCACGCCCAGTTCTCGGCTTAGGAACGAATTGAATAGACACAACTGATCTACTTCTTGTGTATATGATGATAAGTTTGTGCAGATGGACTGGCCAAGTAGCATCATCTCAGATCATCCAGGAGGCTCTATCCGTCGGCCAGTTGAATTTAATATACCCTTTCTCTACATGGGTACAGGGTAGTCTAGCTGGTCTAGTCTTTGGAGCGCACACCTAATTATTTAAGTGAATAAACGTCGATGAAAGTGAATTGTGCAGCAAATTGCAAATAGAAAACCCCGCAACTGGTGGGCGTATGTCAAATGTCAAATTCAGGAGAGTCCGCAACGCTTCGTTTGACATGAGAAAGTGGAGTGGAGTGTGTGTCATAAGCTGGCTGACACTGCTCGCCATTGATAACCCATACATATAGCATACATATGGTACATACATGAATGTCTGTAGCATTTTAGCACACACATATACTATATACTCACTTGTCTATGCCTCTGATGAGCACAACCCAGAACATTGTCTGCCATATGATCGTCAGCTCGTATTTAGTGTTTTTAGTAGCGGTTCTCCAGTCGTCGTGTGCGGTTCACAGGAACGCGACCCCTTTGCCACGGTCCGAGTCGGTTTCATAGTTGATGCGCAGATTATATACGATAGCAGACGGATCGTATTACAAGTAGTAGTAGTAGTAGTCAAGCTGCCGTAGAGTATATCATACATTGTTTAAGTAAAGAAAAGAAACGAGATCTGTTGATCTGTGGATCTGCGAGTAGAACTATGCCGCTTAGGCTCAATTGACCTGCTTTTGTGTTGTGTGTTTTAAGTAAACGCGTTAATTTGGTTTTTTGCGCGTAAAATGCGGAAATATTATATAAGAGGGTCATGCATCCAATAAATGGATTTTTCTAGCCCCAGTGCGATTGATAGCAAGTGCAAGTACGACTAGTGTAAGCCCATAAACCGTAAACCTAAGACTTTTATGTCCAGCCAAACAATGCCAAAAGCACGCAATAAAACACAGCCAGAAAGGCAAGCAAAGAGCTGCCAAGATGCTAAAACAACTGCCAGAATGGAAGAAGGAGGAAGGAGAAAGGGTATCGAGATGATACCACAGCTGCTGCCCCATCTGCTGCTGCTGCTGATGCTGGGGCTCTTAATGAACATATCCTGTGTGGCATGCGCTCGCGATCATCGTAGACAAACAAATCTGGAGGCCAAAGTCGGCTCGCATGTTGTCTTCAATTGTTACATAGATTTCCCATATGATTCCCCCATACAATATCTTGTGCACTGGAGCAAAGATGTAAGTCAACCATTTAACATTTCGCATACGTCACGTTGGCCAGCCAGTCATACACACACACACACACACAAACACACATATATATATAAATATATATATATATATATATCCCTACAGTTTTACCCTGCTTTGTGACACACGTCAGAGCACACACACTTTGAAATGGAATTGTCGAAATTATTAATTTATCAGATGCTCAGAGCCTCAGATACTCGCCACAAGAGGTGGACCCACTCCCTGACAGCTCCGACTGTCCTTCTGTCCAACTGACTGACCGACTGACTGACTGACTGACTGACTGACTGACTGAACGACCGATCAAGTGACTGACTTTAGTGGGATGCCAATCGCGCTTGGTTTGCTTTAATTGCAGTTACTGCTGGGACAGAAGTGGGGTAAAGTAGGGGGTGGAGGGGTGGAGTCCACAGGCATTGCACAGCGGAACAATAGTCAGTGTGCAACAGAGCAACGGGACTCTCACATTCATTAAAAAGGGCTTCGGCCATGGACTTTATGGCCGGGGCGGTAACTGGGCTGGTGGGTCATACGTAGCCTGGCTCTGGCCCTGGCCACTAATTAAACGCGGCCGCATGCAGTCAAAGGGGGCGTGGTATTGGGCAACCTGCCTTTTGGACCGTGGGTCATCGGGTTGTTGGGTTGATGGGTTGATGGGTTGATGGGTTGTGGGGCGTGTCTGCTTAAAGTTAAACGCGCTGCTCTGATTTCAGTATCAATAAACACTTTAAATTATTTCACAGCTCGAAAAGTGTCAACGTGAAGTGTGGCACAGATCAAAGAGGGCCAACAACAACAACAACAGCAGCAGACACAAAAATAGCAGCGGGAAACAGTTCAAATCAATTTCAATTTGAATTGAATTCAATCGAATTGAATGCCTGGCATTTTGTTGACAACTGTGAGTAATGCAATTAAATTCAATTGCAAATTCATTGATGGAACGCAACCCCACACCGACCCCCAATGCCCCAACGGCCACCCACACGGCGCTTATTTGTATTTAAATCAACTGAATTACAATTCATCGCGCTCCTGCACGCACAGTGCAGCCCTCAACCCTCAACCCCATTCCCCTGCATTCAAAACCGCTTGGCGTTGATGTTGGGGCTGGCGTCGGGGTTGTGATTGAGGTTGGGTTTCAGGTTGGGGTTGGGGTTGGGGCTGCGATTGGGATTTTGATTTGGATTGGAGCGCTGCTATGTGCTGTCTGCCGTCTGTGTCGAAAATGTTTTTAACTATTTGGTTGGTTGCTTAATTTACTGGCATTTCTGATACACACAACACACACCCAGCACACCGACACACACATGCTTGGCTGAGCCTTTATATTCTATACCCTGCACCCATTTAAGTTGGGTATAACGCAGTGTCAATCTCTGGCCTAATAAACTGCGTACATATTCTCATGCTTAGCATCACCATCAAATTATATTGCACATAAGAACTTCTGCCAGTTCTATAAGAGAGAACGGATCGGGTATATAGGTTATGCTCAGGTTATCTAACCCGATCCGATTATCAACATATAAGTAGGTCTGAGCAAAGGATTGTGTTTTCACTGAAATATAAATTGTTGGGTGTGTGTTAACCTCTTTCTCTTAAGATAGTGTTCCCAGTGTGAGTACAGGGTATCTTTGGTTCGAGCCGCCTCTCTTAATGAGAGATTATTGTATTGTATTAATGCATAAAATTCTACTCGGTCAACGGGTCATGATGTCATTTTGATAGATTCACTTTAATTGCGCTTAAAATGTTTTGTCTTTGTGTAAACTCAGCCGCTGTTTGGCGTCAATTAGTGCTCGTGTTGGGGACTAGGAGGTGGAGCAGATTTAAGCTTATAGAATAGAAAGATGGAGGAATAGTCTTATATGTGGTGGGGGAATGGGGGACGAGGAAAGGGTGAAACTAATTTAAAGGACATATGCGCCCACGGCCACGTCTGGGCAACGAATCAACAAAATATTTATGCAAATTCTCATGTGCGCAATCAGAATAGTTCTGAAATAAGTTTTCACGGCCGTCGCGAATTTGAAAATTTCGCATCACGTTGACTGAGGCGAGCGGTAAAAAATTACCGGATAAATCAAGTTACGTTTGTAATTTGTTAGATAATGTTGATAAATGTGCTCCAATGGCAACGACTACGTCAACGGTAGTGGCAGCAGCACCACCAACAGATGCCACTTGACACACACAGTTGGGTGTATTGGGTAGTCGCTGTCTGTGCACCTCAAACCCTCTAACCCACAGTCTAGCAGTCTGTTTCCCTATCTGCCTGTATGTGGCCTGGTGCTTAAAGTTGACAAAAATGATGCAACGCATCAGTTGCGAAAACAGAAACAGAAACAGAAACAAAAACAATGGCAACATTACAAACTCGTATATTTCTCATAGTCCGATTGAGGTGACATATGTACTCGTTATGTGGGTGACATGATGACATTGATGCTCTTCTAGGGCCCAAGGCCACAAGACCGGGAAGCTTATAGCTGAGTACTTAGCCGATTTCAATTAAAGCAATAGTCGACAAATAATGTCAATAGATCAAGCGACACTTGTGCCACACAATTAAAACTATCAAATTGCAACGGGCTGACACTTTCTGCGGTCATCAGCTATCAATAACTCGCCGAGAGCGCAGAGACTGCAACCAAATCCCCAGCATGTGGTTTATCACTGGGCGGATTGGGCCTACATATCAAGTGAATGCAACCAGCCAGCCGGGCTAACAGCCCAACTGACTAACTATCTGAATGTTGACGTGGCCAAGTGTGAAAACGTCAACGTAAACAAATTAAGCAACAACAAAAAAGGCAATTCGCTTCGAATTTGTTCCATTTGGACGCCATTTGCGCGTGAAGGCAATTAGGCTAAAGAGGGACGCAGACCGCAGCCTGTTAAACGGCATTTTAATAATTTCAATTTACAGTTTGCAAACTGTATTTTGTTTGCGCGTAACGCAATTAATTTTCATCTGTCGAAACATAATTGCCTGTTGCCACGGAATTATATTGAGCAAATATTTTATTGACAAATCCATTTAGCCCTAATGCAAACAATAATAGTTTAATCAATGATAAACACAACAATTTTCGCTGATTTATAAAACAGGACTAAACTGTTTCCAAATAAGCATGAGAAATTAGCAAAATCAATCAACAGACCGAAGGAAGGAGCAATTAAGTTTTCAACAGGACATTGGAAAGACCCAAGAAATGTATATTCTACTACTCCGAATCATTAGAGTTCAGTTCGGCTTAGGTTTACCCTAAAACGCCACGTGAGCTCATTTAAATTTGTCAACAATCCAAAGGCAAAGGAGCGCAGAGTCGGGGAAGACCCGGTACCGACCATTACACGGCCAGTCAACGTCCTCGGCTCCATTGCTACTGAATGGTGGAGGAGGGGGGGAAGTGAGTGGCACGTCACAGTAGTGAGCACAGCGGGTGTTTGCGAAAATTATAATGGCCTTTATAGAGATACCCAGAACTACACTGTACACACACACACACACACACACCGATACGGCTACATGTGTGTGTGTGTCATTAACTGTTACATTGCCAGGGCTGGCGGGGCATTCAATTATTTATTGTTTGGGCGCAGGTGTGTGTGTGTGTGTGTGACTGTGTGTGGCTGGGCAGTGTGCGTATGATTTATAACAGAGACAACATAGAAATTGTAATTTTACTATCAAATCAAAACAATCGTAAACTAATTGCGAATGACTGTTACTGTGATACCGTTGGGTTCCGCTCATTTGTAATCCGCCTCCTTCTCTTGACTTGGCAGAACAAGAAGATTTTCACATGGTACGAGAATGAAACCTCTACGAATGAACTGTTCAATGGACGCCTGCATCTGGTTACCCATCATCCGGATCTGGGCAGAGCGTCGGTCAACCTGACGGCCATACGTGAATCTGATCAGGGCTGGTATCACTGCCAGGTCATCTTCCCGAACCGTTCGCCCAGCGTGCGCAATAACGGTACACGCTATCATCTGGCGGTGCAGGGTGGCTCCCTCATAAAAATACCACCCGTCAACCAGACCATAATGGAGGGTCAGACGGCATTCTTTCACTGCGTCATGAAGTATCCAGACAACTCGCAGGCTTCCTGGTACAAGGACGGAGTGCTGCTGCAGGAGGTCCAGGATCTGCTAAGGCGCTCCTTCTTGGGGCCCGAAGGCAGCCTCAGCATAGATCCCACCATGATGAGCGATCTGGGCGAGTACGAGTGCAAGGTGCGCAACCAAGAGGGTGATCTGCAAACAGCCAAGGCCTTTCTCAACATACAATGTGAGTGAGCTCTGATCCTAGTTGTCTCCTGTCTTGGATTAACCCATGCTTATTCTTGCACAGATAAGGCCAAAGTGATTTATGCACCATCCGAGGTTTTCTTGCCCTATGGCCAGCCGGCCGTGCTTGACTGCCACTTCCGGGCGAATCCTCCGCTCAAAAACCTACGCTGGGAAAAAGATGGCCTGCTCTTCGACTCGTACAATGTGCCCGGCGTTTTCTACAAGAGTAACGGCAGCCTGTTCTTCTCCAAGGTGAACGAGAACTACGCGGGCACCTACACGTGCACGCCCTACAATGACCTCGGCACGGACGGGCCCTCGCCCGTCATTAGCGTAATTGTGTTGCGCCCACCCATATTCAGTGTTACACCGAAGGCGATTTACATACAGAAGCTGGGCGAGACGGCGGAGCTGCCATGCGAAGCCATCGACCGGGACGGAAACAATCGCCCTACCATTATGTGGAGTCGGGTAAGTCCGACTTGCATTGTCATAACCCTGCCCCCATCCCTGCCCTGTCTCCCCACCTGCCTGACCCCCCTGCCATCCTGCACCCAAAATGGCAAATGGGCAAATGGACCATGCGTTGGGCATCGGGCAGCCTGGTTGCAGTTTTGCTTGATTGCATTTTGAAATATGCATGTGTGTCGTGGATAGCTGCACCTGCACACTCCACATGTATGAGTGTGTGTGTGTGTGTGTGTGCACAACACATTTTTGCGCTACTGAGTCTGATTTAACTAATTTACACACACAGAAAGATGGCCAGGCCCTACCCGTGGAGCGGTACAGCTTCAACGGCGGCAATTTGACCATCACGAACCTAATTGAAGCGGACCGCGGCATGTACGAGTGTGCGGCGACCAATGAAGCGGCAACGATAACGGCTGAAGCTGAATTAATGATTGAGAACATCGCGCCACGCCCACCCTACAACCTGACAGCCAACAGCACAGAGACATGCATAACCATACGGTGGCAAGCAGGTAAGTCCAACCAACAGACAGAAAACATCAAATTACGAAATCCCCCATGGACGTTGAGTGGAGATAGAAGCGACGACCGATGTGGATATGTCCATGCAAATATACCAAACGATGTACGAGTACTACCAACTTTTTACCAACAGGATATCAGAGACCCCATCTGGAGTACACTGTGTGGTATCGGTTGACCGATGCGCCGGAATGGCGAACGCTGCGCGTCCTGGACAAAACCATTATGGAAGCCACAGTGCAGCATCTACTGCCCGGACGGGAGTACGAGTTCATGGTGCTCAGTCAGGATAAGTATGGAGATGGCATGTTCAGCAAACAGTTCCGATTTAAAACACAAGGTGAGAGCATAAAGATGCGACTTAGACTGTTTGTGACAATTGTCATCCTTTGCAGACTCGCCGATTCGGGGAGAAGACTTTGATGCACAGCAACTGCAACACCAACAGAATCAGCCGCCTGTCGTCGGAGGATTGGGTGCACCCTGGAATCTGAGTGTCATAAACAATCAACAGGGCTGGCTACTGCACTGGGAGCATCCGACGAAAGGCCTGGAGACGCTGCGACTTTATACGGTGCGCTGGTGGAAGGAACCGGAGCATTTCCTTATCGGCACCACCGAAACTTTTGATAATTTCTATCAGCTGCGACACTTAAAGGAGGACGCTTCCTTTAAGATTCAGGTGGTTGCCGTCGGCGCTGATAACCAACAAGTAGCTGGACCTGAGCTGATACTCGATGTGCCCTCCCAGCGCAAGGTGCGGGCCCTGATCATAGGTAGCTCTGTGGCCATCATATTCCTTCTCTGTGCACTGTGCGCTTTTTTATACGTGAAAAGGAATTGCCTTCAGCATTTGTTTGCCCGGGGCAATGATGGAGGCAGCGTCGACGAGGACACAGCTGAAAGCGGGGACTGCGACAGTGACCAGGAGCGCGACAGCCGCAAAATTCGCGAATCCTCCTGAGTAATGCAGATCAGATGGAAGTTCGGGGAGGGCAGTGAAAATTCCCAGCCAAGTTGTTCATTGAGCGTTACATTTGTGCCACTTTAAAAAAGAAGATTTACGCGTTTGATCGTAACTCAGTACCATATAATACTATTTTCTAATTTATTTATAGCTTTTATTTGTATCATAAAGTTTCACTAATGCTTTAAATGTAAACTTCGAACTAATGAATATCGAACATTAAAATCAACAGCCATTTAAAAATGATTTTAAATTGCCCGCCTTATGGGCAGCACTTTTCCAACTGCAAAGCTTGTACTAGCATACATATGTTGTCCCTTTCCCACAGCCTGAGTTCAAAGCACATACACATTGTGAGGCTTGTCATGAGAGTAACAGAGATAAAGTCATACTGCTGGGTACCCCAAAGCTTTTGAATATGAAAGCTTTCACAAAAAGCTTTCAACGCGCCAAATAATAATTCTAACGGCTTTTCGAATTCCCTATACAAGGCAAAAAAATATTATAATATAATACTCCCACTGTCGAATAAGGTCAAGCTATAACGTTTGTTTGGAACTCTAGGCTTTATTATCAAGCTAGGTCGGGCTTTTATATATTAGCTATCAGCATTGTATGTAAATTAGGCGATTGCATTCTCCGATATCAGGTTCGTACGAGTATTATCCTAAGCTCTGCATCAAAAAGACACTTGTATGTTTGTATGCAAGCTGTCAGTCGTCTAAGCCCAGTTGTCGCAACGCAAGCGTTATGAAAAAGTAATTTTATTTGATTACAGCCATAAAGATAGTTATTTTCCGATCACGACATATCGTTTCGAAGGTAAGGAAAAAAAACACTTGAATGCACCGGAAGATGTGTCTATGTATGTAAAAAGGTAACGGTGAGCCCAAAAGCAATTGCATTGTACTCAAAGCTACTCATGGTTGGATACGTTTACAGCTACGACAGGTTCAATTGATATAACCCACAGCCCAAACCTCACCAAATGTTTTGTACTCGCCCTGCTTTGATGCAATTACTGCGAGTAGTCGGCCGGTCGCGTGGCTTGTGACAAGTGCGAACATGTGCGAACATGTGCAACACTGACCCCAATTGCTTCGCACCCATCGGAGAGGAGGAGCCTAAGAAGGGACCCCTACATAAGTAGCACAACATTCAATTTCATTTTATTGAATATTATCTTGAAGCTGAAGGCAAAGCGAAGTAAAACAGCGTCCAGCAGCTGATATGAGATTCTATTTCCAAGAAAACCGACTCTACCAGGTGATAGATGAGTCTTTGGAAGTCAATTCCAATCACATTCATCTGATGTGTACCTTGATCAAATAAAGAAACAGTAGACTCTACCTCTGCTCTACCTGCTGCGTTTTGTATTTGTATATACGATATACAATATATGGCACATGATTTGAATAGTAGATCTGAAAGTGACAAATGGGATGATTAAATTAAGTCTCTGCTCGAAAGAACTACCTCCCGCTCTCTTACAATATGGTAAACAATCAACTACTGATACGAGTTCGAGCACAGCTGCAAGAATGCTTCTTCTTGGGAATTCTCGACTAGAAGATACTTCTTACCCAGTTTAAGTGTAGATATATTCAGAAGGATAATAAAACTCCCCTCTTAACCTTGAATGATTCGATGAGTTTCAATTTGGTTTATTCTACAACGCTTTCCGTCTTCTTTGTAACACCCTTTACTCATTATGCAACGAAAGAGTATACATAAAATAAGGTCAATGTTATTATTAACGCCACATTTTGTCTCTTTCTCTCTTTGTGCATAGCTCATAATTTGTTGATTCAGCACTTTTGCTGCGGGGTCTAACAGTTTGAATAAAATATATAAAAATATGAACATATATTCTGTTTACAATTAAGTATGTGTATCTTTGTATATGAACATGTGTATGTATGTGTATCTATGTATATACATACAAACTTGTGTATGTATATATGATCGTCATAAATGGACACTCGTATTGCTCATGTTGTACTCGGCTTGAGATCGCAATTCTTTTTGTTTTTAATTCATGCCGTTTGACGTTTGCTTTGTTTTCAATCTGAGTAAGTCAAGGGAGAGTGCAGGGTACAGCGAGTGCAGTTCAAAGTTCAATCTAAATGAGCATTCAGAGGCAGTGCTTGATTATCAAAGTACACGACAATAAACTTTAACATTAAGTGTAAGAAATATAAAGGAATCTTTATGAAGGCCCCCACTTATACACAAATAGGTGTCTATAAAAAGCATCTCCCAGTGTAGTTTCCAACAGACCAAGGTGCGGGCAAAAGAAGAAACCAGTTCGAGTGCATTTGCACTCGACTCAAGTGCAGCGGCGATCAGCAGTGCTCCATTGGGCACTGGGCATGTTTACGAACAGCTGTTAACAGTCAGCTGAAGCACACTGTTATGACACATGCGCACAGCAGAGCGTGCCGCACACACACACCTACATACATTGTACTATGGATGCAGAGGTCGTAAAGAGTGTGGCAACATTGAGTAGCAACGAACAAACAAAGCTACTACATTATAATGACGCAGCAACAGCAACAGCAACAGCAACGGCAGCAGTGCCCCGTCTCTGCCCCCCCTCAATGAAACGAGCCTTTCGCCATTGACGAAACAAAAGTAGCGTCGCTGCGTCGTACCCACTGTTATAAACAAAGGCACTGAGAGAGGGAGACAGCGTGTGAGAGAGAGAGCGGGAATAACTTAATAGATGAATGAGCGACAGATGAAGGAAGAGAGAGGTGAGCGAGAGTCGTCGCGTAGTCAAGCAGCAGCAGCAGCAGCAGCAGCAGCATTTGTCGTGCTCAGAGTTCGGTTTCAATTTCAGTTCTTTTTCGTTCGCGCTGCGCTCAAGTTGCCTCCCGCTGCAACTTTTGGGGAAAATCGTCGCGCGACCCGCCAAAGAAAAACACGTTTAATTCTTCCTCTTCTTAATTATTCTTTGCTCGGGCAGCTGATGTGTATATTGGTTGGTCTCTTAAATTAGACCAAAAGACTGTCAACACAATCTTCAGTTCTTAGTTCTTGGCTGGAGGAGCTGCTACTGCTACTGCTGCTACCGCTGCTGCTCCTGCTTCTTCTGGTAGCCCCTCTACTTCCCCTGCCACTCTTGGTGCTCGCATCTCAACTTAAAACAATTACGTATTACATATATTACTAAGCAGAGACAAAAGCTTTATATGTGTTCATGCCTGTTACTGTGTTAGTGTGTGTGTGTGTGTTTTAGCAACAAATGAAAATTCATGTGAAATATTTGGCTAGGAATTGTGCCTAAAATAAAGCTGGCAAGCAGAAGCATCCCGCGGGTCAGCGTATATTTTTATGAGTGCTCAAAGCATAAGAATAAACCAAAATTAAATAGAAAATTAAATAATAAAACAGGAAAATAAACAATTTATATGAGCTGGAAATTCATGGAACAAATTCCTCTGGATTCTGTTTGAGGTGAGCTGCGAATACTACGAATAGCCAAAAGCTATTTACGAAAACAATTTAAGGAAGTGGCGAGATGAAAATGAAACTGCGTTGTCTCTAACGTGCCTCCTGGTTGCATGGTGCGTGGTGGTTGTTTGTTGCACGCACATTGCTGCAACCCTCCCCCGCCGCTCCATTAACAAATTGCAGCAGCCACACACTGTTACCCCACCAGTAGCACCGTCCCATTTCACTTTCCCTTGCCACCCCACAGACTCTCATCATATTTATAGAATCATTTTCAAACAATGAATTGAAATAGTATAAATATATGTGGAAAATGAAATTAAATATATTCTCATATGTATCACTCAAAGATTTCCCGTTTGTATCTTTTAAGTGCGCGTGCGTTCTGTTTACCTTTTAATCTCTCTTTCTCTCTTTCTCTCTTTGTCTCTCGTTTTCTGAGTCTCTTTATTTCACGCTCCGGCTCTCAGCTATTATGGGCGAGAGCGGAAAAAAGTTGGCAAAACAAATTTGTTTTTAATTGCTTATTGTCGCTTTATGTTTATGAATATTTATCCAAATATAAATTTGTGAGCAAAACGATCTGTCAGTGTGATTTAGAAACAGTTTCTATATACACTATATATACCATATAAACATATAAGTTTAATGCGCCAAAACAACTGGCAAAGGTAAAATATTCATAAAATGATAGCACACCCTTAGTGCGTGCCACTAACCCACTTGGAAAGGGTTTAAGGTAGGACCACGGCTCGCATAATACTCCCACGCATAAGAAGACATCCTAGTTGTTATTCCAAAAGATTGCAGAACTGCCAATTTCAAATGAAATATCTGAAGACGTGAATATCTGAACTAGACACTGCACTCATATCGGACAGTTCGTGCGTTTCAGCTGATAAACCAGACGAGAACGAAGAGATTAGCACTCCCCGGTGGTCCCTTACCGAGTATCTATCTCTGATAAGGAGACGAGAATTAGTCGCTCGGTTTATCACAGCCAGACAAACCAATCTATCCGTTGATCGTATATAGTACCCCTCTATAAGGTATAATCTGTACCATTGTTTTCGCTGAACAGCTGTAATCTTATCAGAAAGCCACCTGCTTGTGTCGATGAGTGCAGTTGAACTCAGAAGTTGGGTTTAGTTCCCAGGATAAGAGCAACTGCACTTAGCTTCTATATGAAGGTCCCCTATCTCCCTCTTCACCCATCTTTCCATCTATATCCCAACTCTGCGGCTGGACAGCTGGTTCAATTTGGCCATTGACATTTGTCGCCTAACTTTACTTACAGGACGTCAGACATTGGCATTGAAGGGTAATTACTTAATAATTCATGTGATTGAAGTCCAGCAGCAGGAGAAGCAGCTGCCAGGGCGATTGCAATTGAATTTCATAGAATTTCTTATAGTATCTAATGGGACAGCATAGAGAGGGAGAGAGAGATAAAGAAAGAATAAAAGATACTGAAGAAACTTAACAAAACTTATATCCTTGGTTTGATTCTATGTATAAATTATAAATTTCTTTGCAGCTGTTTGTGATGAGAGAAGGAAGCGAAGGCGGAGGAGGAGAAAATCAGGAAACTGCATTATTTATAGACTTCCAGCAACGCAACTAGCAAGCAAGCCAATAAATTGTGAATAATGAATAATTCACGATAATATCAAATGGGCAGCAAACTCAGAAACTAACATGTAAATAAAGGTAGAAAAGGAAGAACTTTATTCAACGCCAAATAAATAAATATAAATCCACAAAAACAAAAAGAAAAACAAAAGCAAAGTAACTTTAAGGTTCACAAACAAACAACATCCAAGGGCTGGTTGATTGACTGAGAGAACCCAATGCTAATAGCCACAGTCTAAGTTAACACACCGAGAGAAACACTCATAGCGATTCAGGCACCCACAATTGAAGGTCTAAGCCATGGATGAGTTGCGTTCCTCGAATATTCCACTTGTGGACAAGGAGAACGGATGCAGCGCCGTCATACTGCCGGCCAAGGCAACACCCACATCAACATCCACATTGGAAGCACTCAATGTGGTTCAGTACAAGAGCTGCATTAATGGAACTGCAGCAGCCACAACAAGCCACAACGAGGAAGGAGCAGGAGGAGGGAGTGCCAAGTCTGAACCGGTGCCACTACTGAATCCGCTGCAAGCGCTACGCGTCAAGAAGTCTAACGACCTGAAGCAATGCAATGCCGACTATGGGTGAGTACCGTTCGAATAACAATTTCATCATCAAATCCGTCCGACGCTAATGGGATTAACATAGATTATGTTTAAGCTAGGAATGGGGATACGGGTCTGGTAATGGGATACGTCAGCGATGTGCGCTCTGGACAGGCCAAAACCCAGGGACATTTATTTGGGTACGTGTCAAGGCCAAAAAAAAAAACAGGGACTTCATATTTTTTTAATGAGCACCGAATTTGGGGCGTGTTTAGTTCACACGGAAGTCCTAGAAAGTCGCTGTGTGTGGGTGGAGGTGTGATTAAGTCATAATCTTCCGCCAAAGTATCTGGCTAATCAGACAAATCACGCTAGGACACTTTACCGCCGCCTTTGTCCACTTGTCCTATAAATCAAGAGCCCTGCAACTCCTGGCTACTAGGTCGCGCCGGGAACTACTCGTAAATCAGGCCAATGAGATACTAAAATTAGCGCAGTCTGATAGTCTGATAGTCTGATAGTCTCATAGTCTGACAGTCTGACAGTATGGCATCCTTGGCTAATATTCGGCGTTGCTGCCATGCGACGCACACACGCAAGAGGTGTGCTTCTCCCAATTCCCTCTTCGGCTCCACGAAGACAGTTGCAGGCAGCAGGCAGCAGGCAAAAAATCGATGGAGAACAAACGTAACAGGCCTCCTTGGAGTTTCCTGGGCATCATTGGCTCCTTTTCTCTTCGTTTCCAAGCAGCTACACGAATCGCGTGACAGGCTGAGAAATGTCCCGCCTCGCAGGATCAGGAGCTTTTAATTTATGCACAGTTGTATAACACAATTTAAAAATACATTTGCATGAATGAATAACTCCTGTATTAATAATCCCAGAATTGATGGCAAGATTGTACAATAAATTCGTGCTGTAAGCGGAATACATTATACGAGCCTAACGAGAAAGGAACCCCAGTTTAGTTTCCGTACGTTGTGGAATCGATATGTGCATACGGACAAACAAACGTGGTAACTGCTAAATAGAATTACTTAAACGGGTGCAGATGTCACCTGGTGTCCAATGGTGTCCGCCCCACAACTTAATAATAGTCCTCTTATCCGTTTTACGTGTTCAGTAAAAAAAAAACTGCTGATGTGTCAAAGGCGCCAACGTGGCCAAGAGGGGGTGGGATGGGATGGAATAGTCTCTCAGTGACTATGGCAGCCATGTATGAATGAAAGGGCAATGTCACAAGCACAAGTTTACTGGGTATTCAGGTATTTTGGCCTTGGACTTCGTGTGGCCCTGGACCCAGAGTACCGTAATTAAAATGCTAATAGAGAATCTAATATAACATTCAGGCGCCCACGTTCAAATCAATGCCGCACAGTTGAAGTCCACTAAACGCCCACAATATACATACACAATATACTCGTACGTACACATGGTCGAACCTCTACCCGCACCTCCTTTCCGCCCCCTAGCCGTATGTAATTAAAATGGTACATCCTAGTCCGACCGGGCACGTCCCATCCCTTCCTGGTACCAGCTCCAAGTCGCAACAATTGCACGGCTGGACTTTTCCGTAGCTTTAGGCAGCTAGCTCGGCTCAGGTTCTAAACGGAAAGGAGGCACCAGGCCCCCAGGGAGGAAGAAGACAAGTCATAAAAGAGCTTTAAATGCTTGACACATCCTTTGTTTCCCTCCAAAGTACTACCCTCTGTCATAGTATCCTACTGTCGCCATTGCCATAAATAATAAACCACACACACACACACACTTACTATTACATATACGGTACGTAGAGGCTTTCATTCACATTTCGAAGAGTGGGCCTACATGACGTATGAGCAACTACAACGACTGCGAAGAAAATAAAGCGCCGCCAAACAGTAAAAGCCAAAAGCATAAGCCAAAAGACCAACAACCAACCAGCCAACCAGCTAACCATTGTGTGAAATAATAGCCAGAAAAAATGAATAAATACCCGTCGAAGAATAGAGAATACTCTACTGTAAAACTACTACTAGTAAAACGTAACCAGCTCGTCCTTGTGTTTGGTTATAGCAACAGTTCCTGGCCACAGGAAGGGTATTAAACTTCGATACTATATAACTATGCGGCAGCAACGGCGGCGCCGCATGCTTGGAAAAATCGAACAAGGCACCAAGTGTTCCAAACTTTTCCGTAGTCAGTTTGAGTTGAGTTCAGTTCAGTTCAGTTTAGCTCTCTGCGAGTGCCTTACGGGCTAAATTCTGCTGGTGTTTAGTGTGTGTTTTTCAGTTATTTTCTCCTTTCGTTGTTTTTTTGTTTATCATTGCAATTTGCCTTTAAATATTTATGTGATATATGCATAAAAGAAGAAGAAAATATGTCTAAATTGTGCTGCCTTCACGCAGATGGGCCGTAATGCGCTGTCGTTGTCTTCGTCGGTTCTTAGCTCGTTCCACCGGGAAGGAGAAGCCGCGCAACGTGTAACGATTGTGCAATTCAAAATTCCGTTTACTTTACCCGTACACTCGACAAACGTATGGGCGGCCCGTCATAAAATAAAAAATTAAATAAAGAGAATAAACAAGGAGACAGCTGGGCGCCTGAGTTGCCAACCTGCTAGTTCCTAGCAGCTGTCATATCCTCGAAGGCTTTGCTCGAGGCTTCGCACAAGTCGTCAAGGCAGCCATAAAAGTCAACATCGTCGTACTCTTCAGACACATTGACCTTTTCCCACACTCCGAGGTCAACTAGTCAGCACAGTCAATTGAGACATCCACATTCACTGAACCACCCGCTTCCGCCCAATTGACCCCCAACAACAGACATCCTCGTTCTTACATAGAGGAAGAGACTATCGTTAGATAATAACTAGTTTTAAAACCTCTGTGTCAGCTCTTACCTGTTAATTTTTACGGCTATAGCTTTATTGCCGTAGGTTCAACAGCACTTGCCTCCCTATCACCCACTATCATCCACTGAACTCCCTATCAGCAATCAGGTATCAAGTATCAGTTATCAGCCATCGGTTGTGCTCGGCGTCTTTGTTTGTTGTTTATTTTGTGAAGTCCGTGAATTTTCGGCTTCTGCCAGAATGAGAGTTATTTTATTTATTTGTCGCCCCAATTGAAAGTGTCATCATAATTAACACAGAAAGAGATAGAGAATATATTCCGCAGTAATATTCCTACATGTACTCGTACTCCTATTAATAACAATAAATGTGACTCTCGCTTAGGCTAGACATCAGATCAGTTACCAAGCTGGTTTTTCTATAAAAATGCCTAATTGTCGCTCAGCGCGGATGATCTAATGCCACAGACTGTCTGATATTTCCTGTTAGCTTTAATCACTGCTACACACAACAATTTAACAACACTCTGACCCCAGCAAAGTGCGGCCAAAGTTCAATCTATACACCATATTGTAGCATCTACTAGGAACTACGAGTACTGAGAGTAATACTAGATTCTTGCAGTAGCAGCCGCTTTACGAGGCACATGTAAATCGATAAAATGATATACTAAATGGGCGCTAGGAACGTGGCAACAATTAAAAGATTCATACACACTTGCGTATACCCTGCAACCGCACCTATAAGAGAAGGTATATATCGCCTGTATATACACCAGTTCCAGATATATTTTCAGAGTAACTTACACTCTCGCATATAATTAAAGCTAGAATTTCATATAAATCAAATGATAAGCTAAAAAGTTGCTCAAGTATTTGTTCCCAGCTCATTTCCAGGTAACACGTGTTTCATGCACACAGTCACATACAGGGTATCTGCTAGTCGGGCAGGTTGATGACAAGTTGTTTGATTGCGTGCGAATTGTTTGCTTATTTCTTGGCTAATTAGTTGCACAGGTTTGCAGTAGAAAAGAATTGGTTGTAAGAGAGAATTCCAAACGCTCTTGGCCCACACATATTGAGACTGAAGAAAGACAGAAAAGAAAGAAAGGTAATATGTCCAATGTCCAGTGGACTTTCTGTCTTCTCTGGTCTTCTCTCTAGCGAGTCGAATACATTTCGCAAAAAGCGTTTCGTTTGCTGCCGTTGGTTGCTGTGGTTCGACGAGTTCGCTTGGCCTCCTCCTCGTTGGCTGTTTGGAGAGGGGAAGGGAGGTGAGGGGCAGTGAAGCTTCGTCGAGTTCGTTAACATTACATTGCACTGCTCGAAGGCGAGTTCTGAGTACATGTGCACTTAAAATGTACCCAGCCGGGCCAGCAGTTGGTGCACGCGCACTGAGACATTCGCGGCAACGTTTCGCGATAGATGGCGCACCACAGCCAAACTGCGAGTGAACTTGTGTGTGTGTGTGTGTGTGTGTGTGTGTGTGTGGATGTGGCTGTGGCTGTGACTAATGACGGAAGTAGGTGCGCAGGGGAAGTGCGCGGAAAGACACGTTTTTATCGCGAAGCAGAGTACAACACAAAGAAGAAACTAACTCGGTGACGTTGAATCGTTTGATTGTTTGTTTGTTTTTGTTGTTTCTTTGGATACGGAATAAAAACAATCGCTTGTGTTGGCCATTTGCCTTTGGTGTTGGCTAAGTATTGGCAAGAGCTAACGGCCAACAGCTGATTTGACTTCTGTTTTGTGGCTTTTCGCGCTCTTGGCTCACGGCTGATTGCTGACTGCTCACAGACAGGTTTCTGGCTGGAACTCGATTATTGCACTTGGCTGTAATTTGTGGTTGCGTACCCGTTTATAAGAAAACGCAGAATCAACTGATGATAGAGTATGTATATATTCGAGTATATACAGTCCGGAGTCCGGTTTAACGAAATCGAATAGTTCGTTATTTCGAGTACTCAACTGAGGACCGCTGTCGCGAATCCGGACGTCTACTGTATATCTATTTTCAGCCCTTTAAGAGCTACTTCGAGACAGTGTGAGAATTCAAATTGATTCATCAGATACACAAATGATATTGCTAAAGCCATCAACAGATAGTAATAATTATCCTTTGAAGATAGTTTTTTCCTACAAATTATGATAAATATTTTCAAATTAAAATCAAGTTTCATATTTTGAATAGATCTTCTGTTTGAGAACAACTGAAACGATAGCTCTATCTAATATTCGTCACTCTTTATGGGACGTGCTCTCACACAATGTGAATGGACGTTGATAAGCAGCAGCGGCAACGAAACACAACAAAGCTAGATATGGCTGTGGTATATCTACAATACATATATGCACTTGCATTGGACTTTAGAATACTAGATATACTATATGCAGATAGCTCAAGTGTTAATTGTTTACTTGGGCTCAGTTTGGGCAGTTGGGTGATTAGGCGGCGGCTTGGGATCTTAAGTTTACAGCAATTAGGCATTAAATCCATTCATCATCAGCTGTTTGGCTGATTGAAGTAGTTGGCAGTCGAAGCTGTATTTTCAATTGGCATTAGCTGCCCAAGCGTGATTCTCGTGCAGTCTCTCAGTTTATGAATAGCGTTCCACTGAAGCTATCACACACGATATGGGCCATATGGGAGACTTTGCCCTTGATGATTGATAGAAGTGGGACTGGAGTGGGGGAGGTGTCATTGATGTTGATTGAATCTGTCGACTCAGCCATGCTGATGCTTTATTGATTGATTGGTCTATTGACTGCTGCTTATTTAGTCTGTGGATCAGCTCGTGATAAAAAGATACCCCATAGAATTGGTAGACGATGGAATTGAAGATGAAAAATTGAAAGTGTGAAAAGCGTGTGAAAGCAAGAAAGAAGCATGCCAAAGAGCTTGGAGCTGACGCTGATGCACTGCAGCAGTCTTGACAGCTGTCACCTGATGCAACAGCAGCCGCATCCTTCAGAGAAGCTCTGTCATGGGGACGGGATACAGAACTCCAACTTCGAGTCATCCACCTTGGATGTGCCGTGCAGGCGATCCGCTTACGCAGAGTCCTATGCAGACCTATTTCAGGATGTGGCTAAGTGTAAACACCAACGCACACAGCGTTCCCTCTCCTTTGTCCAGACGAAGCTGACGAAGAACGGATGTGTCAGTGCACTACAGCGACCCGAGGATGGTGCTCCCTGTTGGCTTAGATCGCTCAAGTATATAGACATAATTTAGCGATAGTTTTGTAAAATAAAACATAACCTAATAAATTATTAGTTTATTAATAATCAATGAATCTCTACAATTTCGTTTCCTTGCAGCTCGCAGAATAATCTGTGCAATGGAAAACTCAATTCGAACAGCCACAACAACCACGTGCTGGCCCCAAAGATCCAAAACAATGCCAGCAACAGTCCGAATGAACAAAAGAAGGGCACCATATCGCTGACACATCTGCCACAGCGTCCGCCAGTGGACATTGAGTTCTGTGATATCTCCTACTCGGTGCCGGATGGACATAGTCGCGGCTTCAAGACCATTCTGAAAAGCGTCTCGGGAAAGTTTCGCAATGGACAGATAACTGCCATTATGGGACCCTCTGGAGCGGGCAAGAGCACACTTATGAACATCCTGGCTGGCTATAAGTGAGTGCGAAACGGGATTAAAACTGTATTTATTGGGTCATTGCTAACTGAAATCTCTTGCAGGACCTCCCAGCTAAGCGGCTCCGTGATGATAAACAGCAAGGAGAGGAATCTACGACGTTTCCGTAAACTCTCCTGCTACATTATGCAGGACGATGTTCTCATTGCTAACTTGACTGTGCGTGAAGCGATGATGGTGGCAGCCAATCTAAAGCTTGGCAAGAACATTATAACCTATGCAAAGGGTGTCGTTGTTCAGGAGATCCTGGAAACAATTGGTCTGAAGGAGTCGGCCAACACGCTAACCTGCAATCTGTCAGGCGGCCAGCGGAAGCGTCTATCCATTGCCCTAGAGCTGGTCAACAATCCGCCGGTCATGTTCTTTGACGAACCAACCTCTGGCCTGGACAGCTCCACCTGCTTCCAGCTAATATCACTGCTCAAATCATTGGCGCGTGGAGGTCGCACCATCGTCTGCACAATCCACCAGCCGTCGGCTCGTCTCTTTGAGAAGTTTGATCATCTCTACCTGCTGGCTCAAGGTCAGTGCGTGTATGAGGGTCGAGTCCACGGCCTGGTGCCCTATCTGTCCTCCCTGGGATATGTGTGCCCCTCGTACCACAATCCCGCTGACTATGTGCTCGAGGTTGCCTCCGGCGAGTATGGTGAGGCGGTACCCAAGCTGGTACAGGCCGTGAAGAGCGGCATTTGCAAGAAATACATGCACAAGGACTATGGCAGCAACTTGTCGCATGCCAAGGGCATTGCCAACGATATCATCAAGGGGAATGGGAGCGGCGTGGACAATAGCAATGGAAGCGCAAACAACACAACAGTTAACACTCTATCGACGACCACGGCAGCTACGATCACATTGGAGGACGAGAAGCCGGTCAAGCCATTGGATACAATTACAGATGATACAGACGAGTTAGCCGAGCTCAAACCACCGAAGCTGGAGGCACAGCAGTCCCAGAACTCTGACTGCAGCATCATCAACATGCCCGTGAATAACGAAGACAGCTGCAGCTTCAGTTCGTCGAAGGGCGGACAAAGCCAGAACGCCGTGTCCGGCGGCAACGTCGTAGTCGGATGCATGACCTCCTTGCTGGACTCGCACGAGAGCGTCGTCACATTGCCCAACAAGACGGGCTTCCCCACCAGCGGCTGGACACAATTTTGGATATTGCTGAAGCGTTCATTCCGGACAATCATGCGGGACCGAATGCTGACGCACATGCGCCTCGCCTCGCATATTATTGTAGGAGCCATCATTGGCATGATCTACTACGATGTGGGCAATGAGGCCAGCAAGATCATGAGCAATGCCGGCTGCATCTTCTTTGTCTCCTTGTTTACGACCTTTACAGCCATGATGCCCACCATCTTGACATGTATGTTCCACCTACAGACAGACTCCCCACGGTTCTTCTATAAATTCTTGTATTTATCTTTCACAGTTCCCACGGAGATGTCGGTGTTTGTGAGAGAGCATCTCAACTACTGGTACTCTCTCAAGGCTTTCTACTTTGCAAAGACCCTGGCCGACATTCCTTTTCAGGTATGTCGCTTACTTCTCTTTCACCTTGCCGAATGGTTTTAACAAGGCGCTTATCTAAATCCCAACAGATTGTCTTTTCGAGTGTTTTTGTCCTGGTCGTGTATTACCTGACGTCACAGCCAATGGAATTGGAGCGCATCTCAATGTTTGTGCTAATCTGCGTGCTCAACTCTCTGGTGGCCCAGTCACTGGGTCTGCTCATTGGTGCTGGAATGAACATCGAGACGGGAGTCTTCCTTGGTCCCGTCACGACAATTCCAACTATTTTGTTTTCGGGCTTCTTTGTTAATTTTGATACTATACCGGCGTACTTGCAGTGGGTCACATACGTCAGCTACGTTCGATATGGCTTCGAGGGTAAGTCCTGTCCGTTTCTATGTCCCAAAAGATTCAGTGATTAATGAGGGTCTTCTTTCCCATATACGAGCAGGTGCCATGGTGTCTATTTATGGCATGGATCGCGCCAAGCTGCACTGCAATGAGATTTACTGCCATCATCGAGTTCCCAAGAAGTTCCTCGAGTGGATGTCGATGGAGGATGCACGGTTCTGGGTGGACGCGGTTGCCCTGATAGGTATCTTCTTCGCTCTGCGCATTATTGCATACTTTGTGCTCCGCTGGAAGCTGCACATGATACGCTAAGTTGGGCAGAGGGTTTCCTTTTGGATTCGTTGTAGCCCCCTAGTATTAGGTTTAGTTTGAACCATTTTAATCTTGTATATATACGATTATATATTATATAGAGTACGCGAAATAGGAACACATGGTTCGAGTACTGTAAATAGGCGTAGTTTTATGGTGCTTCGAGTTTACGTTTCAAGTTCATTTGCGATACGAGTAGACTACAGATATGTGTATAATTAGTGGATATTATCCAATACGGGTTTTTTATTAATGTATTTTCATTGTAACGGTTCTATAAGTATACCAACTATAAGGATAACAAGTACGAGTAGATCACACACACTCACGCTCTCAAGCATTTTGGCCAACACAATTCGGAATTCCCATAACTATTATATACAATATATAAACACACGCAGAACACAATGCAATGCAACACATTGACATTTAAATCTTGTGACCAAGCAGAAGAGTCTGAATTTAAATAGGTTGAAATTTATAACAAATTGTAGACAAGTCGTTAATCTAGCTTTATAGCTCTATAGTTATTTTCTTCATACTATACCAATTAGGATACGAGAACCCTCTAACCAAAACAAAATCTTCCAGATCCTTCAAAAATCCAGTTTTCCCAACGTTCTATTAATCACTCCGTCCCTATGTTGAAGGCACTCCGGCTGCCCGGTTATCCGGCTCAACCGGGACCTATATATACACCAATCCACCTTTTGTCAATCTTTTTAAGCTGCTTTCTATAGAAATTACATTGTGTGTTAAATGTGTTCAACCCAAGCTGCAATTTTGATAATTAGAACCTCAGTTAATAGGAGACACATATGGTAAACCTTGTGATATGAAGAGCACTACTGTAATAAGACACTCGAAAGCCCACATATAAATTATAGAATCGCAATCGTAATCGCAATATCAATCGCAATCGCAATCGTAATCGCAATCGCAATCGTAATCGCATATGAGAGACAGAATCGGAATTCGCTTGTGTCCAGGCAAACTGGTGATATAAAGCAATTATTATTATTATTATGTATTATATAAATTAAACATAATCGTGTCGACTTATCTTCAATAACTCATTAATTCAAATCAATTTTGTATTTTACGGCTAATGTGTGATTATATAATGAGTATATTTTAATTTAGTAAATGTTTAATTTAAAAAACATATTTTAAATGTCGCCAAAATAAATGCAATACATACAATATTAATTAACGAATCACAAACTTTTGAGTTCCATTCTAACGCAATGTAAACGGCCAACAATACAAAGCCAAAGAATAATATTAAAATTAATATATAACGGAGAGGAATGTTAGGGGAAACGTTTAGGTTCTTCGATTACCATAATTTGCCCAATAAGTTATATACATAATTTGTGATATACATATTTGTATGTAGAAATATGAGAACAAGTTAAAATTTGTATAAAACAGCAAGCTGTGGCCACATATTCAGCGTCCTTTGAGGAGCGATACTTATATATCTTATTAAATTATATCTAAATATGTCCAATGGGCAAATCAATTATTACAACAACTTATGTACTATACTCGTATTCGTAGCCCAAGTACAACACATACATACAAACATATATAAAGCGCATGTTCAATTGTATAAAAATAGAACTCAAGCATATACAACAACCACACCACAAGAACCCAGTAGCATATTTTTAATAAAGAAATGAAAGTATTCATAAATATTATAAATAACTGCATTCAGTTCTTCTTATGGGAAATAAATACCACATTTTGTTGACGGATTCAAATGGGCGCCAGTTTAGCCATCTTTCTCAATAACACACTAGTTGTCTCGCTCGCTCTAACGATGTTTTCAGCTGTCGATGTCACGCGCCATCTACAGGCAAGTTTGAGTAGCTTAAAATACTTTGCTCAAAGTGAGGTTTGTGTCTATGCTAAGAAGCTTTTAAGACTCGCACCAGTTTAACATGATCTGCTAAGTGTCACTTGAGGTCATGTTAAGCTGTTATGGTCTGTTAAGTTTACTGTTAAATCTGAAACTATTTGTGCTGTTTTTCCTTGAAAACCAGTTAAGTATTTATTATCCGATCATTCTGAACTGTTTATCTAATAATATATCGAATATGGCACACTACAGTAAATCAGATAAATCGATTGAAAAAACTTTAGATATAGCTTTGAGATCCTTTACATTTATGTATATATCAATTTATTCACACTACAACTTGCACCCGATATACAAGTCGTTTTCTTCAGTGCACCACGTGGACTTTTCCTAACGGCAGACAACACACACACACACACATACATACATGCAGACAGGCGTGCACCCATACAAACACAATTGCGTCATGTATTCTAACATCAATATTGCAATGCCATTTGACATTTGTTAGGGCGATGGACGCAAAACGATGCCGACTGCAGTGTAGACACGAAGGGATAGACAGGGGGTCAATAAAAAGAGAGGGGAGGGCTGGTAGCAGAAGCGTGGAAGATGGGTGAAAGGGCAGCTCCCCGCCTCAATGTAACCGGTCAAACGGAGTGATTTTTATTGGCTTGTTGCTTTTTCGATTCACTGATAAATTGTTAATGTCACGCCACACACACACACACTGACACACACTCGCAGACACACACTCACACACACACACACATATGCTCGTAAAATGCAATGTTACAAATTTATTATTTATGTGGCGCTAAGCTTTGTGCGCATAGATGACAGGAGGAAGAGTTTGCCAATGTGGCACGAGTCAGGAGGCGGCCAGCAGGATGCGGAGAGGAAGAAGAAGAGAGGGAGAAGAGACGGAGATGAGAGGAGCGAAATGATAAAATTGTGGATAAAAAACATTTTTGGACTGTATAAAATTGCATTTTATGTGTGCATAGAAAATTGCAACATGCCGCAACAAGAAGGAGGGGAAAGGGGGAAGGAAGCGGTGGGAGCAGTGCGGCAATTTCAATAAATCAAGTGGCAGAGTCCGGACGCGGAATGTGGCATGCAACTGGAAACAGAAACAGAAACTCATGTTTACTGTTAGGCGGCAACTGGCGGGCAATTAATGCAGCAGCCAAAACAACCAGCGACCAAGCGCAGTGCAATTCGCACTTTAATTAATTAGACATTCATTTTCAGCAGCCCCTGAGGCAACATTCCCAGCCTCCTGCCACCTGCCACGTGGCACCTGCTGGCCTACAACTCGGCTAGTAACTAGGCACCTGCCTATCCCGGCCCGTTCCCCGCTCCGTCTGAATGTCTGAATGTCGGCTTGTAATGTGCACCGAGCGTCTGTCCCCGTGGTATATGGGATCGGGCGTCAGGCGGGCAGGACATAATGCTTCGCAGGCGTAATAAATTAGCACAAACATGCCACTAAAATGGCACGCCCACCTTGCCCCAGAGGCACTGACCCACTGTAAAATGCTGTCAATGCACTTCCACATGCCAATGCAATTCCATTTCGGTGCAACTGCAACTGCAACTGCCACGGCAACAGCACGTCTGGGATTTGCTCTGGGATTTGCGCACAATGTGTTTAGTGGCAACAACTCCGATGACGCAGCCACTGACGCTGACGCTGCCGCTGCCACTGACGCTGACGATGACTATGACTCTGATAATGATGATGATGATGAGAGTGAGAAACGTAGCCCAAACCCTTTTCTAATCCCAATGCCGAAGCCAAGCAACAATCAAATGAAATGTATGCAGCGCAGTAGCAAGTAACTTGCCTCAAGTTGCAGCGGGACCTGTCGGTCGACATTAATTGTTATCACAATTTAAAGTTTAAAACGAAACCGAAGCGAAGATTGTTGCAACATGCTGCAACTTTGCTGAGAACCTTTCAACCGCTTCGATTGCAGCCTCCCCATGCTTCTGCGTGTGTGTGTGTGTGTGAGTCTGTGTGTGTGTGTGTGTGTGTGTGTGTCTGTGGGAAGTTCGGCTAGCTCGTATCGTCCCCTTTGCAGCTGCCTCTGGTGCAAGTCGAGCTTTAGCCGTAGCTGTTGACTGTTCCTTTTGGCCTTTTGCGCTTTTCGCTTGGGCACTTTTCATCTTGGCGCTGCATACGAAATTTATGGGTTTTATTATGTGATTTATGCAACGCGCGCTGTCCGCGACGGGGCACGCAACGCAGAACGCACCACGAGCAATGCGCAACGCGCAACGCGACGCAACGCAACGCGGAACGCAGCGAACGCAACGCGTCGTGCGGATTTTTACGCCGGAAATGTGCCCATCGACTGCGTGTTAACTCTCACACACACACACAAACGCATATGCATGCGGTGGGTGGGGCGGGGGGGTGAGGCAACACTGAAGTATTTTATTGCCCAACAGCTTTTATTGCGATTGCTGCTCCGCTCGTGTTTTTACTTATTTAATTTCTTGCTCCTGGCAACTTTTGTCTCTCTGTATAATTGACACAGCACAAAGAGCACGTAAGGATCGGGAAGGGCGGGATGCAATGATATATATGTAGTCCTCGAGATGTTGCGTTAATGTGCGCCCATGAGACCAGCTCAAACCTTGCATTATGCCCCAAAAGCATGCCCCAATACGCGTTACAGAAGTTCCAATGGCGGCGTCTAACCGAAAACGTGCCATAAATTCCAATCAGAGTCGCCAGAGTATCGCGCTGTGTGGCCCATTGTCACTCAACACATACGCGCACACACACACACACCCACACACACACACACCAGCAAGCTTTTGCGCGTAGTATTTACATTTCCGGGCGAGTCATGCGAGCTCCAGCCGCTGCCAGGACACAGGTGCATACGGGATACGGAGTACGCATGGCACAACGGCTCCGGCTTCACTTGTTATTGGCTCTTTCTGCAGCTGAGCCTCTACCTTTGGCTTTGGCTTTGGGCTTGGATTTGGCTTTGACCGGGACCGGTTTCAGGTTCCGGTTTAAAGCCGCAAATAAAAGATTTTATTGCACGTTTGCAATTATTGCAAACCAAAGCCATAACCGGCCTATGGAGCTTGACATTGCCTGCGGCTCATTCACTGGCCTGTTTCACGCCTGGCTAACTTGTCGACTGGCCAAAGCCTTGAGGCAGGAGAGGAGAGATCCTGGTTCTGGGACTCAGAAAATTTAATTTTTATTGTGCTCAACACTTAACTTTATTAATTTTCCAGCCAATGATGAGGGGCACTCAAGCAGTTAGGCAGTTAACCAGGAGGCGCTAGGAGCAGGGTGGAGCAGAGTGGAGCAGGGTGGAGCGGGGGAGGCAGTTGTTGCTTTAGTAATCCATTACCGCAGGTGCCATAAAAATGCTTAGTTTACGATTTGCGATTAACGGGAAACAAGTGCGCCATAAAATTGCCGCTGTTCGTTTTCTTTTGTTTTGTTCCACCCCAATATTTCACTCCTCATCCGTCTCCCCCCTGCTCCTCACCCTTCCCCGCAAGGCTACAAGGAATAAGGCTTCAGCCCATTATTCGATTAATTTCAATAAAACGAAAATTTCAAGAGCCATTTGCCTTGTTGTCACGGCGTGTGTCATCAATTGCTTCCAACATGGCAATATGTCTCTCTATCTGTCTGTCTGTCTGTCTGTGTGTTTCTCTGTCTGTGTGGGAGCCAGGATCAGGATGTGCTCATAAAATGTCCTTTTATGAGGAGCAGCACTAAATTTTTGTGCAACTTTTAATTAAAAGTCGTCAGTCAAGGAACAGTTGGACTTAAGCTTCGACAAGTTGGCGCCCAGGAGCACACAGTGATACACAGATGGCCAGATTGGAGGACTGGAAGATGGGCAGAAGGACAGAAGGACAGAAGGACAGTTGGAGAAAAAAGTTCGAGGAGCAGCCAAAATTAGACAGTCAAATTATGCAAGAAACATAAGTGCAAAAAGCGGACACTTAATCACTCAACTTCCTGCCGGATAAGGCGGCAGCAGCGGCGGCGGCACCGAAAGAAATTAAAGTGAAGTATGCCCAAAACTTTGGCTGACTCTCAAATGGCACACGGTCGATCCTTGGAATGGACAGAGGGAGCTGGAGCGCTCGGGAGCGGCAGGGGGATTCGCTGGAGCCAAAACTAGACGACGTCGCGTAGGTTCGCTTCGAAAGCACATAAATTTTAATAATTTATCCCATATTATTCCACTTAAGTCGTTTAGATTTTCATAATAAATTAATAACGACAAACGCTGCGACGAGTCCTGGCAGGACTATGGCTCAACCTATGGGCGAATGGGCGAATGGGCGACCTTGCGGCTGCCGTCTGGACAAACAAGCAGCCAGGACACTAAGTCTGTGGCTCTTGGCTTGGCAGTAGCTCCTCTTCCTCCGCCTCTGTCCCTGCCTCCGCCCCTGCCTCCTCTGCATCGACCTAATGGCGGAAACAAGTTGATTGGGACAGGGGATTGTGGGGAGAATTGGAGATTGGGCCTTGTGGCAGAAGGGGCAACCGGATGTGCGTTGCTGCTACGTGCTACAAGCTGGGGAAAATGGGCGCTGCTCGCTGCTTGTGGCTTATTTATACGCTTAATTTGCGCCGCAATTTTATTTACAAATTGTTGCCAAAACGCCAAAAGTTGCGCCTTGCGGCCGACGACTGAGATTTGCGGCATTTCGGTTTATGTTTATGTGAGACAAAAGCGCAAATTTATTGTGTTGCACGCACAGATGCCACAGCCGCCACAGCAGCTAGAGTCGCCACAGCAGCACCCGTTGTCGTCTTGGCCAAAAGGGCCAGAGCTGTGGCAATTTATTGGTGAGCCGCTTCAGCCATGAAAACAGCAACAACCACAAGTGGCCAAGCTGGGCGTGTCATTGAGGGGGCAGGAAAAATCAGTGGGGAAAAGCAGGGGGTGGAGGAGGGGAAGTAGAACGCCCCGTTGATTAGCTGAGACTCTCAGCGGCCGGCACAGAAATTGTTGATCAGCTCTCGAAACGTGGCGAAAGTTAATGCAAGCCCGTGTTAACAGCTCGTCAAATACAATTTGCTGCCACACACACTCCACACACTCCACACACACCAACACACACAAGCATGCAGCTTGCCAGGTTGTTTATCAAAATTTGCAGTCTGAGAAGCTGAAGCTGAGAAGCTAACAACAAAAAAGACCGCAATCATGAAAACGTTTTATTATAAAATATGTGTGGGCTAGACATGCCTCCCCCCTCCATTCAACCCAGCAATGTGGCATGCCACTTGCATATTTTCAACGTTTCCAACATTTATCAGCAGCAGACGTACAGGAGAGACAGAGAGAGAGAGAGAGAGAGATGACGTCTCGAACTTGACATGACTTGACCCGGCCTGGACTGGACCGTACCCAAGTCGGGCTAAGGCGAGCCGAATCCTGTCCAGGTTCACTTCGGTTTGGTCCTGTTACAGTTTTGACATATCCCCTCCTCATTCCGGAGCAACCCATCTGTCCGGCAAATTGTATTTTTATGCCGTCCTCTTCTTATTGAAGATGAGAGATAAAGCTCTATCGGAGCTGTCATTACAGATTTGCCTTGATCGAATGCTCCTCAGGAGTTGTTGAAGCCTCAGTCGTCAGTCAATAATGTGTGTGTGTGTGTGTGTGTGTGTGCATCGTTTATTGTGTGTACTTAAGTCATGCACTAAATATTGTGGCTTCTTGTCTGTGTATATCTGAAGGTGTGCGTGTGTGTGTGTCTGTGTTGTGTGTGTATTTTAGTGCGCGTGTGTGTGTGTGTGTGTGTGTTTTCAACTTTTCATTACGTGCTTGTAGCATGTTCATTTTCCAAATTTCAATGGGTTTTTGGTTTGCCTCGCAGTTGCCATCGCCATGTCGCAATCTCTATCTCCCTCTCTGCATGTGTGTGTGTGTGCGTGTGTGTGTGTGAGAGAGTGTGTATAAGTGTGTTGGTTTCTAGTACCATTGAATTGATTGATGTTTGATGCACTCAACCACAACGACATGCAGCAAACCGCAACGCTGCTGATGCTGTGGCTTCTTCTGCTGTTCCTGTTCCTGTTGCTGCTTCCTCCTTCTGTCTGCACCACCACCACCAGCACCACCACCGCCACCACCCACCTGCTGTCATTGCGCATTTGTGTAGCATACTTTTTGGAGTGCCCCTGGCAGAGGAACTCTGAAGTTGTTTGCCTCTGTTGTACTCGTTTCGGTATGTGTTGCATGGGTATCTCTCTGCGAGTGAAGGGGCCAGCGTCAATTGCGGATTGCGAATTGCGAATTGCGATTCTTCCAAAGATGAAAATAATCCACATTCGCGCTTTTATCCATTCCAATCACAGCAACAGCAACAACAACAACAACAACAAGGGCTTCTCTCGAAGGCCGTAATCTGACCACACATAAATTTTCAACCAGTTTCTCATTCCCACATAATACTTTATGCCCTGTGGCCAGGATACTATATCTACACAGGATGACTCCCTATATCTGTGTGTGTGTGTGTGTGTGTGTGTGAGTGTTACATTTGCGCAATATAATAAATGTGCAAAAACGTTTTGATTTACACCACGCCTTTGCCTCTTAATCATATTTAAATAAATTAAATATTTATTATAAAAATGCAGCAATAAATAAATTGCGGAAATACTCGAATGTACACAATGCCCTCAGAAAAACAACAACAATAACGATAACAATAACAATAACAGCAAGTTCAAAGGTTGCGGCAGGTCAAGTCTTCCTCTTTTAATGGAAATTCAATTAACAATCAATCGACGATTCAAATACCAGAAACCATTGTTCAGGCCAACTCGAAAGAGAAATCCTCTGTAATTGTCAACGAGAATAAGGATCTTCATTCAGGATAATCCGACTGATGGGTAATCATATTAGTTTGGATACTTTTAACCTTTGTTCTGTATCTCTAACTCTCATAGAGTCTGGATCAGGTCTGTACTTGGCGATCTCATGCAACTTGCGTATTGAAAAGATGCCAGAATATAGAGGATATTAATCTCAGAATATACTGAGCTGTACTCATACTCATAGGTAAGACAAGAATCCCTCGTGCAGTAAACAGGATCAAGTAAAAGGATATTCATTGAAATTCAATTCTATTGGTAAATAAGTTTTTATTGCACTTTCGCAGAATGTCAACGCTTTAGTTTTTATTTGTTGACATTTTGTCACGCACAAATTGATTTAATTTATACGTGTTTATTCCAGCTCCTAATTACAAATTACAAATTACAAATCACAAAGAACCGTGACCCCAATCCCGCCCACCTGTCCTGTCACTACTCTTTCCTCCTTCAAAATGGAAACTCTGTCGCAGACTCTGTCATTTGCATAATTGCCACAAACCTGGCAAAATTAACCGCGTTTATCAAATTGCAATCGTGCAACATGGAGAAAAAGTTGGCAAAGCCATTTCACCAGTTCGCTGGTTCTCCAGTTACCGCCTTATTGTTGAGGCCACGCCTCTTTACCACCCCTCCACCTTGCCACAAACTACCCAATCCAACTTTGGCCCTCTTTGTTCCGAGTGCAACTGCAGAAGTATTTTCGTATTTTGCACTTCCGCTATAAATTCTGGAATTTATGGTGCGTATCACTTGCTTCAATGTTTTACATGCGAATGCGATTCCTCCCGTCCTCCAGACACACACACAAACACACACACACGCACACACTCGAAAAAAGGAACGTAAGTAACAAGGAAAATCCTCCTTTAAAATAGTTTTCCATCTTGAAGAAACCCTAGATACAACCCACGTATTGTACATTAAAGTTTGTGTATTTTTTATTTTGTTTCCTTTAATTGGAAAACCTAAAGGATCCCGTTCAAATCTTTTATTAACTAGCTAATTATATGGTAGAAAGGAATCCTGAATCGGTAGAAGGACTTATTGAATGCCTGGCAAATAGTATATGTATCATTAAATCAGATCAGAACATCTGAACACTACTATATTAATCGGAGAATAAACAGAAGAAAAGATAAAAGCGATTGCAGTCGTAATGCGAGTCTAACAAATGCGTAAAAAAACTTTTCCGACTTTCGGGTTACGCTCTAAGGGTGTCATGAGAATACGGTGGAAAGGAAAGGAAAGGGAGAGGGCGGAATGGGATGGGGCGCAGCGTCTGCTAGAACATTTTAGCGAAAAATAGAAAATCCCGAGAAAAATTTGCTGGCGTGTTGGCTTCATTTAATGAGCTTTAGCTCTAGGTAGCAGCAACGTCTGCGCTGGCTCTCAACGCCACTGAAACTGAATCCCTTGATATCCCTTTGCATCACAGTTCGGGCAGCATAAGCTGCCGTTGCATTGTCTCAGCACTGTGGCAATGCCACTGTTCGTGCCACTGCAACGGCAACTGAAACTGTTTCTCAGTTCGCTACCGCAATGCGATTCTAATTCACATGTTTTCATTTGCTCAAGTTTTGCTTGCCGTGGTTTATGTGCTCCTTTCTACTCCTACCTCTAGCTATATCCGTACCCGTAACGTTACCCGTATCTGAATTCATGCTGCCACCACGTTGTTGCAGCGCTGTTGAAAGTTCTTCGTTTCTAGTGCAACTGATGTTGGTCAACCTGGTCACAATGACGCAGTGGCATGGCATTTGCAGTAATTGTAGCAGCGGTCGCGCCTCAACTCCACAGATCCTCTTCCCTTCCCCACCTCCCCCGCTTCAACACTCCCAAGCTGCACATCTCGACAGGTTTGCCGCAGGTTTGAAAGTTTTGTGGCACGGTTCTCTGATTTCGACGAGCTGCTTGGCTGCCTGCAATGCACCAGAGGATTTCTGGATCCAGTCGAAGACTGCAACTCCGTGTACTCCTCTTACCCAGCCTCAACCTTCTACTCAAGAAGTGTGTACACAATATAATACAGTTTCCAGCGCTTTCTAATCACATCTTTTTGGCTAGCATAACTCTTCCATCTCGTATTCTGTTGCTCTGTAGGAGTCCGCAAGAGATGGATATCATTATATATTAGGTGCTAGCCGGAGATTCACAGCATCGACATTTAAATTTTCCTGTATAGTAACAACCTGCACGCGTGATACCGAAATCAGACATGAATTCTTTTGAATAGCAAACGATTCACGAAATCCTCGAAACATGGTGAAACTTCACCCAAAGGAGTAGAAGGACAGCAGGAAAAAACAAAACAAAATTAACGACCCGTCGCAATAGCAATGGGATAGGCTTAGGCCATATCCGTTTTTGATCATTAGAAGCGACAGAGCCGCAAAGTCGTATCCTTGTGCGCCCTGCCCCACGCTTCCCACATGCTGGTCATCCCGGATCGTTACGATTGGAGAAACATCCCAATGTCCAAGTGCATACCGCCATGGCCCGCCCCTTTGGTCATTTGTCGTGCATCAGTTTTTGGCCTCAGTTCAATTTTCTGGTCATGCACATGGCTGCCGCTGCAACACCGTCGATTTTGTTCATTAGGCACGCACACTCGTGGACAGCCCAGCCCAAAAGCTCACCACGCCCCCGCCCCTGTTGTTGTATTGTTGTACTGGCAAGCCGATTGTTCGACTAGCCTGCCAAAATGTTAGGCATCCTGCTACGGACGTTGCTTCCGCTCCTGCCTCCCCCTTGCATGCTACTGTTGCTCCTGAAGGGGTCGCAATGTAATCAACGAAATCGCCTAAAATCGGCGTGCGCGCTGCATTTATCAGCGTTTTGTCTGGGCCTCCCGACAACAAAAACAACCATAGAAACAACAACAGCAGCAATGGACAAACAACGGGAATAATCGCCAGGGGCAAAAAATCATGGCTGGTGGGGCCATTAACGGCAAATCCGGCAACGCTTTTAATTGCGCATACAAAAGGCAACACAGCATGCAAAATGAGTTACGTAGCTCCAGAATTTTACAGAAAGGGAGAAAGATGGAGTAAATTTGGTAGATTATGAATGAAATATAGTTCTCTAAAGCTTGTAAACAAACTGGGCAATAATTCATCCAATAAATATCGATTTATATGCCTTTAGATCTGACCAACACTAAACAGTAGACAGAAAGAAACCAGTTTACATCCTTTAACGGAGATTCCTCGACTAGAAATTACCTTTTACTTTATTTTGCTTATGACAAAGCCATCAAATCTGGTTTACAGCTATACGAGACATTAAAGAGCGATGGGTGAATAGACGTAGGTAGCTCGTACATGTATTTATATTTTAGTGGGCCAGATATCCCTCTCTTGCTGTGTTGCCTACTTTTGTAACAATACACCCACTTTGATATTTACAGGGTATGCTGACAGCAACATTAGCACCTAGAGCAGACGTGAAGACAAGGCCGAAGCGTCAACAAGTAAAACTAATCTGACAGCAAAACAAATAATGGTGATTTTTATATGAACCCATCTACAGGGAGAGAACAGCAGCGAATAACAGTCGAGAGCAGGGCGAAAGGCAAGGAGGCGAAAAGACTAATGTTGATGTTACATAAAACGGAGCAAGCGACTGAAGAGGAAAAGCATAGAGAAAGAAGGAACAGCGGCAATAAGTCAACTTGTCTGAAGATGAGGTCAATATAAAAAAGGGGGAAAGACGCGAGAAGTCAGCAAAGCGATGACTCGTTTAACATAACGTTTTTATTTATTAGACAAAATTATAGAAGAACCAAAACTAAACTCAAACTCAAAACAAAGCCTCAACATGTTAAAATGCAGAATCGGCGTGCTAATAAGGAGATCCGATGCACTGTGCAAGAGATTAACTAAGCATTGTTACATATGTAAAGACAGCACTCGAAGAGAGCGTAACAGCAGATCAAAGCTAATTATAGCATTTTATGTAAAGATAACAGTCGAAGAGAGCGTAACCGCAGATCAAAGTTGATTACACATTTATACGCTCTTACGCATTAAATGCTCAATTTGTCGGCAAGTGCATAAAACAGTGAAAATTATTTGCAGTAAATAAATAAAAGCAATTAAATAATTGCAAATACATTTACTCTTACGTGGGACTTATGGACTTACGTGGTCAGCTCCAACTTTAATTTTAGGGCACTTATTTTTATTTTCACAGTCACACGCGTTTTATTTCTGCCGCTTAAAAATACATACTATTGGCAATGTGCGCACGTCTATGTTATTAGCAAATGAGCTTTCAGAACCGTTACATATGCAAAACCAACAAGTGGAGAGAGCTTGCAGCAGATCTGTCTCAATAAATGAATATGAAATTAACGAACGAACGAAGTTTATAATTATATTTTTGTGTGCTTTTAAATCTTTTGTTTTTCGCTCTGTCGTGTAATAAATTGGAGCTGGATCATACAGCGATGTCACAATCGATGTATCAATGTTCTGAACAAATGACAAACATCGATGTTGTTTCTTTTTTTTAATCATAAAAAAGTTGAACCTTTGCATTCGTTATCTTTCTTCAATAAGAAGAAACTTAGCTTAAAACTATACAGTATATATCGATTTTAAGCGATATATGTGTATTTGCATACACGCAGTCTGTCATACATCCGATATATCTGTATATGAGTGCCAGCTCTAAAACATATAAATACTAATGCCTACTTATTTCACGCATACCAGAATGTGTAAGCGTAATAAAGAATGTAAACTTAACAGACGGACAGAAAAGCTGGGTGGATCAAGACAAATGGTTTATAGCGAAAGCTCGTGCGCTTAGTTTGTGCAGAGATTTCGACATGCTTATCACGTGAGTCCTTTCTTAGTCGGCTTCCGGATCGATTAGTGATATTCATTATAAATTAAAATAAATAATTGCTTTCACGTTTCTCTCTTGCGTCGTTTACCCTTGTGCTGATATATGTTAAGCTTTGTTGTCCATGCTAAATGTTATGAGAAAAGCAATAATTGTGATTGTTTCGTTTATTCCAAGTTTTTTTTTTAAGTTTTTTTTTGAGTGAAGAAGTGAGTACATGACAACATACGTGAGAAAGCATGTAAATGTGTACAAATGCTTGTGTTAACGTGCAAACATAGAAATAGCCAAAACCAGCAAAATGCGTAGCAAAAAACCGAGAAGAGAGACATTGAAAATGCGGAGCCCAAAACTAAGCAGGCGTCAGGTATGTACATTTCTTCTTAATCTAAGTTAACGTTCATAAAAAAAATGAGAGGCATGGAGAGAGGAACGCTTGTTTAAGCACCGTTAGGTCTGCACGCAAATCGAGAGCAAGAGCCACAAATTAAGTAACTGCAAAAAGTGTGTGGGAAAGGATAGGGAGCATAACATTGGTAGACTTGATCCGCTCACCGCACTCTTCATCTGTTAATGTAACATTACTATGTATACAACACTGTTAAGGTGCTGTGAGTAACAGCATCGTCAAATTGCTTTGCACGCATGTTCTGTGACTTGATTTTTATGGCTTTCGTAGGAATTAATGGAAATATATGTAGGAATTGAATGTTAAATGTTCATTAAAACACCCTTTAGTATACTTTTAGTTGATACGATTACATTTTGGTGCCTTGCCAAGCCAAGGAACTAAACAAAAGTCACATAAACGTAATGCCCTCTGCTCTGCCTCTGTTACTGGCTGCAATATGAGAATGTAATGAAAAACCCATAACCTGTGGCTTTTTGCCATGCGGTCACACGCACAGACAGACCTACAGCCAGCCAGACAGACAGACAGACAGAAAGTATAAAAAAACAGTAGATAATAGACTAAAGAATGAGAAGCCAAGTCAACACGCAACCCGAGGCGTTGAGGATCTGCCAAAAGCAAGACGCAAGTTTTCTTTTGCTTGTGCTTTTGCTTCTGTTTCACATTTTGGTGTGGCAGGACACCGCGTGGCCCGCAAGTTCAGGCGAAATTGAAACCCAAGAACCCACATAACCCCATTTCCTCCCATTACGTCCTATCCCCCTAGAGTCCGTACATACTTCCTTCGTGCCTTCGAATGACTTACAATTTGACATACTAAAGAAACTTCTGTGTCGCGTTGACAACTAAATTCGATATCGATTTGATTTAGTTAAACGCTGAAATGTCCCTCATCGGCTCCATCGCCTTTTGGGGCGGATGCCGCCCTCAGGGCTATTAAATTTCGCCTGATTGTCGCCTTATGCTGTGACAACAAACAAACAGTCCAAACAAATAGACCGTTAGATAAGCGACAGGCTTAGAAAATAAAAATCCAACGGATTCTAAAAGTTCCAAGCCCAAAGACAAGCAAAACTCGATAAATTGCCCGGGGCAAAGTGTCTTGGGTTTAATATTCCTCAAGCTCTCTGTTTATCCAGAGTATTCGTGATAGCCCCAAAAGAAGCATTAACAGGTCTAGATATTTACAGCCACAGATGTTAGATGTTAAGTTATACTATTGAAAATTGATATCCATATAAATATAGACAATATCATATTGTAATCCTAACGATTCCATGTTGAAATTCCCTGTACTTATAGTAACGAATCCTTTAGCGCTGGGCGTGCCTGGACGTGGCTTTAACTTTCGACATATTTTTTGCTGCTAGTTTTATTTAAATTTTGTAAGAGGACGCAAGGACTGCCTGGTGATGGCGGTGGTGGTGGCCACAGGACATTAGAAGTTGCCTCAGCTCATGTGAATTTCAAATATGTTGAGCCTGTTCATATGTTGGTGGAGGATCGGCTGGCAGCTCCTCTTAAGGAGCAGGGAACCAGGACACATTCAAATGTGTGTTGAGTCCGAGCTGTTGAGTTTTTATCTACACACATACATTTCTATTATTCCTCACTAGCTGCATCATAAACGAGGACAACTCTGACAAGTAACTTGCTACATGTTGCAAGTAGCAAGTACCAAATAGCAAGTAGCAATAGCTAAAACAGAGAGAGGGATAGAGAGAGACTGAGACAGGAGGCAGGACGCAGGACGCAAGAAACATGAGCACAACCAAAAATTAACATAGACTAAAGACTGTGCAGCACGCCTACGAGCTTGCAACACGGCATACGACAGAAACACACACACACATCACACATGAACAGACCCAAAGGACGTGGTAACTGGACAGCAGTTACTCTTGTTGTTGTTGCTGTTGTTGTTCCCGTGCGGCCACAAACGTTTTGGCCAGGAAAAGGGGATAACGGAAGGTGAAGTGAAGCAATGTAGGAAGGGGCCAGGGGAAGGCTGCAGGGGTAGTTGCAGCTGGTAACCAACAGACGCCATCAAGCGAATTAAAACCAAATCACTTACAAGCGGCCAAAAGTGTTAACGTGTAAATTTCCATTTACCTAGATCGAAGCGCTCTGATACCAGCAGACACTATAAACATGCAGTGGGCGGGGCAGGCAATGGGAGGGGTTTGGGCTCATTGCGAGACCTGACTGGGCTCTGAGTTAAATACGAGTTAAAAATAAAACTGCTGGAAATGCCGTGAGTCAGGGCCAAGGAATATTTAGAGGTAGAAATAAACGTGTTGTGTATTTGTGGATGTGTGTGTTTGTGTGTGTGTGTCTGTTGTGTTGTGCTGTGTGTTGTGAGCTGTAAGTTGGGGAGTAGATGCGAACATTTACATGCATAAACAAGTAAGAAGCAGAAGAAGCAGCAGCACACACAACTTGGCTGGGAACTTCTTAACTCAATGAAATCTTCAGCAATTTCGTAAATTAACACTTCGACTTGTAGTGTAGGGGATATGGTAGGGGATGTGGGATGAGGGGTGTGCCTGGCAAGGCTTGGCATGGCGGGAAACGGTGACTGCATCTATCGAGCTGTGAAAATTACAGAAAGAGACCGAACTAATGGCAAGTACTAAAGGTGCCACACACCAAATAAGATAGAAAGAGAGAGAGAGTGAAAAAGAGACTAGTGAACGATTGTGGGCGACGGAAAACGTAGAAATTCTCGCACTTACTTCCGAGTCATTGGTCTTTGTATTTGTGTGCGTATACGTGTGTGGGTGTGTATGTGTGAGTGAGTGTGTATTGCTCTGGGTGTGTATGCCTGCCAAAAGTTTAGAGCTGCGGAAACAATCTGCTAGCTGCGCGTCGAGGCGGCAGCCATAAACAGTTTGCTATCCCCCAATACCCAATACCCATTCCCCACACTCACTTCTCCCTCCCCCACCCCTATACACACACAGTTCTTTCAATTTTGAATTTGCATTTTCACTGAAATTGATATTTTGGTATGTGTGTGTGTGTGTGTATCAATGGCAAAATTTAAAAAGCGAGTAAATTATGGGTGAATAGAGTTTCAGCGAAAATCACAACCACAATCAGCCAACCAACATATCCACAATCACACCGAACTCAGCATACACCCTCATACACACACACAGACACATGTGAAAGACTCTACCCCATTGGCACTTCATTTCAACCGCCTCGCATCGTGTCCTTGTCGTTCTTGTCGTCGTCGATGCTGTCGCTGCTGATATCAAAATCAGTTTTATCGGCGCATCTCCGTTGCTTTTTCAGCTTCTGTTGTTGTGGCTACACAAACACTTGCACACATACACACACACCAACACACACACACGCATTGGCACTCGTACTTAAATTTATATGCGATTTTGTAATTCCCTTTTTGGTTATAAATTTCGCTACTGTTTCTGTGTCGCTTGGATGCTTCAACTCAATCCCGTTCCCCTTCTCATTCCCAATCTCTACTCTCTTCTCTCTTCCGTCTTCTCCTCTTCAAATCGTTGTGTGTCTGTGTGTGTGTGAGTGTGTTTATATTGGATGTGCGTTTATTTGCCATATGCAAACTGCTGGCAGCACCTCGTTTCCATAACACGGAAGTTGGCCAAGCAGTTTCAGTGTGGATCTGAACAGAAATCCTGGTCTTGGGATCTATGAGTATTAAGTACGAGTATAGAGTCATTATAGAGGCAATTTCTGAGGGGTTGCTTCTCCGATTATTGCCGTTGGTTGTGTAATCTGAAAAGTGGCCAACTAATGCGATAAACAATACAATTTAAGCCGACTTTAGTTCACAGCGAAAAAGTGTGACGGCATTTTATAAACGGCCTCAGGGCCAATTTGCAGCGATAATTTATTAAAAATTAAAAGTTAAGGCTTAAGCCTGAGTCGCGCAGAATCAACTGTGTGCCCCATGCCACATGTGGAACATATAGTAGTATAATATATATGTATATGTATGAAAGCGGGTTGCTCCAAGATATTGTGTTAATTTGCTGCAGTCATGAGGCCGCACTCGAGTGCCCCTAGGGCGTCCGGGCTACACTTGAAGCGCGTTGCCGCAAAGTATGCAACAAATTTGTTGCTGTTTTAATTTTTTCTGTCAGCTGCGCTCAAGCGCCTGCAACATTACCTGCAACAGCACCTGCAACCCCTCCAAGGCGAAAGCTTTGCATGCAACATGCGAGACTTTCTAATTGTTTGCCGTAGTTGTTGTCGTTTTAGCCCCTGACACGCCCCCTCCTTCCTCGCCCCTAAACTGGATTGGCAGCCACCGTTAAGCATAACAAGTCCAGCGTCAGTGCATAAATTAGAATAAGGCACACCAGCCAGTCCTCACCCCTTTCTGTATACCCTATCCACTCATGATCTGAGGTATAAATCAGATTGTCATGAAGAATGGCTTCCCATTGCCCATATCTGCTGATTCGTTCGTATTCTCTCTTTATGGAACTAACAATGATCTATGTTGTTACAAACTCACTATAAAATATCATAATAGCTATTAATCATATAGATATATGCGTTTGAAGATCTGTACACTTAGCTATTGGGAACTTCCATTGAGAACAATTCCCATTCATATATTGTCTTCAGATCATATGATAATAATATACGTAATAAAGCTGCAGTCTGGATTAAGTTAGGGTATCTGAGGGGATATAAACTTCAGCGTGTAGCATATTCAACTCTTTTGACTCGGTCGGCCTCTTGGTTTTCGTTGCGTTTTCCACTTCACGGGTTTTGTGTACACACAAATTACGCTGAGTAGAAGAAGCACAACGAAAGCAGCAACAACAACAATAGTACTTAACTCCATTTGTGTGTGTGTGTATATTTCGTCTTAGATTTGCATGAGGGTTAATCAAAAAGTAAGCATTGTTAGCATTAACATGTGTAATATAAATCTATATATATATGTGGTTGTGTGTGTGTGTATATGATCTTGAAAAGAATTCAAATCTAATTCAAAATATCTATTAATTATCTGTTTAAGACCTTTTGAGTTGGAGCCCAACAAATTGTAATTGCAGCAACATTTTTCGGCATGTAATTCGTTTTTAATGTGGCCCAAATTGTAATTTGGCTATGGCAGTAAAAAAGAAAAAGGCCAAACACACATAAATACACAAATAAACACACACATATACAAATACAAGTCCACATGCACATGACCGTGGAGATGGGCTAATGGTCCTAAAAACAGGTCCACGTTGATTGCAGCAAATGCCTTTAGCGCACGAAGAGAAATCTGGGCAGCTAAAGCGGAAGGGGAAGGGGATGGGGATGGGGCAAGGTGAAAGGTGGAAGGATCATGGGGAACACTTTGTGCAATTTAGCTTTTGCCCAAAGTCATTAAGTTTGATGTTAAATCCAGTGCTGTGCTGCTGCTTCTTCCTGGCTTGGCATGTCAACTGGCAACTGACGCTGGAAGCGTCGCTGCTGCAGGCAGATTTACAGTCATTTGGTTCCTTCAGCCGTCAGCCAGTCATTCAGTCATTCAGTCATCTAGTCATTCAGGCAGTCAGTCAGTCAGTCAGCCAGTCAGACAGCCAAAAGCGGATGCATTACAAAGGACATCAAGTCGGGATATTGAGTTTTGTGTGCAACAAAGAAAAGCGCATACAAAGCCGGGCGCAAAATAAATGCTCCTTTGTTGGATTGCCGAGCGGTCGAGGATTCGGATAGGGATGCGGCCCAGAGCTGGCAGTCAACGGCCCAGGGGCCACGGCTGAAACGCATGATGAGTGGAGCTAGCGAAAAAAAATTGAATTACATGCAAGCCAGCGGCAACAGCAACGGTTTCCCATGCCCCGACTCCAACTCCAACTCCAACTCCAACTGCAATCTCGGATTCAGTCAGAATCTCGCTCAAGTTACCGCAGGCACAAAACTACTCGGATTGCGTGTAGGAAGTGTGGGCGTGGCCCTCGTGGCGGATATGATAAAGCAGCGGCATAAAAATAAGTACAAAAGCAAAAACGAGCAGCAAGCAAAGTGAAATGCGGCGCTTCTCTTCCAAGCAGTCCCCCAGACCTCAGACCTGCTGGCCCTTCTCCGTGTTCTGCTCCTGCTTTTTTGTAGCTTCATAAAAAATTTCCCAAGCGGAAATGCAATTTAATTAAAAATGTCCTGCTGCTGGCTGACTCTGAGCACAAGCGCGCTCTCATTCTTCTTGTCCTTGTTCCCAGCCCTCCTACTACTCCTCCTTCGTGGTGCTCCTTCATCTGCACAGCGGCTGCAACTGAAGGCAACTACTTGGCTCACAGTCGTAGGCAAACATGATGAATCTGTTCCACAGATTTCCCGCTGGACAACAGTGCTAACCAGAGCTCCCCATCTTCCACTTCCCCTCGTCTTCCATCCCTCATTTTATCCCTCTTCTATCCCCATCTTCACCGACGACCAACACTGTGGAAAACAAAATCGTTTAAGATTAAAAGCTCGCGATAAACAGGCGGCCGCTGAAATGCAGCAAAATTGAATGACCAGGACTCACACACCCACAACTAGAACCAGAACCAGGACCACTACCAGAAGCCACCACAAGCAAACCCCCAAGCCCCAGGCCCTATTCCTATCCCGCTTCAATCCTAACTGCATTTAAGTAAATTACCATACTCAATTAACGTTATACTTATTAAGGACCCTCTCGAATCCAATCCGACTCTGGAAGGCCATAGAAAGCGAAGTCAGCCATTCGTCGCTAGATGAAACTACTGCGAAACCCAATTAGCCGTCCATTTATGAGGTGGTTATTCCGGTGCTTCGTCAACAATAGATGAATTACACATAATTTGCTTAGGATCTTTTGATCTTAATAAACTGCGAAGTAGATGAGAGCCACGTGGAACTGCACACAAAAGAATTTTGCGATCTTAAAAACAGATCAAGAGCCTGTGAACTTCACAAATTCCAATAAATAAATGGGAAATAAACAAAAGTATAAAAGATCGATTCAATTGTAGGTCAAGAACTGGATCAGAATTGCTTGTTAATGACATTTCTCGCTCTGGATCCTTTTAACAAAAACCCATTCAAGTGATGCATAAATGAAAATTAGCTGTGATTGTTATCAGAAGCTGTTGATGTTTGTGTTCGAGCAACTGTTGTTGCTGTTGTTGTTGTTGCTGCAACTGTTGCTGTGTCCTTGTAAATTTGCTTGTTTACATGAAAATTTTACACGTAAACAGCCAAACAAATTTTGCGTAATTTCCCATTGTTGCTCTTGTTCTTGTTGGAGCTATCAATATCAGCCGCAAAAGTGTAAAGTGTGAAGGATGTGCAAGTGGGTGGCTTGGGTGTGTGGCATGTGGGTCACGCCCACGTGCACATCGAATAGTGTTCACTTTACGAGTATATCTTATTGCTTGGGTTAGCTGTGGTCGCATGTCCTGCGGTTGTGTGTATCCTGTCAACTTGATTATGCCATTACTTGGGGTCAACTGTTGCCAGCTGCCTGGTCAAACACGCCTACAATCTTCAATTCCCCCTCCCCCTTCCTCGGCCTTGCTACCCTTTGATTCGATATCGGTTAGTTATTTGTTATTTACACAGTTTTCATGACTGTTAATCGAATTAGGACTGAAGGATGAAGGAGATGGCGCGACTGGACTCGATGTCTTTTGGCTTTAATTCAATTTAGGAACCCATTTGAGTTCCACACAAGTTTATACCCGTACATGGCTACGTGTGTATGGCTTGTGTGTTTGTGTGTGTGTGTGTGAAACCGCATTGGCCGCGTTGGCATAGGGCGCTCATTATGCCCTGCGTCCTCTGAATGATGCTGGCGATACTTCGTCCGGCCCGGCCTGCCCTGGCATGGTGTGGCGTGGCGTGGCGAGGCGTGGCCTTGTGTGGCACGCTTGGATGCAGGATGCTGAATACTCTACCATTGCGGCCGCAAGCGTACTTTCGTTAATTACACGAAAACAATAACAACAGCAACAACAACAACAAGAGCAGCCAATGGGTGCACAGGCTGTAAGGACCTCCTCCTCCTCTGTCGTATAGTGCATCAGTTTATTGAACTTAATTGCATGCAATAAGCCGAACCTGCAATGGATACGAATGGAGTCCAGTCCCGGAGTGTGTAATGAATGCCAGACTAAGAACTACAGAAGGACCACGGAAGGAGCAGGAGAGAGAACAGCAGCAGCAGCAGGACGAACAGAAGCAACACTGGGCGCATATTCAATTATACGCCTACTTTTATATCATTTGCATTCAGAGGACTCTTTTATGTTGCTCCTTGTGGCGCCTACAATTGAATTACCACCCGGGCTGACCGTTGCAATCAGTTTGATATGCAATAAAATATTTAATACTTGCATAAAATAAATTCAATACCTCCCCCTTCCCGCCTACCCTTTGCACCGCCTCTGCCATTGATCAGTCGTTGCGCTTATTTATTCATTTGTCGTGCTCCGCTTTGCTTTCGCTTTTGTGTCATTCGCCGTTTCCGTTTCCGCTGCGCTCGCTCTTTGTGTCACTGCCCACCATTATCGCAGGCGTCTCGTTATAGCTGTACATATGTACGTGCCACCGACAACTCAGATCCCCTGCAAGCGAGGGTATACCAACTTTGTCATCTCATTTGTGGCACTAACATAGAGTCTCAATCGATCTAGATGTTGATGTTGAAATGGAATAATAATCTATCGTTCGGTGGCTAACATTGGTTCAGAAAGAGATGGGATAGGGTATCTATCTTTCGGCAAGTGAAGTATAGCTTTCCGCCTTTCAATGTTATTTTCATTTATATTTTTAGTGGATTTGAGGTATATATATATCAGACACATTTTCATTCATATTATTGTCGCATTAAATGAAGAATTTTGTTACGTTCGTTGGATTTAACATCCCACGTATTAACACATTTTTGTATGGAATTTAATCAAGTGGGCACCTCTGTGGGCTGCCCTCTGCAGCTGGCAAGCTGAACTAAATTATGAGCTATATTTTTGTGTTGCATTATTAAATTAAAATTAAAATTTTGACCAAATGCAATTTTGGCGAATTGCGCGCATTTTGTTTGCATTTTGCTTTTAATTGCATTAAATATTCGCCTGGCCCTTCAGACAAATGAATCGAATCAATGGGCAACTGGCGAGGAGTGGACTAATTGGAGGAGGAGTCATGAGTCAGCGACCAGGAGACAGGTTGGCCTTCAACACAGAATTACACAAAAAAAGGCGACACAGAGAGAAATATTTAAGTAATTCAATGGAGCAGAACTTTTATCCCCATTTCTGTGAATCACATTTAAAATCAGACTTGATATGCTCCCTATTTAAGAACATTGAGGATATCCTTTAAAGTCCTTTCCGATCCCAGTGTATAACTCGAGTGGACAAGTTGACCAGATTTTGGCATGTAAATCAATTATTATGTCTACATTTTCGTCTGACTACAATATAAACTCTCGAAACTTGTCAAAAGGAAATGAGCCCAGGATCAGGACAAGGGCCACAGGGAGTCCATCATAAATGGGGCCGCTGCGATGGAGGGGATGCTTGTCAACGTGGATGCGATGCGATAGAGATGGCAAACTTGAATGCAATTTCCGTAATACGCGGCGGTGGCAATAGGAGCAGCGGCGCATGAATTTAATTACCAAACTCAAACGACTAACAGCAGGCCGGGGCAAGGATGAAGGATGAAGCAAGGATGAGGCCACGACGATAGTTACGTATACGTATGGAAGCCTGTCTCTGTGTCTGCTCTTGTGTCTGTGTCTGTGTCTGTGTTTGTGTCATGTTCGTGTTGTTGTCACTCTTGCTGCAATGTTAATCAACTTCATTACCACAAATTGCTATTAGCATATGTTAGTGTGCAGCCACAGACGAAGGAGCAGAAGCCACCAGAAGGCAGCAGGCAGCAGGCAATAGGCAACAGGCAAGAGCAGGAAGAAGCTGAAAGGAGAACAGGACACACAAATGCACTTGGCTGTCATTGCAGCTAGTTCCGTGGCTGGAAAACAAGATGAAATGATGCAATTATTGGAGACGCACTCACAGGGACGCACTCACTCGTCAGCCGCCGCAGAACAAATCCCTGGGATCGAAGTCGACCGCCGCCGCTAATATAATTAAAATGCCATTAGCAAAAATAGACAACGGGACCAGGCCAACCTTGAGACTAGAGCAAATAGACCAGTGCTGTAAAGTGGGAGCAGTGGACTGGTCACAGGCATAGCGTGGACGTGGTTGGGGATGGTGAGGGCTCGCCGATGGTGAAGGCCATTCTCAAGTCAGATTTGGTTTTTTTTTGGCTTTTTTTTCTGTTGTATTTTGCAGCGCCATTAAATGCGACCGACGGCTGCCGTCGCCATAAATTATAAGTCATTGGACGTGTCCAGCCTGGTCTTGGGTATCGGATACTGAGAACTGGGTCCTGGCTCCCGTCCGCAGTCAAGTATGCCCCGGCGGTGGCATTAATATCCTCAACATGACTATGACTTTGAGTGAATGCTTCAAATTAAAAAGAAATTTACCATTTACCACTCCCATTTTGAGCTACCGCCTCCTTCCCTGTCCACCAAGATGTTAGCCGGAGGCTAGTAAGTTGGGTGGGATTAAAGCGTCTCTCTTCCTTTGCCGCTTGCCTTTGGCAATGACAGCCGCTCCCAGGGCGGCAAGCAGGCAGCTTAGCAACTGGGATCCGATGCCCACACACACCCGCACACACACAGCTTCTCCCGCGTATATGTTATGTATCAAAAGTTTTGCGCGTGTGTGCCCCCGTGTCGGCGGATGAGTGGGCGGTGAAGGGGTGGCATGGAAGGGAAGAGGCAGTTTTGGCTTCGTCCAAATCATCGACGGAGCCAGCAACAACAAAATGATTACAGCCAACTAATGACGCTGTCTAAAATGATTTATCTCGTTATGGCGTCGTCCAGACGGGCGGATTCTTCTTGTTGCTTTTGTTGTTGTTGTTGTTGTTGTTGTTGTTGTTGCTGCAACAAAAGTCAACGTGAAAAAGAGCAACTTCTATCGCCATGGCCATAATTCAAACGTGTTTATGATGTATACAGCCGATTTGGTGCGTCTCCTGTCTCACTGAGTATGTTTGTATGTGTGTGTGTGTGTGTGAGTATACGTGGGTGTTTATGTGGCAGTGGACAGAAGACAGGTCTGCAGCTGGTGTAGTTCCTTTTAGTCAAGGACTTAAGCCAGCTTAAATTGCGACAGAAATCAGCAACAAATTCTGAGTAGATGTCGAAATAGAAAACTATGCATGAAGTACTCACCGGTTTAATGTTAGTCAAGCACTGTTTAATATCATGCCACACACACACATATACTAGCACACACTTGCACATACACATACTAATATATATGTACTTGTATATAAATACACATAGGACTGGGACACTGGGAAAGCGCATTAACATGCTGACCAAATAGCCAAAAGCCATGTGCCATACACAAATTTGTATATCCTTCTTAAAGGATATATTCACACTTTCATCCTGTTTGATTTGCAACTGTGCATGATTATCAATTGATACCCTTTTTCACATGGTTAAGTGAATTTCTACCAAATAATAATATATGAATTAGATGATGTTAAGAGAGTCAGCGTTAAGGTTCTGTTCAATGAATTTTCCGTGAAGGAAGAGCATTTTAAGCTCGACTTGATGCTGAGCTATTGTGATTTCTTGTTTTCTATATGGTAGTACATCTGTGTGCATATATTGTGTGGAATATGTACATATAAATGGCGACAGCGTGCATAGATGCCATTTGAATGTGGATCTGAAGATGAAGCTGGAGCCGGAGCCGGAGCCGTAGCTGGAGCCGGAGCAGCCTCTGGTAGTGGCAGTAGCATCTGTTACTAATGGATAGTAGCAGAAAACAAATGGACATCGCACAGATTCATACACACACCCGCACACACACACACACGTTAACACACAAGGACACACTTGTAGGGACAGGGGGTGGCAGGAACATAAGGCAGGGGATGGGGCAGGAGCAGCCAACGTCAACAGCTCGTGCAAACATCTTTGTAGATTTTATTTCTAAATCTCATTACCAAATGGTGTCCCTTTGGGTGCCGAGCATCACACGTGATACGTGGAATGGAATTGGAGGAGGATTTCCTAGATGTGTATATAGTCTCTATGTGTTTGTGTGTGTTGTCTGTGTGTATTTGCAATTTACTTACTTACCAACACACACAAACACACAAGAACACACACATCGCAGAGCTCTATAAATGCAATAAACTGTAAGTGCGTTACCATCCTCTCCATCTCCCATCCCAACCATTCCCCCCACTCCATCGACAGCTTCTGTTGTTATTTGGGCGGTTGGTGTGTGAGTTGGGGCGTGTCCAGTCCGTGCCTCCGCGCCCAATCCGCCCAACAATACGAGGGATATCAGCTGTGGCAAATGTTTTTATAATCGCAGCCCCAAGAACTGGACTCTTTCTGTACATTTCATTGACTTGGCAGATGTTGGGCCAAAGGCCTCATAAACCACTTTGGACCACGTCGCATGGTAGCGCTTTTAGACACGTTCTTTGCTCCAGTGCTGGCTTTTCATCCTCACCCTCATCCTCATTCTCATTTTCAGTTTCGTTTTTCGGGTTTCTGGTCTTTTTTTGCTTCTCACCAGCAGTTTTCACTCCAATTGAAATATTTTCACTTTAGTGCACCATTAAATTTCATGTCGAGTTTTGGCAACTGCAACAACAATGAGAACAACAACAGCAACAAGAACAACTACTGCAATTGCAGTTGAGTATAAAAAAAATATAAAAACAGAGGACAAAAAACTTAATCGCTTGTGTAATGACTGCATTCGACTTTTGTAATTAGCAGCCCGTCGACGCTGCCCCTCTGGCTCATTTCCCTCCGATCCCTCGGATGCCGACAAACCCTCGAGCAAATAAATATTAATTTTCCGTAGCCGAGACAGGCTAGGAAGGACTCTAGTCCGTCCGTCTATAACCCAGCTGCCCCCTCTCATTCGTCGTTCATCGTTCGTTTCGTTTGCAGCACAAAATTTATGTGCAACGTACAACAAATTTTCACTTATTGCGAGCAACAGCAGCAGCAGCAGCAGCAGCAACAACAAAAATAGTAGCAGCTGCAATGGAATGTGTCGTGGCAGCTTCTCCAATCCTCCAATCGTCCAAATGCGGGTCTGGATCTGGTTCTTTAGTAATAGTTTGTAGTTTGTTGTTTGTCCCCGGTGCTGGTTCTTCGGCTGCTGCGTGACAAGAACCCGCGCGAATCCTATAAATTTTGTATTTAATTTTCAATTCGTTTTAGTTTTATTGCTCAGCAGCAACAACATACAGCAAGAACAGAAACAACATGCAGCAGCAGCAGCAACATCAATGGGCAGCAGCAGAAGGAATTGTCGGGAAAGTTCAAGACTTGGCTGGCCGCTTGCCAGAAAGTGCAGTAAGCGGCAGCGAGTACCCCAAGCTCCTCTCGAGCGTAGCTGCAACATCCGGGTCCGGGTCCGGGTCCGGGTCCGCGCCCGGGTCTGTGTCCGTGCCCGTGTCTGTGTCCGCGTCCGGGTCCGGAGTGGAGCGTGCCAGAAGACAGAATAACAGACCAAGGACGGGCCATACACAAACACCAACACCAACAGCAACCAAATGGCTGGCCAAGTACTCAGTCGGACTGTTGCTCTATCGTTTTTAATGTTGCACGTCCAATTTGATTACAAGTGTCATCTATTTGCACGCCGGACTAAGCTGCCCCACGACAAACAAAGATTCCGCGCCGCCTAATGAAGTAATTTCAATTAGAGGCAACGCCTCGGGCTCGCTTCGGGCTTGCCCCGACCGGTGGCATCTGTTTTTTACCCCAATTGCAATTTTTAGCAGATGCGATAAGATGTGACGCGATACGATGTGGCTTGCGGCATGAAGATTCACATTTACTTAATTGGCCTTCGCTTGACCCACATCAAGTGGGCTTTCCAAGTTTAACGGTGACAAGTAGCAAGTGGCCAGTGCCATTAGTTGCCCCACCCGTCTGTTTAATTAATGTTAATTTCAATGAAAACTCCGCTCATTAGCCGCATGAGCTAGATTTATGACCAGCTCTCACCCGAAACTAATGCTTCACCTGGCCAGTGACCTCATCAGTGCATCCTTCGGTCCAAGCATCAGCAAACATAATATCAGCAATTCCATCAAATGGATTTCTAAGTCACTAAATATCGGAAATTTCTTTTGAGCTTTGCATTGCAGTTGACATAAGAAAAATGCTTTGAAATTAATGAAAAACTCAATGGGAAAATTGATGGCATTTAGGCATATGGCCAAGAAGATATATGGGCAGCTGTGGTGCAATGCTGATGATTCGACTGGACTGCGAATTGACCAGAGCATCTCTGATCATCTTTGATTTGCAAATTGTGGCTACAAACGAATCGCTTGCATTTTGTGTCAGTTAAACTGTTAAATGCATTTATCTTGCTGACTTTTGTGCTTGCCACTGTCGGGGCCGCAGACATAGCCACAGTCAGAAGGAATGGCAAAGGCAAAGCTAAAGCCAAAAGTGGAAATTTGTTTTTATCACGCAAGTAGCAGGAATTCCATCCATACTCTACCGCCAATCCCAAACCTCGTCCAGTTACAAGTGCCACCCTTTACTGGTTGCGCAACAGTTGGAAAAGTTGTTGAAAAATATTTGTTGGTTTGAAAAATGAAATGCCAAAGATGAGGCAAAGATGAGGAAAGCATTTGCAAGAAATGAAAAGAAAAAGAAAATAAACTGTCAGCCATTGCCAAGCAGAGTAGGACGAGGGATGCGACTTCATTAAAGATGGAGCGGGGCATGCTCGAAACAGCACAGCAGCTAACTGCAGCAAAGCCCAAAGATCGACTCCTGAAATGCCGCTGGAGCGGGAGATGAAGCGGGAAGACAGTGGGTGAAAGTTTACATGAAAGATTTAAGCAGCTTAGCGAGTCAAAGACGAGTCATTGGCTGCAGCCAGATAGTAGTAAAGACCCTGGCTCGCAGCATCCTACTCCCCCCTTCAACACCAGTTCCTATATCACCCCCACCGCCAGCTTCTACTCCTGCTCCTGCTCCTGCTCCAGCTGTCGAGGTAAAAGTTTTGTCGCTAGCTTAAAAACGTTTCTCCAAAGTACTTGAGAACATATTTGCTATCAGTTGGCGTCCAGTTGCTCCGCTCTGTTTGTTTGTCTATCTGTCTGTCTCTCTGTCTGTCTGTCTGTCTGTCTGTCTTTCTGTCTGGGTGTTTGTCTGTTTGTCCTCTCCCTCAGTGGATGTTGCTCTGTTTGTTTGTTGATACTTTTGGGCAAGTTTCACCAGCAATTTTTCCGCCACGTCGTCTCTTGGTGTAATATCGAGCGGTTGCAGCGAGTTGGCAGTGCCGTTTGCTGCGTGCGGTTGGCAGCGCTGCCAAGTGTTGCATCCGTTTCCTGTTGATATTCAGTGGCGTGTAAATAGAATCAGCTTCAACTTGAATTTATTTGCGGCACATCAGACCCCCTCCCCTCACCACCCCCATATCACAATCCCCTCTCCAGGCACGCTTCACCTCTATCGTTCTCTGTTTAACAAAGTCAAACAATTTCATGCAATTAAAACCGTTTTTCATTAAAAATGCAAATTTCAAATGCAAAACGAACTCGAGTCACGTCAAGCATCAAGACACACACACACTCGTAGAGGAAGAGCACCCACTTTACACCCACACACACACACTCACAGACCCATTCCACAGCCGCCATGTTGAGTGTTTGTTTTCATGCAACTTGGTTCGAGTTCTGGGGCAGGTACTTAACTTGATGTCACCAAACAAAAGCACTTTGTTTTAACATGTGCCCGACACTGCGACCCCCATCCACATCCCACACCCTATCTCCACCCACCCCCAGCCTCCCGTCGCCCTCCACCCTTGGCCCCTCATTGGAGGTAGCAATGCAGCGTGCCTAAAAGCCGCTTGTCTTGTAAACAATCATAAAAAATAATAAAATGCCATAAAGTTGAAAATGTGCGACTGTTGGGACTCGCAGCACTCCAAGAGCGAAAGAGACAGAAGGGTGGAGGGACAAAGACAAAGAGAGTTGTCCCGGTCGCTTACATTTTTGAACATCCCCAACAAATTCACTTCACACACAACTCACACAAAACTCCTTTGCCCAGATCATTGTCTCTTGTCCCGTGTCTGTTGTCTCTGCTGTTTAACTAAGCCAAAGGATGTTGCCTTTGTTATGCTCCTGTCCAAAAGCTGGAAGGGATGCGCCTCTGCGTCTGCAGCGGCACTTAAGTCCTATTCGCAGTCGCATCTGCAGCTGTCATTGTCACGCTCCAGAGTTGTGATTACCCCCATCCCCCATGCATTGTTCTACCTAATGTGTTCGCTCTGAAACTGAAATAATTTCAAGACGATACATTTAACGACTTTAAGCGGCTTTCTCTTTCAGTATTCAGGGATACTTCGGTCAAGTGGATACCAAAGGGAGATTTCTTAGCCACAAATATGGTCCATTATGAACCACATGTGTGAAACTCAATAGTTCCTTTGAGCCAATTTCTATTTACAGGGCCTCTTAACAGCCCTGTTAGCTCGTTAGTGAGGTGCTGCCAACCTATTGCACTTCCTTAACTGGAGAATGGCAAACTGAACGTCATTGAACTTCATGTCAACTAAAATGAACTTTCAAATTTCAAGTAATTTTCAAGGTTTCTTCTATTAAGTAGCTTTTCAACTGGAAAAGCGGGAAAAGCGCTTGCAAAGTTGTGCTCCGGCTCTGAGAGTTTTCCAACTTGTTTGTAAAGTGGCTTAAGACTGACTCCTACAGAGTACAGACTTTGGGCATGTGTGAGTTTAATCTCTGCCTGCCATTTAGTCTGAGCCCAAAAGCATCCAAATGTCTCTTAACTTTCCATGGTCGGAAGAGGGACTGGGAGGCTTGAAGATGTTGAGGCAGAAGCTGCTTAGGCGCTTGTTATGAGTCTCACCTCGTCGCAGCTGGGTGACTCTTGTTACCTGGTTTTGTGCTTCTTGTGCTGCTGCTGCTGCTTTTGTTGGCACACGCTTCATTGAGGAGCATTTAGGAAAGTTTATCAAGGCGCCAACTTTAATAAATGCCACGTGGGTGGTTGCCAATGAAGGAGGAACGGATGGTATGGATATAGGGGGTGGGAGCATGGGGGAAGGAGCTGTTAGGAGGGGTGGGGAGAGGAGATGAACAAGAACTAAAATCGATATTGTGCTGTGAATTTAATTTTCAACTTGTCTGACATTTTGTAATTGAAAACACAGACATTGACACTTGACACAGAACAGCCAGGACAACGAGCAGCAGGCAGGACAACGGACTATGGACAAGAGCAAAGCTGCGTATGGCGCATTACTAATACGCAGTGTGTGACAACCACAAGAGACAATTTGGCAGCTGCCAAAGGGTTGGCAACCAGCAACGAGCAATGGGCAATGGGCAATAGGCGGCAAACTGGCAACCGGAAAGACTGCTGCCGCTGCAGTTAAAACATTTTGCAGCATCAGTTGGCAAACGCATACATACACACGCACACACAACATGCCACACATACACCACACCACACCACACCACACGATACCGCACACATTGAATCCACAGGCATTGTGGCTGTCTCGAAAAACCAAAAATCGTGTAGAGCGAGAACCAGAGGCTGGGTATTGAGGAGCAAGGAGCAATGATGGAAGAGCAGCAGTAGAGGAGAGAGGAGAAGCAGAAGTAGAAGCCGTTGCCCAGCCGCTGGTCGGTACTCGTTGCTCGAGTGGCCGCAGGGCAATTGGATATAATTTCTAATTACACGCTTGGACGGACTTTTTACTGTCAGCTTAGTTTACTGATGTCTCTATATTTTGCCTCACTTATGTTAGTCTGAGTGTGTGTGTGGGTGTGGGTGTGGGTGTGGGTGTACATACGTGTGGGTGTGTTTGTATGTGTGTGTTTTGTGTAATTTGCTGCATGTAGTATAAGTGTAATTTGGCATTTTGATTTTTAATTGTTGGGCCACACAACCCGCTGGCATACAAAAATAATTTTCACAACTTGCATCCTTTAATTAAACTCGGCAGAAAGATAGACAGACAGACAGACGGAGAAGGATATAACAACAGATATATAGAATGACATCCAGACGGAAAAAGAGACAGAAAGAGAGAGAGAGACAAATAGTCAGGGCGATTTGTAATTGTCGAAATTACAAAACTACACATGAAATTTGCATATTATTAAGTTCGTTTCTTGTTGTTGTTCGTGTTGCATGTTGCATGTTGTTGCTGCTGTTGCTGTTGCTGTTGCTGCCTGTCTGTAGCCTGAAGAGCCAAGTGAAATACATCAAGTGACAGTCGTATCCTTGTCTTCTGTTGCCTCTATCTCTACCTCTAGCTGTCCTTTTCCCATTCCTTTCCTGTTGTACGCCATAAATTGCTGCTGCAATTGCAATTGTCGCTTACTCCGTCCGTGCTCGACGCTGCTCTTTGGGATGTGCTGGCGATGTCAACACTTGAACACGCGCCAGCGACAGTCGAAAGGCAAAAAGCGACCCGAAAATTATGCAACAGATTCTGAAATTTGGCGCACGAGCTGCAACAACTGCAACAAGAGGCAAATGTAGCAGCCAGTTTATTTTTGCGCAATTACAGAATGGGATGAGTCCAAAAGAAAAAACAAAATCCAAAAGGAGAAGAAAAAATTGTTGTTCTTGTTGTTGTTGTTGCTGTTCTTCATGTTGCAAGCTGAGCGCCGAGCGCTGACACCGGCAGCTTCTGCTTCAGATTCTGCGTCTGCTTCTGTTACAGCTACGGCTTCAGCTTCAGCTGCAAATGTCAACTACTGTCAGGCAATTTGATATCCTTGTTAAGAGTATTATAAATACGTCATGAAATATGTTACCCATTGAAAGTAATGTAACCAATGTGGAACATGGTCACACTGAGCGTGGCAGCCTTTGCTCTACCTTTATATACATATATCTCGTGGTTGTTGAAACGTAGCTACGTATACTTAATATGTTCTTGCCTCTTGAATATAGAGAGAATTTGAAGTTTATTTCTCCAAAGCCAGAACACTATATTATATCTGTACTTCTTAATGAATTAAGCTAAGTTCAATAAAGTCACAGAAGCTAAAGGTTAAATAGAGTAGGCTATATCCGAGTTGTAAGCATTGAAAGTGTATTAAGAGCTCGGCTATGCGCGGATCAGGGAAAATATTTTATTGTTGTTGTTGATGTTGGTGTCTGACGCCATTATGTTCGCAATATGATTATTATGCGAATGCAAAAGTGTTGACGTTGTCACGTTTGGGCTGGTTGCTTGTCAAGTGCGACTCAGCCCGAACTCAGAAAAGGCATTGGCACAAGTGCTGCTACTTCTGCTTCTGGTGCTGTCGTGGTGCATGTTGTAAGAATGCATGTTGCAACTTGCAAGCAAATGCTTTACTGGCGACTAATTGGCTCATTTCTGTGGCTAAGCGAAACGCAATGAAGAGGTCTCTGTATGTGTGTCAGATACAAATGTATTTGAGTATAACAAATATACACACAACTCACGCACATACAGCCAGCTCTCATATACATGCACACAGAAGTCTCGGAAGCGGTCAGGCAGGATCATTTGATGTGACCCTCATCAAAGCGATTTAGGAGCGAGAGTCCGGCAAAGTTTTTGCTTTCTTTTGGCTCTTGGCAAATGTGCAAATAACAAATGATTTCGGATTTGCCATCACCCACTTGTAAATATAATTGCCCTCTATGTAAGTGTGTGTGTGTTGGTGTGAAATTATGTGTGTGTGGCATGTACCAGCATGTTTGCCTTTGTTTTTATGCCTGTCATGGCTGTTGTATGCCCTTTGGCCAAATCAAACGTAAGCCACAATTAAAACATAAAACTACCAAGCATTGACCTATGTTCTGTGTGTGTATCCCTCTCTGTATGAGTATGTGTGTGTGTGTGTGTGTGTGTGTGTTTGTATATATGTGAATGTGTGTATATGTGCTGGTTGTGTCACAAACATCAAACATTTTTTGCGAGCCCGTCGTCTGTTAAAAGCCCGCGGGCCATAATTAGCTGGAATTAGTTGCATCTGCGGCTGCGTTTGGCAGCGGTTTTCTGATTTCAGCTGAGTGCTGGAGGGGATTGGAAACACTCTACGATGGACGGTGGACAGCGGACGGTGGACGGTGGACGGTGGATGATGCACAGGGGCGGGGAGAAAGCTCTCACTTTTCACTTAACCAAAGAGCATTGGCAAGAGCATTTCCCGGTTATTGTCTGGTCAGCTAGATATTCTCTCAAGTAGTTATCTCAGCGCGCACTCAGGCAAAACCACCAACACCCACAAGAAGCGGTCCTAGGGTATCCAGGGAGTGCCTGAGTGGCCAGTGACGTTAACGTTGACGTTGACGTTGACGTTGTCTGTCATAAATCCGCGAGCGCTCACTACTGATGCTGTCAGTAATTAGCGTGCTCTCACTCAGTGCTGAACGTACCCTTATCCGCACCAATCCCCATCCTCCGTAGTGGTCCTCGTCTCGCCTAGTGGCCCACAAAGCTAACGAGTCACTTGTAAGAAAGGCATCGCATCAATGGCCCAGACAGGATTGGATAGCTCTGAGCTCGGGACAGACAGGCGTCTGCAATTAGTGAGCATCACTCGGGCAGGCGGAAAGACGGGCAACTAGCGAGCACATTTAGTGGGCAACGTCCTGATGCTTCAGCTGATGCTGCTGCTCTCTCTGCCTCTGCTTCTGCCTGTGCTGCTGCAACAAAGTGGCTTCAGTGTGGCGCCGTCAAAGAAGAGAGTTGATGAGGCACAATACCATGACACGGTTACTGCCAGCAAACGGAGCATGAGTTCGGAGATGACTGACTGTCTGACTAACTGGATGTCTGACTGAGTGGTTGACTGGCTGCCCATCTGGCTGATACATTCATTTATACAGGACGGCGCTGCTCTTGTGCACGTTCAGCGGCAGCTACAAACAAGCCGCTACTCGACTTGCCACACCAATTGGTGGCACTGCTGCTCTAGAGCGAGAGAGGTCGCTGAGGTTTGGGTTTGCCATTGCATGTCAAAAGTCATCACCTTTATCGTTCTGCAGCATCGTCCGTTTCTCTCCACTCTCTGCCATAATTCTTACCCACCTTTCAATGCCTATTCTCGTACAGTTGGCAAGGAAGCAGCCATTTAGCCAGGCAACCAGCCGTTGCATTAGCTGTGGCAATATTATGACTGCAGCCAGAGACAAAGACGGAGACCGAGATGGAGATAGAGTCCGTGCTGGATCTTGTCCTGCCAGCAGAAGCTGAAGCTGAAGCAGCACCAGCGGCAGTAGTCCTGGCGGGCAAGTATATTGTAATTCATAATCCTGCGATTTAGTTGGCATAAGACACAACGCTTTATTTCTTGTTGTGGTTTGCTTTCGGCTTAAGAGGCGCCTCCGTTTGCTGCCTGCGCCAACGAATTGCAGCATCGTCTTCATCTTCGTCGTCGTCGTCGCAGTCGTCGTTGTCTTCGAATCCCTGTTTGAAAATTTTGACACTGATTGTGTTTGTAGTCTGGGCGGGGTGTATAAGGGGGGTATAAGGCGTGCATTAGAAGCAAGAGGAGGTGGGATTTTTAAGCCGTTAAGCAGTGAAAATATTTCCTTTGCCATGGGTATAGTTCGTGCTGCAAATGCCTGGGCAAGTGGAGCTTTGGGCGACTGGCAAGTGGTCACAATTATGGGTTCAATGTGCCACTTGGTAGGCCAAGGAATGATATTACTATCATCAGAGTAAACACTTGTTGGGCGGCAGTTGAGTAAACGATAAGAAGCTTAGAACAAATGAAACAAATGAAACTGCGACAAAATTTGTTTTTTTTTTCAAATAGGTTTTCTCTTTAATTATATGTATTCTTCTTTTTCTTCTATAACTTCAGCTTCTCCTGCTTCTGGTACTGCTTCTGTTTCGGCTTCATTTATATATTTATTTATATGCACTTTGTTATCGTTTTATAATTTTACAATCAATCATCGATTATCATCAATGTCCTGTTCATACTTGGTATTCGCTTAACTAAAATATACACACAACGCAAAACGATCTCGAGCCGCATGGCCCGGACAGAAGCCACCACAATGATAGGCATATAGTCCATATACAGTCATACGTACATATACAGATATACAGATAAATATATATATTTATATTTTATATATATATATAGTCAATAATAATCATATTCATTCTTCGTATTTACAACAATTTACATTAATCTCTTGATAAGCACATAAACGATATCGATATCGATATTCGATATTCGATATTCCATATTCGATATTCGACCCTTCGATTTAATAGTTTGCTATGGTTATATTCACTGTACAGCACCTGCTTCCGGTTTCCGGCTTCTGGTTTCTGGTATCTGGTATTTGTGTTGGTATTTGTTTAATTTGGGTTTAATCTTAACGTTTAGGTAGTTTAATTATTGTTCTCTCTGTCTCCTATCCACCTATAGACTTCTTCCTTTTCCTCCTTCGATCCCAGTTTTATTTCATTCTAATCTCTATTCTATATTCCATATTCCTTTGTGACTTTCCTTGGTCGCTGCTTGGATATTTACAAACGCTGCCTGCTAAATGATATACATATGTATCGAAGTCCTTTGTATAAATTCTGTAGAGTTATCTAACTGCTGTCCTTTGTCCTTCTTTCGTCCTTCGCATATAAAAATAGCTTTGCTCTCTTGCTAATTAACGGTTACTCCACATCCACATCCTGGCTAGACATTCGTCACGCCCAGCTTGGCCAGGTTGCCCAACGTGATGGCGTCATCCGGTTGCAGTCGTAGTGCCGCCTTGTAGCTTGCCGCCGCGTGATTTGTACGACCGAGAAGATGCAGAATGGCTCCCAGATTGGTGTGGGCGTGTGCGTCATCTGGGCGTAGTGCCACAGCCTGAGGAGGGTGGGAAGAGAAAATGCTATGTGAAGCCAATTGACATTGAAAGCGGCGAATGAAAAGACTCACCTTGCGGTACCAAAACTCCGCTTCCACCTTCCGATCGAGCAGCCTCAGCGATGTTGCCGCTGCCACCACAAGGCCGTAATCCGTGGGCGCCAACTCCGCAGCACGGCGGTGATAGACGGCGGACTCGTGATGACGTGACTGCAGTGTCAGGAACTCAGCTAAAAAGGTCAAAAAGGAAATTAGTTGAAAAGTCTGATCGAGAAGAGATCAAGTTGGACTTGGATACAAGCTATAAGTGACACTTACCGTAATGGTGGTAGACACTGGCCTGCTCCGGAGCCAATTTCAGTGCACGCTTGAACCACATCTCTGCCTCGGAGGCACGACTGCTCTGTAGAGGAAACCGTTCAGTGTTAGAGGATATAAACAAAAGAATCTTCAACTGACTACATACATTTCTGGCCAGAGTTATGCCGTAGGAGAGATGCGCTGCCACCTGGTTAGGCTGCAGCTCTAGGGCCGCACGATGGTGACGCTCCGCCTCATCCCACTGCTGCAGACGACCGAATACATCCCCAATGCGCTGGTAAAGCGTCTCCCGCTGGTGCATCATCGTTGGCACCGAGGACAGCGCCTCGCGGTAAACGGCCAGTGCCCGCTGCAGCTTTCCCTGCTCCACATATAGCGCTCCCAGCTGCAGATAAGCCGAGCTCCTAGCTTGATCGTGTGCAGCTCGATCGCGTACCGCTGCACCGTCTAGAGTGGAGCCCACCTGGAGGATTTCGATAGCCTGCTGTCGCTTACCCAGCGCAATGAATGATATGCCGAGGTTCAGATAGGCCACTGCATAGTGCATAAAGAGTGCATAATGATTAAGGATGTCCTACTGAATGTTCCATATCTGTTGATTGTCCATTTGACAAGCACTTACCTGCTAGGCTGGGGCGGAAGTTGATGGCTCTCTGAAAGCACTCCACGGCTGCCTTATAATCCTGCTGATTCTGGTGCAGGATGCCTCTGCAAGGTAGGAAGAGGGAAAAAGAGAAAACGAAAGCGAAAGTGTTGGCATTAATAAACTAGTCCTGAACTTGTCACCTACTTCTACGTCTCCGTCTCTGTCTGCATCTCCGACTTCTTGAGATCTAATTAGGACGCCCTGCGGCAGCCTGGCGGCCACTTGACGGCGCCTAGAAACTTGTCAAGTATCTGACAGTCGACTGTAAGTGAAAGGCGCAACCAGCACCAATGGCAAATGCAAACAGGGGCATGGAGCGCGGATGAGCGTGGAGACGGTGCTCAGATCTGAAGATGCTCCTCAGATTTATGTAATTAGTTGGCCAGCAATTGCAGTTGGGTCTTAAAGTAGCAGCAGCAGGAGGTCAACTATTTTAACTAGTTTTATTCAAAGGTAATTTGAAAAGTGAACAAGAAGCAGAGGAATACAACCAGAGGGAGCACTAGGACAACGGGGAGTGGATGGAAGTTCCAGCTGTCAGTAACAACAATAGCAGGAGATTGACTGACGTACTATAAAAGTAGAAAAAGTGGAAAAATCAAATCATATAGCTCAGTGATTTGGTATTTGGTTTCGAGAAAGCGTTTCTCAGCATGCCAAAACCTGATGTATGTGTGTGTGTGTGTGATGTGTGGCATCCTTGTGGGGCAAACACACCAACGGTAATACATACAATTTCGACTACTCGCCTCTTATTATAGTAGCTGCAAGCGTAAGACTAGAGCGTGCGCGGGGATGTGTGGGTGTGTCCTTGTCGGGGATGGGGAGAGGCGGTAATCAGTCAAGCAAACGACAGGAGAAGTGAATGCCGCGAGCATTTTATGGTATTTGATGACTTGATCGCAGTAAATAATATATGTGCAAACAGATGTTTATCCTTTGAGCGCGAGAACAGGAAATAGCATCGCCTCCGACACCGACACCGAAACCGACACCGACACCGCCGAGAAACAGGGAATTGAAATGCGGCTGTGGATGTGGCACTGCGGCAGCGGCTGCTCCTCCTGGGGTTGGCCCGACAACATTGATTTTCGATTAGAGTGGAGCAAACAAGTTGCCGTCCGTTGGCTCTCTTTTTGTGGTATTGTTCATGGCGTTGTGTCGTACTGAGTTGAAGGGTTTCAGGAGCTGCAGCGTTTACCCAGCGGCTAATCCTCTAGTGCTCGTATTCTTTGTTCAACAGGATCTGACAGCAGCCTTAGCAATGTGACCTGATTCTGAATCATTGACTTTGAGTACTTTGACATTAACCAGAACGGGTTGCACTCGTACGAGTTTCTATGGGGAGTTGCTTTGCCCAAAATACATGCCATAATGTGGCATGCAACAAGGCAGCGTGCACCGTTCACCATGTACCATGCGGCCTGACGTTGACAGTCAAGCGGCAAAAAGTCGAGAGCCGTGCAAAATGACGCACTGAATATTCAAAGCGCAACTGCTCGTCCTTTTTACTATTTCTCTCTACTTTCAGTTGTAGATATAACACTTGTTGTTGTTGTTGTTGTGGCATGGCATACTATGGTATGGAATTGCATAGTGTAGAATAGTATAGTATATTGCTGTTATTGTTGTTGTTGTTGCAGTTCTTGGTTTTATTTTGCCGTTATGTTGTCTCGTCTCGTCGCGTCGCGTCGCTGCGAAATATGCGCAATGAGCGAAAATGCAATGCAAAGAGACAACAGACAAAACAGGACGCTTACAGACTTTGTCAGACGCTGACAGTCAAAGGGGTAGCTGGAGGTGGAGGTGGAGGATAAGGATAGACCTGGAGGCTGGCTGAGTGCTGGAAAGTATGCAATGAAAAAGTGAACAGCATGAAATGCGCATAGCTGTAGCTCTGCTGTCTGCGGACTGAAAGAATGCTCCTACTGCGTAACACCCAGTCGAAGTCGAAGTTGGAGCTGGAGCTGGAGTTATAGTTTGTGTTGAAGGACGAAGGATGAAGGATAAAAGAAAGAGAAGGGCTCCCTGATTCCTGGCAGAAAACAACAAAATGGGCTTCATTTGACAGCTTGTTCGGCATTGTATTACCAGCAGGCGTCAGTCGTAGGAGTAAAGAGGTTTGAAATGGGGAGCTGCATTATAAGAGCACTGCTTGACGGCAGCCTTGAGCATGAAATGTCCTGGTCTCGCACTAAATGCGCATCCTAGCTGCAGAAAAAGTGTACACAGAGATAATGAAAATGGCTGCTGCTGAAAGAAAAAAGCTCTGACATTTATCAAAGCACTTGAAGCGTGGAAAACGAGTTGTGTGTCGCATGTCATGTGGGACAGCTGCTCCTCCCTAACTGCTCCTTTAACTGCCTAACTGCCTAACTGCCTAACCACCTAACTGCCTAACTGCGTGTAGAAGCCTGCAAAAGGCCACTCAGATTCGCTTCGTTTTAAAACGGCCAAGCAAATGGGCGCTAAGTGCTCTACTGGTGCTCTAGTGGACCAGTGGACTATTCGAATAGTGTAGTGGTAGTCGATACTTACAGATTGAAGTGCACGTCCGCCATGTTCGGCCTGTATCTGATAGCTTCCTGGAGCACCTGCTTAGCCTCTTCGTAACGCGCCTGTGAGCTCAGCACGCTGCCCAGATTACCGAGTGCTGTAAGGAGTGCAAAGTTGTTAAGAATTGAGCTCAATATAAAAGGGCAACTGCGAATGCGGCTTACTCGTACCTTTAGGCGGATTGACAGTAATGGCACTCCTGAAAAGGCTCTCCTCGTCCCGCCAGTCCGCATTGCGGCGCACAGTTCTTAGACTCATAGCGACAAGAAGTACACTGAAACAGAGCAGGAGGACACAGCGTGTCCTTGAGTCGCGGGCACGGGTACAGGCCAGCAGCTTAGAGACACCATAGCCAACCAGGAGGCAGAAACCCACGCTGGGCAGGTACAACAACCGTTCGGCAACGACGAAGCCAACGTAGAAGAAGAGATTGCTGGCAGGCAGGAAGGGAAGCGTGAGAAAGGCGCAGGACATCAGCAGTATCGTTGCATTGCGAACAGCCACTGGCATGTCTCCCAGCATATAATCCGACGATTTGGCGGATGTGGAGCAGCTGGCGCTCAGCTGTCCATCGAGTGAACTGCAAGTCGAACTGGAGCTGGCGCTGCTGCCGCTGCTCTTATTGCTGGCTGTTGTGCTGTTGCTGCAGCTGCTGCTGCTGCGCGACCCTCGAAACGCTTTATGCAACGCCAGGCTCACAACGGAAGACACAAGATGGGGATGCTGAGGATGCTGTTGCGAGGCCGTTACTGAAGCTCCGGCATCTCCATACACGTAGATGCCGTTGCTGTTGTTGTTGTTGCAGTCGCTGCATGGCTGTTTGGGGAATGGAAGTGTGTCCTGGTGGTAGGCTGCCTCATAGCTTTGGTACTTGTTGCAATTGTTGCCGTTGTTGTTGGAGTTGGAGTTGCTGCTGTTGTTGGCCACTCGCTTGCGCTTGGCGCGAGACTTGCGGCCCACCTTCTGTATATGATACTGAGGATATCCACCGCTGCTCTCGAATAGCTCGCTGCTGTGCAGGAGCCGCTTGCAACCACTCCAGGCCACGCCCACCAGCACACAATAAAAACAGGCGGACTGGGCATTGCGTCGATCCCAAAGCGATGTCACGCGTGGCAGCGCATCCATGCCCCAGTCAAAGCTAAGCACCTGCGGCTGCACCAGCAGCTTAAAGTTCACAACGGGCAGGTAGAGAAACGTCAGGAGGCGCGTCCACGCGGATGCCGTACGGGCTATAGGATTGTCGGCACTGGAAAATGCCGTCTGAGGCCCTGGCACGATAACCAGTCTACAGTAGGCACTACAGAAGAGGGCGCCCATCACAAGGCAAATCGAGCGTAGGCGTTGCTATTTATCAGAGGGAGAAAGTAAAAGGGAATTACAATTAGAGACTTACAATTAACATATTGATTAGTAAGGAACCAATTTCGATCGCTGGAATAGCTTTGGTACTGTTGGTATATCGATAGATCTCTGCTTTCAATGGAGTAAAGACTCACCTTATCCATCTGCCCGCTGAGGCCGCGCATTACGTCAAACGCCGCGCATACCAGCAATGCCGTGATGGCTGTCTCCTTGCAGAGCAATGCCCCAACCGCAAAGAGCAACGTGGCCGCCAGTGCAAGCCACTGGCGAGGATCACTAGATTCACGCCAGCGCATATGCCGCAAATAAGCGAGGTATGTGAGCAGATAGCAGACACAAGCGGCCACATCTGCGCGTCCTACAACGCCAGCCACAGCCTCTGTGTGTATGGGATGTGCCGCAAACAGCGCTCCAGCTGCTAATACCGCCCAGAATGAGGCCAGCAGCGTACGCGCCACACGCACCACCAACGCCGTTGCCACACAGTGCAACAGATTGTTGACCAGGTGGAAGCCCCAAGGCGCAAAGCCCCCAGCCATTAGGTAGTTGAGCCTGAAGCTCAGCACGCAAAGTGGGCGCCAGGAACCATGCGAGCCGCTGTCCGTCAGCGGCGTGCCCCAAAAATCATTTGCAAAGCTTCGCTGCCAAGGCGCTCCTCCAGAGACATCCGCGTTGGCCAATATAGCACGTCTGAAGGAATAGATAAAAGAGAAGACCGTTAACATCCTTTCTAAATTTGATATGATTAGCAATACTCTAATTAAGTAAAGATACAGAATCAGAGGGCATTTCGATAGGATGTTAGTGCCACAGTGATTCAGCCCATATAAGATTGAATTCAGCAATAGATTTTGAAGAATTTTCTACTTATTTTTGATGTGAGTGAAAGGAATAGTATCCTTTCAGAAATGAATGAATGCAAGAGCCCAAGTCAAAGCTGAGATTAATGGTCATTCCACATGGAAATCGGTTTTGCTTTGAAAAAGATTTTTCGGCAAGAGATTGCAACAGAATTGGAATGTCCTTTGAGACCCTCTTGATGTTTTTCAGGTTTTGGTTAAAACATATTTTTGTGGATTGGACAACTGTTGCTTGTTGGTTAGCACCTGAACGTTTGAGGTGAGTCAGATGTAGATGAATCTGGACCTGTTCGCATATTTGTGCAGTTTTTGTTGCCTCACTCAGAGGCACAAACAGCTTGATGAGGCAACTGGGACGAGGATGCGGAATGCTGCATCTCGATGTTGTCACTGATGGCATCATCAACCTTCCGTTAGGATTCTCGCCACTGCGACAACATCATTGGAAACTGCTCGCACTGCGTATCAGACACACACTCACACACACACACACCAATACACACACAAATTTGCAGGGACCCGCGCTGGTTCTGGTCTTTGGCGGGAGCTCACCTGGACACCTCGGCACGCACAGCAGGCGGACTTTTGTAGGATTTTGGTGTGGTGTTCGTGACAGAGACAGCTACGGAAACCTGCACAGCTATCCCATCATGGCGTAGCCGATGACTTGATGTTGCTGTTGTTGCTGTGCTGCTGCTGCTGCTGCGGTTCACATAAACAAATGCCACTCTAATGCCGCACAAAGTCGCTGGAGCGCCTTCTTGTCAGCCAGTCAGCGGCAGTCGGCAACCATCGAGAAGTGTGTGTGTGTGTGTGTCAGAGTGTGTGCCGCAGTGTGTGCCGTGCCACGTCATGGCTTGAAATTCGATTTTAAGTACCACTGAAATTCCATTGCAGTATCTCAGGCATGCCACAGACAACGAGCTTGCCCCAACCCAAACTCTTTTTTTATCCCCTTTTTCCTTTCATTTTTTTACAGTTAAGGTTGTCACAGCGACTATGTGTGAGCGAGTGTGTGTGTGCGCGCGTGTGTGCGTACATGTGAGGGCTTGTACATAAATTTGCCTTTAAGCTTAAACATTGGCGTCAAGTTGATCATGTTTTATCTTCTTACCTGTCGTCATAGACGAAGCCCGCATTAAGGGTATTCAAATATAAAACAAAAGCCAGTCCACAGCACAGAATGGTGGTGTAGTCCATGCTGCAAGGAGAAGAACAGTTAGAAACGAGGTGTTAGTAAAAACTTTTTAATTACGTTTCATTATCGATACAAGCTATGCTTCAACTTTAAAGTCCAATTTACTTTGGCTTATTCTATACTATACTATAGACTAATACGTATCGGGTTAACGTACTCATAGACAATTGGCATAGAGGAAAATCAAGTATCGAAAGCAAATACTAAGCTCTTATATTTTCTGAGATCTTTCTTTACATTAAAGCATTAAAGTATATTTAAATTGATACTTGAAAGCGTTTAATATCCATTCAATGATAAGTATTTAGTATAAATATATATAAGTATATTTGTATTGTTGGCAGGTAAACATCATTATAGATGAGTTTTATTATTGATTTTGAGGTAAGCTGAAATTGCAGCTTCTCAATTTCGATAAGTCGTATTTATTTTGTTCACTTGTTTATCATTATTTCTTTCTTTCTTCATATTTCTCATTACTCGTATTTCTGTGCACTGTTGTTGCTGTTGTGTTGCCCTGGGACAACTGCTACTGTTGCTGTTGCGACTGCTGCAGCAACAATTGTGGCAGTAGCCTTTCCTTTCATGTGCAAATGTGCAGGTAGATTGCATTCATGGCATCCTCTTGGCGTCTGGCACGCTGTTGGCATTTGGATTCAGCACTTGGCAGTTGGCTGTTGCCGTGTTGCTGTTGTTGCTGTTTTTCCTGATGTTGCTGATGTTGTTGTTGTTGATGTTGATGATGTTGCAGCAGCCATTACACATAATGAGCGGCAGCTGGGGCAACAGGATGCTGCAACTGCTATGGCTGCTGCTACTGCCGCTGCCACTGCCGCTGCCACTGCCTGGCTCTATGCTCATTTGTTGCTGCGGTTGCCAACGTCAACATGTGGAAAGAGAGAGAAGGCAACACCCCGGCCGCCGTGCGTTGACATTAAAAGTCGCAACAGTTGCAGTTGTTGCTGCTATAACGGCAGACAATAAAGGCTATCAACAACGTGGCATGTGTGTGTGTGTGTGTGTCTGCGTGTGTACATGTGCTTGTCTCTGGCATGCCTCCACAGTCAAGTTTGCAACGTTGCAACGTTTGTTGCCTCTTAATGTATCAAATAATGGACACATGCTGCCGCCTCATGTGCGCTCACCGGGACATTAAGCCGTTTCCCGTTGAATGGAAAGTCGCCTGTAAGTTGCCCGGTAGATCCTGACTGACTCCACCCTTTGCACCCTTTTCCTCAGCCTCCCCCTCCGTCTGTGTCTCTACTGTTTTGTATGTCCGCTTTTGTGTTAATGTTGTCAGATTTTTGTTTCTGCATTTGCGGTTAATTATTTTTGGTCCCCAGCTAAGCCCTCGGGTCCGAGTCTACCACCCTGCCTACCACCCATTTCCACCCGGGAGATTGCACCTAAAAATCAATGAGATGAGTTGAGTCGAGCTGAGGCGAGTTGAGCTGCGATGGGATGGGAATGAGTTGGTCGAGCTGTGGCCGCTGAACTATTTCCTATTTGTGTGGCATACTTTTGGGCGCACAACCATGAATACATATGTATTTCTATGTGTATATATATATATATATGTATTTGTATTTGTATGTAATAAGCAGTTGGATTAGGCTCTGGCTCGTTGCCCCGTGCCTGGTGCTTGGTGCCTGGTGCGTTATGGGAGGCTTAGTTAGTGCCTCACAAAGTTCTGTCGTCAAGAGATTTGGCATTATGCACGAGGACCCCAAGCGGCTTATGTGCAAATTAGCAGCATTCAATATAACCAACACTCGCCAACACACACACATACACACACACAAATACACGCACACAATCCTAGGAAAAATACTACTAGTAACACACACAAAAATTGCTTTGCTAATGAGCCATAATGATGAGCTTTGCTTTTGCTCTTCCGTTGACTCTGTGTCAGCGGATGAAAGTAGATGAAACTGTGAATGGAAATGGGAATGGGAATTAGGGCTGGAATAGGGATAGAGTATGTGAATGGGGATAGGATTGGGACTGGGCTTAGGCATCCCAAGTGAATGGACAACAACTTGTTTGGCAATGGGATTTGTATGCGCCTGATTGATTCGCTTCCAAACGATTGACTGGACTGCTTAACATGCTCATCACTATCACCATCTCTACCATCCTCTGCATCTCCATCTCCATCAGCATCATCATCATCATCAATATAAGAATCCTAATCATAATCTTTATCAGTCACATCAACGCTATCAACTCATTTAAAAAGCAACTCACAGGGCAATTAACTACAAATAATTGGCCAATGTCTGGAAGGGAGCCCATTGTTTGCTTGGCCAACACAATTCTAGCCCGCATATCACGTGTTACAACTTAACTTTCTTGCCACACTCGCACACACACACAGAAACACACGCCAGTTGAACGTAGAGGCAGCTCTTTGGCATCTTTTGGCTGCGTAGACGGCATTTTATCGTTTTGGCCATAAATCATGTTTTATTTTTGCAATTAGCGTTGCCACACAATAAATTACTGGCTTTTCATTGTCTCCACGTCTTTGGCTCAATTTGTTGTTGGCCAAAATGCTTGAACCGCTGGCAAAGACTCGAACTCAGAGTTTGCTTTTGGGTTTTACGTTCATTGTTGATTAAATTTCCACTTTGTGTCTTATTGGGTCACACTTTAAACTGTTTATACAGCTCGCCACACGGCTGCCATTTTCCATTTGCCTTTTACCGCCTGCCGCTTGCCGCTTGCCACTTGTTTTTATTACCCTTGCTGCCTTGCCACGACAGTCGCTCAGCGTCCTGTAGCCCACTTTGACCTAGTAAGGTCTGTCGTCTAATGGTTTTCTGTGCACACTGTTTATTGTGCCTTTGACATTTTTGCTGTGTTTCCGTTTCCGGTGGCAAGGTGTTGTTGTGCCCGTCCCTGTGTTGTTCTACGCGTAATGTGCCTCATACCACACGCCACATGCCACTCACTGCCACAAACTTGTCCCGAAGGTCGTCGTCTCAATTTGCAATGGATTCTCTCCCACCTCGCCAATACAACTTGCTTAGAAAGGGACTGCATTTTTACAGTTCCACAGTTAACCCTCATATTAAGGCGGTGTGTATGATTGTATGGGGGTGCGTAGGGTATTATATGCTTGTATGTGCGCTCAGTGACTTTGGCGTATTAGAACTCAAAATTAATTGGTGTCGCGTCGGGAGGCGGCAACAGCGGGTTTCGAAACATATCAAAAAGTGTGCAACGCAAGCGTGGCAAGGCAGCGTGAGAGAAGGGGTGCCACGGTGAAGCACAGAATAAAAATGGAAGCAGAAATCTATGGAAATTAGCAACTGGCTTCACACTCAGCAGACTAATAGACGTGAAATTTAAGCGCATTGAATTAATTTTCCTGGCCAGAGACTCACGCGTACACACACAAACAAACACACGCACACATTTATTTATTTACAGAATGAAGTCATTTTATACACGGCAAGGGGTGTGTGTGAGTGGGTGAGTACCAAAGGGATGGGACAAAAAAACAAAACTATAATTAATAGGCGCTTTTTTTCGCTTTGCTTTGAATATGCATACAATTAATTATATGGCGCCAGCATGGGATACCAACTCCCTTGGAGCAGGAGTCCTGGGTAGCCTTCAAGCTAAGCCTAACCCTATCGCAAGGACTCGCCTAGGAACTGCAGCGAGCGCCTCTGCGGCTTAATTTGATGGGGCAAACTTGTTATTTGGCTACTTAAATTGCTGAGGAACAGAGCCAAAATATTCTGTAGGGCTTTGTAGAAAGCGAAATGGAAAGTTTATTATTATGCAGCATTTTCAACCTATACGAGAAAGGAGTAAAAAGGATATTCGTAACGGACATGAGAATAATGAACGTAAAGGCAGTCACTATGTGTGTGTGTGTGTGTGTGTGTGTGTGTGCCAAAAACGTTTTAAAAATGAAACGATTAGACCATTGCGGCTTGCAGACGACCAAGTTATGATAATGTTTGGCCAACTAAACTCGTTTAGCTTTCCAAATACGAAGCAAGCCAACCAGCCAGCCAGCCAGCCAGCCCAAAATGTGAACACACACACATCCACACACAGGGAGTGTGTGGTGTGTCTGTGTGTATGAGAGTGCCTGAATGCGGTTGTGCAAGGTAAGACTCCCAGTAAGTGAGCAACACATGCAAACATGAGTCCAGGACTCTACAATGGGCAATGCCCCATTGGGCACATTGTGAGCTCGCAGTCAACTGGAGTTGGATACGGATACGGACTCGGATCGGACTCTAGGTATGGGAATAGGTCCAGGCACTGGTCACTGGTCATTCGCTTCTTTCTCTTTCCCTCTCTGTTGGTCTCCCTTTCGCACTTCGTCGATGCTGTTGCACTCGTAACAATATTTTTGGGTATTTAAAAACCAAAAAGCGTCCCGTGTGTGTGACTTGGGCCTCCGAATGTTTATGGCCTCTGCACAGACTTTGGCAGTTTTATGCTAATCACAAAAAACCAGCAACGCCTCCCAGCTGGGGGTGAGCATAGGAATGGGAGTCACATTGGAGCGAAATGAAAGTGGGAGTGGTGCAGCTGGAACCACTCGACGTAAAACTTTTCATATTTGGAACCAGCAGAACTTTTCGTACGTTTCGGTATATTCAGCACTTATTTTTACCGATTTTTGGTTGGCTTTTTTGTTACTCGTTGAGCATTTGCCCAACTATTCATGCAATTGCTACCCCTGTTCGTCTCTCAGCCCCCACCTCCGCAGTTTGCCTCCCCCTAGACCACATTTCCACGTAAGCCAAAAGCCGAGCGGCTTTCAGTGAGTTGTTGAAAGTTAACTTCCGTTTTGGCCTTTTAGTCAGTCGCAGTTCTTTCTGTATGCAAGTAGAATATGTATAATATATCCATATAAAAGTAGTATATGAATTGCTATATCGAATTGTATTTCACATAGTTCAACACACGCACACTTACGCAGAGAAATACAGAGAGAGAGAGAGAGAGAGAGAGAGAGAGAGAGAAGAGAAAGAGAGAGAGCGGGGATTCGCTAGGCAGCACATAAATAATAATTAGGTAATAATTAGCATCTGTCAATTAACAGAGTTCGATATGCCTTCAAGTAGCGCGAACACACAAATTTCAAAAATCCTCCCCTCTCTCTCTCTCCCTCTGCGTCTCTATCCCCAATCAGTCCGCCCATCGCAACCTTTCCCTCGCGTTCGAGCCCAATGCGAAACTTTAACACTTTGCAGCCATAATTTAATTTAAATGCTCGAAACTGTGTGAATGGTTTAATTATGTATTCACACAGACGCAGACACTGCCAAAGGGGATCGTATGACAAGGGGGGTATCGGAAGAAGGATGGCAGGAGGGTGCGAAGGATATTCTATGCCAAAATGTTTTGGCGCCCGGAAAAATGAAAGCCCCAAAGAGAACGAGCCTACAGCAAAATCAGCCGCAGCGGCAGCAGCAGCAGAAGCATCAGCCGCAGCAGCAGCGAAGCGTCTCGATAATCGTGCACGTGGCAGACCGCGGATTAGGGACCAAAAGCGGGGACCAAACGAAGCTGTTGGCCTAGTTATCTGCGTGTGTGTGAGTGTGCTGCGTGTGTGTGTCTGTTGCGTTAATTGAATGCGCAACTGTCGTGCTATCCCACTTTATCATTACCAAGCCAACCTCGTCTCTCCTCCCAACGAGCAGCGCCTATTCCACACACTGCGTTGTCTGTTTAAGCCTGTTGAACAATTATAACTGGCATGTCCAAATGCCAAGTGCCTGAAATTGAGTCCGGCCAACGTGGCGTATGCGTCATGATGCTCTATATGCTAATTAAAATGGCTTGCATGTGCGTGTGTGTGTGTGTGTGTGTTTATTTGTGTGTGCGTGTGTGTGTGTGTTTGCTTGTATGTTTCTGTCTGCCTATGACTATGCTTGTGAGTGTATATATGCTGTGTGTGTGTGCGCTTTGTGCTGTTTGCATTACATAATTATAATTACGCATACGCCATGTTGGCGCTCAGCATTTGATTTGCCTACGCACAAAAGCAACAGCCGCAGTAGTTGCAGCTGTACAACAAGTTTTTTCTATATACATCTTGATGTATGTAGAGGGCAAATATTTGTGATGGCCTCATAAACATGGGAAACAATTCTTTTGGGCAACTCTTAAATAGTTGATGCCGCTACCAAACAAGGGAAAAGCTGCGGTAATATTTACTGGATGCCAAAAAAAGCAGAAAGTTGCAGCAACAAAAACAACATCGATGGCTAAAGGGAATATTCCAATGCCGACTCTTAAAATAATCAAGTGGCAATAACTTTTGCACCTGTCACAATCCTGTCCATTTTCCATTCGTGTAAAGAAAATCCAATTGCTAACCGCAAACATAATTAAAAACTTTGCCCAACCGCAAACGATGGCGATGGCATTGGCGATTGCGATTCCAATTGCGATTGGAATTCCATTTTTCGATTGCGATTGGCATGCGTTCGATTGTCAGAATGCTCACCTCTTACCCGTGGGGCATTATACAACATGGTAGAGTTGCAACAAGGGCTCCACACGGGGAAGGGGCTCGGAGGTGCAATAAAAATGTACGCAAATACTCCACACACTGGAGAACTACTCGACCCAGAGCACCCACAGCAGCCACCAGTAGCAGTCCCTGTGTATAAATCCAATTAAATCACAAGTTACGCAATGTGATAAGTCACGTTGTTTATTGTTTTAACGTCCACAGCAAGAACCCAGAGGTAGTGCAGTGGTGCAGAGGTTGGCATTCATGCCACAATTTATGCACAGCCAACAGGCAAACAACCAAACGAACAACTCCAGCGGCTGCTGCGGTGTGTGAATAAAATAAAAATAGTACGAAACAGGAGCAGGGACATTTTTCAACGGAAATTCGAACTTTGCATACTCTTTCATGTTATAGTTGTCTGTTCTCAACCAAAGTTTGATCAAATTATAGATGAAGAGTTATACACAAAGTAAGTTCTTCAGAGAAGGCTATTCAACTCTTTATTTGCGTTTGCATCTAACAGATCCCTACAGATATAATTCCCTGACTTGGATTGCTCTGATATATATATTAATATATCTATATAAAGTTTGTTTGTTATTTTTGATAAATATGAAAACATTGTGTTCCATGCTGATCACCAAAAGTATTGTACCCCTTGTTAGGGTAAAAGAAAACTAAAAAGCTGAAAATATTATTGTATGCACAACATAAACAACAAAAACAAGAAAATGGCTTAAATGAAGCACCGTAAAGTGCCGCTAAACTAAGCGCAATTTCAACTGTGAATTTGGTCAACATTTATCAGTTTAATGCTGGCCAAAACGAACCACATAACCACATTCCACATACAACCACATGCTCTGAACCACTGAGGATTGACAGAGCGACCCCAAAGTACTCCTTTTGTCATCCATTCGCTTTAAACCTTTGCTGCAAATTATATATATTATATTTATATTCTTATATATTCAACATGTACTTTGACTTAAGAATTTCAGTGTACGGAGAATACCTTTAATCTGCGGGAAAGGAATTGAGAGTTTTTGGATAATCTGAAAGGATGCGAATTCATTTGAGAGGCTTCTGCTTGGCTGTAAGAAAATCACATTTAAAAGTGACCTTTTATGGCCTTGGCCAAGACTTGTTCCAGTTAAGAGCAGTTAGAAGGGTTGTGGTTTGGGGCCTGAGGCGGAAAGGGGAAAATATAAGTTTAAAAAGAAACTGTAAAATTATTTTTGAAGTGCGTTTCGGACATTGAAGTTCGTGTGGCTTTCAGCGGTGCGCAAACTTGATTATTTCCGTTTGACGGTTGATGGTGGTGAAATGCTTTGGTTCTGTAACCACACCTGGATCTTCACCTCTCTTCCTGTTTAGTTCTGTGCTGCCCGGCTTATGCCTGAAAGGACTCTGGCAGGCTGGTTTATTGAAGCATAAATTTTTGCTTGGCAAATTATTTATTAAGACCGCAACAAAAAAAGAAAGAAGAGAAAGAAAAGGGCAAGCATAAATAAAGGTGAAAGTAAAAGTAAAAGTGTGTCGAGCTCTTCCTTTAAAATGAGTTTCGCTAAAAGATTTCGTTCTGAATCCCGCACAGGAAACCACAAGAAAGCGGAGAACCCAACCTTTTAAGGTACTCGAACAGCTTTAAGCAGCTTTAAGACCCTTCGGCAGCAGCAGCTGCTACCGGAGACAACTTGGAAGCCAAACGAATTTCGCCGTATGCGGAATTTTATGGTTTTTTAATGCTGCAAATTATTAGGTAACGTCTTATGCCACCCTCTACACACCCTCCCCCTTGCATACCTATACATGTATTTCTACCGCCGCTGGCAACAAATTCGTTTGGCGCGCCAAAGCGTTAAAATTTGTCACGCGCGCTCGTCGAACACGCGGCGTATGAGAATTTTTTTGTGATATTCGGCCTCTGGCGATCGATCGATATGGGGCTATATGTCTGTCTGGGAGTGTGGTGTGTGTGAGTGTGTAGAAGTGTGGTATGTTGTGTGTGCTATATGCCAGCTGGTAAATGTATATCAAACATTTCTATCAATCATTCAAAACGATTGATTCGTAACGCAAACGAACAGCGCTCACTTACAGAAACACACACACAAACATATATATAAAAGTGAGTGTGTATTTGTGTGGCCCCAGCAGCAGCAGCTGCTGCCGGTCCCTATGTTCGTTTCTACAGTTTTATTGCAGCTTTTGTTGCCATGCCCCTCTCTCTACCAGCCCTTCTGACATCCTCTCCTCCCCTCCCCTGGCCCTTCTTCAAACGTTGCACGTTGCAAAATTGTCCAACTGTGGCACATATTGACAACTAACAGATTTTTTGCCATTGTGCAACATTTTTGTCATGTGCGGGCCAAATCAGACGAAACGGACACAAACAAACAGTTGCCCAATTTGTTTGTGCACCAAAAAGGGTTGGAGGAAACTACCAAGGAACAGTACGGTGCAAGTGGGTAATAAAGTGGGTCGTTGCATATGCTGGCAATTGCTGTTCTTACAGCTGTTGTTGTTGCTTATAAGCAAATTGCGGATTGCTGTTGCAAATTTGTATATTGCAATGCAGCTTAATTTGTAATGGATGTGCCATTTGTGGTGTATGAGTTTTTGGGGAGGGGCATGCAACGAGGTTGGGGCAAAGTAGAAATAGCAATAGGAATGGAAATAGAAATGGAAATCGGTGAAGGAATACAAACAGGTAACTGTTAACCCCATGGCATCTGTTAATTCGAATCGAATACTTAGTTTCGAAATGCTGAATCAATCGCGGATTGCAATTGAGAGCTCTCTTCCTTAGCCCTCCCTTTCTCCGTCTCCCTCACACTTGGTCTGTCTCGTTCTCGATTCATAGCTGCTGTTGCATTGTTGCAGTTACATTGTGAAAGTAACACAACATTTTAAGTGAATGAAATGAAAACAAATATTGCAAATTTATTCATTGTAAAGCACACAAGCACACACACATACGTAGAGAGAGAAGATATACGCCAATTGCTGCTGTTGCAGTTGTTTTCCAATGTTGCCACTGGCTGTTGCCAGCTCCTCTGCGGCTGCCTGTGGCTATTGTGCGGTGCTGCAGGAATAGTCCGCCTGAATGAGTGTATTTGTAATGCATTTATGCACTCATTTCATTTCATTTCATTTGATTCGTTTCACTCGTTTCATTCATTTGTTGATTTATTGACATCATTTGGCCCAACGATTGAGCCTCAAGCTGATTTTGCCTTAAGTGAAGTTCGCCGGCAGCTGGTCAATGGTTGTTTAGTTGTTGACTCTATCTGCCTGGCTTTCGCTCGTACTATAGTCGAATAAACGGTGAATTAACAGTGTACGACTATCACCCCTCCACCACTGATAACTAGCATACCCCGGCCCCCCACGTCCAACCAACCACCGCCTCCAGGTGAGCCACTGACTGAATGTTTGTGCTGAACAAATACAACTTACTGATTTTATTGCAAATTGATTTTATGTGCAGCTCCACTGGCCAAACCACAGACACGGACACGGACACGGACAGGGACACGAACATGGACATGGACACGACCACTTGCAGCGCCACGCCCACTGACTGACTGACTGGGGCTGAATGGATGATTGGCCCTGGTAAAAGAGGTAGATAAAGAGAGAAACGGAAATGGAAAGAGAAAGGGAAAATGAGGAAGTTGGATTCAAACAAATTTCTCATGTTTACATTGGTATGGCGATAGTGGAAACTTTTTAATCAAAGTTAATTGGAAAGTTTTGCTTTGTCATTGCAATATAACACACACACACACATACCCCTACACACACACATACACATGGCAATGCAAACGTGCATAAAGAGGCGAACTAAAAATGAAAAGTAAAATGTAGGTTATCCTTCAGCGCACACACACAAAATGGCATCCTTCGTCCTAGTCCTCATCCATATCCACATGCTCGTCCTGATGTCTTCCCCGGGCACCTTTCACCTGCTACCTGCTACCTGCTACCTGCTGCCGCCTGTTCCGTTCGGTTGCTCATTCATTTTATTGCTGGTGCCGCTGCCGCTTGTCCCACCTTTGATGATAAAATGTCATTTTGCTCGTTTACGTGATGCCTGTGTGTGTGCGTGTGTGTGTGTGTGTGGATGTGTAGGTGACTGTGTTTGCATCGTTCTTCGGGTCAACCCGTCGACTGCAGTCGTATCCAACTTGCGCCAAGCTGACATTCAACGCTCTTGATTAAATTTTATGCAGTTTAACTATTTCTTTTTACCCGTAGAGCCCTTCCCTTGTAACAATGAATGGGTGGTTAAGGGTTATGGGATAGGGAAAGGGCCAGGAGCTGTGTTCACATACACTGCCCTTTATTACGTTTGAAGGCTGCCCTGACGGACGGCCGTGCTCAACAGTTAGTCGGCAGCCTGTTTGGCCTCTTCTCCGTGCTCCTTGTCCACAACTTCTGCTTCTCCTCCTCCTTCTGCTTGTTTCTGTGTCTCTTTTCTGAAAGCTTCAGTCTACACTGCAACCGGAAAATTAATCCTAATGAGTGCTGACGTACACATATACACGCACACACACACACACAGTGGTAGACAGAGAAAGAAGGAGAGAGAGCGTAGGAGAGGGAGTGAGGTACGTGCGCGGAAGGCAGTTTGTTTTCGCATGTGAAGCGATTTATGCATTTTTTTTGCTCCTCTTCCCGTAGCTCTGTTGCTTGCGGCGTTGTTGTTGTTGCTGCTGCTTGCTGCACACGTGTGGCACATGTAAAATGCAAGCACCACGCACACCAGCACACACACGCACACATTCAGGCTATATAAAACAACATTTTGTAAGCATTTTATGGGCCCATAGTGTGGCTGGGGCAGTGCATCGCTGGGTGCTTGCCGGGTTGACTGCTGACTGTTGTTGTTCTCGTTGTTGTTATTGTTGGCAATGTGGAGGTTGCACCTCAGAGGAGGCAGGTGGAAGATGGGGGTGACAAAGGGATGGCAAAAGAGGAAAGGGAGTCCATTCACCTGTTTTCTTTCAAACGCGTTAAATGCCGCGTTTTGCATTTGCCTCACATTCTTTTTGCATATTGCGTTGCAGCTGCCATTGAAACGCGACTCATCCTCCACCTGGCAGTGTAAATGAAATGAAATCAGTGTCAATGTAGGCAGGAAATTTGTTTTCCCTCTTCCCATAGCCTGCACAATCCCTCATAGCTGGCACCTCCTGCACATGAGCACACAAAAAGCAAAAAGCTCGTCGAGTCCAGCTTTAATAGACGCAAAAACCATGTAAATTGGCCCCAGGAGAAGTTCTGGCTGTGCGCTGCCAGTTCCTGGTATCGGGTACACAATTCATCCAACCAAATGGGCTCCTTCATGCGATAGGACTTCAATTGCAACAACAATAAGAACAGCGACAGCCCAAAAGACGTAATCGGCTAACTTATAGTCTATAGTTAACACCGCATACCCTATACTCACACACGCACACAATTACATACATATACAATGCATGTGTGTGCCTTTATGCTCCCCTGTGTGACATTAATGAGCACGTGGCGGGCGCTTGACTGGGTGCTGGAGGGGATTACAGCCATCAAAATCATATGTTGATGTCGCCAAGTCACGTAAAACTGTATTTAGTTTTGGGCAAAGCTCAGCAATGCGAGCGACGGTGGTAGTAGACGAGGTGGGGGAAGCGGAAGGGAAAGGGGAAGGGAGGAGAGTGAAAAAAGGACGCCTGGTGCCTCAATCGTCTAGTATCCTCGTGCCAGGCACCTTACAACAATGCCGAAAAGTAAACAAATTAAAATGTATGCACACCAAGTGTGTGTGTGTGTGTGTTTATGTGTGTGAGTGCCGTGTGCGTGTGTGTGTCTTGACGGGCTAAGCAATTAGGAAAGAAACAGAAAAAGAGAGAGAAAAAGCATTGCATAGCTGCAGGCGCCCACTTAACGCCATTCCCCCATTTCCCGCCCCCTCCGCAAAATGGCAAATCATTTAGCGAGCGATTTTCCCATTTTTTGAGAATGTTGCACAAATTGTTGTCGCGTATGTGTCCTCAATTTTTGGATACTGCATCACAGCAACAATGAAAAAAGGAGGCTAAAAGGTAGCACTACCTGCCCTTCATCTCTACTTGTTTCTGCCTCTGCCTCTGCCTCTGCCTCTGCCTCTGCCTCTGCCTCTGCCTCTGCCTCTGCCTCTGCCTCTGCCTCTGCCTCTGCCTCTGCCTCTGCCACTAGCCCATCTGCCCCACGTTGTAGCGCTTCGCATATTTGGTTCATGGCAGATTACGTATACGCCCAGTTTTAAAATCGTTTGCATTGCTTCGGTTCCAGCAGCAGCAGCAGCAGCAGCCATTTCTTCCACCACCTCCCCTCCTCTTGCCCTCTTCTCCTACTCTTTCTCCTATTGCTACTGTGCTCCAGTTATTTGGTGTGCGGCTTTTGTGTTCACTTTGGTAACAAAAGCGCCGCTCGCTTGGCTCTGCTTTTGTTTTGGTTGACTTTTTGTTTTCCCTTCCTCCTTTTTTTTTTCCATTTTTTGCGCATGTTTGACATCAATATAACTTTATACTCGTCCTTCCCGCATTGCTCTTCCCCCCTCTGTCTCTTCTCCCTGTGGTTTAGTGTGTTTAGCTTCTATGTGTGTGTGTGTGTGTGTGTCTGCACAATTTTAACTCTATTCACTTGTTCCAAATATGCAGAGTTGCGTTTTGCCCCGTTTGAAACTCTTGAAATTGTCAGTTATTGTTGGTTTTTACAGTTGCATATGCTTAAAGCATTTCTTCGATGTGTGTTTGCCTGTTTATGTGTGTGTGTTTGTTATGCGTGTATCATGTTTATTTGTTGCGGTTTATTTGCGTGCAAGATTTTGCAGTTGCAGAACTCGCGACTCGTGACTTAGGCAAGCCGCGGGTTGTCCCTAATCCGTGGGATCAATCCTTGCTGTAAAATTGCAATTGCGAGCAGAGTTTGCTGCGGGGAACATTTAATTATTTATTAGCGACAACAAATACACATTTATCTCTTGTTGCAATAACAGCAACCAGTCGAACAGTCGACCCGTCGAACAGTCGGCCAGACTGCCACATGATGTTGCAACAACAAAGCACAACTAAAAGAATTTCCACTGTGGGTCACACAGCTTTTTATATGTTCTCTCAATTTATGGCCACAAATGAAATTGCATTTCCGAATGAGTGTGTGTCTATGTGTGTGTGTGTGATTGTTTGTGTGTGTTGGTGTTTGCACTTTAATTTAAATATATATATTCTACACACACAATCATTAAACATTTGTTTCGACATCGCATCATTTCACACGTTCAGTTGCGCCGCTTCATTGGCGGCGTCTAATATAGCATACGGAAACGTAAAACAAATCCACTCCTCGTCCACCCCTCCTCCCCATTCCTCTTCTCCACCCAGCAGGCCCGTCAATATTTAAAATATGAAGACCATTAGCTAAATATTGGCTTTGGCACGCGCACCACAACACATCCCCAGACCCTGGCTCTTTCCCCTGCTCTGTCGCAGTGGCAGTCGCAGTCTTTGCTCCCTTCTTTCCTGGAAGCAACACACAAAGCAGTCAATAATATTAACCAGCAGCCAAAGGCGGGGAATCCAGTCCTGGCAGAGATGCTGGAACCGGCAACCGGCAACCGGCAACCGGCAACCGGCAACTGGCAACTGGCAACCTGCCCCCGTGCTGTGCATACTTATTTGGAGCTCAAGGCGGCGCCCAGTGGAGCTGGAGCTAGAGGTGAAAAGGGAGAGGGGGAAGAAGGACGAAGGAGTGAGGCACTCGCAGTGCATAAAATAAAAATAAATGTTAACAATGGCAAAAGGCGTTCAGCTGGTTGGCAATGCCCAAGCTGAAGCCGAAGCTGATGACGAAACCATAGCAGAAGCTGGAGCAGAAGCTGTTGGCGGTGTCTGCCTCACGCGGCGCATGAAATGCCCCAAACAACATTTGTGGATGCTTCGAGGGTGGGGGAGGCCGCTTGTTGGGAAGGCGGCAATTTGTTGTTGCTCGTTGTTGGTTTTTCTGTGTGTACTTATGCTAAGTAAAGCGATGATGTAAAAGACAATAACTTGGCTGATGGGCCAGAGGGAGACGGTGGGTGGGGGTGGGGGTGGAGATGGGAGCGGATGATGCTGGTGTAAAACGAGTAAGCAAATCCACTGAGGCCACAAATACCAATTCCGTCTTCGTCTTCATCTCTGAACTCAGGACAGGCCTCGACTCTCTCTCTCTCTGTTCTTCGTTTGGCATTTCATAAAGTGTTTGCTGAAATTTCCTGAGATATTTTTTTGTGGTTTATTTATTTGGATTTTTGAGTAACTTCCCTTTGGTATTCGTATTCGTAATCGTTTTCGTTCTCGTTTATACATTCTTCTTTGAATATTGTTATCCTTATGGTTTGTATTCTTTACAAAAAAATATGTGTTTACACTTAAGGTTCATTGTTTTCTATGTGGGCGTGGCAAAAACAGTTGCCAAAAAAGCTGATGCTGACCTCAAAGCTGAAAACTGAAAGCTGAAAGCCGAAACCCCAAACCCAAAGCGCTTCACAGTTGCAGTTTAAGAAGAACTTTTCTTTCACCTGCTTTCTGAGACAGAGATAGCGACAGTTTAAAGTGGAAGCGATGGAAGGAGAGAGAGAGGGATACGTAGAGCCGTTGCCTTGTCCCTCTTTAACTATTGAATGCCTGAGGCTTTTAAATTAAATAAACTTATATTACACACAACCACACCCACGCACACACATTTAGACACAGAAATACCCACGGAAATGTAACTAAAATACCCCCACACGCACACACACACACACACACACACACTCATACACATTGAGATACAGATACATTTTTCTCTACTCTGTCACTCAGTTAGCCGCGTTTGTGTGTGTGTGTGAATGTGTGTGGAGCTCCAAGCCTCAGACATACACTCCCACACACACACACACACACACACACACACACTCGTACATATATTTTAATGCAAATTGAGCAGAATTAATTTAGTGCTGTCTGTGTTTATCTCTGGCGCGTTTAATATGATGCCAGCCACAGCTACTGCCTCCGTTCGCCCCTCCACAGCCCCGTCTTCTCCCTGCACCAACACATTTCCTTGGCTCCTCTCCATTGCCAGGGCTTAGTGTGCGTCTTTGAGTCTTTCCCTCTATCCCTCTCTCCATCCCCTCCATCTCGTTCGCCCTCTGTGTCTGTCTGTCACTCTGTATTCGGTCTGTATGCCATATGTTAAACGTTTGCCTGACACAACATTTTCCTCATATTTTCCTATGCCCGTTACATAGTCGCAGGGCGAGTGGGTGGATTATGTCTAAGCCACGTTTATAACCAACTTAACTTCACATATTTCTCGCAGTTGCTAAAAGAGACACTAAGAGGAACTATCGAGTGACTATTCACTTAATGTTAACACTCTTCTGTTATCTAACATACTGTTATCTCAAGACTATAGTTCAATTAACCATAATAGTCTATACCTTTAGCTTAGAGCTTAAACAAACTTGTTTAAGCACCAGTTTCTTCTATGATGGACTTTCCTTTAAACAATTGACTCATGGCCACACTTTTGTGTGTTTTGTTTAACATATAGGGTATCTCATAGTCGGCACACAGATTAAATTTGGTTTTGGTCTTTTTATTAAAAAATGTCAGCCGGCAGCTTGTGCTTGTCATTGGGATATCATGTTGCTACGTTTAGGCAAACTCATACATATGGAAAGATCCAGTGGAACTGCTGCAAAGTCAATTTGCTTGCCTCTGTGACTGTGGTTAGTGTTCTAGTAGGGATCCACCCACCCTCCTCTGCAACCCCTTTCAACCCCCCGTCTGTCCAATGTCTGCTTTTGTATTGGCCTCGATTCGCATTAGGCACGCATCATTTGCCCGTTTGTAATCAGGCGAAAGTGTTTCGACTTCCTTTAGACTTTTCTTCGGCTCTCTTCTTTGTTTGCCTTTGCTTCAATTGAACACTGTACATACATATGTACTTCCTCATTGTACTTATGTATGTATGTCTATATATGTATAACATATATATATATATATATTGTACATATTTCGAATTTAAAATAAAAGTTTTTCAATTTCAAGTTTTATGGCGACAAGTTCTCGCGACTGCCACACACCCATACACACTCACACAGTACCAATATCCTGCTCCTTCTCCAGCTCGAGCTTTAGCTTCAGCTCTAAATTGTATGCCGGGTGGCCAATTGCGGCTGTTCACACCAGATCAGAGGCGTCCGCTGCGCCCCGTAGACTGGGCGTCAGCTGCGCAGCTGCGTAAATTTGCTTTATTTTATTTCATTTCATTTCTGGCCCGTTACGTGCTCACAATTCCTGATGCAATTCAGCTCCTGACTCGCTTTAATATGTGTATTACGAGTATTAAATTTCCGCCGAGCAGCCACAGGCAATCCTCAATCCTCACCCTCCCTCTTCGCTCCAGGGTCCTAGGCCCAATCGACGGTCTCTCGTCGACTGAAAGCCACGTGTTTATTGGAGTGGAGGAAATGGAAAAAAAAAAATAATACAGACGAACAGCTACTAAAAATTTAGTTAACCTGGCCAGAAAAAACACAGCAACAAGTCAGCTGTGGCCAACACATTGGGCGTTTATTTCAGCCTTTTGGCACGCTCCATTCTATTTTCCTGGAAGCGGCACTGATTTCAACTGCAACCATTTAATTTAACGCTTGAAAACTTTGCAAGGATCGTAACTACCGTATACTGCTTTCAAATACCTAATACAAAATGGAGAAGTGTAAATGGAGAGCAGAGAATGGAGAATCCCAAATCGCAGCGGACAATTAAATTCCATTGAAAATTTGCTGCAACGCAACCAAACCAATGCCGTCCCTTGCCCTTGTCCCTGCCCCTGTCCTTCTATCGACCCCTTACCACATGCCACCCTCTTCTCATTGCCATTCCAAAACATTCGAATTTAAGTTTTAATTTGTATTGCATCTTATTCAGGAACTCGCAGTTGGGTCCTTCAAAGAGATGCCTTTAACATAGTCACATTGTTGCTAGCCATTTAGAATTGAGAGAAAATAAAACGAAACGAAACGAGACGCAAATGAAAAACGTTATGAAAATAGCTGAAATAATTTTCCATTAAATTCTTGCGAATGAAATTATCGCATTAAACAAAACAAAAGACGTTTTCTATACCCTCTTACCACTTCGTATACCAAAGAGGGTTTACACAAGTTCTGTGCAAAAAGAGAAGAAAGCTTTTCTGATTCTATTTAAAAGTTTTTAAGGGAAGCACATACTTTCTAGAATACCCTAAGTACATTCAATTAGTTTCCACCAAATCATAGCAGATGCAGTGGTTGAGGTAATTGTTAAAAAGAGGATGCAATGTCAGGATATACAGGATATCTGTAAGTTGAACACATTCGAGAGTCTCTGTCTATTTCGTTTCATGCACTTGAGCAAAACTCTGGCTCAACGCTGCTCAACCGCTCAGCTGCTTGTCTCTGTTCTCCCCGTGGCGGCTCAGCTCGTTGCTCGGTTTCGGTCCATTGTTTGCTTAAATTTGTACACTTTCTCATCCGCTCCCCTTCCTTTCCTTTCCGCTTCAATCCCTCCTCCCTCCTCCCTCCTCCCTCCTCCCTCCTCCCTCCTCCCTCCTCCCTCCTCCCTCCTCCCTCCTCCCTCCTCCCACCTCCTCCTCATCTCTCCTCATACTGTTCGGGAACTCGACTGCTATTTGCTTGGTGTTTTGCTGTCTGCCGTCTACTGTTTGCATTCGTCTTCATTATTTGTTTGCTCGGGCCGAGTAAAGGCGAAGGCGATGGCAGCGGTACCGGTAGCGGTGATGATAACGGGGACGGGGACGGGGACGGGACAGCGATGTTGGCGGCTGCTGCGCACTTGGTAGTAAAGTTTTGACACAGTTGATTTGCATTCGAAATCCTTGCAAAGGCATCTCCTACACAGGCAGGACACTCGTGCACCACCTCAAACACCCATTCAAAACACCCATCAAAGCACCCGCACACAATGATTTATGGATTTTCATCATATTCTGTTGATTCAGGAATATTTATGATTTCCCCGTTCCAACCACGTTAACCTTTCCTCTCTTCCACTTATGTGTGTGTATGTGTGTGTGTGTGTATGTGCGTGTCCTTGGTGGAATTCATAGTATTTTACATTTTTTGAAGCATTTTTGTTATAAAATTTTGAAAAAAATGAAAATAAAGGAGACGAAGGAAGGCAAAGCGGGATGAGGAGGAGGAGGAGGAGGATGAGGAGGAGCAGCCATAACAAAAACCCGGAATATGCTGAATATGCGCAAATTGAATTTGATTTTTAAGCACTGATTGCTTTTATTGTTCCTTCAATGCTACAGTCCGGCTAACAACGGCCAACGTATAGCGGAATTTATACTCCTCGTTTATATAAAATATTCAAAATAAAAAGAGAGAGAAAGAGATAACAGTACCGAAAAAGGATACCAGCGAAGGGAGTCCAGGAAGGATCGCTGTCCCAACACCAACACCAACACCAACACCAACCCCAGCTATCTATACATTTATTCGTATTAATTTATTGTTATTAAACTTTTGAATTGCATTTTTTAGCATCGCACAATTGTTCTGCGATTGTTTGGATAGGGTTTCAATTGGAAACTATGGACTGTTCGGAGTGATAATTTCTGTCAATCTTTGACAATGGGCGCCGAATTCAGCTCTACAATTGAATTAGCCTCTGTAAAAAATTGCATTTTCAGTCGATTTACAGTACACAGAAAAAGTTAAGGATGGAATGTGCACGAATAAATACTTAATAACACTGACGAACAAAGTCGGGACGTCCCCACATCTCCACCCCTCGAAATTCAATTCGACAAGTGCAAGTCACTCTCACGCCCCAGAATTCACACAAGCTAAGACATCCAAAGAGAGAGAAAGAGGCGGTAGAGAGGCAGAAAGAGAGAAAGAGCTACCCAGAACATTAGCATGAGAATAAAACGAAATTACAGTCTTTAAAATAAATGTATGCGAAATTTTCAAGCCAAATGCCAAAAAGTATTCAACTAAATGCGAAATAAATTTGGTAGAAAACAAAACGAGCAAAAGGCAACCAGCAGCTGGAGACGGTGGACGAGGGACGGGGGACGGGGGACGGGAGAGAGAAGCCTGAGTGAAAAGAGCTGGGAGAGAAGAGGGACGATGTCAAATCCCTGGGCTTGGAATGTGATGTCAGGAGACGCAGAAAATCAATTTTAGCTACAAGTTTTCAATAAAGTGAAAATAATGTCGCAAGCCAAAACCAGCAGAGCCACAACAATAGCAACAACAACAGCAACAACAAGAGCAACAACGAGGACAAGAACAAGAGCAGCGACAGGAGCGCGGGTTGGTGCCATTATCCTGCAAGATAAGAAGAATCCCAAATCCTGAATCCCGAATCCTGCAGCACGGGTAGGGCTGCTAGCTGCTATTTCAAAAATCAACGCGCAAGTGTCAAACAATGAGGGTCGTTAGAGGCAGCAAATCGAAGCAACAAACGTTGAAGTCAAGTGCACAAAGCGTCAAATGAAAAGGAAACACCACGAGGGGATGCGAAGTGGTGGAGGAGGGGATGCTGAACTGATGCTGTCCCTGGTCCCGGGCAGGGATAGATCCATTGATGCGTAAAGCAAATCGAAGCAACGCACTGCCAAAAAACGTAGCAGCAAATCCGACTCTGACTCCGACTCCGACTCGGGCTCAGGATCCAGCTCCAGCTCCAGCTCCAGCTCCCCAAGAGCCGCCGAGTGTCAGTCCGCTGTTTATTTATGTGCCTTTGCCTTGTGATAAATCACTGACATTGATGCCGACAGGCAGTTGTCCCCTTGCCACCCCCTTATCACCCAACTGTTCCCCCTTTCCTTCCAATCCTCTCCTTTCTTTCCATTTGGAGTGTGCGACACCGAAAACTTTAACCGACACGAAATAGGCAGCCGACACGCTCTGGCTAACAAGCCCTTCTGCCAACCCCATTCCCTCGGCAACTGTGCCCTGGCAGGAGGTAAAGGAGGTGCGTAAGGAGTGTGCGAGTAGAGTATCCATAATAAGTTTATCATGAGCCTGGCAGCATTCGGCAGCATCGGAACGGAAAGGGTGTGCAGGCATCGGTGGCGCTGGTCCTGGCGCCTATCTTAGGGCTGCCATTTTGACAGGAAATAAAGCGACGCTCAATCACAGCGCGCAACGGAAATCGGAAGTTAGCAGGCGCACGATATCAGCTAGCGGTTTCCTGTCTGTCACCAAAAACGAAGCACAGCACAGAAAAAAAACAGCAAATATAAGGCAAAAAAACCAAAGCTGCCAACTTAGCCTCAGAACAGAGAGCTGAGAGCTGAGACCTGAGACCTGCCTCTGCCTCTAAGTGCGCCCGATAAAATGTTGTTGATTGAGACGCAGTTGAGCGTTAATAATTATCAGTTGTTGTTGTTCTTCTTTCTACTCTCATATTTTTCGGCAACTGGCTATTCAGGAGTAAGAAAGCAAGAGGAATGGAGTAAAAGAAGAAAAGAGGCGAGAGAAGCAAGTGGAGGACTATCGAGTACCGACTACGTGCTAAGGCAGTTTTGATGTCTTTCAATTTGTGGCAGATTTATTTGTGCATTAACCTCAAATTTGCACTGCTGAGTCGATTTCGGTTTTGGTGGCCGCTCCCCAAGCAGAGATTATCGACTGGTCCGACCTTCCCCAAGCGCCCTCCACCCTCCCTCTGCTCACCCCTTGCGAACTTAAAATGCCTTTTGTGACTTAGTGTTCGAGTGTGCGTGTGTGTGTGTGTGTGAAAATAAATTTTCTTGCTCATTTTCACAGTTGGTACAACCACAGCAACATCAACAACAGCAACAGCAACATCAACATCAACAGCACCAGCAGCAGCAGCAGCAGCTGTTTGTCCTGAAGTTTTCAACATCCCGAAACTTATTGATGCTGGTCATGTACTAACCCAAAGGGAGGCACTAGATGGGCAGAGGGTCTGATGGGACAGCTGTGACTCTGGTCTGCAGATTCGTCGCATTGATTTTTGGGTGCGCACTTTTATAGCATTTCATTTAGGATATTTTTGACAGCTACTTTTACTCGGGTCTCCAAACACGCCAAACTTTCGTCTAACCGAGGATAATTATAATATTATGTCAGAATCTCTTCATTAAAGCCCTTTAATGCTACCAAACCAGAAGGTCAACTGGGGAGACCTTTGAAGCACACCCACATCAAGTGCTCTGCGTTGCCAGGTTTCCTGTGCTATTTATACTAGCTACACCCACCCGTAAAATTTTCTTGCTACAGGCTAAAATTTAGGATGAAATTTCAAGTAAGGCTCCTTGTGAACTCAATATACATAAAGTACATGTCCACGTAACAGGTAAAGGACCTCTGCAACTAGACTCCTTATATACTTATAAATAGCACTGCACATCTAAGGCTTCGCCACAAAATTTGAATATTTCATTGTACACGTTCATTGCCAGTTTATTCAGTTTGTTCACATTAAAGTAAAAGTTGAACTTAATTGCTTTTTGGACTCGAATGAAAATGAAATGTTTAAGTATGCCATTGCTAGGTGGCAACTCTGTGGAATATATCATATGCACTGCCAGGTGGCATCACTGGACGTTTCATACAAGGAGAAGGGAACATATTTTGGTGCTTCTATTGTGCCTTTTTTCTCCCTTTTGCACGCACAGGATACAATTTGTTGGGAAATTTAATGAGAGTTTCCCACACTCGAAGAATGTTATAAAAACAAGTTTAAAATTAATTAGAAGGAAAAAAGAAGCAAAAGAAGTTGGAAAAATGCAACTTACTTTGATTTATGCAGCCTCAGCCACGCCTCGTTCCTCAGGCAAGGCCACAGTTTGGCAAACATTTTGTTGTTCACCAGAGATGAATCCGACATCGTTCGAGGAGGAGGAGCCAACCGATGCTCCATTAGCGTCATGCCCAGAAGCAGCAGCAGGAACAGCAGCAGCAGCAGCAGCAGAAGCAAGCAGTAGGAGCACTTCAGAGCTGTGCCTGGGTTTGGATTTCCCAAAGAATTTTCTTATGAATTGCTTTGCTTTTAGTTAGTTTGAATATTTCATGTATCTCTGTTGGCAATTGTTGTTGTTGTTCTTATCGTTGTTGTTGTTGTTGTTGTTGTTGTGGTTGCTGTTGTTCTTCTTTAATTCATGCAGCAGATTTCGTTGCATTTTATGTGATTTTATTTTAGTCTGCATGTGTATGTGCGTATGTGCAAGTGTGTGTACTGTATGTGTGTGTGTGTTGTGTGTGTTTGCCTCTTGTTATTGTTGATTTTCCTAATTTATATGAGTTTCGTTTCGTCGTTGCCGTTGCATTTATTTGCATTCTCTCTGCGGCCGGGCACAGATGTTGCAGCTCTCGATTGCATTACTCCCAGCCTCCCATCCAAAATCAGGCAGTCGGCGTGCCAGAGCCAACTGTAAAGAAAAGAATTTAGTTAGAGGGAGGAGAAAACATTGTCTAGTTAGTCAAAATAGGCAAGAAGTTTTCAAATACTTTGGGTATTTACTTCGCAGTATACTTTTCAGCGCCAGCAAGCAATAAATTTTCTAATTACACACACGAAACAGCAAATGTTGTGAAAATTATGTCGTGTCTCATTTAACCTCAATTACACGCACACTCCCACACACCGACAAACGCGTTTAGTAGGTACACTGAGAGGTGGGTGGGAAGGTGGGCAAACATTTTGTTATTTTCATGGTAAATTATTTCCATTTGTATTTTCATAATTAATTTTCGGGCTGCCGCTGTTGTTGTAGTTGTTGTTGTTGCAACTAAAATGTGATTATTTGATCTACATTCGTCGATAATTACGGATTATTGAAATTTTTGTTTGAATAAATATTGAAATAATTCGATATTGATAAATAATTACCCCAAAAATGTTTCAACTAAAATACGATAAATACGCTATCCCCCGCCCCGCTCTCTCCCCATAAAGAAACATAACAGACGCAACTAAATGTGTTGGTTTTAGCTCATTTTTACTGCGTTGTTTCATTCTATAGTTTTGGTCGCATGTCGCGGCAGGGTTTATCGTCCCACATCTACATTCCACATACCCTGCACACCACATTTCATAGTCGAATATGTATGCTCGGGTATAGATATATCTCTCTCCACAGAGCACGCACTTACATCGATGCATTAGTGAGTCAACCTTTGGCTATCCATGTTAGCAATTAGGGTAATTAGTGGTCAGTTTTTACATAACCCCTCATCAGGGTGAGTGCTTCTATATCAGGTGGGTCCATTTGATAGCTGTCATTTGTGTGGTGCTATGATAGATAAATATACACTCCAATTTCCCCCCTCTCGCTTTTTAACCAGCCATTAGAGTTGTATGCAATTGAACTCGGAGCTAGTTCGACTGGAGTTATCTGTAATACCGAACGAACTGATTCAGGATAAGCCAGGGAACGATAATGGAATCGACTAATACGAACTCAGAGATCAATTCACCAATTAAACGATACTAAGAATTGTTAATCTAGCAAAGAAGTTCGATCTATTATTAATTGGTTTATCTCATTCATCAAATTGAGCTAAGATTCTCTCTTTTTCCTGTCTGATGCTGATGCAGATGCTAAAGTTGTCAATTCTCAGCTATCAAAACTGTCAAACCCCTTCTCTTTGCACAAATGTATCATTATATTCTTTCCCCTTCTTTTCTCTTGACACGTTTAACTCTTTGTTTCGTATCAGCAAGTAATGAACTTTTATGCATTGTCATTAACTTTTATTGTATTGCATCGGTTGACCCCTCCTCCGCGCCTCCGCGCCTCTTCGTTTCTACCCCTCTGGCCGCCAAGTATTGTTAGCTTTTGTTTGGTTTTGTGCAAAAACATTTTAATAATTTTAAATCATTTACTGCATTTATTTTAATTATGCACATTCAAAATGCATTATGGCCCACCGCTGCTCCTGCCCCTCAAAACAAATCCCGACCAGGCTAGCCGGGCTTAACGGCCTACCGAGAGGGGGGAGGCGGGTGTGGTTAGTGGTGGGGGTTAAAAGTCCTGTAATTTAATTTCGCTTGGCAGAAATTCAATTATTTCCGTTTTCAATGCTTTTGGGGCTAACAAAAATTTTGTCAAAATGCTTCACGCATGCAAAACGCGACGTTTCCATCGCCGCGGGCAATTGCCAAGTGTGTGGATGTGGAATGGAGATGCCGACGGCAGCAGCAGAGGCAACGGCAACGGCAACGGCAACGGCAACGGCAACGGCAGCGGCGATAGCGATGGCGACGGCGCATGTTGCGTATACGTGTTTTCATTAAATTTTTATTTATTCGACTCTCATATTTCGTGGCAAACGCCAAGTATCGTCTGCCCCTCGCCGCCCTGTCGTCCTCTGCCGCCCTGTCTGTCCATCTGGCGTCGTCGTCAACAAATTCTTTAGGTGTAATTTCATTATTTCAATGTTTTACTTTGCTGAATTATAAATGAGCCTCCAGCTTGATTGTGTGTGCGTGTGTGTGTGTGTATGCGTCTGTATATGTCAAATTTATTGCTAGTCATGTGTGCTCTTTCCCTCTCACTCTCTCTCTCTGTCTAACTTTTCCTCTGCCAGTCCACTCTCCTCCGTCAAACTCAGTCTCGTTACAAGCAGATGTTTTGTTACAAAATTTTTTAAGTAACTCTCCCAGTCCTCCCACTCCGTCCACCTCGTCTAGTGCCCCGTTACTAGAATGTCATTTGGGGGCGTTGGTGTCAAAGTTTCTCCCCTCGGGCCAAATGTTTTCAATGAGCCAGGCAGCCACGCCCACCGCCTTTCGCTCACCTGCCGCCTACATTGCGACGGTCAACTGGCGGTGGTGCACGCTCGCAGCCCATAAATATTTGATAATGTGTAGCTGTCAGTTAGTGATTTCCCCGTACCCCGCACCCTGCAGCGCCACGCCTCGTCTTTGATGTCCTTAACAGTTTTTATTTCTATAATATTTCAAAATTTCTCAAAGCAGCTGCAACAGTTCACATGTTGCAGGCTGTCGAAGTTGGTGTTTGAGTCAGACTTGAAGCTTTTGCCCCAGACAAATATTCCTTCCTGTGTCTCTCTGCTTCTTCATCCTTTCTCTGTCTCTGCCTGTCTCTCTCTCTCTCTCTCTCTCTCTCTATGTTAAATTGTCGCGCGTTTTGACGTCTTTTGTTGCTTGTTAGCCCTTTTGTTGCATGCTTGACATATTGACAAAACGCTGAGTTGGTAGCACGTTCGAATTGAATATCATTAGCCATTTGATTGTAATTGCCCCAGCTTGTGGTATGGAATTATAGCGGTGGCGGCAACTCAAAATTACACATATCACACACACGCATATGAATATACCGTATTCCTGTACTGTGACAATTGAACGAAGACACAAGGTTTGACCTAAGCCGTGCATTGTGTATACGCAGTGTGGTATGTGGACCCTGAACTCTACTCGGACTCAACGCGGATTCATTGATTAGACACAAGAAATCTAATTACAAGACAGTGCCATTGACTGTAGCAGAAGTAGTGGCAGTGGCAGTGGCAGTGGCAGTGGAAAGGCATGTTGCAACAGCTGCCGTTACTTGACACTCTCTCAGGGTAAGGTTCTTGCCGCTTGAATGGCCAGAAGCAGAAGCGAAGCTTCCGAGCTGAGGTCCTTGCCTTTGCGATGGCAGAAGTCGCACAACTTTTGGGGCAAACTTCAATAATTTGTGGCAACTTGTGTGTGTGGCAAGCAACAAAATGCGGCAACCGCCTGTGCTTAACACTTTATCACACAAAACTTTTCTTTGGCTTTAATTAATTCTTTAATAACAAATTTAATTACAAAATGAAAAGTCGCAGCAAACGACTCAAAATTCTCAATTTGATCAGTTAATTGTGATTAGTTCTCTCTCACCAGCGCACACACACACACACCAACACACAAACACACACACACCCACTCTGGTTATTTGTTGTTGCACAACAAAGTTGAGAAAAATAACATTTATCAATGTCCTTTTCCTGGGATTTGAAGGAGAGAAGGCTTTCCGCTGGATTCTCTACCCGAAAGTGAAGTGCATGAAATAAGTTTGAGCATGCGAGTTGGAAATTTGTTTGCACCAGCAACAACAACAACAGCAGCAGCAGCAACACCACTAGTAGGAGGCGTGGCAGCTACACTCGCCCACCCACACGCTGTCAAAGTATTTTATCAATAATTCAAGTTCGGTTATAAAAAAAAATAACATTGAAAACTTTTGTAGTGTGTCTCTCTATTTGTCTCCCTCTGTTTCAAAGATTCTAGTCATGGTAGAATCTATTTCTATATATAGTATTATTTATATATTATATGTATATATGTACGAGTATATTTTGTGGAATTAATAGCAGCTGCTTAGCAATTTCTCTAAGGCTTTTTACCCCTAAGGCTTGCTGCCGGCACTTGATTAGCGAGCGGCCAAAAAGTTTTCAGATGCATTTAAATTTAACATACCGAATCTTTAGATTCTACTTAAACTTTTGCACTCTTTAGTGTATACCCTTCAGTTTTCACCCTACTCTTTAGACCCTAAATATTACACTCTTCATTTTATACTCTACATTTTACATGGCTTGTTGTGTCGCGGCAATTTGTTGGCTGTCACTTTGCACGCGGCTGCGACATAAATTTCGCTTTTGCCGACCCAATTTTCGGGTGGATGGAGGGTGGATGAAGGAGCGAGGGGTGAGGGGTGAGGGATGAGGGATGAGGGGTGACTAGAGGGGCTGCAACATCGACTGCATAACCGAAAAGCGTTGTCAAAACTTTGCAGTTGGCTTTTGCTTACACAGAAAGGGGCAAGGAATGGACGGGGATGGGAGAAGGAGTGTATAGAGAGTGTAGGCGGGGCACGTGCCACCAGCGGCAGCCAGTCGAGTAACTAACTAAAAAAATGAAAACAAAAATAAAACATAAATAAAAACCACAAGCTGCAGTAGCAGAGGCAGTGGCAACAGCAGTGGCAGCGACTGTGGCAGTGGCAGCGGCGGTACGCAGGAAAATAATGGAAAAAGTTAGTTTTGCATAACGCGCGTAAAAGGAGAAAGCGAGACAGAGAGAGAGTTCTGGGTTCTAGTCCGTGTCCAGCGCCGTCTGCATACTCGAAAGTCTCTACCGAGCTCCTCTGTGTGAGTGTGTGTGTGCGTGTGTGTGTTTGGCTGCAAAGGATATGGAGGAGTAGGTTACAACAGCTGCTGCGGCACCGAAAACAATGCAACTACGAAAAAGGCTAACGCCTGCAGATCAGCTACCAGCCGGCTGCTGTGCGTATGTGTGTGTGCTAGTTGTGGTTGCCCACTGTGGTAAAGTACACACAGTCACACACACACACACACACACACACACACACACACACACACACACACACACCCACACACAGAACACACACATCTGCAGCCAAGGTTAGCATTTAAATTGAGCACGAGTAGAGCAAATGAGGGGAAAGGATGAAGTTTGCATATTTACAGCTGGCAGCCGGCGTACTCCACCTTTCCAGCTCCCTGCCCCATTGTTCGGTCGCCCATTACATGCAGAGACCCCACAAGAAGTTGCAACAAGAAGCAGACAAAGTTGCACTTTTACTGCCAATCCAGCGACTACCAACTGCAGATGCAACTGCCACTGGGATGATGCTTGGTGCATGGGACTTAGAAATAGGAATGAACTGACATTGCCGTCTCGCCCCATTCCCTGTTCCCCTTACCCCTTGTTCCTAGGAAATCCTATGGAACTGGTACAAAATCGAAAGTTGCGTTCAACTTTTTCTCTGCTGTTTTCCACATTCGTTTCGATTTATACTAAACGTGAAACAGAACATGCAAAGTTGCAGTGAAGTGCAGGGTAGTCGTGTTTTCTAATCAATCAACACCTTCACAGGTAACTTAAACACCAATTGGGATTAAAGTCCTACAGTACCTACCTTCTTTTCTCCTTTAAAACTTCAACTGAAACTCGATATTCCATTGAGATTCAAGTAATCTTTAACATTTTTTCCAATTGATTGAAATATGTCATTCCATAGAATACCCACATATAAAGATATATATATTATTTATGGATAATAGATAAATTACGACGAGGTCCTGTAAGCTTAAATGTAGAAAGCATCTAAAATTAGCTGTCATCAACTATAAACATGTATTGTACATCAAATAAATCATATATGAGTTCAGCATAGGGAAGGGATCTAGTTTTATAACTAATAATAATCAACATAATTGACATAAATTCCGATTTGGCATTTCCCCTGCCCTTTTCCATAAATTGGCGAATAAACTGTTCCCATTTCTCATGTATTCTTGTGATTTTAAATATGTTTATTTCTTTTTCAGTTCCATTTAAGATGTGAGTGGGGAATCTATAAAGTTTTGATAGAGTGTTGGCATTGAAGTTTGTTTATTGGAAACTTATAAGCAAAGGAATTTAGTCCATATTCGAATTAACTGGATAATTTCAGAGTTTATAGCATCTTTTTATACTCTTGATCAAATTATTAAAAACTAAACTTGAATTACAACCCAAAAGTGAAAAACTCTTTAACCTGCCTGTTTTTTAGTTGTTTTAATTTTAATTGGAAAACTCAATAATTTGTTGAAATTTAAATAAACTTCTCATTTAAATTTTTGGTTTTTTGCGTATTTTCTGGCGTTGGTCTCTAATTGCAAATTTTCAGCTTAGAGGAAAAACACTTAAAAACTTGTCTAATTGTTGCCGTGGTGAATTACACGCATAATTTATTTAATTTATTTAGTGGATTTCAACAGATTTTGAGGATTTTCTAATTTATGTGAGTCTGCAGCACCAACAGCAAACTTTTCACTTTTCCACATTTCCACATTTTGCTAAAAATAGGGAACGAAGGGAAAGTAGGATAGGGGAAAGGACGGGGGGACGGGGGGACAGGAAACATGCTAATTGAATTCCATACAATAATTTTGCTATGCTTTATTCATTAGGCGCATAAAAACGCAATGCGGCCAACAAGCAAACAAACAACTTAATTTGCATAATGTTAGGCACACACACACACACACAAGCACACACTCCTACACAAACACACTCACGCTCGCTTAGAGTGAGAGGTATAGAAAAATAACTAAATGAGTGAACAAAAGTGAATGAAGGAAAATTCAGTTGACAACTTTTTAAGTAGCACAAAATTTACGGCCCACGTAATCTGCTCAAAAATATATATCTACAATACATATATATATATGTGTATATATTATATATATATGCCTGAACAAAGTAAGGATGAAGGACAGAGGCATAGCCTGTAAACAGTAGGCAGTAGGCAGTAGGCAGTTGGCAGGGGAAGCTATTTTCAGCTGACCGGCAAAGCTGAAATGAAACCGCAAAGAATACAGAAGTTTTAAGAGCGGAGCAGGGCAACTTGGGCGGAGAGGGAACAGGGACAGTGAGGTGGAGTGGAGGATGGGAAAAAGCGGCACACGTTGAAACGAAATCCCGTTATTAGCGCATGGGGCAACATTAGCGGCCGCTGCAAAAGAGCAAATTTCCAAATAACGGTAGCATAATCTGCACTCTGTTCGCCAAAATTAAAATTTAAATAAAACGATGCTCGCAGCAGACAGAGGGTAGAGGGCAGAGGGCAAAGGGCAATGGGCAGAGCCTTAAAATAAAAATGAAAAAAAGAAAAAAAGTTAAATGCCAGTCAGACAAGTGACTGTTGTTTCACTTCTACTCTCGCAAGGTTGTGCCTGTGTGTACGCTGTGTATGTGTGTGTTTGTACGTGTGTGTGTGTGTGTGTGTGGAAAAGGAAGCGGCTACACGAATTGCCACTTAAAAATTCAAAAGTTTTGCGGCTGCCGCATATGGCAGCGATTCGGCGAGGCAGCAGAAGCAGCAGCTCAGCCGGCATTAAGCAGCAAAGCAGCAGCAATAAGCAGCCAGCGGAAGTGTGTGCCAGTCGGGAACTGGAGGATGGGATAAGCTGGGAGATGAGCACCACCGGGCCAGGGGCACAGGAGGATCGCTCTCACAATTGCCAACAAAAACAGCAACAACAACAGCAATAACAACAACAAAAATAATAAGAAGAAGAAAAACAACAATAACAATAACAAAATGTGCCACAAGGCGCGCGGCTTTTGGGGTTAGCCCCAATGCGCGGTTTTTGTTTCATAAGCGAAAGAGGCCGCAAAAGACCTTAACCCGAATTTAAATTCACCAGGCAGACAGTAAGACAGATGGACAAGCCGCCGGATGGACGGACATACGTAGAGACAGACAGACTGTGGGAGTGCCACACGGGCAAGTCTGAGCGGACAGACGTTTCGCAAATTTTTTTCTATCCAAATTTAATCTCAATTTTTGTAGAAGTTGCTACCTCAGCTGGCCCCGCTTCGCGCTCGACCCCTCTCAACGGCAGCCTCGCCGTCGTCTAGTACTTCATTTGCATAGGAAATTCCTAGGGATCGGCGCATTGTGAAAATATTTGATGTAAAAATATTTGTGCTGGCAAATTTTGTACATGAAAAGCGCCACAGGATGAAAGTAAAATGCGCGGTACGGATTTACGAGCTAACACACACACACACATACCAACACACACACGCACACACTCACACAGATACAAGTTGCCAAAAAAATGTTCATTGCATACTTGCTAGCGCGATGGAAATTTTACAAGACTGTTGGAAAAAGAAGTTTCCCAACTTCGAGCTGAACAAAAAGCAAATCAGGAGCCAATGCAAAATGCAATTTTTACTTTGGATCTAAAGATAGTCCAAAGATACTTGTAAGGCCGTAAACTATGTTCGGCATCTTTTAATGTTCAGTAAGAGCTCTGGGAGCTGAGGCCGTACAAGTATACAAAGCCTACGAAATACTTGCCTGCTTTCACTTTGGTTGCGGTTTCTGTTTAAATTTTTTTCACTGCAGCTTGAATTGCCTGCGGCTGCGGAAATGTATCCCGAATTTGCCCCAAAAGCAACGACAATTCGCACAAAACACAGACAAACAAACAGTCTCCGCCACCGCCCCCGAAACCGTCTCCTTCTCCTATTCCGACTCCGACTTCAACTCCTACTCCTACTTCTATACGCCGGCTTACAGCACAGCAACACTGAAATAGAAACGGGATTGGGAAAACGAAACACACGGAAATTTGCTGCCAGGCGATTTAAAACGCTGCTTTAAGCTCGACGCGCGTTTTTCTCGTGTATTTCGCTTTGTGTTTATAAAAACAATTGGTGCACGAGTTTTTTTTTTTGCTTTGTTTCGATTTCCGTTTTGGGTTTTAAAATTTTTTATTTTTTTTTTATTTAAATTTACATTTGTGACTTTTGTTGTTGTTTTTAAACCTTTGGGTGTTTGTATTTAAATTTTTTGTTGTTTGCTCATTTCAGCCAATCGCGTCGCGGCCGACGCAACGCGTTGTGGATTCGCCGTGCAGTGTTCAGTTGCTGACCGCACGATTCAGAAGCAAAACGAAGACTGAAATCCGCCAGTTGGCGCACTCGTTGTTATATACACGGAGAGATGTTCGCCGACGAAGGCAATCCGAACTGTGACACGACTGCCAGTCTTCAGCAGACAGAGCCCCGAACCCGACTGCTAACAGCCGACTGTAGCTTATGGTGAGTTCTTAACAGACTTTTAACAGCTTCGCTTCGTGGCTGCCGAAAGCCGATTGAGTTGTTGGCGAAGAGCTGTAAGCAATTTGTTATTGGCAGAGCCTACTCACACACTCACACTCACATATTTATGTTATACTATGTTAGGTATGAGTATTGGTCTGGAGGTAAGCAACAGTTCGCTGTGAACTCTGCACCTTTGCTTCAATTAAATTAAATATATTAAAAAATCATATTTAGGAAAATAGAATAGAATTTACATAGAAATATTTTAATTTAAAAAAATAATTTAATATATTTTATTTTGACAATTAATTTATTTTGTATAACATTTAAATCGTGCAGCATAACATTTTATCCGTAAACTATCCGCCTGCGCTAACAGTGCTATAAACTTAACCCCTTTAAAGTAACATAACAGCTATACTGTTATTGTGCTCCCCTCACGGTATGTAACTTTGCTAAGTTAACAGCTCAGTCGTCTGTTAACTCAAAGGGGATGTTTCGTGTAGCACAGTTTCTGCGAGCGAATCGGTTAACAGCCGCCTAAAGGGGAATTGCTAGCAGTAGAGGAAAAGCAGGCCAGCAGCAGACCAACAAGCGGCTGTACCTTAACACGACCACAACAGCGGGTGACATTTTGCAACTATTTAAAATAACATAAATATTTTATTGAAGATGTTGCACAGACAGTAGAAAAAAGGAATAGAACGAGGAGAGAGGGAAAAGGGGTAGGTGAAATGCTAAAAGCAGGGCATAAATAACGACACTGCGCACATGGCAGGCAACGGTTGGATATCGTTAGATGGTATAAAATACACACGGGTCACCAGCGACGACGAGAAATAAATTGTATTTAGTTGGGCAATTTATGGGCAGAGACAGAAGGGGGTGGGGGAGTGGAGTACACCCACACATGGACACACACACATGCATAATTCAAGGCAATGTCGATGGCTGCAGTTGCAGTCGTGGCGCTTCTAAGACGGGCACCGGAATACGGGAGGCGAGGTGACGGGGAAGGGAAGAGTGCATGTGGCGGCATGTCCTGTCTTTGTTTCACTTTGTTATTTTGTTATTTTCAAATTATTTATGGGCCACAAAAGGGGCGACGGGGTTGCACGTGGCATGGGGCAGGGGGCATGGAGCACAGGGCAGATTGCAGGGTCGCAAGCAGTCCGGGCTAGCGGCTAATGTGTAATTCAATAGAGTAAATAATGTGCATCAATTTTCAGCTCAATAGCGCAGCGAATACAAATGCGAAACATGTGCAAATGTTTGCAAAGAACGTGAGTGCGAGTGTGAAAAAGATAGAGAGAGAGAGAGAGAGAGAGAGAGAGTGATAAAGAGTGGGGTGGGGGCAACATATCCTCAGAAATAATAATAGGGCCACACTGGCAGATAGCTAAGGCAGATCTGTTACCCATCGCCTGCTATCCGCCATCTGCCTGCTCGAGCAACTCGCACAGCTCACGCTTCGACATTGTGTGACGCGTTTCCGTTTCCGTCTTTTGGTACCAGCTGAATTGATAGCGAGGAGCACGGGGAATTTCGGAAGCAGTGGAAGGGGCAGCCAGCGTTGTTTGCTCTTTGCCGTTGGCTGCCAGTTGGCAGCTCGCAGCTCGCAGCTCTCAGCTCTTTATCTGCGTTTATTTGTTTTTCTGAGAGGGTCCTTTTCAGTCTCTATTGTCTCTACATATTCCGTCCCCTCCGCACCACCAACCTGACTGTGCCACCTTCCCGCCTTGAATACGTGGCATAAGAAATATTGCATTGGGTTTGCAATTGTTTTTCTTTTCGGTTTCCTCAAAATGCGAAATTTGTTTCCTTTGCTGCGATCGTGCGTGGTGGCAATGCCATTTGTTGCATGCCACCAAAGAGGTGACGAGGAGGTTCAGGGTAGAATAATGCACAGTTTTCAATTGGGTGGAAAATTGAATTTGATTCCATGCTTGTTTATTGAACATGCTCCATAATACCCGAAGCCGATAATATTTCAGCAATTTTCGAGTCTTTCCCAACTCGATTCTACGTAAGTTTACCATTTCTTAAATAGACCCATACGCCATGCTTTATGTTCTTCTTGCAGCTGGTTCATCAAACAGCTGTATGAAGTTGCAGCAATTTGCGTATCTGAAAATGAAGGGGAAAGCCGCAGCAGGGGTAGAAATGCAGAAACTGGCAACTTCAAGTGGCAAGTTGCAACAGTCAACACACAAACAAGAAAAACAAACACGCCACGCCTTAGCTTGGAAGACGAGGCATGCGACTGTCAAGTTGCATGTGGCAAACTAGTGAGTGGCAAGTGGCGACTCTTGACCATTTGGTCAGAAATACAGCAACTGTTCTGTGTGCTTTGTTTGCCTGTTGTGTGCGGCATGTTCCCTGTGCTGCATATAATGCAGTGAGCAGAACTTTTTTCTGTTTTCAATTTGCCACATTATGTGGCAGCTGTGTAATTAACACAAATCTTGTTGACTGGGCCGAACAGCAGTCGTCGGCTTTAGGCTTTAACTTCATTGCGCCCAAATTGCTTTTTTGATTTTTGTGTGCTGCCGTTGCAGCTGCCACAAAGAACCATTCATGCAACACGCTGAGCCTTCTACTGTGCACCGTGCATCAATAACACACCAATTGGTAGCAACTGAAGGAACACTAACACACACCCCAAACACACCCCCACAAACTCATACACCCAGTGCCCACATGCCACTTGCCACATACCGCGTTGCAATTTGAGCTGGAGAGCGTGTTAGGCATAAATCGCATTTGCACCAAGCCCAGAGTGTACCTTAAGCCCTCTCACCCCCGCTTGCCACTCCTCCTCCCACTTCTGAGCAGCTTGCAACTGATTTTCCCTTTTCGCTTCACTTGCGGTTAATTAAAAATGTTGCCCGCAATTTACAACCGTTTTCGCCTCCCACGCCACTCCCACTTCACTATCACCCAGAGATTTATGTCCGTTAATAGTTGCCCTGCAACTTCAACTCACTCCGCCCCACATCCCCTCCCTTTCCATTCGATGGCTGCGGCTGAAGACTTTCCACGTGATTTTTCAATTTTCAATTTGTTCTTTTGATTTTGTGCCAAAGCCTTGTCCTGATATGTGTTGCTCTGTATGTGTGTGTGTGTCTGTGTGTGTCAGTCAGTGGTTGTGTGTGTGTGTGTGTGTCTGTGTGTTGGTCAGTCCCTCTGTGCAGCCATTTGATTACCTGTCAGCCCAAAGAGCGAACGATTGCTTTGGCTTCTCATCCTTTAACACACACACACATGCTAACACATGTACACACCTGTCCACACATACACACATACATATACACAAGGAGCAATTGAGACAATTTTCACCTTTCGGCGCTGTCTCATAAATTTACTAAAGTGGAAAATTGCTCAATTTGTAACTTTTGAGAACGTCGATTGCCTATGAAATGTACACGACTTATTCGCCTCATCGATGTGGTGCAAGGTGTGGTGCAGAGTGCGCTGCAGTGAGGGTGGTGCCACACACTTATTAATTTGTTTATACGTCTCTAATCACTCACACTCAATTGCCGACGTCTGCTCGCTTCCTCTTCCCCCAAAGACCCTAAACCCGCAGATGAGCCGTAAGGCAAGGCGCTTAGCATTCAGCTCGTGTATCCCTCTGTCCCTCTGCCCCACCAGCTGTTGTCCCTCTAAGGACTGGCTGGTGGTGGTGACAGGCAGCAAGCAGGCAAACGGGCAGACGGCAGGCAGCAGGCAGCAACAAATGTTCAAAAATTTGTTAACATCAAAAAGTACATTAAAGGCTCAAGGAATGCGCTTTCGTGCGGAAATTGCTTACGTGCGTGGCATTAACAAATGGCATACTGTACGAGTACTCGTATGCTACCCCCTCTGGCGTGTGGCATGTGGCGTATAAGAGTAGTGCTTGCCACAGGCTGCTGCCGGCCACTGTTTACGGCTCTTAAGGGTGCATTTGTGCGGCTGTGGAACGTGTGGAACTTGTCGCCTTGTCGCTCTGTCGCCCATCCAACAGCCATTGGCTGAAGGTGGTGAGTTTCTCGCTTTGGCTGCCTCTGCTGCTGCGTGCGCAGTGTGGAAGCCGCAACAAGTGTGGTGGGCTCAGCTTCAGTGTACTGCAGCAGTGGAGACTGCTTACAGAGCTGTTTGTTAAGTGATTCCCACTTAACAGTAGCCGCAGTTCTACCCTCCCCTATCGCTCCCTCACTCTCTTCCTACGTGGCAGCAGCTGCCTGTCAACGGGGTGCAAAAGTGCTCAAATGACGTACGATACGTGGCGCGAAGCCACTTTGCAACAAAATAATTAAAAATTGGACACAGCCAAAAAGGGAACATAAACACAAACAGAAACAGAAACAGAAAGAGGAACAGAAAGAACAACAGAAACGCTGCAAACGACACTTGCAACGAAATGCAATGCCCAACCCAAAATGCAACTTGACTTCGATGTCAGCTTCGATGGTGTTGGCCACGTGGAGGTCTTTGCTGCTGTCGCTCCTGTCAATGGCGTCGCGCGTGCAAAGCTGTTCATTTTACAGAAACCAACAAAGGCCAAAGGCGACACAAACATAACATGAGAATCCGCCAGTGCCCTTCCATCCACATCCCTGCATCCACTTGGAGCTGGAGAAGTGAAGCTGAAGCAGCTGCTTTAATAATTTTCATGCTGGCTATGGACAAGAGATTGTATGTGTGTGTGAGAGAGACAGAGAGAGGGAGGAAAGACGAGGTTCGTCAGTTGGTGGATATAAAATGTCAATAAGCTCCAATAACGCAATTGACAAGCTGAGGCAGCTTCGGTGGCAGAACTGTGGCAAGCGACAGGCGGCAGGCGGCAAAGGGCAACAATAAATGAGAGCGACAGACACAGAGAGGGAGGGCGAAAAGGGAGTGCTAACGGTGTTGCAGGCTGCCCACTGAGGCGAGTGGCAACTTCAAGTAGAGCTATGCATGACGTATAGAGTTGTGCATTGAAGTTCAATTGAACGAAAAAGTTCATTTATTCACTTTTCGATAAGAATCATTCATTTGTTCAGATTGTGTCCTGCTCGATCGACTCGACGAGCGGAGCAAAAATAAGGAAATGAACGATTCAGCTTACAGAATCGTTCAATTAAAGCAACTGTGAACGATTCGGTGCAACTCTAGCATATGATACAAGCACGTCGCGAGTCACGTTGTTCCATGGAGAACACAGAGCATCTTATGTTGCGCGGCGCGTTGGCCGTCCAATCCGAAAGGGGATACGCTTGCCCGCGGCGACTGCCAAGTAATTTCAAGCTTAAAGGACCTCGAAAATTGATTACAGGGGCGAATGGTGGGCGTAGTTTTTATTGCAAATAACTGGAGAGCACAAATAACAGAGATAACAAGTTGATGAGAAGATGAGAAGAGCTTCAGACGCGGGCATCTTGTTGCTGCTCTTCTGCAATCCTACTGCTGCTGCTCCTGCTGCTATTTCTGTTTCTGTTTCTGTTCCTGCGGGGGGAACCAGTGGCCAGGGGCAGGGGCAGCTCACGCATTTCTTCCGACGAGCGACCGAGGACAATGCGACGCGATGACTTTGGTGTGCGTTCCAATGATTTCTCAATCGACGGACGCGGCGTGAAACGCTGACTGGAGGTGGGAGTAGGAACCCTAATGGGTTTCTTGTTATTCCAAACGCAGAGCACGAATCTAATTTCCTTATTGAAGGCCTCCTTGACGGTGAGCTTTAAGAAATGCGACATGCAATACAAATCGATATTGGAATAGGTTGAGATTAAAATTCAGGATTTAAGATTGAAGGTGGACTCACATGTTCCTCAAGCGCCACCTGCTGCACATATACCATGAACTCAATGGCTCCAATAATAAAAGCAATCAGGATGCCCAAGTACAGAGTGTAGAAGATGCCACGAAGCTCATCAAAGGTCATAGCAGGCGTGTCGCCGTCAAAATTATCATCGGCACAGCTACCCGACGGGTTTTTCCACCATTTTCGCTTAAGATCGTACAGTTCATTACTCTCGCTAAGCTTTAGGATGGCCACACTCAAGTTAGACCGATACGGGGCACCACGTGGCACGGCAATGGCGTAGTGCTTCTCCCCAAATTTCTCACCCATGGCGCGCAGGCTGCAGTTCTGCAGGCGGTTGTACTCTAATGTGGTGGTCTCCATAAGGAACATATATTTGCCATGGCTGTTCAGGACACGCTTGACGCCTTCATTGTTGTCCTTGGTGTAGGCCGAAGGGTCGTCATTTTTCATGATATCGGATGCCAGACGGTAAACCGACTCGTTGGATTCTTTGAGCAGATTGAAGGTGCTGCCACCAAGGATGGTGCCGAACTTAACTTTCTTCTGGGCAGCCAGGTCCTTGAGACCCTTAATGCTGCCCTCCATCTTAGAGCTGGTCAGAAAGGCGGCCAAATTGGCAGTGTAAGAGTTGGCTATAATGATAGCGAATATCCACCAGGTCGCTTCAAACAGACGCACCTGTGGACTGCGTGGCAGTATATCACAGCCTGCTGTCATAATGGAGGCCACTGTTAGCCAGAAGGTGTTGTGGATATGCCATTGGTTCTCCAATACGTCCGGGTCGCGATTGCAAGGATGCGGATTATCCCAGTCTGTCTTGGAAATGCTTTATAATCAACAACCAGAAAATGTTACTCATAAGTGGATGCCAGGGGAAAATATTGTGGGATCTACCGTGCAACGATGACCTTTACGAAGGAAATGACGAAAACAGAAATGAGTATCAAAAGCCAGACCTCATAAGCAAAGGGTTCCAGATACGCATACAGCGACTTTTCTTCCGCCTGATCTTTAAGAGCCAATATGCTGATACCCAGCTGCATAAAGGGCTCCGTAAAGTCAACAGCCGCGCGACGCGCTTGTGTAATGGTCAGGTCACAGATGCCCATGTGGGCATCCTGTATATGAATACATGATAAGGGAGATGTGAAATATGACGGTTAAAAAGAAACAATACTCACATTGTTGACAATCTCGCCGATAATGCCGTTCCACTGGTTCGTTTTCTCGTCCCAGTTTCCGTACTGATTGTCGGCCACGGGCACAAATTCGTAATCAAAGTCCATCTTCTTGGCGATGGCAGCGATAAGATCTACCGCATATCCCTCATACCTGGCATTCCCGGTAAGGTTAAGTGCAACGGCCGTTTCGTTCTCAGTGAAGTACGGATCTCCAATACGTGTTGCCACACGATAAACAGGCTTCTTTAGCACCTTCTTTTCATTGGTCAGCAGCGTTATGTGGCCCCTGGTGTCCCAGACACCCATGGCCAAGCTGTCAGTGGGATCATAAATCTCAACATTGAAGTTAATCCGTTGTCCATCCTCGTCAAACTGCAAATTGCTGGTGTGAAAGTTCGACGTGCTCACGCCGGAAGTCTTTGGCGCGACACAGTTTCTGGATTAGCATGCCATCCCATGTCCGTATCAGCTTTAACTTACCTCCTTCATTCGACGCATTAGATAGCGCCCCATCTGCCAAGAGCGACCACCGGAGGCGGCAAAGTCACAATTCATTCGCGGCACGGACATTCGGTCCGGAAAGAAGTAAGTAGCATTCCGCCACGCCAGGGCGAACAGATGCAATCCATCGTGCAGCAGGTCATAGATCAAAGTGCGGTCGGTCTTGGTGTTCTCGTAGACAATATTATCCTCCTGTGTCACGTACCCGTACAGTGGCATTTGCTTAAGAAACGAGCATCATCAGAATCAATAGCATCTCTTCAAAAACACTGCACTTACTGCGAGTGCGTCCGGGTTAAGCTGAAGACGGACGGCGGTGATGTTCATCCCAAAAGTCTCGTTATCCGCTGTCAAGTCTTCCAGGTGAACAGTGTACGCTTCCAGATTGGTCAGCAATATGTTCTGCAATTGATCCAAAATGAATGCAAGGGCCACGAATCAATCTTCAACACTTACATTATATCGGCTGGTCAGCTGGAACTCAGAAGAGGAGTTAAGCAGTTCGACGATCATATCAGAAGGACAGTCTAGGATCAAGCGACGTTCACCCTTAATGCTCTTCCACATGGCCTTGTAGTCATCTCCTTTATGGAACTTGCGCACTCGCACCACATCGTTATGCATATCCCGCATCTGCAGAATATCCTGGAGTCTAGCGTTCGCTTTGTCTTGATTAGATACGAGTACTTCATTGGATCTTGCAGCTCTCTTTAAACTCTTAAACAACTCACCATCATCGGCATCGTAGACAATCGAAAACTTAAGCCACCCAAAGCTAATTACTATGTCCGCATAGGCCTTGGATAGAATCTGCTGCGAAGGATACAGGTTGAGAGTCATCTGGTGGTTGGGCTTCTCCATCGGATGTTCCTCATGGGTCACATCGAACTCAATGTGTGGTATGCCAGTGTTGTTGCACACCAAGGCAACAATGTCTATAAGATCGTGGCAATAGCATAGATTAGCTGAATATATTCCAGTTCTAGTATAAAGTAAACCAATCTCACCAGTTCTCCATATAATTAAACCAAATGGGAACTAACATCTAATCTTTCAGTCCTGCTCAAGATCCTCTTGATTATCCTCTTATTAAGTATACGCAATCGATTACATAATCAAATAATAGTATATGTACATATTCCTTTAAAAGACTAAACTTTCCTTCTTGCAGAGTATTTTTAAAGACAACAAAAACTAAATACTAAAAGAATTACATCTAGAATTTTTCTCTCTGTTTACAAACAAACACTTAAATGACCGATTTGCCCTACATTTTGATCTTAGCGGAAAGCTTTTTCTCCGTCTCTCTTTTATTTTGTTGCCACATTCTAGCAGATTTGTCCACAGATCGGCGACATGTGTTTTCCTCCCCTCGTTACTTACCGCTCGCCGCCTTTGAACTTGGTCCGAAAATAGCTGCGACACTATTATCGATGAGATCGCAGGCTGAAAACGTGAAAGGAAAGTTTCTGTAGTAGACATTTTAATAGATGCGTCCAGTTATTGTCGTTCATACCATGTTCCTGTAGGGCAACGCTACCATCCTCGGCTTTTAGGCGCTTTATAATCGGATAGAATTTAAGAGATTCCTCAGACTCAGGTCCGTTGATGGCCTTCACCACATTGAGGAACTCTTTTTCCAGTTCCGCTTCGTCGTCGTAAAAGAAGGCACCTGTGTGGAAGGGGGAGGAGGTTCTTATAGTATATGTGAGTTCACATGTATAGGGTTAACTCGCACCAATGTTGATTTCCTGCTGCAGGCTGCGGCGCACCAGGAATCCACTCCAAATGCTCAGACAACAGAGCACAGCAATTCCTTGCCACATTTTTGTTTATTGTTGCTGTTGTTGCTTATGTTGCTGCTCTTGCAGTTGCAGTTGCTGCCACCAAATGGAATTTTCAGTTTGTGGCACATAAACCAAATTCGAGTATTCCAACTATTTTACGGCATAGATATTTCTGGAATTACGAAACGAAGCGAACGTGTCGAGAGTGATCCGAGAACTGAAAGCTCTCACCTACAGATCGCCAGACCAAATAAATGTGTTCGTATGTGTGTGTGTGTGTGTAGCATGGAAAGGGGTCAGATGTTTTGGAAAAGCTTTTGAGTTGATGTTATGCTATATATAAGTATATGATCGATCAGCTGTGTTCTATATTCTACTGAAAGCAGCTCTTCTTATTGATCAGTTCTTCATTTGACATCCGATTTACTGGATATGCTCTTATGACTACAGAGAAGCATCAGCTATTGGCCAGATTGTAAAGATGATTCATCTGTTGTTCATTTGCCCTTTCGGGCACTTCTAAGCATTCCACAATAAATTGAATACAGAGCCTGGGCACAGCATGAACTCAAGCTGAATATTGACCAGTTCCAGCGAAACCCTTTTGGCCCAAATTGGGCAACATAATAAAGTGCACAAGGATTGGCTCCCCAGGGGCTCCACAGAGGGTGTCGTGGGTATCGTAGGTGTCAGCATGTCAATGGCAGCACTACCATCCTTAAGGGGAGCAGCTCAATCAAGCGCAGATATACCAAACCAGGAACAGGACGCCAACAGGGCCAACAGCACAAATTCGTTTTCCTGGGTGTGTGCCTGGGTGTGCCTCCCTGTGTGTTGTTTCTCATCAAGGAGGCGGACGACTCCAATGTGGTTTTGGGGTATTGAATTCTATTGAAAAGTGATGAGGTGTCAATTTTTTATAGAAAGACTCAATAAAAGGAGGTTAAAGTTGGAAATCGGACGGGGTTGAGGCTGGTGCTGAGAGCGGGAGGGCTGAGAACTGTCAACGATATCAATTTGCATAAAAAACACATTCACTAAAAACACACGCACATTAACATATTTTAATGGTGTGTGCGTGTGCGTGTGCGTGTGTGTGTGTGTGTGTGGGTGTATGCATAAGTAACAATATGGCCCCTGGTGTCATTTTAGCCTTTGCCTCTGTTTGGCTTTAGGATTTTATTGATGCCAAACACGTTTTGCGCTGAAGTCAACCTTTTGGGCGCATTGCAGTCGAAATTTGAATAATTTGTCGACAAAAGCGCCAACAGGTAGCATCGAGAAGAGGAGAAGTGGGGCAAAAGGGAAGGGAAGACCGGAAGGATAAAGCAAAAAGAACGTTTATATTCATTTCAAACAGAGCAGAAAATAAGCCAATCGCTGGCCTGAGGTGTGAAAAGTGTGGAGTCGAAGGCCTACGCTAAAGTCATGACTGTAGCTTGATTATGATAAATGCTGAAACGTTTCAAGGAATCCGCTTTAAGCTGGAAAACGCTTTATATATTTCTATTCGATCTGCAAACTTAACCAAACATCCTTCAGTCATGCAAGCGAGGATTAACTGATGTTCCAATAAGGATTCACACCTTCATCTCGTGAAAAGATGAATACCATTTTGCTCCACATTCACCCAGAGTGCAATTCAGACAGCGATCGGGATTCAGAAATAGTTTCTATGAGCAACAGCATCCTCGTCTCATCAGTTAAAGCTAAGTTCGTTGTATATACTATAAATAAAAAACTATTATATTATAGACTATTAATGTATACTTTAGGTAGTATATGCAGTGTATAAAGGAACCTGGGAGGCGCTTAAAGAAAATTTAGGAGTTCCTCATTTCTGGGACTCCCTTTCCTGTGGTGGGATAAGTTATCCAATAAAATCTTTGTGCATGAATTGAGAAAACAAATCGGCAACAGAAATGGGACTACAAATAAAAAGAGAAAGACGCGTAAAAAATGACAGAGCAAAGCACTTACAAAACATTTTCTATTACACAAACAAATTTATGATTATCATGCAGAGGTAAAGACAGAAGGGGATGGAAAGGCAGAGACGGAAGAAGATGCAGGGGCAGAGACAGCCAGGACCAAAAATGCCAACAATAACATGAGCGACAGGGATATAGATATGGATATAAATAGAGAGTATCACATATAGAGAGTTAGACAGACAGACAAATAGCCAGTGAAGCATACGAATACACACACCCAGACATACTCGCACACACAGAGAAACACACGCACAACAAATCCGAATCCAAATCCAACCCGCAAACAGCAAAAGAATCTGAAAAACTTTTGCTAGGTAATAAGAACGTGGCCTCAACGGGAAAGCACGACGACGATGGGCTGGAGTACGATGTGGCTGGTGCGGGACCTAAGACTGGGATTGGGACTGGAATGGCGACTGAAGCTGGCTAGTTGTCTGATGTCTGCGATGCTGTTGGCTGTAGCAAGTCGGTGCAAAAAACTTTTTAATACTTGCCATAATGTTGCCAAAAGGATTATCCAAAAGAATGACTTTTAATGGAGACAGGAAGTAAGCGCATAACAGACAGAAGTATTAACTGTTTCCTTCCGCTCTCTTATACTCACTCCATACCCACACACACACACACACCTCGGTAAGGTGTGGGGTGAATAAAGGGAGAGGGTTGCATATTTACAAAAATGTCAGTTGCTAAGCGTTGCCAGTTGTTGTTGCAAGTTGCCAGGCGGTTGCTGGGCTGGTGCTGGTTGCTGGTTGCTGCTAGGATTTGCTGGATGGGCTACAACTGTGGGTTAGTGTGTGTGTGAGTATGTGTGTGCCACATAAGCTGTGCGGAAATATTGCAGCACAGTATTATAGCAGTGGTACCAGTAGAGAAATAGTCGAGGAGCAGTCGAGGAGCTTATGCTTATTTTTATTTCAAACAACCTAAAAACATGCCCAGTGCCTGGGAGTATATTTGGTTGCCAGGATTAGGTTGAGTTTTTTACCTGTGTCCAGGGATTGTTTTCATGTTTTGCTGTTTACCCGAAATTGGTCATAACAGCGTCCAACATTGGCTTATAGTACTCGTACTACATCCAATATACATGGATAGAGGAAGCGGCTAAGCTCCTTTCGTGGGCATCTTCGCTGTGACGTGGACATTCTTCAATATATTTTCCGCTCATTTTGCATTTTAATGAGTTTAGCCTGAAATATGAGCCGGCGACGACAGTGCCTGCCATAATTTTGCAGTCAGGCGTTCCTTTTTCGCTCTATTATTCTAAGAAAGTTCGCTATGTCGGCTCCTATCCTGCCTGTCGTATCCTGCCGCCGCCTGCTGCAGGATATTGCTTTAATTGAAATTTATGCTAAATAGATTGACACTAATGAGCAATGGCTGCCGCTGCTCCTTCTTCTTCTCTCGACGTAAGGTAATTCCAGCCAAGCTGGGGTAGAGCCGTAGTGATAGTCAGGCCAGACCATCTACATAATTAAATTGCCTTCCACCTTCTCCTGTTTTTTTTTAAAGGCGTAGGGGAAGCCCATCTTTGGCCTCAGCCGAGTGTCAACGAAATTATTATTATTATTATTATTATTTTGATTATTTTCTGCTGGCGACACGTCGCACAGTTTTGCCGAACCCAAAAATTCCAATTTGCATAGCAAATCCGCATCCGACAAATGGTGGCTTCCGCTCCAGCTAAGTGCTGGATTTCCGGTTAGGAAGTGACTTTTGCGCATCCCGTTGCGAAGGACATGTCGGACATCTAGAAATCGGCCTCTATTCTCAGTGTTGAATCAACTTCAAACAGCCAGATCTATAGCTGAATCGATCTAGAACACATTTCACTCTCTTACTGTCTCACTCTCTTTTGATGTGTCTATCTCTTACTTTTGTTGCGTTGCAAATGTACATTTATTGCCTTGGTGACGGAAATGAGTTTTTGTCGTAAACTTTTATGGCAATAAATGCTGCTTGTTAGCTATCTCTCCCGTTCAGGCTCCCCCAGTAGCAATCGAGCCAAGAGGAGCCAACAGGCCAATGACAAAAAAATAATGTACGAGTAAGTAAGAGTGTTTTACTTTGATGAATGATGGACGATTAGATACCCTACGCTACCCTGTATAGACACTTGGTCTTACATTTTTAGTTCTTTGAGTATCCTTTCCTTCAACTGGAATGTAAGCTGACTTAAACGATTCTAATCTGTATTTCACGTCAAGTTTGATGAAGATTTTTCTCTATTATATAGGACAGTCCGGCATACGCTTTGTTCTCCACTTTATGGTTACGGGGTATACGTAAAAAAGGAATCCAGTACGGAAATAACGCACTTGGCACTCGCTCCCAGCCTGTCGCTCTGTCTCTTCGTCGCTTTGTCGGCCTGTCTGTCTGTCTGTCTTTCTGTCTGAAATCATAGCCGTGGTCATGGAAAATAAACCTAGTAGGATGCACATCCATACTCCGTATTCCATTCCTATGTAGTATAAATAGGTTGTGCCAGTTTGCGCCACACATTGACACGGTGCATAAAAATAAGAGCTTGCAATTGTCGACGGGAATGGGGATGGGCACGGGGTAATGGGGTAATGGGGCTAGGGGAGGAGCCGTAAGGTAAAGGACGATGCGACGATGCGAGGATTGGATGATTCCTGGGCGCATTTTCCATAACATTTGCCACGTCACGGCACATTTCCCTCTCGCATGTTGACTAACCAGAGAGTCGGTGTATGGCAGCTTTTCCGTTTCCTGTTGCCTGGCAAAAGGCTCATAGAGAGAGGAGAAGGCTGCCTGGAGCATGCAGAATCTGCGGTTCCCCCTCCAGCTACCCCACCCCACTTCTATCCACCCAAACTTGGTTGCTGTTATCATTTCTGGCTTTTGTTTCCATTCTGTTGTCTCACGCTTTTAATTCCTTTAACAATAGCGCTAAAAGTTGTGCATTGAACACTTCGCTGCTCCAACAATAAAAATGCCACGGAAACGCCGCTGTAAAATATACTATGTATGTATGTATTTGTACACCGTAGCCAATGCCATCACACACACACACACACACACACACACACACACACCCAACACCCGTGTGTATTGCAAAAGATAACAAAAATATTGTTTGCCGCAATGCAATTGTTGCCAAAGAAAAAACGAGGCGAGAACAGGCTTCATAGCTGCATGTTGGTTGCAAGGACCAACAGCAGTAAGAGCAGGGCTGGAGCGGGGGTAGCAAAGGGTCTGACTACTACTGGCTTTTCATTTGTTTTTACTTTATTCACACGCCCACAAGGAAAAGTTGGCTGCCTGGGCACAACGTGTACAGCATCCGTTTCCGCTGAAAAGTTCCATTTCCCATATACGATGCCAGGCAGTTGCTTTCCTTCGTCCTCCATCTCCAGCTCGGGGTCCTTCTTCTGGTACTGCTTCGGTGCTGTTTCTGGTATGATAAAGTACAAAATTAACTTTTGAAATAAACAACAAAAGCAGCAACTTCTGATGGGCACCAGTCTCGAGGCAATGATAGGTGCCACCTGCCCCCCGAACCACCGCCATATTCTTTTCTTCCGCCTCCATCATGTCATGTATGTAAAACAGTAAGGCACTGGAAGGTACTGAAGAGACGAGGAGAAGACCCATCCGCAGCATAATAATGTAACACGTGTTTACAACTGTTGCCACACTCATCCAAAAAAGGCACACCTGAGTGTGTGCGTGTGTGTGTGTGAGTTGTATGCGTGGCGCCACATTTGATTTTTAGGCACGTAAAAAATATGACAAATTTCGCAATACGCCAGGTTTATAACTCGGCGAAAATCGCAACGCGAACGAAGACGAGGAGGAGGATGGTGACGGTGACGATGAAGAAGACGAAGACAACATCGACGAAGGATCTCCCAATCTCATAGGCATGCCTATTAAATACGATATCTGGAGTCGGAGCAGTGGCAGTCGTGAAGCGAGTTCATAATCTGCACACACATGCGATGAGCAGGAGTGGACCCGGGACCCTCTACAATGCCAGTACATTGGCAAGTTATTGGAAAGCAGCAGCACCCCATAGCTTTCGCCTCCGCCAGTGGCTCCGCCTGTGCGGAGAGAAGACTGTGGCTCTGCATCATCACGAAAAGCAATCAAATTGCAAAAATTTGTTTCATTTTCTACGATAACATGACTTGAATTTGATGAATGCCTTGGCAAGGCACGACCGACCACCAGCTGGAAGCCCCAGCAGCACCACCAGTACCACCAGCAGCAGCCATTCAAGGTACCACCACGAGGTACCGCAGAGATGGGTGCAAAGTGGGCGGAGAGGGCTAAAACGAAAAAAAGCCAGAATATTGGCAACGCAAAGCCAGCCAAATGCCAATCTCAGCGCGGGTTTTACGACAACGACGACGGCGACGACGAGGATGAGAATGATGAGGATGAGAACGAGGATGAAAAAAAATATGGGCAGATATGGCCAAATGAAAGAGTTATGAATCCGCAACTTTGTTGGCCCTTGGAACCCCCGAGCGTTTCTGGCTAGCGAGAAGCGAGTGAAGAGTTATAGGGGAAGGAGAGAGAAAGGAGAGGTAAGGAACTCTTACGAATGCCAATGCCGATTACTAATACGCCCCTGCTTCCTCTATCCTACTGCTTTCTACCCCAACCACTGTAGCTGAGGATTAAAATAAATGCGCCACATTTGTATGTGCTGCACGAATGGATCGGCAACTCGATTGGATAGGGAAATGGGAAGTGTAGAGGCAGAAGTAGAAGAAGTGGACGAGGAAGTGGGTTATGGCTTATGGCTCATGGCTTATGGCTTAGACCATGCGCGATAACCGCTATTTATGTGTGGCAGTATATTTGAGTAGCTGCAATGCTGCGGTTGTGGCTACAACTGTGGCTGCCACTGTGGCTGCCCCATAAGTACTTGCCGCCTCAGGGCGCACATCAGATGCAAAAACATTTTCGACGGCTCCTGCATATTTTAGGAACCACCCTCGCACCAGGACCCCTAGGCGTACCTAGCCTACTGACGTCCTCTTGACAGGATCCGCTCAAAAATGCTTCGAAATTTGTAATTACGACCACGTCAAAAGCAGTGGACGTCCACAAACAAAGCCTCCTCCGCATCCTTCTTCTCCTTTACCGCATGCTCTTGCTGCTCGACCAACAAATAAATGACCAAAACAAAATTCTATCCCCCTTCAGTCACCCCTCCTCCGGACCAAAGGCCTGAAGGTCGCTGGGTGATGGACATTGGACGTTGGACGTTGGACGTGGGACGTGGGACGTGGGACTGGGCGTTGGCAGCCAACAAAAATGTCGAAAATTAAAATTAAATTGCGTCCTCTATTTGGAGCTTTGTTCGCTTCGCTGACATGAGAACAGCACAAAAATGGTAATTTCTGCATAATAGCAATGACTGCGCAGTCAAATGGCATTATCTTCTACAAATATAAACATATATATACATATATATATACCTATTGTACTCCAACCTCTTTGCAATCTCTGAACAGTCTATTAACTTGATACTTTGATACTTCAAGTCGTCCAATTTGTTAGCGCTGCTATTGTGCTCGTTAGTGGAAATAAATAAAGGTCTCTATATGCTTAAGTTTGTGCAGAAGTACTCGACGTGCAGCTCCCCTATAATAGAATAGAAAAGAACTCAAACCATGAGTAAAGTATATAATATTATACCCTGCGTCAACTGCCTGCTGAGTGCAGAGTATTAAAAACAAAGTATTTTCTGCTGCTGTTGGTTCTGCTGAAAGCTGCTTTTGACATTCGGCATATTCTTAGCATATGCTGGCAACGTTCCTAGTTACCAACTTGGTGAAACGTTCCCAGCTCCCAGCTCCCACCTCCCCTCTCCCTTTCTTATCCCCCCCACCAATGGGGTGCACACATGAAGGTTCATTTAATACGGCATTTAAACCGCTTTGTTGCCAGGGGAAACTCAATTACAGGTGACTTTCCTCTGACAAAGTCGGACGAAAACTCACAGTGCATATTATTTGCTGTACCCCAACCTCCACATGGTTCCCTGGCTCCTGCCCCTGTCACATTATGTGGCACGAGTCAAATTGTCGAAATGTTTTAATGAATCAAAATGGTGCTGCTAAATATGGCTGGATGGGGGGTGTATTGGGTAATCGAGTAGTCGGGTAGCATTTCAATCGGCGCTATATGACACATCATCAAAGTTGGCATATTTCATTATTCGACATCGATATCCTTGCCACGTATCGCTTGCTTTGCGTGTTGCGTGTCAGAGTTCAATGTGGCAAATCGCAGAAAATACAGAAAATACAGAAAAACAACGGAAAGGAAAAAAACAAATTCAGAAACACAAACAACATTTCAAGTGTTACACTTTACTCCATCTAGATGCCATGCCACACAGGGGGCGTGCCGAGAAGGGGCCAAAGAAATTTTCATTTCATTTCGCGCGTCATTTGAGGCGGCGCCGCTTCAAATTGTTGCAACGTTGCTGCCGTTGCTGTTGTTCCATTGATTGAAATCGCATAAAAACAAAGGCAGCCTAAAGCAGAACATTGTTCTGGAACAGGGGAGTTGGCGGAGTGCGGGAGTGCGGGAGTGTGTCGCCCTGTGCTGGTAGCCAACTGGCAGATAGGTTGAGGGGCCTGCCTCCTGGACGAACCATAAAAATATTTACAAGTTGCCGCCTTGTGCGGCGCAAGCTTTGCCGCTTCGATACGAGAATTTTGCGCTGCGTTTCATTTGGCTCTGATTTGATTTGCCATTTGCCACATTCCCCATGCCCCACGCCACATTGCCCCCTCGGTGCCCTACGTAAAAGTTTTGATTGTTTTTCGCGTTTCAATTGCGCCGTCGTCCAGACCCAAATGACAGTCGAACATGCCATGAAATATGAGTTGATTGCCAGAGCGACAGTCGATGTCGCCCCATTTGACGGCACATAAACTACAATATATCGTATATATGGGATAGTATATAATATTATATATCGTATATAGGGAACGTCTGAAGAGCTTATTTTTGGCAATTTCCTACAATATGGTCCGCCAAACAAGCTCATTAGGCAGCGGCAATTACTTCTAATTACTGCCCTTTGAGGAGCATGAAATTTGTTGGATTCACAACGTGCCACAATGCCTCAACCTCAGCTTTTGGCCAAGGCAAGAACAACAAGAACAGGAGCAGCAGCAGCAGAAGCAACATCAGCAGAAGCAGCATCGCCTTTTACCTTTCTTACACGCCAATTAACTCTGAACGCTCATTACAGACTGGGCTGGTTGACTGGCTGGCTAGGAGGCAGCTGCTCCTGGTGCTGCTACTGGGTGGCTAGTTGTGTCACTCTTTGGTGCAACGGGGCGTATTAATTAGCCACTCGAAGCCAACGCCCACCCACCTGCAGGTACTAACCAGGACGCGAAAAAGAGAGAGAGGGAGAGAGAGAGAGACGAGGTGAAACGCCAGCGCCAGCTTCAAATGTTTCATTTTGCAGGCAGTTCAAAACTGTCGTCGCTTCACTTCTCTCTCTCTTCCGCTCAGCACCTCGACGTTCTCCTCATCCTTCTCCTCACCTCACCTCGTTCTCCAGCTCGTTTTTGTCCCTGTCCTCGTCCTAGGCAGCGTCGTTAGCATTACGTCAACTAATTGGCTTCATTTGGGGTTGCCTTGTGGCTGCTGCGTGGCGCTTTTTCCTTTTGTATAAACCGACTGCAAGCGAGTCTCCATCTCTCTCACTCTCTTTCTATCTCCCTTTGTGTGGCAGTAAGTGTGTATGTGTGTGGCAATCAGGATTTTCTAATTGGCAATGAAAGGCGCATAATTTATGAATATATCGTGCACTCATTTCATGCTACACTTAGCGAGAAATTTGTTGCCTTTTAGTGCCCGAAGCTACCTGCTGCTCCTCCACATCCTTCACCTGGTCCTCTTCCACCACAGCTGACTTGCAATCCTTCAGTTTGTCGATACTCGCCGACCTTAGAATGGCCACAAAAGAGACTGACATCATCTGCGCCATGCAACATACCACAGGACCAGAAGACAGAGGGGAGGAGGGGGCGTTGTAACCCAAAAACATAAATCGCTCAACTGGCAACAGAAAAATGCAGAAACGGCAGTTTACACGTTTTTTCGTCAGGTGAAATGTGGAATGCAGAAATGGGGGAAAAAAGATAAAATGGGTGGAAAAATAGAGAGAAATAAAAGAAAATAAGGGAAAATGGGAAATGAAATAAAATAAAAATTCATCAGACCGCAATTCACTTGCTTTTAACCGCGTCGAGTGCCAAAAGTTGTTTTCTTTTCTTTGTTTTTTATTTTCATTGCGCATTTTGGACAGGCTGTAAAAAGTCAGAAATTGCATTTTTACCATATGTGTAATTGTTGTTATGTGTGTGTGTGTGTGTGTGTGTGTGTGTGTGTGTGTGTGTGTGGTTGTGGTGTCTGTGTTTGCCTTTTATTTTAATTTCCCACGGCGGCACATGGGGCGTATGTGCAACAAGATATGAGATGCATTTGAACAAATTTACGCCCTCTCCATGCATCTCTCTTCCAGCCCGTGTGTACCCTTCTCTCTCTCTCTCTCTCTGTCTCTCCCGGTAACCCTTTTTCCGTCTCTCTCTTGTTTTGTTTCTGTAGCGAAGCACTTTATGTTTGACGTTAATGTAAAAATTGTGCACTGATGTAAGTGCGTCTTCCGCACTTCACTGCGTCCGTCCAAGCGTCTGTCCAACTGAGCCGTCAGACAGACGGACGCAACCGGACGGACAGCCAAGCCGCAAGCCAACCAAATAACCAAACAACCCACAACTCTGCTGCTTCCCTCACTCTTCCTTCCCTCCCCCTCCCTTTCCTTCCCCATTTGCTTGCAACCTGCGCGCATTTTAATAAAAACGAATTAAAAGTGCACTAATATGCATTTATTATTAATATGCATATATTTCTTTATACTTACATTTATTCGTGTGTACTCGTGTGTGCATGTTGCAAATAAATTACACTCCAAATTCGTAAAGAGCACACACACACACATTGAGGGAGGGAGAGGAAGAAGTTAAGTGTGTGCCCATGTCGTATCTGCAGAAAATGTGTCACTGTGAGAATTGCTTTGTCAGCATTAGTTCACATCCATCTAAACTCGATCAATTTATGCACAGGGCACACACACACACCATCATACACACACACGCACACATAGCTCGAACTCATATTCTATAATTTTACATATACGGATTAGTCTTAAGCTCCTAAACCACCCACAAGTCAGCCAACAACTTACGAACAAAGTGCATGCAGTCTGCCTTCAGCCTCTACCGCAACCACCACCATCATTATCAGCAGCAGCAACAACAACAACAATAACAGGAAGTAGAAGAAGCACAACCACGGTAACAGTTATATAAACCGCTTTCCCGTTAGGCACTTGAGTACGCGGCTGGCAATGCGAAAGGGGCTTATAATTTGTTTGACAAGCATCAAATTCACAATCCCTCTCCACGCCCTCCTCTTGTCCTCTTCCCCATCTTCTTCCTTCCTGCCCACCCACCCCATCCGCTAGTTATTGCACGCTCTATGATAATATCGTATGTTCTTGGTAAAAGACAAAAATCGAGACACAAATCCGCATTCGCATCGCGTTGCTTACGTAGCAACTCTTAGCCTCCTCCCACGCTTCTCCCTCCCTCCTCCCCCCGGCACGCTTCTGGCGCACCGCACATCTGTGTCATCAGCAAGCGCATAAAATCCGATTTTCTCATATGAGTATACACGTATAATAATACGTTTTGTCAGTTTTCCCCCCTCTTTCTCTTCATCATTCGAAACAAACATGAATTGTTCGGCATATGATTATACGTCGTAAGCATTTTAGTTGAATGCTCTCAAATTTTAAGCTACGAACACCCACCCCCTCCTATCCCGTCACTACTGCAGAAGCGAGTCTTTGTAAAAACTCCAGTGGCACTACATTGAAGGACGATGAATCTATAGAGCACTCTTCAAGTCTTCCACAACGGAAGTCCTAAACCTCTTTCAAACGAGGTTCTACCTCTGGCAACGTCTCGATATCGTTACTATGAGTATACCGGGATACCCATTAGTCAGGCATCCCTGAAAGGTGTGTTCTTAGGACAAACTTAAGTCCCAACCTTAGACAACGTTAGTTACGAACCAAATGCCGTACAGAAGCCACATCAGTTTAGATTATCACATGGAATTTCCAGTTTCTAGAGAGAGGAGGCTGAAAGATCCCAATAGAGAGAAATAAACATAGAAAGAGAGAGAGAGATTATGGCAGAGTAAATACATACGTTTATTTATAATATATACAATTACTTGGAAAGTTTGGCTAGAGATCAAAGAAATCTGTTGTGACTTGCGAGACCTGCAGCTTCTGATAAATGCTAGGCCGACTGTCCCAAGAGTGCACCACTTTGTTGACCTGGAGAGGACTGCCCATTTCGAAGAGCAGGCCACGCCCATAATCATCGTGGACATACTTCGCCTGCACCACCTCGCCCATCAGATTGAAGAGCTTCAGGTCCTTCAATATTCTACGCGCCAGTTCAACGGGAACATCAATGTCTGTCAAATCTTGACCAACGTGGGTGACCAGTAGCCGAGGACTTGCCTTCAGCTTATCCAACTGAGCGACTGACCCAGGAATTACACACGATAGGTACAGGATTAGGCATAACAGGAACCACTCCACTTACCAGAACCAGAGGAATTGTTTTCCCCTGCCAGAAGCAACGCTAGTATTAACAAATATTTCATTGTTACGGCAAATTAAAAAAACAAATTCCAATCACGTAGACGTCCCACACAAAACTGAGCTGCGAGCATCGAATCTGATCAGACCCAGTCGACATAGGCTCCATACGCTATCAGCAAACTGATAGCCCTCAGGTCAAACAGAGCGTATTGTAAGACTCTGGTAGAGGGTATATATATTAATATTATATTTTATTATCTTTATTGAAACTCTGGGAAAAAAAACCTCCAAGTTTTTTATTCGGATTATTCAGAATTTGATGACCTGAGAGTTGTTCTCTTTACCCATTCATTCTCATACGATGCACTTGAAGAAGCCCTCGAAAAGCGGATGAAGCTGGCTCAGGGCCAGTTGCTTAATGATGCATATGTGTCGCCACCATTTGTCTTGGACAGTATATCAAAGCGGTGGATGCAGACACATTTTGCCAGTACGAAACCAATTAGGAACTGTGCCAAGAAATCAACTAACTACCCAAAACGCAAGTGCCGCATAGCCAGAGGAGCCCAGCTCACAGGGAATCTCCTCCTCTATGTCTCCTTCTTTCTGTAGAAGTCTAAATTTATATATTCTAAATATGGCAGACCTACTCCCATCTAGAGTATCGCAGTAGGCTCGTAACATTTCTGTTCAATTTCAGATAAATTTCCAATCAGCCGGAGTGTTACATTCTTATGTTCCTTCCTTTTGGGTGGCCATAAGCCGCAGGAGATGGCACCCTCTCTCCCTCGGTGTCTCTTTCTTCGTCCACGAACTGCGGAACATACTTCAATTAAAATCAAAACGCTAAATTATTTCTGGACGCGGCGATATCATCAAATTTCATGCACTATCAAAGTCAATTTCCTGTCAACCGCACAGTGGAGTCTTGTCGGAACTCCACTCCAATCCGGTTCTGCCTGCTGCCTCCTTTCTCCTGCTCCGTGTGCTGCCCGCAGTCGGAAAAATAATTTATTCAACTGGATCCGTGGTCGCCGTCGGCGGTCGCTTGTCCGTCTCTGGGTCCATCGGTCTGTTGGTCGCTCGATGACTGCCCTGCGGTTCATTGTCAGTTAAGCTTTTTAAAAGAAAACCACTTAGAATGTTGACATTATCCTTCACTTTCTATTTATTTTGTCATTTAATCAACTTCCTGCTTGACTGTCGTCATCGTTCTCATCGTTCTTGACGTCCTCGTCCTCGTCCTCGTCCTCGTCCTCGTCCTCGTTTTCGTCCACGTCGTCGTTCTCGTTGTCGCTGCCGTTGTCGTCGCCATGGCGAACCCTCCTCCGTTTTGTGGGCTGACTGATTTGCATACCAACTGGGATCTGAGGTGGCGCCACATCTTGAGATGGACGCCACACAGTTGTTGTCGCCAGTTGCGTTGCCAGTTGCCAGTATTTGAGCTCCGAAGCTGTCTGCACCAATCAGTCAACGGCACTGCCATTCCACAGTAGCTCTGCCCCCTCCCCCTCCCCCTCACCACTCTCCCTTTTCGTCTCTTCAGTTTTGTCTGCTTGGTAAATAAAAATTGCTTTTTGCCGCATAACCTGTGGGCTATCCCACCCACTCTTTCTCTCTACCACACTGCCTTCTGCCCCGTTGGCCATCATTGGATTGAGTCAATTTGATAGCTGACTGAACGACTTGCCAGCGGACTTCTGGCCGGGGCACAAGGCAGACTCCTGCCAGAGGCTTGTATGGCATCTCTCAGATCGGCTGCCTTCGCGACTTGCTCATTTAGCGTTATTAAAGCAATTCAATGAATGTTTTAAAGGCTTTGTTTGGACTCCGCTCCGCCAAATGTCGGTTGAGAGTGTGGCCCATAAAAGGTTTACAGTTTCACTCAGAAACAAGGACAAGCCCAAGGATGCACAAAGCAAACCAGACTCCGAGGCAAACATCTCAAGTATGTAAATAATGTGGCAGTGATGAGTCCGTCCCCATAAAGGAGATCAGCTTCAATGCTCCAAGCCCAATGCCTCAGTCGCATTTGGCCATTTGGGCAATCAGGCGGTGAAAGGAAATTCTTTGCTCGTTCAATGGATTTTCGTATTTTGCATTTTGTTTTAGCCAAAAAAATGCTTTTAACTCGCCACCAAAAAACCTGAAAAGAAACAAAGAAACTGACGAAAATTTGTTGTACTTAGTTTCTAAAGAGTATTCCTGATGTCTGTCTATCTTTTGTTTAAGAAAAGTACAATATTTCAAATGTCTGTCCAATCTCTGAACAAAAATCTACTTAAAAGCATACATAAGTGTTTTATGAATGTAGGAAAGAGAAAGAAAGAGAGATGGATGTGGGGATGAATGTAAGTGTGTTGGGCAACTTTTGTTGACTTGTTGTTTCCGCTGCTGCTGTTGCTACTCTTGGCTTAATACTGAAATAATTACGCGCCAAAGTTGATTCCAAACACACTCGACGATATACAATATGCCCTCTAGCCCCCACTCAACCCACCCACCCACAAACAAACTCTGAACTGAAGTACGTGACGCACCAAGCACCAAGCACCAAGCTCCAATAAACCCAGAACTACTTTAGAGTTCGTATGGGGGTTGCATTGAATTGGAAAAACATAAAAAAGAGATCAGCAAACTCATCAAAAAAGATATGGCATCAAAAGTTGTGGCAACAAGCAAAGCGTGGCATGCCACAGGGCTAAAAGTTGGGCTTATGAGTTGCACTCATGTGATGGGCGCTGTTTGTTCCCAGTTAATTAGAACTCTATTGATAAAACTGAAATCCATCGAATGTCGAAAATCTGAACCACAATGTAAACTGTGTCCGAACTAAACGCAACGTTTATTAATTAAAATGCCACACAAACATGCAGCACGCCACTGAATGTGGCACTCATTACCCAACGGCAATTGACTGTCAAAATAAAGTCCTAACTATTTGCTCGACTAGCAGATACCCTATACATTCCTAAAGGAAGCACCCCAATAGACCCCTTACGCGGAATTTCAAATGTTCTGGATAGATTGCAGATGGATGCGTCTATCTCGACTCCACGCGAATCAAGAATATATAATATAGAATATATACTATATTTTTAGGTAGAAGCACGCTAAATGTGGCATGCTACATGTGGCACTTAATATCATTCGGCAAGTGGCAAGTCAGAAACAGGCAAACATCACTCAATGGTGCTACCTTTGTTAGTTTAATTATGCGCCCATTCACACTCATTCGCACACACACACTTATACACACACACTTACACACACGTACACACAAAGAGAATGGCCAAGTTAAGCCTCATCGAGCTGCGGTTGTTGTCATTCACAATATTTTGCTGCATTGTCGTAATAATTGAAAACAAAAAATAATACACACACACAAAAATCACTTGCCACAAGCAAACAAACAACACACAGACAGCACACACACACACCCACACACACACACCCATTTATATACACAACAGAAGCAAACAAACGATGAACCATAAACAACGTTGTCATTTTATATAATTTTTGAACAATTTGGCCAGAATACTTTTGCATTTGATTTTAATTATATCGCGACAGGCTTGGAGTATTTCATTGTGGCATGTGGCATGTGGCATGTGGCGAGTGGCCTTCAGGCCATAAACGCGTGCACAAAAATACCTATAAAACGGCATTTGTAATTGAAACGCCTGATGCATTTCGGTTGCATTTTCAAATTTCAGGTCACAATTCACATTTCAAATGAAAACCAATCAACCTATTCCCTGCCAATTACTACTCCCATTCCTCTTTCTAATCACCACATGGTTATACAGTGGTCCCAATGGATCAACAACGTGTTTAAAAGGATACAGTTACATAAAACCCCTGATTCTTCTGCCCACGAACTACAGCCATACGACTAAAGCTTTTCGTCTATATAAGTTTTATAACTGGCTTTCGCTTAGTTCTGAATTTCAACTGAAGAAACTATCTTAAGTTAAACTACGAGCAAATGTTTAAAAGGAGCAGCCGCCTAGAAGACTCAGAGTGTCCCTGGGAGGATTGACTTATCCGTATGCAACCGAAATCTGGGAAAGTGGGGGAAATCCAATCAACATTTTTTTCTTCTTTCTAATCAGGAAAGTATAAAGTAAATTCAATTACGCGGCGAACAGCAGCTACTTTTGAAATCCCCAGGATCACACGCCTAGCGGATGTTAAGTGTGTGTGTGTGTGTGTGTGTTTTGTCGTGTGTGTTGTGTTATTTACATATACTTCTGTGTGTGTGTGTGCTTGCTTGTGCCAGTATTTGAAGGGGGTGTGCATAGGCGTCGTTGCATGTATATGCGTGTGTGTGGGTGTGTTTGTGTGTGTGAAATTTGTCCCAAAAGAAATTTTGAAAATAAATAAAATTCCGCTGAAGTCAAAGCCAAGTAAACAAGTGTCGCAGTGTGTGTTAGTGTGAGTGTGGGTGTGTGGGTGTGTGTAACGGAAGGAGGTGGCATTGCGGGTGTGCGGATCCATGGCAACTAATCAGAAATTCCGTCTCATGCGCGACCATTTCCACGACGCGGCTTGCGCCCGTGAGTTTGATACTGACTGCGACTGGGAGTGCGAGTGCGAGTGCGAGTGCGAGTGCGAGTGCGAGTGCGAGTGCGAGTGCGAGTACTCGTAAGCCGTCCAAAGGACAGATGGACCCGGGGACAACCAGATGGACGGATGAAGAGACGAAGCGGCAGCCTGGCATAAGCAAAAGCAGCTCCAGCACCAGCTCCGGCTCCAGCTCCAGCTCCAGATTCAGTTGGGATTATGCAAAATTCAATTTGCAACTTAAATGTGTTTATTTTGCGTTACGCTGGGGCAATTTTTATTTTCACTGAAAATGAGGGATTTACCAGCAGGGCGCGACGCGGAGATGGGTAATGCAGTCAGAAAGGGCAGAGCGGGACCAACTGCCAGAGCTGGAGGATAACTTGAACGCAGGACAAGCCACCTCCGAACGGGTAGTCGTCCACACAGTCAAGCAGCCAGGCAGGCAGGCAACCAATGAGCGTCACCGCCATCAATTTTCCAATCTTATTGAGCGTTTAAAAGTGTGTGTGTGTGTGTGTGTGGGTGTGTGCGTGTGGGTGTGTGTGTGTGGGTGTGTGCCGAGTCCTGAGTGGGATGGGAGAGCAAGGACATCGTTTGGTTGCCGGCGTAAATTGCTGATTTACAAACAAAATGTGATTTTCAGCAGCCACAGCTCAACCCAGACTCAGAGCCTCGCTCGGAAACCGCTTTTTATGGAGCCTGGCAGGATAAACAATTTGCTCCTCCCTTTGCATAATAAAAGTTTAAGAAGAAGACGCTGGCGGAGTAGCTGAATGGAGGCGACGTGCGGGGATGATGATGATGAAGTCCAGAGACAAATTGCCAAATTCAATTTGATAGTTGAATTTGGCTTTGGCCGTTTATTTAATTTTATGACCCTCGTCGAATCAAGCCAAAAAGGGGGGAGGGGAAGGCGTGGGGCAGGACTCAAATCAAAATCATCGAACAGCTTCCCGTCACGTAACATTTTGACACACTGTCATGCAACTTTATGTGGCACAAGATTTTCAGATTTCATATCGCACTTTTAATTACGTGTCAGTCAGACTCAAAGTCAGACTTAGGCAGAGGCACAGGCTGGGGGCTGGGGGCTGGTTTCTGGGGCAGAGGGAATGGCAGTTTTCTTATGACAACAACTGTTGGATTAACATTCAAACGATGCCAAAGTTTCAAGGCATCCGCATAATTTATGCAGCCACTGTAATTTGACTGGGCGCGCCTCACGACTCTCACGAGCTCCACGAGGCAGCCTGGCGAGTATTTTGGCCTCGGCTATAATGAATGTCACCGCCATTGGGCCACAAATGACAGTTGAATGGATGGAATTTAGTTTTCAACAAAGAGGCGACTCTCCACCCTCTCCTCTCTTGCCACCAGCAGCTTGGCCACCAACGTCTCTGTCGTCAAGTGCGGCCTACAAGGAAAATGTTTTAGTTGCCGCACGCAAATTAGCTGAAAGTTTTTGCCTCTCGACCAACTGGGAGCAGGGGAGCTGAGGGGCAAGGAAGGTGGGCCGAGTGCGGGTAGCGTCTTGAACTCTGATAGGCCGCTCAGACTAGAAGCTCAAATGAATATTTGATAGCTCTGGAAGAAAACAAATTAAAAGCGCTGGCAAAAGCTTGTTGCATACTTTATGGCGCTAATTTAGGTAGCAGCAACAGCAAACGACACAAGCTGTGGCACTGCCACGGACAGATACTGGGGCATGAGCAGTAGCTGGGGAAGGCACAACCTCGTTTAATATAACAGGCCAAGTTGCAAAACTTAAAAGAGCCTTACAAGCCCACAACCTCGCACCCCACTGTCCGTCTGCTGCTTGTTTATGCACGCACATTAATTTCAAAGGGCTGCAACGACCAAATAATGTGACGGCAGAGGGCAGAGTGCAGAAGAGGTTGATGAGAAGACCCAGGGAAGAGGCAGCAACACAGAGGAAGAGCTAGAGAGGTTGGGGCCAGAAGGCAGCTGGCCAACCAACCAACTGCAAACCACCAACCGCATTTCAATGTTGCAAATTTTGTCGCTACAACTAAATGCTTTTAAGTGCATTTCCCTGTACCCTGTGCCGCCTAAGGAGTGAGAACTAGGAAGTGGAACTGGGAAGGTGGAGTCGTTTCTGAACTGAAGTTGGCCCAAAATTTTGTTGCTCTTCCTGCGAAGCATTCACACACGAGGGGCGTGGTGTAAGAAGGAGAAGGAGGGTCGCAAATACAAAACACCCAAGGAACTTTGCATGTCATATGACAGCTTGAGGTGTGCGGCAGAGTTGCAAGTTGCGTGTTCCAAGTTGCAGCTGTTGCGAGCCGCATTTTCAACTGTGCGTATACGGATTATTCTTATATAGAAGCGTATAACGCATCAGCAGGATTACTTTCCGACCATTTTCAGAGCTAAGTCTCAAGTTCACTTATGACAAAGTAAAATCCAATTGGGGGCTTAGAGGAGACCTAAGCGCACTGCATCCTCTACCTATTCCCTGCCCAGAGCCAATGTCGAATAACTTCCAAGGTGAAACTTACTTCTAATCATCTTTTATAAGGTAGATAAGTCCTCTGAAGGGTTTCCTTTCTGAATACAATCTCTTGGATAATCTCTGACCTAAGTTGTTATGTTGTACCTTTCTCCCTCGGTCGTGTTCAGAGTAAATCCCTCTGAGGGTCCCAAAGAAGGACTCGGGTCCGCTAAACGGTTAACAGTTAACGGTCTGCTTACCCCACATTTTCATACCCGTAGAGCGACGTATACGTAATGCCGTGTGATTCACATAAATTCAGCGATTAAGGGGCATCAATTAAAATCAGTCCGGCGTTGAGGATGACAGAATGACAGGGACAGATGCCTCTGGAAGTTGGCGTGCCTTCGCCCAGCGAGAACGGAGGAATTGGAGGCAACTGGGCGTGGCAAGTCATGAATATTCATTCGGTATTTATGTAAATGCCCAACGCACACTTTTGATAATGTGTCGCGTTTTAATTATGAATTAATTGCGAATGATTTCAACATCATGCATTTTAATTGACATCCCATTGTGTGTGTGTGTGTGTGTGTGTGGTGGTGATCTATCTGTAAGGTGTTGCACACACGCACCCACACACACACCCACACACACATACAAGCATATGGTCAGACTATCCCAGACTATCACAGACACACAATGCCGCAGTGCACACACATAATTTATCACATGACACCCGTCTGGCGTGTTGCAAGAAGGGTGAGGCAAAGGGGGAAGGACGAGGAGGAGTTGCAGATTGGGGCGGGGGCAGGGGCAGGTCCATTGTGGTTGCTGCTCGTTTCAATCAATTTCATTCGTTATCGTTATTGACATTTTGTAATTTAATCGTGTGCTTTGTCGCATGTGCCCCACACACACTCACACACTCACACATACACACCTCGCACCTCACACAATCCACACAACCGCACACACACCTCACACCTCACACGGACGCAATCTGCACACACATTGACATGGCTGCACTTAACTTTATCAGCGTGTTGGCCCATGTGCCGTGTCCATCTTTCGGCTTGGCTGGCATTTTTTCGTCCTTTATTTATTCGTGGCTGCAAAAATGAAAAGGCAAAGCGAAGCAGCAGCGCCACCAGACGCCACCAGTAGATGCCACTAGACGTTGTCGATAGCCAGGGTGTTGGTCATGGCAACAACATGTCAACAAACTCTGTCGCACTCGCGGCATGCAATTAATAATGGCCGCAACGAACCAAGGATTGTGCGACAAGGATGCGACATCGGGGACAGGGATATCAGGCGGCAGGTACCGCGGTCACTTTTCTGCACTAATTAGCAGGGGTCATATGCATGCACAAATACCCTACTCTTCCACCATGAGTATCCTATGAGGTAGGGTATCGTTCGGCATTTGGCACAAACGAATTGCTCTGCATCTGCTACTGGAGCTGAATCCTGTTCCTGCCTTTAGTTGGCTCCTCGTCCTGGTAGAAGTTATGCAAACCGCAGCCACATGTTGCCTCTTGCCTTGATTTTTGTGGTTCTCAGCGCAAACACATACTCCTACATAGAGCGAAGTGGAGTGTGCACAGTGCTTAAAATCTCATTTAGCAAAAACAGCAGCACCAGCTGTGTGCCCCTTAGTCTCTCCCCCTCCCCCTCCCTTTCCCCACCCTTACCTTCTTCCATCCCCAGTTACACCACTAACAGATTCGTCCTTTTTGAGTGCTCTGCTTTAGCTTTAATATAAAATGTAAATTTTCACCAAACTACTTTTTGGCTCTTATTTGTCTATACCTTTTTGCGGAATGAGTGGATCCACTTGGTTACCGACCTGACCTTTTGTCCCCCTCCTGTTCTTATACCCTGTACCTATATCAAACGATATATATACGTTACATCCCAGTTTGTATTATCCTTTGAGCTGATCCGAGACAGATCTGAAAGGTATCTTTGAGAGAGGATATATACTTGTCAATTAACTTATTGTAAGGAATACCAATGCATCCTTGAGGACCTTCTTTAGATACATATGGTATCTAGTAGTCAACCCACACTTCCGTTTGAGATGTGGCTGAACCACAGCAAAGCATTTAAAACATTTGTGTGGTTCATATGAAAGTTGAATTCTCGTTCGCCTTTCGCCTGGTAACCTCATATTTTAATTAAATTATGCAGATAGAGAGGGACAGCAGGAGAGTGAGGGGGGAGATCTGGCGAAGGTGATCCTAGCCTCTATGTTGTCCAAGCGTTGGACGCGGCTGCTGTGCATCAGAGACTGGGCCTCTTTGGGATTCAATTATGCCCAGCATATGACTTTTGAATTAAATGACCTGAAAACTGTCCCTTTTTGCCTGCCCTCAAGAATTGCCGGCTAACGAACACATTTTACGAGCTAATCAACATAGGTAATGGCCAAATTAGAGCTGGCCGGAGTAACGCCTGAATAAAATGGAACTTGGCCAAGGGAATACTTTGACTTGGACTTGTCAAGCAAGAAGCCAACTTTGAGAGAAAGTCTTTGAAACAAACTTAGCGACTTCCTAATACCCTTTCCGAACAAAGATTATATTTCTATTATATTTTCAAGTTCTATTATATTTCCAAGAAACCTATCAACCAATCAGAAGTTGTGTGAAAGTGAAGGGACCCAAAGCGAATACTCTTCAATTACAAGAAGGGAGGAAAAAATAAATGGACAAGCATATTGAGTTCTTTGTTGTCCCCAATACGCTCATATTTGCGGGCATGTGGTGAACACAGGACACACACACACACAGGATGAGTAAGCAATGAAAAAAAGCGAAGCTAACTGTTCAAATAAACACACACAGGCACACACACACACACACATGTACTATGTACATACTTAATCGTACTTGGGCATCCATAGAAGGACATGGGACATAGGGCAGACGCCTCTGTGGCCGTACAGCAAATGAAGCTCACCAATGGCACCCAAGTGGGCTAATCAGCAAGGCAGCCACACACACACACACATACGCACACCCATACAGAGTAGCACACACTTGGGTGGGGGTGGGTGGAGACTAGGTACACCTATGGCCCACTGGAGTACCATACTCATAGAGAGAATGTCCGACTTTGACAGTCACTTGGATAGTCGCTACGTCAGTCAGCGGTAAAAAAAGAAACAACAACCCACAAAATGGCCATTTTTCCAACAACAACAACAACATCTCCGTAAGGACAAAAACACGAAGACAACAACAAGGACAACGACAAAGATGAGTCAAAAAGTAAACTTGAAAAAAAAGCGCATAAAATGAAGTGGCAAAACGTAAACTATGAGTGTATTCATATGCTTGTGTGTGCGTGTGTGTGTGTGTGTCTTTGGTTGTGTGTACAGTACCCACTCACAAATATGTGTGTATGTGTATTGTATTTTTATTTGTTTTCTGTTGTTATTACGACTCCATTGCGTTTAGATGGAGATTAAGTCGCATGCTCCACACTGCCCTGCCCCTTGTCTCCTTGTCGCCTGGTCACCCCCAACCCCCTCCCTTTGCTGCTGCCTCTGCCATGCCACAATACGAGTCTCTTGTCTCTTACGCCTTTTGTCGTTGTTGTTCTTACCAATTTTTTTGCTTTATGAGCAGTTTATTTGCCGACCGACCGACCGAGCGACCAACCGACCGCCCACCCGTATATGTTTGTATGTATTCATATGTGTGTGTGTGTGTGCGTGTGTGTATGCCAAGGGCTATATAGAATGTTTGTACGGCCAACCGACAGAGCGACACACAGACGGACGGATCGACCGTGTGGCGGGGCAAGTAAGATAACATTTGTTTGTGTTTTTCCAGTAACAAATGAAAACTGTGAAAAAAATAAAGCGGCAAAATGAAAATATTTTCTGCATATTACACGCGCGCCGCCGCTTGACTATTATATTGCTTTTGCGGGGTGGACAGGGGGTGAGGGGCTGAGAGGGGCTTACTGGCTGCCATATATGCGAATGCTTTTATTAGTCACTGTCACACACACACACACACACACACACACACACATGGCGCTCCACCTCTGCTGCTGTGTGTAGTTGCTCCCCAAAGTGCCATCGAGCAAAACACTTTTGATGTGTGTTGATAAGGGCGCATGGTAATTTTTGGCCTGATGTTGTGTAACACTGGCAAAAAACTGTATTAAAAATAAACATAAGTTAAAGGGGAACATTGGTAGAGGGGGAGGGGGGGGGGGAGACTACATGCATATGTATCTAGCTGACAGTGTTACCAGACTATAAAAAACTTGAGTGGCAGCCATTCAAAAGTCCTGACGCATAATTGAATAATCAGGAATCAGAAATCTCAAATGCAAAAGAGCAAAAGAGCAAAAAAGAAGAAAACCATCTGCCTAGTGGGAAATATGTTTGTCGCCATAAAAATGAAGGGCACGTTTAGATCTCTCTGTGTGTGTGTGTGTGTGTTCCACATTGAAAGGAAAATTGACTGCGAATATTATATTTCCCTTGCGAAATGTTCGCCCTTTCGTATTTCCCGCTCCAAGTCTTATGATTATTTTTTTTATCGCTGATTTTTGCGTTGTGCAAAATTTTTAATTTAGATTCGCTTCTGCTTGCTGCTCTTCCTCTCTCTGTTTCACTCTATCTATGTGTGTGTGTGTGTGTATTCCTATACCCTATACCTACTTCAAATGGAAGAAGGAACAGAGTCAACATCCCTGCCAGTAAAAAGAAGTCACTGAATCGCTGAGCTCCTAAGTTCATTTATACGTTTTGGGATAAAGAACTATGTAGTTCCAGGATATTTTGTAGTCAATCAAACCCTTTTAGAGTGTTCTTACTTGTTTTTGTCGTACTCGTATATTCGCCTAGTCCCAGGCCAGGCCAAGTGACAATGGCAGCAGTAGCAGCAGCAGCATTCGAGGCGGGGCAATGGATTTATGCCGGGCTTTGTGTCGAGGACACACTTAGTTGAAGATAGAGTCGCCGGGCTTGCAGCTCCAGTTTCCCAACAACAGAAAAAGTGGTAAACAAAACGCAGCCAAAACAACAACAACAACAAGAACAGAAACAACAGCTCAGTTGCAACTACCAGTGCCACTGCCACTGTCAGTGCCACCGCGGCTGTTAACGTGCAACGGATGCGGCGACTGAGGCTTTTGGTAAGGCAGAAGTTGGATTTATGTAAATAATGCATAGACAACGCAGCCGTTGTGATTGTGCGACTAACGGCTATTCTGAGCGGGCCCAGACAATAGAATGTGTGTGTGTAAATGTATGCGTGTGTGTGTACGTGTATGTCCGAGAAGTATGAAGAGTGTAATGTCTAATTAGACGCCACACTCTACGGTGTGGCACTTTAAAGCGCGTGACGCTTCTTCCACGCGTCACACATCAAATGTGACATTCATTAGCCTTACCTTAATGCAACAGTGAAGTATCTGTGCTTGTATGTGTTTCTGCATGTGTGTGTGTGTGTGTGTGTTTAAGTATATCTTTCTAATAACCCAAAGGTGTTGTGTGCATGTTTGCCTCGTGTGCTGTATTATACCAGCTCGAGCATAATTTCTAATTAACTTTTTGCTGCAAAGTGCTAAAGTCGTGATAGGGAGACGGAGGGGTGGGGGAGGGCAGGTAAGTGCCAGGGAATCGGCACTGAGATCCCTTTAGCACGTCATCATAAAAATGTTTTGCCAACACATTTACGGGAAGCCTCTTGGGCACATGAGGAGGAGACGGAGGCCGCCTCTGGGATCTGTGGTATGTGTGTGGATGCGGATGTAGATGTGCGTGAGGGATGGAGATGTGCGTAACAAATGAAGTAAAGAAATATGTACGACAACAATAACAACAACAAAAAAAGCATCAGCAACATGACCAACACAAATACACACACATACACACACACACACACACACACACCCAAAAACAAAGCACGAACTCAAAATGGTAATAAAAACAACAACACCTGTAAACCTGTGCTTTGTAGGTGTTGTTTTTGTTGTTCTTCTTCGTTTTTCATGTTGTTGCTGTTGTTATACTTGTTCTTGTTTTTATGCGTTAAGTCATTAAAATGAAAATTTATTATGCGCACAGTACGCAGCGGCTGCTTTGGGGCGGTCCTCTGTCACGGCCTACATGCCGTATACGTAACGCATATCTCATTAAGCCGCAGCCACCGCCAATGCCAACGCCGCTGCTGCTGCTGCTGCCCAAATGAAGCCAATAAAGCTTTTTATCTTCAGACAACGTGATTTATTTATATGCCTGAGAAATTATACTTAAAGGCGTCTTTGATTTCAAAGCAAGGCCCAAAGCACATATATGAAAAAATAACAAGATAGATACTCCTTCCAGGTTGCTTAGTTGGTGGGGAGGGGGGAGTCTCTGCAAAAACTTATGTACATATTTGCTATATCAAATTCATATTTGATATCTGTATTACTATTATAATTAGGAATATATTAAACATATCTTTTTTAGTTCTTTATTCGAAATTATCTTTTCAATAAGCTTAAATGAAACATTTTACAAAACAAAACTGCATTTTCTCATTAACTTTACCCTAATCTTTGTTATTTTTCGATATGAAAAACTGAACTTATTTTATGAAATTTTAAGATGTTCCCATTTTAAGTGGAACGTCAACAGCCCTTCTCCTCGCTTCTCAAATATAGTACTTAAGCTCATAGAAAAAAATTTCATGGTCTATTTTGAGTGAATTTGTGTGTGTAAATGTAGATGTAGGTGTAGGTGTATATGTATAGATGTATGTATGAATGTATGTATGTATGTATGTACGTATATATGTATGTATATATGTATGTATGTATGGATGTATGGATGTATGGATGTATGGATGTATGGATGTATGGATGTATGTTTGTATTTATGTATGAATGTATGTATGGATGGATGTATGTATGTATGGATGGATGTATGTATGTATGTACGTTTTTATGTATGTATATGGAATCAAAGATGATTGATAACGAATTGCAGCTGAAGAAATCAAAGTGCTGTAATAGAAAGTCTCTATCGATAGTTGATTATTTTAAATCCCTAATCAAAGGCATGAGAAGTAGATTACTCGATGAATTGTCACAGAATGGAAATGGAAAGGAACTGTTATCATAAGTGTTACAATAATCATATGCACTAGCGTATAAGTGAAATCGTAGTCAGATATCCTAGAACTCATCATAATCGATGCAAACATACATATCTACATGCTCAAATGTGAGAATTACATAAATATATAATTGTGAGTATTCCGATTTGTTCCAAGAAGTTTACTTGCACGTGAAGTATCATCTTTTGGGGTGAAGTTTTTGTAGGAAGTGCGAGTAGTAGCAATTCCTTAATACTGGATGTAAGTTCTTAATTTATCAATACCACGATGTGTATGCATGTACATATGTAAGTGTGTGTGTGCTTGTGTGTTTCCATGTCCCTGTAGGTAGCTTCCTTCAACTATCAAACAAGTTTGTCAACTGAAATTTATGCGAGCAGCTTCAGTAATTGAAGCGGAAATCCACAAGTAGGAAGAGCAGCAGGAGCAGCAGTGGCAGAAGAAGGAGATGAAACTAATAATTTACTTTATTTGCGCCTTTTAAGAGTCATCGTCGCACTTGTCCTCATCCACATCAAGGTGTAGCCTGCGAGCTCATTTCCTCTCCTCACATAGTGAGGAAAACTTTTACACGTACACATGCCATCACGAAAATGGAAAAAGTTTCGGTTTTGGCTCGCATATGCCATATTCCGCCTCTCCTCCCCACTGTTTCCCTTGTTTCTAGCTACGCATCTATCTGCGTGCTCATCAGGGCGGGCAAATTAAGAAAATTATCATGCGTCGTACCTAGGCGACGAGGATGTCCTCCCCTAGCCTGGCCTAGCCCTGGGGGGAAAAACTTTTCCAAGCAGAATCCAATTAAACATAAAAATAAAATAAATTGTGACATTTTCCAATTAGCGGCGGAAAATAGTCGTGGCAGTAGCTACAAGAAAGATGAGCTCGCTGACAACATGTGTCATGCGCTTCTTACCCAATACCCATATCCATACACATAACCAGCCCATATCCATTCTCATACCCAATTCCAGTTCCATGCCCGTCAAGACAAATGCTGGCACCAAGATGTCTATCGGTTTCTGGCGCTAGCGCTGCTTCTGCTACTGCTGCTGATGCTGGTGCTGACTGAGGCCGACTAGAAGGCTAATTAATGGCGTCAGTCACATAACAAGAGCAACAACAACAACAACAACAACAATTGTAGTGAAACAACAACAACAACTGTTGGTAGTAGCTACAGCAACAACAGCAACAGCTGAGCACAATGCGAGCATTTTCCGGCTGCAAATTACAAATGAGTTCCATTGAAAGAGGACAGACACTCGAATGTGAAAATAATTGCCAAAAATAACAGCATTTATTTATGCTCCACTACACTGTCAGCTCCTGTTCCTTCTCTGCTGCTCCTCCCGCACCGTATGGCGGGCCCCTCGGCGCAATTGCCAGCTCCAGTTTTTATGATTTTGCCCAGCATTCTCTATAGACAGTTTTCTAAATGCGCAAAAACACATAAAAATGTTGAGCAATTTCTCCGGACGGAGGACTGCAAAGGATAGAGTGGAGAGAGGATGGAAAAGGAGGGTCCGCGGTTGGTCCTTTTGCTTGGTTTGCTTTCTTGCAATTTGCAACTAATTGCTACAAATTAATTTTAGTATCCTTTTAATGGCATTTTGAATGTGGTAAATGACATCGTCGGAGATGACAATGGACGCTCTTTGTGTTTCAATTGCTGCCAAAAGGCAGGAGCCAAAGGATTTTGTGGTTTACTTTTTGCTTTACATTTCGAGCGTTGCTTAAATTTAATGAGCTGAGGCAATCGTCCAAGTGCCAAGGACAAAAAAAAACCACCAAGATTCAGCTTGGATTCGCATCGCGGCTCCCTTTCGGAGTTCTCCTCAAAGCACAAACTGCGCATAAAGTTTCCATGATTTGTGAAAATTCACTAAAAAGTCAGACAACAAGCAGCAAAAGCATCCTTGTTCTCATTAGCCATCCATTGTGTGAGCTTCTCACTTCAGATTCAGATTCAGATTTGGGTTCGGGTTCGGGTTCGGTTTCGGTGTCGCTTCCCTATCCGGAGTCACTGTCAATGGTAGACAGACACAGTCGCATGCATGCGAATAACAGGAGAGCCGTAAATCAAATCGGCGTGTCAACAATAAAACTAATTTATGTATTTACGAGTGTGCATCCTGAATATTCATACGCACTGTGTGCTCGCACTGGTCCTTCTCCAGCTGCGTGCCTGGTTTGAGGGCTGCTCCGTGTTGACTTTCATTAGCTTCAATTACCCAGAAGTACTCGAACGTCGCACGCATAACTCAAACGGCTAATCAAATGCAGTTGCATCTAGAGATGGCCTCGTGTCTGTGTTATCAACTATAACCCTGTATGTTTCAAATAGGCCAATCTCAATCGAACTTATAACTGGATATGTGGAGCACGTCTCAGCACGGTAACCAGCTTGTCCACAGTCTTAATAACATTGTGCGTGACTTTTGGGTAATCGTGTTCATTTCTCAACTCTAGTTGCAGTTGCAGTAGCTTCGGTAGTTGCGTCTGCAGCTGCATTTGCAGCCACGTTAACTTTTCAAATCGTTGGCAGGCCATAACAGTCAGTTACTGACCAACTGCACTCCGGCCGAGGCCTATCCACTATCAGCCCTTGTCATGTCGTTGTCCATGTCGATGTCGGTGCAGTTGATGCTTTCGATGCAGCCGCCTGTGTTTGGTTTACGTGCTTAAATTGGCAATTAGCAGATTAATTGTCACTGGCAATATATGCGTCAATATTTTGTGCAACCGACAGTTGCATTGTGTATATGTGTATGTGTGTATGTGTGTATATGTGTATATATGTGCGTGTGCGTCACTTCTTCAATCTGTCATTCTGTCAAATTGCCAGTTTGCCACTACTCGTACACTGGGTACACGTAGTTTGTTTTACGGCCCTGTTGTTTACACAATTGTTGCACTGAACCTGCTGCTGCTGCTGCTGCTGCTGCTGCTGCTGCTGCTGCTGCTGCTGCTGCTGTTTGTTTCACTAACGAGCATTAGCATAAATTGCCATTGCAATTTGGTTGGGATCTGGATGGGCGAATGGTGGGAGTGTATCAGGTTCTGGTGCTGAGGCCATTTGACCGCTCGATGCATCATTTGACAACATGGAGTGCAGCACAATGTCAAAATTTCCAAAAATCCTAATGATTATTGTGCAGTCAATCAGTTGTAAATTTTTAATGAGTTTTCATTTATATTAACTGACATCAACTGGCCATTGGTGGAGCCTGCGTTTCGGTTTACAGCCTGTGGCTTCTCCCAACAGCAGTCCCAGTAATTTGTCACGCTAATTGGCTGCTGCGGCCTGCAAAACATATACTGAATGTGATTCCCTCCCTCTGCCTCTCTCTCGGGAGATTCTCGCCTTTGGCAACTGTGACACAGGCGCATCATTTAGTGGCACAGGTTCTCATATTGCATCCTCATTCCCCTCTCTACATGCGTCTGTTTTGTTTTTTTTGTATACTTATGTGGTCTTTGCTGCAGGTGGTTTTTCCTTTCCCTGTCGCAATAATTTTACACAAAATATTTCTTCGACGCTGACGTTGACGCTGACGCTGACGTTTACGCTGGCGTTGACAACGATAATGTTGGTGCATTTTTTTACACCCTATTCGCAACGAAACGGATAAAGGAAGATGATAAACCTGTTTAGTTTAAGCAAAGTGAAAATGTCAAAAAAGAATCAGTTTTTAACGAACAATTCGTTACTTCGTTCAGAAACGGTTCCGTTATCGTATCAAAGGAACGATTTCGATATACGATAAGCCGATCATTGAACTAAGGCTAATCGGTTCGATTGAACTCGTTCATCAGCTGAGTGTAAAGTTCAAGGTAAAAGCAATTACAGGGCATCTCCTATGCGAACACTTGCCTCCAACTTTCTGTGGCTGCTTCATGTTGCTGCTGCTGCTACTCTAACATTTCACTTGACTTCACTGCCAAGTTAGCGTCGTCATCTTTGCCGACGTCGACGTCGTCGTCGACATCTTGCAAGTTGCAACGGCGCAACTTATCATTTTATAAGCATTTGTGTATTTTTTTGTTGTTTTTGTTATTGTTTGCCTGGTTGTTTTTAGTATGTGCAGCTGCAGCTGCAGCAAGAGTAGCAGCAGCAGAAGGAAAACAAAATATTTTGTTGCATTTTGTTTACTATTTGTATGCAGCCGCCCTTCCCACTTCCCGCCCACTTTTGGCCTCTCATCTTGTGGCCACAGGCAGGCAGGAGTCTGTGTGTACTTTATGTGACAGATACTTTAAAATGTGGCAAAGTGTATGTTATTTTTTGGCAAAGCGTGTGCACTGTGTCTGTGGTTGAGTGGGTGCCTCTTAAAGTGTGTGTCTCTCTGTGTGTGCGTGTGTGTATAGTGTGCACTCGGAGAACGAGTCCGTGCCTGTCGCCAGAGTGGTGCACTGCTCGGTCATTTGAAATGAAATTAATGTAAAATTATGTGCCACGTAAACTAATTTTTATGCGATGACGATGGCGGCTGGAATGAAAGGTGGTGGGTGGTGGGTGGTGGGTGAAGGGTTAGAGCTCTGCACAGGGTCTACGATTTACGAGCGCGCACACTTGGCCGCAATCCTTTCATAGCATTTGGAGAGCGTTTTATTGCGCCGCTGCTGCCACTTAGAAAGGGAAAAAAATTACCGCGTCGCGCATTAAAATGTTGCCATGCGATGCTCAACCGGCCTCGGACCCCACTCCAGTGTCAAGCCCTCAGCCCGGACTCGATTCACAGTTGTTGTTAAAGTTGAAATTTATATTAGGCCAACAAAGTCACCGAGAAAGAGGAGGAAGGGAGAGCCTAAGATGGGGCTATGGAGGAAGCCGTTGAGGACAACGCAGCCGCTGGCGATGGCGCCTGCTCTCAAGTGCCCATAAATTCACGAAAATTTCACAGCCGACGGACCAACAAAATAAAAAAGCGAACCCTTCAAGGGCGACATAGAGAAGAAGGGTAGATAGCCGCTGGGGCAGGGGGTTTAGCTGGCGTCAGCTGTTGCAGTGCAGCCCGTCCTGTCCGGGAGAGAGGTAGGGTGGGCAATAGGACACACACTCGACGCTGGTTTGGCAACATAAATTGTTAAAGAATTGCCACTTTACAGTCGTAAGGAGCACATAAGCCGGACAAATAAAAACCTTTCGGCGAGGGGGAGTTCCTCGAGCTGCTCTTCCTCCCATTTTGGTATTCGGTTGTTTGTTTGTGGGACTATTGAAACCAGAGTAACAACTTACCTAAGGTATGCCAGCACTCGAATATGGTCAGTTGCTGGTGGGTCTATTCCCTGTGAATTATACCCTCTTTATGACCTGGTCGAACTGTTGCCAGTAATTTAAGAAAGCCTGCAACTCAACTCGAATTTTTTTTTATTCCGATAAGATCTCATAAGACTCGTCTTGGAAGAGTTGTTCCGGTGGTTTGCTATGATGAGATACTTAACAAGAGGTAACCATTTCATCAAGAAACACAAGCAGGTTACCTATGGAAGCAATTAATATGACAACAGTTCTTTGTCCATGGGTCTGCTCTCTTCTAGCTTGGCTATTCAATGTGCAATTTTCGGCTATCTGCCTCCATGCCACACCGCAACTGACATGTGAGGACAGTGGCCTTCCATTATCCGTGTCCATGGGAATGCTGCTGATGTTGTTGCAGCTGCTGGTGGCGCTTGTGAAGTGTCGTGATTTATAAGCGCTTTGTCGGCGATAATAAACACAGGGCTAGGATGAGGACACGCCCACCAGGATGCACAGACAAAGCGGGATTGAAGATAGAAGTAGGGGAACACATGCAAAATAGCAGTTTGGCATCTGGACATCTGGACGTCCTCGGACTCCTTTGCCCTTTGCCTTGCTTTCCGTTTTTTTTTTGTTCGTTTTGTGGTTGCACGGCTTTTGGTGCAATTTTTTAGGTCGATTTTACGCTTGGGTCTGTTGACAATAAAGATGGCAATAGACGAGGCCATTCGAAGTGGAGCCTAACCGCACGTCGTTCCAGCTTCAGCCCAACATTGTGCCCCATATCATTAATTTTGGACAAAAGGACATTTCGCCTTTGCCTTTGCCTTTGCCATTGTCATTGCCTGTGCCTGTGCCTGTGCCAAATGCAGAAAGGACAGATCAACGGAACCAACCAACAAATAAATAAGGATGTGAAGAGACTTTGTTGTGCATTGGCAGCTCTGCGGCTGCGGTTGGTCCGAAGCTGCATTTGTTCCTATTGCGGCTACAGAGCCAGGCTCTTGTTCTTGCTGCTTGAGTCTGCTCCTGCTCCGTCTGCTGTTCAATCTCCGGCTCGGGCTCTTTGTCTGACTCTGCCTCTGACTGTGGCTGTGGCTCTGGCTCTGGCTCTGGCTCCAGTTGTCTTCTGCTTGGCCAACACGTTCGACATTTTGTCGGTCACACGCTGCGTTGAGTTTTGCCAAATTGAAATTGTTTTCCCAAACAACAACGGGGCGTATCAGTGACGTAAGATTGTCTTTGCCAAAATTGTGTGTTGAGTGTGTATTGTGTTGTGTTGTGTGTGCTCGTTCTTGAGTGACAGCATGGCCGGGTAGGAGGATTGGCTCAACATCGTGTCCCGTATCCAATACTCACACAACAACCAGCCACACACTTTAATACTAACTCAGAGTGTGTCATTTGACAGACTCGTACATCTGTGCCTAAATGCCACATAGAAGTACGAACTATAAAAAAACATATGAATTTGTTTATACTTTCAAGATAAATTGAAAAATGTCCGTTTTCGCTCATCACCATGAGGAGACTTCGGGAGCCACCAATCCGCATCAGGGGCCCAGAGTCCCCGCCCCTTCTATGCGAACAACACGCTCAAGGCTCTACGGCTGCTGCATTGCCAAGGACTGTAAGTTTTTACCGTAAGCGTTCCTTTAAAAGCCTTCCAGTGATTCCCATTATTCTCTATAGACTACAGTGAATATGCCAACCTGGTTGACTCTCTGCACATTGCGCCACGTTTGATGATACAAAAGAACGGTTTCCGTAAGAACTCAACATATGGACTCACATTATCGATTCGGAACAGCGGTCTGGTAACTATACACTGTCCGCTATCGTTGTATTCTTATTAAAGCGTACTTAAATTTCCCTGCAGTTTCCTCGACTGATCAAACTCAGTACGGACAGTCCTAGTGATACCACAATATACATTCCCAATGCCGAACTCCACCGCTACCTTGACACAGATCAGGTGCTCAATGTGAAAATCACCATAAAGAGCAAAACGTCTCGGAACATTGATCGCCGACGTCACATATTCATCCATTCTTATCATCCGAACATCGTCTTCCAAGTGCCTATAATCGGTACGTACTAGGGACAGAGTTTCGACAAATATCCTCTCAAATTTCCCTTAGTCCTGCACAAGTTGACGGAGCCCACCGTCTGTGAGCATATCACGCTTCCCTCCTGTGTGCCCAAGGATAGAACCTTCTACGAAATGATCATATACAATCCTTCCAAGGACATGGCACGAGTGAAGTACAGAAGGTAAGTACTAGCTGTACAAGTAGGAGACTTCAGAGCTACAATCATTGTCCATATGCTTACAATGAGCAGCAGCTTCAAAGGACTCACCCTGAACTACATGAACAAGGAGGTGATACCTGCACAGGACTATGCCAAACTACTCCTCATATTTGAGCCGGCAAAGCTGCAAGAGTACAAAGGATTCTTTAACATTAAGTTTGGAGTTTGTAAGTAATCGATATGGACAATGTATTCCTATGTTTTCTAATGGGCTCATATTGCTTTGTGTATTCTAGGTCCACCCAAACTTGTTATCTTCGAATTCATGCCGAAATCAATGAGTACGTATGTGAGTAAAGGATTCATATCCTTTGGCCTTACCAAGTTCAGCGACGAGATGAAACGCCCGATTGTTATATGTAATGAAAGCACCCATCCCGTTACTATGAGTGGAGATTTTTACCAGGAGGTTCCGACTGCTTCGGCTGAAGGTACCTCCGAAGATTTGTCCCTGCACTCGAAGATCTCGAATAAACTCTTCGATGAGGCAATCAGCATGCACAGCGTTCTAATGTACGACTTTGATGAGGACCTCAAGAGTAATAGTATGTCCTTTGATGCAGGCGCTAGGCTCCACTTCACCCTGGAAGAACTACCTGACGTCCTCGAACCGCTTACGTCCTATGAGGTGTTCCTTGTATTTCGGCCCATATATGACAGCTCAATACCCTTTCCCGAATCGGATGAACCACCCTACTTTCAGCGCACCAAAATTAGTTTCTGTTTCACTGACAGCGATGAATGCATTGAGTCACATTATGTGATTGCTGAAGGAGAAATCGGTGGGATTGAAATCGAAGTGTTCCCCAAGGTTATAGACTTACGCAAGATCTATCTGGGCGAGGAGCATTGCGCTTTCATAAAAATATTGAACGTGGATGGTCGGTAAGCCAGATGTTAATCTTATTCTCAAATAACATCACTCATATCAGGGGTGATCGCCAAGGTCAAGTACAAGGATTGTCAGGACCCAGATACATGTGGTGTGCGTGTAACACCACCCGAAGGATTCATGTTGGAGCCCTGTGAGCGGGGCGTCTTCCACCTATCCTTCTTTACCATTATTCCCTCGCGTTTCACGGTTAGCCTGCGCTTCAAGGTGGAGAATGGGCTTCACTATAAGGTGATAGTGAAGTAAGCGTTTAAGATTTACTATTCCTATTTCTATTCATCACTTACTTATCGTGTTAAACTATTTCCAGAGGCGTTGGCCAATACGTTCAACTGCGCACGTTTCCTCAGCTTGTGGAATTTGGAACCATTCCTTTTGCTGTGCCACAGAAACGGTTTATGCTACTCATGAATCCACTGGCCGTGCCCATTACCCTCCAAGTCATAGCCTCAGACGATGGTGAAGAGCAGCCTTTAGTGTTAAATATTCGGGATTCCACGGAAATGATGCCCATAACGATTAAAGATCCAATTAAGCAATTGCAGCGAGCACATGAAGATCTTCGCGATAAACTCGATTTAAACCAAGAAATTATACTGTCCGCATCACAGCCCGATATGATGTCAGAGAAGTCCCTTTCCATTAACGAATCCATCTACAGCACAGCTTTTGAAGAGGAAGTCATGGGTAAGAGTCTTTATCTTATCAATTCTCTACAAAAAATGTAATACGAAGTTCACCTACAGAACCGGTTCCTGCAATGGCGTCTCATTTACTTAAGAACCTAAAGAAGCAAAAGATTTTTGACAAACCTGAAACGGACAAGCGTGTCATCCAGGAAGCTCTGCAAGGACTCCTGAACGCAAACTACTTTAGCATTTTTACCAAGCACAATAATTTTATATTCATGGACTGGAATGCGATACCTAGTGATCCCAATGAAGTGTACTGTGATAATGAGATCATCTATCTGAGACCCAATACTGGACGAAGTATAACTATATTAATCATCCCAAACAAAGTTGGTTACTTTCAACGCTCACTGACGGTGCGTATTTGTCCAGCGTTGCCCACAGTAACAAGCGAGTCCAGTGAGGACCAGCATCTGAAGGGACTTATCAAATCGGAATTCCTTTGCTCCAAGCTTTGGTTCGAGTATAACTGCTGCACTCCAGACATTACCTGGAACAATTTCGTCGACCTGACAGGGCGCATAATGTATGCTGGTGAGGAGTATGGCTTCGATATGAACTTTACCAACACCTCCAGTGTAGGCGGCTTCTTACACTATGACGTTATTGTAAGTCTATGCATTGTACACTATATCCTTAGAAAATGGGTATAACCCTAACTTCCTGACAGCCCCAAGAGATGAGCTTTCGCGATGGCAACTGGAAGTTTTACATTGGATCAAATTCTAGAGTTACCGCCAAGTGCTGGATCACCTTTCGCGTGTTGGGTAAAAACAAACTGTCAGGCTTATTGAAACTGGTTGGAGATCCTCATCCCTATCCTTTTCATCTGGTTGCGAATATCCTACCTACGGAAATACGCATAACACCCAATCAAGTCCGTCGGCGTATACATGTCTTCGAGCTAAACAAAATCCACTTTTACATAGACAATTATTCACCAACCAACACGACGCTCTCCATGAGACTGGTAAGTTCATACATAAGAACAGGATCAGGATCTCAAAGTCGTATTGTTTCCACAGAAAAACACCGATACACAGTATCTGACAACAATGGGAGGCATGTTCGCACCCACAGGACAGAGCATGTACACGACCCTAGTGTCAATATTCTACGATCCAGACCTGTATCAGAACATGCTGTATATAAATCTACAATTTGATCACTACGTGGAAGTACCCATCACATTTTTGGTCGAAGGAGTGCCACTTAACTTTGATCCCAATATAAAGGAGGGATTTGATGCCGGCGAGCTGTTCACCGACCCAAAAGAGAACTTTCTGGCAAATATCTACACCCACCGATTCCCGGTGAAGGTTACCAACAAAGGACGTCGAACCTATCGCATAACGATATCACGACTGAAAATCTATAACCCCAATACTAAATCGAGCGCCTGTATAAATCAGCCGCTGACAACACGCTTCGAAATAGTTCCTAAGCTTCTGGAACTTGAACCGGAGGCCGACGATTACCTGGAGATACTCATTAGCGGCTACGAGGAAGGACTTTTCCATAGTGAATTCATGTTTGAAATCACGGACCAAAAGTATCCGCAACGCAAGCACGTCATACGAGTCACAGCAAAGGCCCGTTTCACGGAATGCGAGTTGAGCTGGGACCGGAAGCAGCTGACCTTTAACTACCGCCCTAGTGAACCCCTAAAGGAGCGCCCCCACATCTTAACAGCCGAGCTCATCAACGTCCATAACTTGGCCATTAAGAACGTACAGCTGGAAGCATCAGGTCCATTCCGGATCAAGAAACTGTTCGAGCATGATTTCGAGAAACAAATCAATCTGTCCTTGGAGAGGCACGAGCGTACGGAAATATTTGTCATACTGAATAAGACGACCTTGAAACAATTGTATTGCAGGCAAGTTGAAGGTCACATCAACATCTTTGCTCTGGGTAAACCACATAGGTCGTTGCTGTTGTTGTTGTCTGTTCAAGTGCCTGAAATCCATATCATATATCCGGAGCTGGTGTACTTCGCTCAGGGTAAATCGTTCGTGAATAACGTTCAAATCATAAACCACGGCTGCACCACAGCCAATTTTAAATGGAAGCGCATTGATGTAACTGAGAGGTATGTTGGAGAGGATGATCCGGAGGACGCAGTCGCCGATGTCATGTCCCTTATACTGCGTACACTAGATTACAATTTCACGTGCGAAGAAGAGCTCAACTTGACCTTGCGCTACAACCAATGTCGCTGCCAGTTCCACAAAGAAATTGTGGACGGCAGTATCATCTTTGATATTATTGACGAGGTCATCAATAATCTGGATCTTACTCAACGACGCTTCATTGTGAAAATTGATAAGGTGGATCCATTGCTGGAAGACCTCGATGCGTGCAGCTCATCCAGCTTTGTCAATCAGACAATCGATGAAATCCTAAACCAACTTAACCTGGAATCCAGCCAAGAGCTGTCAGACCAATCCTCTGACTATTGCTTCTCCAACCGATTCATTTACTTCCTGGAAAAGACTGGCTTCGTGGAAAAAATGCAGAGCCAAGGATGCTTGATCCATCTGCCCCATATACGGCGATCGCACGAGGTAAAGTCCACTTTCGAGCTGACTGTTGTCGGCGGAATAAGCAAATATTTGACGGTTACGCTGGTCAACTTGCCACAGCAGGTCAGGTTCCACAAAGACAATGTGTTCCTTAATATTAAAGTAAGTCATATTGAGCATTTTCTGATTTGTGTCTTACAACCCGAATCTCTTTTCAGCCTTGGTATGAGAGCTATGAGACCGTAATACGCATCTTCAATGTGACCAACTATCCACTCCGCTTAGTGATAGGAAGTTTGGGGTCAGAGCATAGCAAGGAGAAGCGACTAACCGATGGTTATGCCAGAATCATGGACAAGGAATTAATGTACTTGGAACCACTGGGCAACGATAAGATCAAGATTAGTGGTATACTTGGTTTTAGCGAGAGCTTTCTACGTACTTTCGGCGTGCTGATCAACGACAGTACCCACAGCGTATTCCGGCTGCGGGGACAGGGTGTTATGCCCATATTAAGCGTGATCTCCACGCTGCCAAAGTTGGAGCAATGCATGTCGGACATTTTGGAGGAGTATCACTGCATGCGTATTATATACAACTACGAGATATTTAAAAGCATAACGATGGTTGATCGGGACCTTCAGGGTCTTAATGAGGAGGAGGACACTCAGATGGAGCACAGCGTGTCAACCGATTTCACGGAACTGTCGCTAACTGAAGAGGAGATGTCAAGTGAACGTGGACACTTCCATGAAACCCAGTTCTTTAAGATGGTTAAGACCTATGTCCTTGTCAACAATAACCAGGAGCTACCAAATGCTACGGTGCTTGACCAGATGCTTGTCACTGAGCGTTACCTACATCGCCTGCGTATGAATCCTGAACTCTATGGCACCCATCAAAAGGTGTACCACAACTACCTGAATCTCCAAAAGACACTGAGCTACAAGCAGTCAGCCAATGTGAAGCACTTCACGGTTCAACCTTTACCTTGTGAGCAGCATGGATATGTAATAGACATGGAATCACTGACCCTGGACACGCTTCGGCGTTTTGAGTTGCGAATGCAGTTCTTTGGCCCTGGCAAGCTGATTGCAGCCGTGCGCACCGCAGTGCGAATCCCCGGACTCTACGTGGACTTTACTGTTAATAATCAGTAATATCCAATAATAATACCCCCAAGACAATATTTCTTAACTATTTCCCTTTTTCAGTCCCGAAAAGAAGTTTACTTACTGGGCAGAGAAGTGTACAGCTCCAGAGTTCTTCCAAAAGAAATATCGCAATATGTGGGAGCGTCTGGTGGATATGGATACGGAACCCAGGCTGAAGCACGCCCACTCATTCGATTTCGATGACCTCATTAGCCACCAGCGCGAAGTTACAGACAAGGACCGGCGTCTGATTGAGGAGTATTACAACAGCTTGAACAAATCGGTTTACCCGGACCATAAGCATCATTTTACCTTGGCTAAAATGTTTACCGCATATCATTCCAATTTCTCAGGTGTGGAGTTGCGCGTTGTTGGCCTCTTTAAGCCCGAAGCTCAATACTACGAGGTGGATCAACGTATAGTCGATTACCTTTACATTGATGTATGTCCGATATATAGATACCTGAATCAATATTCGATCTAATGCATTTATCTATACAATTGCAGCTACATATGGGACCCACGCTCCCAATTCTGCTGCGAGGCGTGATCACAGCCTAATCCGAACATCCGCAGATCCTTTTGTTTTGCGGACTTTTATTTTAATACAATTGTTAACCAGAAGATGTGCAGTTATTTACGTAGGTGTTAAATTTATTGTGTGTGCAAGAATAAATCGCGAAGTTGAGAACTGAAATAGTCAGCAGTACATGTTGAGTTGACGAAAGAAGTAGTGAAAGATCAGTAGGACAAGGAACGAACTGGTTACGGGCAAACCTGCTGCCTTTACCCAGCCTAATATGTTAAAGTCATCGGGATAGAACTCGAATGGCTCTGTTGGAATTTCTCCACAATTTGATATAACCACTGGTTCTATGGGAAAGTCATCTGTGTCCGTTTTCACCTAGTCCCCGAAATAAAGAAACATATTATAGTAGAATTATAATAGAAATAAGATTGCCATACTGCAACACCTACATCTTCTATTGCGTAGATTGTGTCCATTCCATCCAACACCTTTCCAAACACGGCATGTTTCCCATCTAACCATTTTGCACCCACTGTGGTCACATAGAACTGACAGCCGTTGGTGTGGGGACCACGATTTGCCATACCCAGGTAGCCAGGTCGGTTATGCTCGACGGCTAATGCCTTGTCCTCATCCTCAAAGTAGTCTCCGTAGATACTTATAGAACCTGTGCCATCACCGTTGAGAATGTCGCCACCCTGCACCAGAAAGCGATCCACAATCCGATGGAACCGCGCACCAACATAGCTGGTTCCATTGATGCCCCGCAGACAAATGTGACGAAAGTTGGCTACCGCCTTGGGCGCCAATTTCCCAAACAGACCGAAGGTGATACGGCCCAGTTTCTGCTTGTTTTGCTTGACGTCCATATAAACTCTGGAAGTTACAGTAAAGCTGAGCGCGTTTCCTACTGCAACCATGGCAAAGGAAGCTAACAGCAAGCTGATAAGTCTCATTGTTCTAAAGAAATCTGCGTCGTATGATGAAATACCCAAAAGCAACTGAATTATAAAACCTGGGACCAAGCTACCAGAACCAAAGAAACCATATAAAATTAGGCTAAGTGCAACAAACTAGACACCACCTAATACATAATGGACATAATAAACACACACATGTAATTCTTTCATTGATTTTCCTATTCATTTTCGTTGTTCGCTTTTTTACGCCTGACGTCAGCATTTTCAAAGATTAACGGCTAAATTCGACTTTGCATCGATCGATTGACTAGATTTCTGGGTCCAAAATCGTGTAGGCGAAGTACCATCTCTGCGCAGCAGCAGCTGCAGTAGTAAACACTGTTAACTAGCCAGTCTGTTAAGACTCTGCTATCTGCATACGTCACAGCTGAAAATTGCACGAAATGTATTGCATACTTTTAGTTGCTGAGGTAAAACACGTCAGCAGCTGCCCTGCAACAGTTTCTGTTCGCCTAGTACCTGGGGCTAAATTTCTTGATGTAAATCTTTTGAGTAGGCAGCTACAGTGGGACGAACACGTGTTTTTGCTGCTAAAAATTAAGACGTCGGTGATCGAGTTTATAGTCTAATGGTAATTGGTAAATATGTTTCAATTAAATATTTTTAAATATTTTTGCCAAATAGAATATTAAAAACAATCGTAGTATTTTTTCTCCATACACAGCTTGGTCTTTTTATTTAAATTCTAGCTTACAAAAATGGTAAAAATTAACTTCGAAATGAGTCTCGCTACTCACACTACTTTGTACACTATCTATGTAAATATGAAAGGATATATGTACATACATATTTCTATTGTCTCTAATAATTCCTTAATTATAATATACATACAGATATATATATACAGTATTAAACTAGTCTTGGGCGCCGGGAACATAATGCTTTAAGGCGTCCAGGCTGCAGTCAGTCTTCATTGGCTGGGGGCAGCGTTACGTGACCCTTCGTTTTTGGACCACAATCCATTCAATATCGCAGGGATTTGAAAGTGTGTTTGTTAGTTAAGGCAGACGGCGCTCTGTGAGATCTGTTAATTCGAATCTTCCTCAGAAGATTCGAACGACTCCTACATTCTCTTCTTTTGCGGATGCACGTACTTGCACGCCTTGCCCATATGGCAGTGGCCCCGCATAAACTGTTTGCAAATGCCAGTGTTGTTGCCACCATTACCGCCGCCGCGATTGGAGCCAGATCCCGCTGAGCGCCAATTGCCACTAGAGATATCTTGGAAATTGTTTCCGCCACTGCGCCAGTTACCACCGCCGTTATTCTTCCGATTCCTCGGACCACCGCCATTGTTCATCATAGGTCCCATTGGGCCATTGGGCATTGGTCCGTTCATCATAGGGCCATTAGGCCCCGGTCCTGGTCCTGGTCCCGGTCCCGGTCCAGGACCAGGTCCATTCATCATCATGTGCGGGAAATTCATGCCAGTAAAGCCCGGAGGTCCACCAAATGATCCGGGGCTACCAAATTGATTACCCATAAAGTTTTGTGGTGGCATTCCTCCACCCACATTATTCATATCCATACCGACTGGTCCATTTATGTTGTTTATCATGGGACTTCCTGCCATTTGGTTCTGCCAAATAGGCGGAGGTCCAGGCTGCTGCATGTTCATCGGGATCGGTTGGTTTGGGCTCGGCTGCAGATTGCCGGGTCCGGGGCTCGGAATATAATTGTTGCCAAACGGTTGGAAGGGATTGGGTGGCATCATATTGGGTGGTAGTCCATGCAGTATGTTGCTTATGTTATTAGCATTTTCACCGAATCCCATGTCGTTGCTGGTGGTACTCATGCCTTTCGGCTCTGGCCAGGGCAATGTACTGTAATCATTGACTGCGTCTGGGTTACCAGTTAGATCATCTATGGGTATAATCGGAATGTCATGCGAATAGTGTGGCTCGATCTCCGCCTCAACAGGACAGTGAGGAATCATTTCCGGAGAAAAGTAGAGTGCACGCAACGTTGTTGCCTCGCGGTCCGCCTGCACAATGCGCTGCTTAGAAAGGTTGCCATCGGGGTGTTCGGGAACGTTGAGCACCTCGATAAGAGCACGCCACTCCGTTTGCGGCTCCATGATGTCGTCAAAGCCACGACGCGAAATGTTTAATGCGTCGCGTTCACTGTAGCGTTCGAGATTCTTCATTTCGAGGAAGCTTTGCTTAGTCACGTTTACGCGCTCCGAACGATCCACCTCAAAGTAACGGATCTGTGTCAGCTTTTCATCCGGCTGCCATTTGAGCTTCTTCTTAGGCCCCTTGCGTCGATGCAGCATAAGTACGCCTGGTGGCCCATTAGGGCCACAGCCTGGGCCAGGTTTCTTGGGCTCCTCGGGGGTTTCATCCACTTCCTCCTTAGCAGCGGCAGCGGCAGCGGCATCAGCAGCTGCTACTCCAGCCGCCTTCTGTTTCAGCACTTTTTGTTCAATGTCCTCCTTGACCTTCTTCAACGGTATATCATCGTCATCAGCGTCATCGTCTTTGTCAGGAGAAGACGTTCGGCTAACATCGTTCTCCTTGGTGCTATCATCCGACTTGTCCTCTCCCTTCAACTCATCTAATGTATCCTGGTAGAACTTTAATGGTGCCAGAGGTGCATCCTTTTCTGTTGGTGACGCACCAGCATTCAACCTCTTCCTCTTCACTACCTTCTTCGGCTCAATGGACGCCGCCAAAGCATCAGAGAACAGATTCGTCTCAACCAGAGTTTGTACTGTAAGCAAAAAATATTGTTAATAAGTATATAGACAATTTCATATATATCTTTCTTTTAATCTCATTTTAATATAATTAGTATGATAGTGATATATTCCTGCTTTGCTTTCCTATTTCTCAAACTGTATACCAATCCCCAAACTCAACAATTAAAAAACAAAACATGCTGAAATCTACACAGATTATATATACATACACATACACATACAAACACACACACACACACGCACGCACGCACATAGAGCTCAGTGCGCAACAAGCTTTTATTACCGCTTACTGCACTATTGTTATCCTTATCTATATACATATATGTACATATATACATTAAAAATATGTGCATCATGTGTATATATAAACATATATGTATATACATGCAGATAGATATACATATATATCGTTGCGATACCCCTCACATCATCAACGTGCGCGGCTTTTGCAGGCCTTCTTCAAGTAAAAGGCGGCCATGTTCTCAGACCCTGGTAGCACCAGGAACCATAAGCTGATGAATGATTAAAGCTAAACTAGCTCTATAGTAGGCAACATGCGAATCTCTTCGACCAGATCAGAACAGATCTTAACTGTGTTCATGGTATGCTACCAGACTTTAAGAACGGCCAGCTCAAAGTTGATTTTTATAGTTCAACGCATTTTTATTATAGAAAAAGTGAATTTTCTAGAGGAAAGTCGTATTTATTTGTTGTTTTTTTTTTTTTTTGTAGAAAATAGGTTGTAGGTTTAAGGTTTTTAGATTAGTAAGCTGATTCTACATACCTTATAAGCTAAATCATTAACGTGTATGTATATAGATACTCTCATATTTGTATATATACAAATACATATACAAATAATATATATATAAATGATTCAGGGTTCTTTTTAGGTTTAATACTTAACACCAAGCAGACTTGCCGCCGGCTTTCCACTGTTAAGCGCATGCGCATTACATTTCGCTGGCTGTGTATACCATTTGCAGGCTTCTATCCAATCTCTGTTCCCAGTAGTTCAATGATGTGCCGGCTGCCGCTAACGCCGCCGACGCCAGTGCTGTAAACCGTATGTTATCCGTTGCACCGCAGATCAACTGCTTTGACAAAATTAACCACACACTCCCTACATACACAGGCACACACATTCACGCATAAACTCTGTATAATATAATCGGATCTGTATTATCGCTCCCTGATCAATTGATTAGCTCGCAACAGACGCGCACAATCGTAAATAATCGTCCTGCACCATAATTTACCCAGCAAATGGAATCAAGGTTGTCAAACGCAAATGCGAATGTGAATGCATATTGCCCAACCAATCAATCAATCAATCATCAATCAAATCAACCAATCTGTCAATTAATCAGTATTTGAACCGCCCAATCGAAAATTAAACTCCTTTAAAAGATTTCAAAAAATACTCGGTATACAGTTTGGATTCGAAAAATCAGAAAAGAAAAGCAGAAACCATCAACCCTGAAAAGAGATAAAATGGGATTAGTATGGTGTTCGTGGATTCTATGCTTACTCTTCTTGGGCGCGATCAGTTTAGCAGCTCCGGGTCGGTCCACATGCCCGCTCACATTGTTTATGTCAATTTTAGGTTTCTTCTCGGCCATTGGCTCCTTCGGCGGCGGGGATTGGCGTTTCAATGATGATGGTGGCGGTATTACAGCTGCGACTGCTGCGGCTGTGGATGTCGGCTTCCTAAGGCCTTTTCGCGAGGGCGGAGGTGGTGCCTCCTCTGTTAGACCGTGCGACCGAAATTTAGATTGATACGTCTTAACGGTTGCCGTCTTTTCAGTGTCACGACGTATTTCAATCGAAATAGATGCCTTTCTAGATGGTATAGATATTGATTTTGGCTTTTGCGCATCGGCATCGCCATCCTTTGATTTCTTTTCGGATGATGCCGCCGATGGTGGAGGCATCAGCTTATTGTCGTCTTTTTTAGTGGCCATCGATGACTTATCTTTGTCTTTATCGCGAATGCGATCTTTTGACGAGCTAGAGGTAGACGAAGAGGAGGAAGATGATGATGAGGACGACGATGACGAAGACGACGAGGATTTTGAGGACTTATGCCTGGTCGATGATGAGCTAGAGCCTTCCTTTCGGTCTTTCTCTTTGCTTGAGCTTGAACGAGCCTTATCTTTGTCTTGATATTTATCGCCACGATTAGACGATGATGATGCGTTCTTTGATGAACTTTTAGACGAGGAGGATGATGACTTATGGCTAGAAGACCTGTGACTGCTGGATGATTTTCTATCCTTATCACGGTCTTTTTCAGATCTTTTACTTTTGTCGCGTGCACTTCTGTTTTTCTTATCATCCTCCTCCCCAGCCATTGATTCTGTTGCACTACTATCATCTAAATTAGATTTCTCTAAGCTCTCTACACTGGCATTTGTATCATCCCCTCTCAACTCATCGCCTGCCTCAGATGATGGTAAGGAACTATCGTCATCTTTATATGAACAATCTGCAGATGCAGATTTGTCAACTGTTTTGATTGTTATAACTAGATTCCGTTTGCGCTCTGCCGAAGAAATTGTGTAGTTCTGTGACACAGATGATCCACCACTGCTGTCCGTGCTGTCAGAGCTGTGTTCCATACTCGATGCAGAGTCCGCACTGCTAGAACCAGAACTCTGTTCCTTTGTAACCGATGCCTGCTGCTGTGCTTCCACCGCTCCCCCCACAGATGGAATAGATGTAACACCGCCAGTTGGGTTTTCCGTAACAATCTTCAGCCACTGTTCAACAAGACGTTTTGCCAGGATTCGAACACCTGAAACAAGACGCAACACAAGAATATGGGTAAGACACCATATTATTTGATTTACCAGTTATACATCATCTAATAAAAATTTTTCACTTGCCGCCTAGCACTTACCTTCATTCCCACCATCTTTACAGAGCCCTTTGACGAGTATGGGTGCTGAGTTAATCTTAAGTCTGTTGACATCAACTGGAGAAAGAAGCAAAAGTTCCAATATCTCTTGCACGAGAGGCCAGTTCATTGTCCGTATGGCGTCACTTAACCAGGAGCAGACAAGACTCCAGCCACCAACAGTCATAAAATCCCCCAGCAGTTCGGTTTTAGTAGACTTTAAGATTTGGACGTACACGCACTTAGAGACCAGCTTCTTTGAATATTTTGTCATCAACCTACATAGTTGATAATATTAACGCTAGATGTCGCTTCAGGTTTTCTTTTCTTTTTTTTTTTTTTTGAGATTTCAGCACTTACCCCGCTATTCGTTTAACTTCCGTTGAACTGAGTATTCCACCATTTGTGTCCAAAAGCACCCGAAGGCACTTTAATAATTGCAAAGGCACTATGCGCGGCTGCAGAATATTAAATTACCTCAATTAATTGACTATGATGTATTATAAACAATTGCAACTCACCATCTTGATTTTTTTTTTTTAATATTTTTAAAATTGTGTGGCAACGCTGCCAAGTATGCTATTGTCGTCTCTTTCTAATATAGACGCTTGAATTGCTTGTCCGTGTAACCATATAAAAAACACAATGACCAGAGATTACGTAATGCACGAATTTAAGGCCATCAAATTGCAGTCTTTTTCAGTTCATCAGATCTAAAATCGTAGAAAATATCACTAAGTAACTGTGCACAAATACATAGTCTTTAATTACACTTTGTAGAAAGGCTACCTAAAGACGCAATAAAATTCTACAATTCATAGCTTTATGTCCATCCCCATGATTAAGATACCATGGATATGTACAGTGTACGCCGAACGAGCTACAAGATTGCTGCAATTTTGCTTTATTGTTGTAGATATGCGGCTTGACCAATTTCCTACGCAGCTTGTTTCAAAGAAAAAAATAAACGAGTTCCGCGTTGCGTTGCTGTCGTAACTATGTTGTGGCAAAATAAATCGATTAGACATAATCGATATTGGAAACAAAGATGCAGCCCTGCTTAGGAACTAACAACTTGCTTTCTGCCAAATGAAAAATTGGTATCTATAACATTTTTTATTATAACATATTAATTCAACACGCGCTTTATTTGTTTCACGTATCTTTTAGCTTTCTAGCGGGTGAAATAGTATATTCATTCTCAATTTTAGAGAGTTGGCAGCACCGTGCCGTAGCCACGTTGACGGGTCGACTCCGACGCCATATTGATTTTTCACAGTTTTGCACTAATACGCAATACGCATAAAATTTACATTATGACAATACCATACCAAATATCCGCATATTATGAACAGCTACCAAATTAGATAAATTTAATGCAAATTTTGCACGACACGTCCACGCCCCAAAGTGAATAGGCATTTTTCTCGAAGACACTTTATTTTATACGTGCATACATTCATACATATGCAGAAAAAATTTTATAATGTACAGCCTGTCATCAAAGCAATTCAATCAATTTATTTATTTGCTGAACTTGTTTATCTTTTTTAAATTTATTGCGTCTCAATTTATATATATTCGAAAAGAAAATCCGAGCCTGAACAAAAATGACATCGACCAAACTCACCCAAAAGCAACAACAGAATGAAAAATAAATGGAAATTTTCGTTTGACACACCTTGTACTCCAAATCTATCGACTTTCTAGATTCCGTCACGACGCCTCGATTACTTATCGACCTAAACCAGTTAAACTTTCACTGCGAAAAACACTTGTATTGTATGTCAAAAAATTTTAAGAAACTCTAACAATTTAAAACAGATGTGACTTGAAATAGCTTTCGAAAACTTAAAGCATTAGTGTCCTCCAAGAATATGAAGATAATATTTCATCAATCGATTATGATATCGATTTCGAAGCATTTTGTATATAATTTCCATACGGTCACATCGTTTATCAGCTGTTCATAACAAACGTGCGCGTTTAACATTTATAATTTACCTTTAAAAATAATTAAAATTGCCATTGCTGCGCATAAAACATGAGTGATAGTGAAGGGGACGGACCAATAAAGCATAGCACGGAGCCTGTGGATAATGCGTGGTCTCTGAAAATACCAACATTTAGGGCGGAGGACAATCCGCATGGTTTGATTGAGGAGAGCTCTTTTGCCACGCTCTTTCCTAAGTACCGTGAAAAGTATTTAAAAGAAGTGTGGCCGCTGGTCCAGCAATGTGTTGCAGAGCATGATTTAAAAGCCGAATTAGATTTGATCGAGGGAAGCATGGTGGTTAAGACAACACGAAAAACGTGGGATCCCTACATCATTATTAAGTCGCGTGACATGATCAAACTGATGGCTCGCAGTGTCCCTTTCGAGCAGGCAAAGCGTGTGCTCCAAGATGACGTTGGCTGCGACATCATCAAAATTGGCAACTTGGTACATAAAAAGGAAAAGTTTGTAAAGCGTCGACAGCGACTTATTGGCCCAAATGGGGCCACACTTAAGTCTATTGAGCTGCTTACCGATTGCTATGTCCTGGTTCAGGGCAACACAGTGTCTGCCCTGGGACCGTACAAGGGTCTACAGCAGGTACGCGACATAGTGCTAGAGACCATGAACAATGTGCATCCCATCTACAATATAAAGGCTTTGATGATCAAGCGGGAACTTATGAAGGATCCAAAATTGGCAAATGAAGACTGGTCTCGTTTTCTACCGAAGTTTAAAAACAAAAATATTAGCAAGCGCAAGCAGCCCAAGGTCAAAAAGCCTAAGAAGGAGTACACACCTTTCCCGCCGCCACAGCCGGAGAGCAAGATTGACAAGCAGTTAGCCTCTGGTGAATATTTCCTTAACCAGGAACAGAAGCAAGCAAAGAAGCAACAGGAGCGCACCGCCAAGCAGGCTGAGGCAGCAAAGAAACAGGATGAACGCCGCAACAAGGACTTTGTGCCACCAACAGAAGATACACCGAATCAGAACCAAAAGCGCCGTGCCGACGAGAGTAAGGTAGATGTGAAGGCACTGAAAGCTAAGCTAGTAAAGGCGAACAAGAAAAACAGAACCTAATTAGTAAATAGAGCTTTTAATTAGTTAATAGTTGTAACAATTTCTTTTATTGAGAACAATAAAATGAATGATAATATTAAGTATTACAAGCGCACATCGATCATACCTTTATTTACATATTTGACATTTGTGTGTGTATTATAAATTTCAGCGCGGTGGCAACGCTTGGTTTTTCTCTCTCGCGCCGCTCTCCATTGCACTCGCTCATCGCGGCTGTCACTTTGAGGCTTAGCTCTTGTGGCTATGGCTAACAGAGCTAGAGCTAGCCGAGTTGTGTTCAATTGAGTTAGCCAAGTTAGTACCTTGGTTTTGGTCTGGCCTGACGTACTAAAAGCGGCGACAGCGGACAACGCTCGCGTTCGCCTTAAAACAATAACGGCGACGTTGCGGCTATTTATTTAATTTATTTTTCATAATATTGCTTGTAACGAGTGTGCAAATAATTGACCCACCGTTCAAATATCACATTGTGAACGCGCAAACATATATGAATACATACATGTACATACATATGTACGTAAGCCAGAATCGAGCTTTGATTAATAAAAGTGTTGTAAAATCGAGAAGAACGAACGAAAGTGGAAAGCCAAAATAGAAGGAAGGCGGACGAGAACTCAAAGGCACAACAAGTAAACGACAGGTAAAAAGAAGTTGTGACGAACGCTGAAGCTGAGATTCGTAGTATGAAGATAGATGTCAAGTGTGAACGGAAGAAATTAGACAAAAGCGCAAGCCCAATTACAGTTATTTTTTATGTTTGAATGAAAATAATGAAACCGAGTAAATTTGTGTGAAGTGTTTATATTACTTACATATCATACATACATATAACATGCGTCAATCCTACCCCGCCCCCTTCTATCACAACCGAATATTTGAAAACCAGTTAAAAACATTAGTAGCGAACGTGACAAAAAGACTCGGAATTCGTGCTAATTAGAAAAGAATGCGCAACGTGAGAGTGAGACAAGGATGATATGCTGTTTATGGACTGGTGATATCTGTTAACGAGATATGCTAGTACGTATTTACATTTGCATGTATGTACAGGTGAAATATTTGTACATACAAATACATATCTCTCTTCCATTTACAAATGCAATATTTACGTCGCTAAAAAGACAAATGCGGTCAATTAGAATACATGCACATGACGAAAACAGATAGCGCAGGTCTCGATGAATTAGTGAATGAATTGAACAAAAGCATTGAAAATCAATATGAGAAACCTGCCGCCGCTCCCAGTTTGTGTGCTATGTGCTGTGTGCATACCTTTGGTGTTATTGCCTATGCTATGTACAATTTATACTACATACCTATATACACGCATACAGGTAAACATTCCATAAGTATATACGAGTATGAGTGAGCAGCGGTCTATGCGAGTGTTTGTATGAAAGAAAGAAAAAATCATAAATATATCAACAGAGCAAGAGAAAAACAGGTGGAAAAGAAAGCTTAAAAAATGCGGTCGTCAAAAAGTAAAGTTGCAGCAGACGCAGCGGGGACAAATCGGAGTTACCTTTTAAAAGCGCACACACACAGACACAATATTCGTTACATTGGTATAAGAGCGGAGAGTCCCACTCTCGGCCTACCTGGCAGCCCGCCACGCATGCGCATGTGTGTGAACGGGATGGCTATTGTGTGATGCTTGGGGTGTCAGTGTCGATGTCTCCCCATTTGTAACTGAGCCGCAAGTCTCACTTGTTCACGAGCTGGTTTTTCACAGGGGCACTACAGCAAACAACACCAGAAACAAACAACAAAAACTAAAGTAATAATAAAAACGTTTGTTGTTTTGCCATTTGCTTTTGCTTTGGAATGTATTTTAGGTAAACAAAAAACAATACAAAATAAAATGCTGCCTCTCTCAACTTGGCAATGCTTATCTAAACGCGCATACATACATACTTACACTTGCTATGGGTGCAGCTTGAGACACACAAATATACATACTTACATACGTACATTCATATACAAGTACACATTAAAGATATTTTGAAATATTAATTCCAACCTAAGACGAATGACTTTGGTTATTATCAAAATGTTGCTTATCGCAGCTTAATTAATTATCTTAAGTAAATGAATGCTATGCCATCCGGCCGGTCGACCGAGTATTACTTGATATTTTACGATTCTGTCCCTTCATTAGGAACGTTAAATGAATTAAGTAAGTGGGGTTCGCCTACCTTGGCTGATTCGTGGACACTTTTACTAGTTGCGCGCGATAATAATTTTTATCACCTCCATTCGTCATCGTTGTCTTTAGTTGCTGTAAATCTGTCAAAAACTTGCCGATGATGCAATATGTATGTTTGTATATATATATATATATATATATTTATATATATGCATGCTAAATATAATACTTTGAATAGTTGTCTAACATTTAAATTATAAATTCCGACCTATACATGCATGGATTCCAACAGACATACATATATACGTGATCGGCTGGTACTAGGTATCCGGCGCTGCCGCCGTCGGCACACGCCTAAAGTAGTTGCTGTCACTTAAGTCGAGGGAGCGGCTGAGTCTCTGCTCACTTGTTCATGGGCCTGTGTGTGTGTGTGTGTGTCTAAATATGTGTGTGCTTGTATGCGTGAGCGCTCTCTCTTGCTCTCCATCTCTTTTGTTAATTTGCAAAACTGCTAAGAGAGATGGGCTGAGCGCGAGAGGGGGCAGGCCACATAGACAATCAGGTAGATTCTAAAACTGACAACTGGCTGTTTGAGGAGTGGTGCGGGTTGCGGTCTTTTGAGGTGAGCGACATTGCGGGTTGGGGGGCCTGTTGCGCGATTTTTGAATTCCTCAGCTGCGCGACTCGAACAAAATGTTAAAGTTTGAGAATAATTGCGATTGTGGTCGGTTCACTTGCCAGGCTTGGGCTAAGCGTGGAATGTGGTCTGAGTCACAGCCACATATTCAATGCGCAATAGCAATAGCAATATTTATCTGAGAAGTGTGTTAACTGCAAATATGATAGAGTCGATTATTTTCACTTTCAGGTGCAGAGGCTGAACGACGTAAGAAGAACCAGGAACTAGGAAGTAGGTCCCAGTCAAAATTTGAGCTAGCAGCATGGTCAACCATCATTCGAATGGTGGCGGCAGCGCTGGTAATAGCAGCGGCGGCGCTCATGGGGGCGGCGGTGACTACTCGGGCGATGATCGCAGCGGAGGGGAGGAGCGGTTGGAGCGACTGGATGGAGATTTGCATGACAAACCCACATACCTGCTAGAGCATCTGGCCACATTCACAGTGAATAAGGAGTCGGGCATTGTGTATCCTGCGGACGGCATGCGCCGACTGCTGCAGCTGGAAAAGACGACAGGTATTTGGTCGCAAAAAATGCAGCTTTGCTTGGATTACCAGTGGGTGCTTATCATGGACTACGAAACGGGGGTATGTTAGCATTTGAAGAATTTAAATGAGTGATACTTAATGGGAGTTCCTGCTTGTAGAACATAATTGAACGCTTCCCAGCCTCGCTGGTCCAGGAACCAACTGCGTTTACATCCAATGACGCCATGGAGCTCTATAATAATATACTTGTCTTTATCGTTTCGGGTGGCGGAGGTTCCCGCTCTGAAATGCACATATTTCAGGTGAGTAAGCCCTTACCTTTTAATGCATCATCTGATAAGTCACTTGTATGCACAGTCACAAAGCGTGTCCGCCGTGCATCTTGTAGAGGACCTGAAGCAACTGCGCAGCGGCAAGATGATCACACAGCAGAGAGGTGCCACACCAACGCAACATAGTGGAGGTGCATCCGGTTCGGGTATGGCCATGATGATGAGCAAGACATCGTCATCCTCATCGCATAGTCGCATAGAACAGCATATTCATCGTGAACAGCGGGACCGCGAGCGCGGCAGAGAGCGGGAACGAGAAAGGGAACGAGAGCTTCAGCACCAGCATCACATGCATCAGCGGAGCAGCGTTGACCAGTATGGAATGCGTGGTGGACCGGGGCCTGTTACAGGAGCCGATGTTGACCATATTGGCCATAACGGCGAAACAGACTCGGAACACGGTGTCGGTAATGACCGTGATGAAACTAGCTCTACATCCAGCGAGAAGTACGAAAGGGACGTGGCGGTACTTAATCACTGCTTCGACGACATTGAAAAGTTCATTGCACGTCTGCAGCATGCAGCAGCCGCGTCCAGGGAGCTGGAGCGCCGCCGCCGCAATCGCAAGTCCAAGAAACGCGATCCCGGAGAGGGGCTGCTCACTCTGCGCACCCGGCCGCCTCATGAGAAGGAGTTTGTGGACATATTTGCCAAATTTAAGCTCTCGTTCAATTTGCTGGCCAAGTTGAAGGCGCACATCCACGATCCAAACGCGCCGGAGCTGGTGCACTTTTTGTTCACGCCGCTTGCGTTAATCGTTGAGGCATCCAGCGATACCTATTACGAGTCGCAGTTACCCTCACGCGTGGTTAATCCATTACTAACGCGTGAGGCCATCAATTTGCTAATCAATTGCGTCACTAGCAAGGAAACAGAGCTATGGCGATCACTGGGCGATGCCTGGGTAATTCCACGAGACCAATGGAAGGACGACGTGGGCTCCTATCATCCTGTGTTTCTTGATGGCTGGTCCCCCGATTATTTAGTCATTGACGAGCTGGAGACCCCATCTCCAACACATGTCAGTAAGCGAAGACTTGAGGTGCAGGCTGGCCCTGGTCATGGTGCTGGTCTCAACGGACGAGGAGCTACGGGAGGGTATGATGACTACGACACAAATGGTATCGGTCTTTCCCTCAGCGAGAAGTACACTATACATCATGGTAACGATCGAGATCGCACCGGTGCCATTAGTGCTTCCGACTTCAATGCTCGAAGCGAGCTATCTTTCGACTCAATTGACCGTGGTAGTGTCGGCGTGACGGCTAGTGGAACTAGTCATGGACATGGTCCTGGTGCCGGGCCCACCCTTAGCGCTATCACAGCCGGCTTGCAGAATTTGCACACGCGCGAGTCTCGAAACGCAAGTGGCGGAGGTGGTAACTATGGAGCAGGCACAGGTGGTGTCTCTGAGATATCTGCTGGTCCAGCGCGTGGTGTAGGTAGTGCCAATGCTAGCGAGGATCAGTTGCTGGAAGCATGGCTAGATGACTTGCAATCGTCCGGCGCGAAAGTCGTTTTGGTCACCTACCCCCGCACCGCCAACAATGATAAAGAGCTGAGCGTCATGCGCGGAGAATACTTGGAAGTAAGTCCCTTAATCCCTTATCTTAATCTATACTCCAAACTTGGTTTGTTACTTACTGTTTTGTCATTAAACAGATCCTGGATGACACACGCAAATGGTGGAAGGCGCGCAACATGCGTGGCCAGGTGGCACATGTGCCACATACGATCGTTACCCCATTTAACTACGGCGATGGCGAAGGCAACGGCCAGTTCTATGGCCAGCAACAGGCGGGTCCAAACAAATCCCGACATTTGCCAGCCGGCAATATGGTAAGTGACATGACAAAATTGCCAAAAAACCGAAAGTCAACTTCATTTCCACTTGACAGGACAATGCGAATATGGATCAACGCTCCCCGGATGCCACGGACATGATGCGTAGCAAGCACCTCGGCAAGAAGGGCGAGTTCCGTTACTTTTAAAGATAGCAGCATCCATTACCCAACATATTCACATACAAGTAATATATATACTTGAATAACGACCTGTACTCGGCTATGCTGCAAACACGGATCCGGAAATATGGGATGCATCATTAGAGTCGACGCATCCCCCACATAATTCGTAGCTCTAGAACTGTTTCTATTTGTATATGTGTGTTAAAAATGGAAACTCAGAACTAACCATAAGACTAAACTTAAGTTGTACTTCATCGGAATCAGCATCACAAGATAGAAAGATACATAGAGAGATAATTGGAGAGATTGGGGAGTAGAATACTCCTGAGTCCGTATATTGTTTATAAAGTGAGTGAATCGGCGAAAGCAATAAATAGCCCCTGCATGTGAATCATTAATAGCCTTATGGATACATAGAGATATTGTAGATCATACATTTATTAGAGAAACTGGATAAATTGTGGTACTAAAAAGATAGTTAACTGGTGAACAAGAAGAAAGAATGCAACGATTTCTGCTATGACGCTTTTATCCATGGATACTACTAGCGAAGCCTACCCCAGGGATCAGGGTTAACTTAGATAATTGAGAGTTTCTCTACCCGTGACAGAAGCGGCGAATCGGAGTGGTACTCAAGACTCCTTACAGCAAAGTCACCCACATCATTGGTGAAGCACTTAAGCGTGGATATGGAGAATGGGCGTACCGGGAAGTTGTAGTAGGTAAAGTATTGTCCATTGACGGCTATAACAAATGAGCGATCCCCGATGCCGAAGGCAATCTTGAAAAGCTTTCCACGCACAAATGGAAATTCTCCTTCGGTCTCTTCATCGTCAGTGGCAAAGCTGCGTTGCGATAGTCAAGATCCAGGGATTAGAAAACGTTTATAGCGATTACTATTTGCTACCTACCTGTTGTCCTCGCGCTGATAGCTGCGGGATACCGTTGTCTTGTCAAAGTTGACATTAAACTTGAGCACCATGCGCCCAGTATCGTTGCACTGGAAGCAGATTGAGAACTCCGTGGTGGGCGGTCCCTTGGCAATACATTCCATGGCCACAACGGTGCCTGTTTCGTAACGTCGTGGCACATCGCTCTGGAAGGCAACGCGGTCGGCACACATGAGGTTCCGTGGAAAGACTAGAGGAAAGAGCATGCGATGGTGGAACTGCGTGATCTTCTCAAAGTCACCATAGGCGCGTACAAAGTTGATCTGCTTGGGAAACTTGATGAACTCAAAGGATCCGTAGAGCTGGTCATTGACGTAAATCTCAAAGCAGCGCTGTAGTACAGCCACGCGGAAGGTGAAGCATTGACCAGGTATCAATGGATTCTTTGGACCATCACACTTCCAGTTCTTTGATATCTCTTCTTGCTTCCAGCCCTCGCCGGGCTGGAACATGCTACGAATAATTTGACCCTCGCGAAAGTTCGCCTCAATCTTCAGGAACACCGTTTCGCTCTCATTCTGCGCATTCACATTGTCCGTAAGATCCAATGATATTCTGTAAGATAGATTAGGATGCAGATGCAGGTGAGGATAATTGATGATGGATGATGAACATTAGTTCGTTGCCTACTTATTGGGGTGAGGCTTGACTTTGCCGCTGACGATGAGCACATGACCAAACGGCACCTCGGTGAGCACTTTTGCTTTCCAGATGTTCATTGCGACTCAACTGCTTTAATGCAACTGATTTTACGGATTACTTGGCAGCGCTGAATGCCTCCGCCAACGATGACGATGACGACGACGCCGACGACGTTTGTTGTTTTATGCGATGTTATGCTAATAGATTTGCCATTCATTGCTTTCTACATTTATTATGATTATGTAAAGCGACGGAACGACATGAAATGAAGAATTACCTGCAGCCGCATGCAAACTTGACATGGACACATGGTAAGGTTATCGGCGTCGAAGGACCCGGACCCGAACCCGGGCCCAGTGACAAGCCAGTCACTACAACTATTACACCCCCAAGTCGTCAAGCCAGGTATCAGCACCACCCACCTTGAATGCACTGCTGCGAGAACCTTGCGCCTTTATTTATTTGATTCAATCCTTGCCTTTGTAACCCATAACTGTCATCCTGAAGTTCTTTTCACGGTTCTTGGCCCGCCTCCTGACTGCCCCCGACCGCCCATTTGCACGGTTGTACGAGTAGCTAGTTACCAGGCGGCAGACCCATTGCTACGAGTAACTCGTATTGCCATTGTTGTTGCGTGTCGTCGTCGAAGGAGCGAAATAAAACAAGGCAACAATTGATTCCCTGTCTAAAGTTTTGCATTCGCAGGCACCCCCTGCATCTACTACACTCGGCCAGTGAGCCGCAAAGGACGACCCAACTAATCCCCAATCCCCAGCCAAACCCCTTAATTCGGGGCCACTCATCATCGTCATCATCATCATCATTATTTTGAACGTACATTCATTCAGGCCTTCTTAGGCTTTGGACAGGGAATTCATTTCTTTTGACGTTTCTTGGCACATTCTACGCTCCGTTGACTTATACTCGGAGCTGCTGGTACCCACACCAATGACATCCACTGGCTGCCACTGACTGCTCAGATCCAGATTTCTGGGTCTGGGGTAAAAATATGGCGATGTATTTCTAGCCTCGTCCTCGTCTGTCGCTTGCACCTGATCAATTTGGCTGTAGCCTTTTTCAGCTTATAATTGCGTTTCAACTACTTCAGCTTGGTACACTCCGCACCACCTTCCACCACGTAGATCCTAGTAGGTATTTATGGGGTACCTGCCAATGCCTGCTACCAATAATCAAGGACTTATCGGTTAGCTATGACAATGTTCATCCATTAATAATCAAATTAAATAGATAAATTAATGTGGTAGTTCATTGAACTATTCATCGCGACCTTGCCGACCTTTCTTCCAATCCTAACCTCAAACACGCAGTGGAAGTTCACAGAACTAATGAAGCAATCATGTCGATTTCAACTTTAATTTCCTGTTGTCAATTGTGCTGAGCTGATAACTCGTAGCTCCAGCAAGGTTTGTGTACCAGTGCACTGCACAATTATCAATTTCAGTTTCAGTTATTACCCCGAGTTCCGGGTCCCGAGACGATTCCCGCACGACTTTGCTCCGTATATGCATAGCCACGACCACAGTCTGAAAGCGGGAGAGATGAGAGAGAGAGCGCGAGCCATTGAGAGGAGGCACTGAAAGCCACGTTGCTGGTTGATCAGATGGGACTACCTGCTGCCCTTAGCGCCAGTCCGGTGGGATTGGCGTTATCGCAACATCTCTTACTCTAAAGCTACCCTTCCTACAGTCTCAGACCTTCTCCTACATTCAACCATATCGAATTAGTTTAAAGCTACGACACGTCTTCGAAAATCAGATTTTACACTCGTACGATCAATGGATGTTTGGCATTGTGACATGGGTGGGGAGAGCGGTGGGGTTATGGGGGAGAATCGAAAAACGGTAATAATGATAATAGTTTTATGGGTCTACAATATACTACTTGCTATATATTTATATGACTCGTCCATAAAAGATCTTTGTGCTGCCAGTAGAGGGGAGAAGGCGAAGTGATCACCGACATGCCAAGAGATAGACGCTCGTCTAGGTATACGTCTCTGATTCTTAGCAGCACCAGGTTTCTTGGTTTTATACGGTAGCAGTAAGTGGGTTCGGTATCGGTAACAGTTATGACACGCAATCAAGTTAACGGCCGTAGAGCGAAAGATTAGGACGTATCGCATATCAGTGTCATTATCAACCCCCGATTTGACTCGAATTGATTCCTCTTGATTCGAGTCGAGTCGATTCCATTCGATTCGTGCTGGTCGTGGCCTGAATGAAAGACGAACGATTTGTGCGATTTGTGATTGATTAATAAGAACAGCAACAACGCTGCAAGGGAACGATGGCAAGATGGAACGACGGAACGAGAGTTCCTTATCTCACTCCCTTCACTCTGATCAGGTGCAAAAGTTTGTTCTTTGCCGAATTCTCAATGCGATTTCAGATGACGTTGGCAAGTTTTATTTGCACTAACAACCAGCAGCTTTTCGAGCTGTAGTAATCGACTTAGTTGCGCTACCTTATATCGATTGGAGACGCCCATAGGCAGATCAGTGGGGCATGGGCTGGTCTAGGCTGGGCTGGCGCTCCACCACGTGGCGTTATGTTAAGCATGAAAATAACTTAAGCCAAACGAACAAACTTCTTGCAATGTGGTTAACAGTTTGCATTCCCTTGGCCCAAGTAATTCGCTGCCCAAGCTGGATGGAGCACCAGTGGATGCACTGCAGCAGTGACACGAACGCGAACCGCCAACTAAGATCCCGTTCAATTAATGAACACCAAGATCGATCGATCCTCGGAGCGAGACACTATGCACTTGTCGCGTATCGGAACGTAACTGAAACGTTAAATTTGTCGAAGAAATTTAAAACGTCAACGTTGGACGACGGATGACGGTCGATGGTCGACGATCGTTTGGTTCCACGAAGTCAATGTCGATCGGCAGAGCCGAGCAATCAGCTAGAACTCCAAGTACCCACGACTGATATGCAGACACACACATTTGCAGGTCGAAGGAGGCGGAGACGAAGCACTATGTGTATGTGAGTGTGTGTGTGTGTGTGTGTGTGTGTGTATAAGGCCAAAACAAAAAACAATAAATATGAAATATTGAACGCATAAATGTGGGGCAAAAGTGGGTAATATTTTTTTAGATAGCAATACGGCATACACAGGTGTGCGGGTGCTCCACGTGTGTGTGTGTATTTCTGTGTTTGTGTTGCTTTGTATTAGCTATTAAATAAACGACGACTGCTTCTGCTCGTCTACTCGTCTGGCCGCTCCAAAGAAAATGAAATGGAAATTGTCGTTAACGACGAGCAAATATAGTTTACAATTTATCTCAATAGATTCTGAGCGACTGCTTCGTGAGTCGCGTTGGCTCTTATCAGCAGCAGGTAGTTCCAGGTAGTTGCAGGTAGGTTTATCAATACCTGTGTGCTGCTCCATAATACAAATGACAACTTCAACACAAATGTTGTTTGCTATTTGCCATACGAGTAGGTCTACGTCAGGCACTCTTCGCGACACGTTTGCGTTTGGGTCGAGGTTTGTGATAGTCGGGAACCCCCTCGCATCCCGTACCACGGCTGCTCCAGGCTCTTTATCAACGAACATGTCATGTCGTCGTCTTTGTGTGTCGAGGAAACTCATAACTTTCTTTGATGTTTGCACAAGCCGAGGTGTCATTAATTGATTTATTACCAACGGTGATTGTCATCATCTGTCTCCTCCTTGAGAGTGGGAAGCGATCATGATTTCCTTCTCTCTCCCAGTTGGGGCTGGGGTTATGTGGCACCTATGTGGAGCAGGAACCCAACTAATTGTCAACTAATTAAGACAACAATTTGGGTAATGTGTTTGCTTTGTGTCTCTTCTGAGTGGATGGCCTTGTCAGCGCAGGGACTCCTTATTTCGAGATACCGATGAACACGGTCGCAGCACTTAGTAGATTGGGTTACAATGTTGCCTACTCTCTAAAAGTATGAAAAGAATTTGTAGTGGGAACTAAAGTACTCTCCCACATTGGCTAATTTTGGGAGTTGAAAATTCTTGAGGCTTAAAACGGTTTTGTCATTGGATTCAGCGACTTGTTTATTCGTATTCGTTTTGGATTCTTGTTTACCCTAGGAAACAGTATACAATTCTCATTTGGTCATGTGTGTACAGTGTACACTTGGCAGCTATTTATTCAGCTTGAAAATTGAACTTATTTCACTGGCGGCTGCGAGTAAGACCCGTCTTGTCGTCTATAACAAATGTACATAATGTACAATTCCATAACCATTAAAACAGATCGAGAACCCAGTCAATTCAATTGCGACGACTTTCGACGACCTGGTTCCCTTTCTTGCTAGCCTCGAACACATTTTGCATCACTAGCTCGTATAAGGCTTCCTCCTCCTGCTTGTCCTTCTCATTGTTAGCCTCAATCTCATCCGCTCTTCTCGTTTGTCCCGAATAATCCTGTGCTCCTTTCACTTTCTCTGTCGGCCGCTGTTTATTCAGACTCTCCAATTCCGACTTGTAGTTGTCAAGAGCTCGCTGTAGTATCTTTTCAACTGGCGAATAGGTGGAACGTGAACGAAGTCGTGCCTTCGCTATTTCCAGTGACTATAACCAATTCAAAAGATGAGATCCTTTATTCAAATAGACTAATAGTTTATACTACTCACTTTTAAGGTGTTTGCATTTCTCTGTAGAGCCTCCTCGTACGATAATACCTTTGGCAACTGTACAGCTGCTGATCTCTCAACCAGTCTCTCATTTTGACGTTCCAATTTCTTTTCCTCAGCCTGCCTACAAGTATAATAGAGAATTTTCCATATCAAACGACCATTACATTGTACACAAGCGACACCTGGTGGTTACAGCCGAAACACAGACTTCTTTTGAAAATATAATTCCAACCAATAGTTTACAGCTTTGCCGCAACTTATGCCATAGTTTTTTTGTTTGTGTACACACTGAAATTTCAGCGAGCGGCATATAAAACAACCGATCTCTTTCTAAAGTAACTAAGGGGAGAAGCGTTTAATTCACAGTGTGCTTTACTTACACCTTTTCCAGTTTCTTATCAATTTCTGCTTCTAGGGCTTGATATTTTTCATTTATCTCCTTTATTAAATCCATATTGCCGCAAAGAATGAGACTCGTCCAAAAAGTCAGAGTAGAAATGAGACCAAAACAAAATGTTGCTAGGCAATGGTGTTGCCAGTGTTGCCCTGTTGTTGGAAAGGGTTTATCAAGTGTTCTTAGAAAAACGATTCATTTTGTAATACTGAATTCAAAAAAATATAATTATGCACAATTTAGTATAAATGCCCCCTACTTAATAAGCTGACGTAAGCTCCATGTGCGGTGAGTGTAAGAAATCTGCTATGGTAAATGTTCACTGGAACTAGACATACAAAGGCTTATTACTAAATTTTCTACTTATCCAACAAAAATTGGTTAATGTGCGGCGCCACGCGATCGGGCGTCACCAAGTGTAAATGATGTGTGCCAGGGACTTCAACGTAAACTACATGTTGCGCATTTTGTTTGAGCGTATCTATCACCTCTGCGTAGAAATGGGGTGCCTCAAACTTCATGCCAGGCACTCCCCTAATATTAAGAACTTTGCAACGAATTTGGCGTGCGTACGCCAAGGTTTGTTCGGCTGTGAAGAGACCAAGCAGGCTAACCTTGAGCCGCAGGTCGCGCGAGAAAAGAAAACCATTTTGGTTTGGTTTCATGCCGCGCTTCATCAAAATTTTGACAGACTCTTCATCAACTGAGCCATCGTAGGCGTCGAGCACGAGCTTGATCATCTCTTCATACTCGTAGCAGGGTTGTTTGCTTTCCGGCAACGTTTCATAGTCGAGGAACTTGTCCAGCGCTTTACCGGTGCCTTCGGCCGTACGCAACACACCTCGTACTGTTGGTCCAGCGATGTCTATGTTGATAAGCTTGGACACTTCGTCAGGGAAGCTAGCTGCATACATGAATGTAAGTGCTCCGCCAAGAGAGTGGCCCAAGAGAACGACATTTTTCCAGTCGTATTTCCGCACGATACGGCGGATCAGGGCGATGCCGTCCCAGAATACGAAGTACTGCATACCCTTCGGATAATGCGAGGAGTTGCCATGTCCCGGCAGATCAATGGCTAGCACTGAACAATCTGCCGGCAGCAACGGGCACAGTCTGTCAAACGATCCGCAATTGTCCTGCCAGCCATGTAACGCCAGAATGGGTTGCTTGTTACGAGAGCCCCACCATTTTCCTGGAAGTGAATAAGTACTTATATTGTTTTATTTACTATCATAATGTTTATTGTATCTGTAATCGTATGGCCTTTGATTGGCGTCGCGCGATTCAACCGTATTCGCACTATCACATTCATTGAAAACGTGCTAGTCTGATTTGATACCTAGATAATGCGATTAGCGGTCTCATCGTGAGTCAGCGCCGACACAGCACTCCCTAGAAACCATTCTACGAACAAGTATGTACGTAATACGTACCTTCAACAGTTCCCCAAGGAACGTCTATGGTAAACTCATCCCAATGGTTTTCTCCCAACATCGGCACAGGTTCTCGACCTAAAGAGATAGAAGTAAATATTAAAGACTGATAGTATAAGCGGAAAGAGTCGAAAATCAATAATCACACGAGCGGAAATTGAAACCACGGATTGGACGGAACTGGTTTCAGATTTGCTAATTAAACAGCTGTGCTATCACCAAGGTGAAATTGTCTATACTTTGGACCACAGGTCGAAATTGATAATTGGCGCTTACTCACTCGTCTTAGCCGACATTGTGTCTGTTATACACGTTGCTGTAGCGACTCGGGCCTGTGCCATGGTCTAGACGTCTCTGACCAGACAGTGTCCGTAAGCAGTAAATAAATAAACTTTCCAAACAGTTCGTACAACGGGACTTGTACCAAACCGAACAAATTTATAGAGAGGAGTGTTGACATGAGTCACTTCGCATTTTGATATTCCAGTCAAGCTAATCATAAAATTAGGAAAATAATTTAAATGACGCTGTGCGTTCACATTTTTAAAACAAAAATTATTAAACTTAGTGAATTAAATTAATTTATAATATAGTAACAAGCATAACATATCGTAAGACGCGCCGATGAATATAATAGTATCAGTAAATGCATATCGATAAGTTCATAAATGGGTTGCATTCACCCATCTCTATGCAAAAAAGAATTGTTCAACACCAATGCTGTGGGTACACAAACATATTTAACAAAATAAGCAATAATTCGAAATGTAAGCAAAACATTAATACTTTACCATTGATTTTGTATATAATCATACTCAAATACTTATATTAATAGGACAGAGTACTGGAAGTCAAATGAGCGCAAATATTGCGACTTCTGCAAGTGCTGGCTGAGTGACAACAAAGCCGTAAGTTGAATTCATGGACAAGTTCTTATATACAATTTATAACTATATTTAATTTCTCCTGCAGAGCATAGCATTTCATGAGAGTGGAAAACGACACAAGCTAAATGTGGCAAAACGCATTACAGATATCAGTCGCAGTAGCGAGAAGTCGGAGCGGGAGCAACAGAAGATGAATGCGGAGATACGTAAAATGGAGGAAGCAGCCATGAAGTCTTATGCGCAAGATATACACGGCGTTCATGGAGACATGACAGCGCGTTCCATCAACACAGTACTCGGGGCTACGGCTGCAGGTTCCAGCAGTGGGACAAGCAGATTGGGTTTACACGGCAGGCAACGGCAAATCGACCCAATGCGTTTGGAGGGCGACTCCGATGAAGAAGAGGATAATCGCAGAGTTAATGTTGGCAAAGTTGAGACGGAAACCGTGCCTGATGCTTCTCTGTGGGTAGAAGGCAAGTCAGATGAAGGCCATACATATTACTGGAATGTAAAAACAAATGAATCCGTCTGGGAGCCACCCAAGGAGGGCTATCTCTCATATGAAGAATATGAGCGTATAAACCAGCTAGCCATAAATCAGCAGGAGGTGACGCAGGCGGAGGAATCCCTTCGGTTTCGAGCCAATGCTGATGAAGAAGTGGCGCGCTTTAATCGAGAACGTCACGCGAAATTGTATCGCAAACCTGAAACTTCCAAGGAGAAGAAGCAGCAGGAAGAAAAGAGACAAAAGTTTAAAACTGAAGAACAGGCCGCTACCAAAGAAATTGGTGAATGGAAAATTGTTGAAACTCGGTATGTAAGAAACTCAAATATTTCTGGATGCCGTCATTTTAATATCAAACATCTTATAGACCTCCACCGGAAACCATCGATTGGGAGTTGCCAACAACAGACTATTATACCCCAGAACCTGTCGTTACCCCTGCGTCTGAGTTTGAACCACCAGCAAAGCGTTTTAAGGAGAAAACAATATCAGGGTTGGATGAATCAGCGGCCTCCAGTGCACCCACCACATTTAAAAAACGGAAATTTGGAAATAAAGGCAATACGCGCAAGCCTTTGGATGAATAAAATAATAATAAATAATAAAAAGACTACCCTCTGCGATAATAAAAGAATTTATTGACTTCCACATTAGCAATACAAATTAAATTGAAATAAGTGCGGGTATTTAATTGTTGGGGCTGCCAACTTAATCTTTTTTTGTTTTGTTTTGGCATTCCGCCACGCAGTGATTACGGCCACATTTTCTCGTTAGCCCAGTACGGTCACACATACGGTTAGTTAATTCTTCAACTTTTCGACGAGCGGTTGAGTCGCGGATCGTCGAACGGGCGTCGCTTTCTGTTGTTATTAAAAGAGAATTTGTTGTGCTTAATTCTGTTAATAACAACAACCAATAAAGCGCACAACAGCAACAACAATAAGAACATAGTCATAGGCGCAGCGTGTGATTCAGTGTACTCAATTGAGCGCAGCAGAGACTGCGCTGCAAAAGTGTGTAAATAAATTCAATTAATGTAAAAGGAAACCAAAACGAAAACCAGTCGCTGTCATTTTATGTTTACGCCCGTCGCCCGTTGCTTGTCCGTTTGCCCGCTTACCATTGGTATTTGCTATTTGTTGTTGCCTTTGGCTTTGTGAGAAAAGAGTGCAGTGCAAAAATTAACGTACTTAAATGTAAACAATAATAAAAATCCAATAAATAACATACATATTGTATATTTTTCGTACATTTTTGTGCATGGTATGTACGGCGGCGGTTTCGGCGGCGTTTGTTGTGCTTTTGAAACTTTGAAGTATTTGTGATTCGTGTTGTGCCTGTCTGCCTGTCTCTCTCTGTGTCTGCAGCAGCTAAAGAAAGGTCAGGCGTTGCGTAAAGAGGTTACGCATACACTCAAGCACCCAATCACGTTTACTCCTACTGTTACTGCAGAGTTACCTAAAGTTTCGTGATCGATCGTGTTAGCTGCAAATCAGGCAAAATTCAGTTCGTATACATATACAACAGCAGTGCCCCCCACGTTGCGGACATCTATAACCCCCATCCCCGCAACGACTACCCTTCGGACACCGAGTGGCTTGCGGACGGCTACGAGAAAGAGAAAGAAATCAACAGCAGGCAAGCGGAAGCAGGAAACACACTAAACTCCAACAACAATAGCAATAGCAATAGCGACAGCAACAACAACAGACACAACAACAACAAAGACAGCAGCATGGCGGTGCGCAAAAAACAGGACGACAAATACCTGCTTGCTCTGCGGGAGCTGGTCAACAGCGGGACAGGGGGCAACCGTCAGTGCTTCGATTGCAACCAGAAGGGGCCCACCTACGTGAATATGACCATCGGCTCGTTTGTCTGCACACGCTGTTCGGGCGTACTGTAAGTATATGTACCGCATACCTGCTCCTTTTTAAATCTACTTCCAGCGAAATAAGTAAATGTCTATCGTTGCTTCCTACCTGCTTTACTATACTCTACCCTACCCTACCCAATTCTCTCTTCCATATTTCGCCTTAGACAGATTACTTGTATTCGATACCATCACTTCGATAAGATGCAATCTTCAGGGCAAGTTACTCACCGATAATTTTGAGCGGATGCATTGACCGACCCCACGTCCGATTACAATAGCCTTGGTTCCTCACTTCCTTCTGCTCTGCTCTGTCTCCCCCTTTCTACCTACGATTATTAGCTACTCGCTGGAGTGTGCAACGTGCAAATTATTGCTCGGATCACTCGCTGGAGATAAGGTGCAATCTGTGGGGCAAGTCAGTGGCCGATAATTTCGATCGGATGCATTGACCGACCCCACCGCCGATTAGGCCAATCTGTCTGCCCGCCTCCCTGCCTGCCTGCCTGCGATACCCAGGTATGGTAGGTATCGTTGTTATGGGGCTCTAAGCGAAAGCGAAAGCAATTTCATTTCACCATTTATGTCGAGCTTCCAATTTGGAAATGCAAATCGCAGACAAACTTTCAATTGGCGACCAAATGGCAACCACTTTGCCTGAATCAAATAAAATTATTTTGGGTGACGCTCGCGTTGGTGTTTCTATCTTGAACAGTCATGCAAGCGGCTGGTCTTTGCCAACTTGCAAGAGTACTCGTACTTATGTGTTTTTACTGCTCTTTTTGGCCTTTTCCTGTCCTTGGCAACACGAGTAAACGCCAACTAATTGCCAAAATTGGCTTTGGTTGCTTTCTGGGATTCGCTGGCAACGGAACGGTAAACAAATCAACTTTGCATTGGGCATTTAGTGTGATTAAATGTGAATTGAGGTCATCTCCTGCCTGGGAGTTGCTCACTTGTTTGCTTCCACTTGATTTACGCATTTCCGCGCAGTTCACCCGCTCTAGGGCCCACCCACTCCTAATCCCATTCCCACGCTCGTTTCATTACATGATTGCTTTCAATCTGAACGCTTCCGCGCTGGCCACCACAGACCCAGCTGTGCGTTACTCGGACTCAGACTCAGACTCATACTCATAATGAATACTCGTATTCGTATTCAAACTGCGTTTTACATTCCACGCAGATTGCGCCCCAGATTCCATAGGTCGTAACTAGATTCCACTGGTCGTTTCAATTGAGCACAACATGCGGGCGCTGACATCCTTGTCGATTACCTTCCACCGTCCACACCTATCGATCAACGATAACAGATAACAGAGTTGCATCGATCAAGCAACTGGACGTGCTGGAAGTTTCCGATTTGCTGGCACTTTCCTTGACCATTTAAATGACAACTTTGGACAAAGCTCTCCCTCCTCCGTCCTGCTCAGTTGATGACTCATTCGAGTGCGAACCCCTCTACGTACTCCATCTTCCATCTCCCTCTACGTTTCTTGTTGCAGCAGAAGAAGTAAATACATATTACGACTATGTAAATGGAAAGCCGCATAAATGCCTCGGCCTTTTGGCATGACAACAGACATCACACACACAAACACACACAGAAACACACACACAAACACAGGCACACACAGAGACACAACGAACTCCACTTAACTCCACTTCCCTCTGCCCTCGCCATATACCTTGCTGCAGTCAACCAAACAAAAGTAACTCAAAGTCCAAAACAAAATTGTTGTGCATGTTCAATGTTTCCTTCCTCTTGTTGCACCAACCCCTCCTCTCTCCCTTCTCGGACTCTCTTTCTCTGTGTGGGCATGACAACAACAACTACAGGAACTGCCTTTCAAGTGGACTTGGGCTTAGGTTCGAGTTCGGGTTTGAGTTGGAGTCTGAGTTTGAGCTTGAGCTCGGGACCGGGATCGGCCGGGATCGGGCTACATACCGGCCGGCCACTCGGAATGGGTATAAACCTGTCAAGCAGCTTTTGCAAACACATTTTTTGGCCAGTTGCTGCGGCAATGGCAATTGCAGACAAATTGTTGCACCTCAATCGACCAGCAGTCGATGTGAGCCACCATCTGGTGGTTAGCATTTGGTCTGGTTCTACGTTTCCTCGTCTTCTCTTCCGACCCCCCCTCTGCTGTCGTCTGCCTAAGAAACTTGTTGATTAGATAAGGCCAAAGCCAATGCACATAGATAGATGCAAGAGGATAAGGAAACGGGGAAAAGCAGGCCCAGGCCATATGACTGTGTATTCAATGGAGTAACCACTTTACCACGCTTAAATACTTCGCTGCTCGCTTTCCCAGGTGCGTCATCCCAGACAGACAGCTGCAACTGCAACTCCCTTCTCCCCCTCTCTCTTCCCCTTGCTAGTTGTAGTTCTTCTACCAGCTGACAAATACTTGAATGTAGGTGATGTAAAAATCACTCTCAGCACTTTTAACTGTGCGTGTGTGTGTATGAGTGTGTGTGCTTGTGTGTGTGTGTGTATTCATATATGTAGAAACGATAATCAGCTGCACGTCTTGTGGTCAAACGAATATGTAAATTTTCTTCGATTATGAAACAACATAAACACGTCCAAAACGAATGGCTATAAAGGTCGGTGGGGGGCAGGGGATCGCTGGGGTGGGGCGAGTCGTTGAGGGCTGTGGGCCAGACTTTCACCAGGTGGTGTCAGCTGTGTTTTGTGGTTCCTTCTTTTGGTTGTCTTTCGCCACCGAAAAAAACAAAGTAAAAAATAACAAAATGAAAACAACAAAGTAAAAGGAAAACAATAAAAACATCAACGAAAACGCGACGCGTAATGGCAATTAAATGCTCCGTTGTCTACGTTTGTCTAAGGCCCCACTCACACGATATATATATGTATATAAATATATACACATCATGTATATAAATATATGTGTAAACATGTATCCATTGCTATGCAGATCTGTTTGTATGTGTGCACTATTCCCAGCTATTTTTACACATAAAACACTTTTGGCGTCTCATTTTCGTTGAAGCTTTTCCACATTTGTCAGGCTCTTGTTGTCAAAGCTCACAAAATCAACTGATAATTCAGTTACCTGTCTATATTGAAATTCTATGTAAGTGTGTGTGCATGTGTGTGTGTGTGAGTGTGTGTAACACGAACATAGAATCAAATGCTTTATTAACATTTGCGAAATGTGAATCGCATAACGAGTAGAATTTAGCAATAACAAAGCAAAGAAATCTCTATCCTTCTCCCTCTCTTCCCCACTCTTTCTCTCTCTCTGTGTCTCTCTCTCTCTCTCTCTGTCTATCTCTCTTTGTTTCTCGCATTGGCAATTATTGCGCAGTTTTGTTTGTCGACTCTCGACTTTGGTATTGCACAGAAGGTGTCGTTGTTGTAATCGCCGTTTGCCTTATTGTTTCGTTTCATTTCGTTTCATTTGAATACCCTGTAAACATGTTATTGGCATTGATAGGGTATAACATGCTTAATTAGATAATAGAAAGCAGGGGGAAGTAGCTACTTAGCAATGCTCCTAATCAGCACGGAAGTCTCTCCGGAAGCTTCCTTGCATGATAAGAAAAAAAATGAAACAAAACAAGAAGAAAGAAACCCTTGAGTTTTGACCCTATGAAATTCCATACTGATCCGATAATACGGCTGAAACGGTAGTTATATATGTAGTTCGGGTAGTCTCCGTGTACCCACTACAGGGTATCTTTTGGCCACGTTTGTTTGCTTTGTGTTGCTGGCGTCGCCTTGAAATCGAGATTTATATTCTATAAATAATGCAATATGGCAAAAGTGCTCCGATACGACTGATAGGAGAGGCAATATGCAATTGCGAGTGCGGAAGCATTCAGCGACTTCGAATTATTCAGATTATGCATCTATTAGGCAGCTGACAGCTGCCGGAGGAGCTGGGGATGGCTGAAACGGGGCAACTGGCAACCCAATTGCAGTGGGCAATGAGCAGTGGGTGGTAGGCGCCGAACAGTGCCACAGCTGGAGCTGATGCAGATGCGAGTTCCAATTAAAAGCAACTACTCAAATGTGCACACGAGCGCACACACACACAGAGAGTCGGTGAGTGTGGGTGTGGAGCTGAAAGAGCTGCTGCTCCGTAGGGAGGCGACCAAATCAATGGGACGGGGAGGGCCTCCCGGGATTGCAAGTGGCGCCCACGCCGCTGAGATTTATAGCGCTAAAAACATATTTGCTGTCAGTTTTTGTTTGCGCAGTTTAGTGGGTGGATGGGTGGTCCATAAACTAGGCACGTTATTTGGCCAACAGTTATGCCAATGAATAGAGAGAGGGGAAGGAGGGGTGTGGCGTAAGGATCAGCTGCCCACACAGCGTCATGCATCAAGGGCTTAATGGGCCTCTCTCTTCCTCATCCTTCTCCAACTGCCAACGTCGTATGCATTTCTCATCAATTTTTCAGGCCATTTTTCATGCGTTTTGGCCAGGCCAAAAGCCATCCAAGCCAAAGGCAGAGGCAAATGCAAAGGCAAAGGCAACAAAGAAGCCCAAGGATGTTTGGGCAATTTGCAGAACTGGCACCAGGCGGCGGCGCATTATTAAAATATTCATTGGTGGAACAAAGTCGTTTCTAGAGCATCGCCGCCAACCCACAAGGCTGCTAACCCGTCTACTACTTGCTCCGCCTCCTCTGCTTTCCCCTTCCTTCCAGCCACTGTCAAGTTTAATTTATATTGTGCGACAAACACTGACAGAAGGCCTTCAGCAGCGAAGACGCCTCTGCGCCGAAAGTGGTCACTGGTCACAGCCGGAGGCACAGACACAGACACAGGCAGAGGCAGATGCACAGACAGTGCTGCAGATGGTGGACATTGATATTGATGTGGCACACAGCCCTGGCAGCTTTCCGACAGCGGTGGGACTCCTCAGTCGGTTAGTGTAGTTTAATTGACTGCTGCCGCGCCGCCTTCCCCTTCTCCTTCTCCTTCTCCTTCTCCTTGTTCCCTTCCACTTTTTCTAGCGCATGCAAAAAACAACCCAAGAGCAGTCTCCACGGTGAGGCCAATTTGCTGTGTCTCTGGAAAGTCGACTGACCAGAATGAGCCACGCTGTGAAACTCAAGAGCTGCGACTAGGTCAGCACTTTTCCCGAGCATTCTAGCAACAGTCCAGCTCTCAAAATGGCAAAGCGATTCATATATATTTTGTGGGAGTGTTGCTGATCTTATAAAACAGACTCTGATCCAACCGAATCATTTCTTTTCCGGGAAAAACCGACCATTTGCCATGAATCGTCAGTGTGTGTGTGTCTCATTAGATGAAAGTAGGAAACATTTACGCTTTGCATATATCTTTCTAATAGCCTCTAAAGATCTGATTCGATCATGTCAGATTGTTCATATTTCTCGGTTGAGGTTTTTCCCCTTAAATTTCGTTACGTAACGCGTATTTCCGTTACTTGCAATCGTTACTCGCTACTCGAGCTGTGATTATACTAAGTAACGAGCTACATAACATCTTATGATTAACTCTTCTAGTTTATATTCTGAGAGTTCTACACTCTCTTCCTTACATAAGAAGTATTTTTCTTACCCGCTTCTCGTTTTGCTTATCTCTGTGAGAAGTGAGTAACCTCTTCGACTCGTATACTCTGGAATAGAGTGCAAACTGTGCACGCAATAGCTGATTACCTGGCGAAGACCCGTAAGCCCCTAATCTACTCGTTACGGGTCATGTCGCGAACTTAACTCGTTCCTTGTTGGCCCACTTGGTACTCGGAAAGCCTTGCACGTGCCAGCTGATTATTTAGAAGTGTGTTTCGGGTGTTTCGTTTCAATTTTATTGCGCGGAAATTACGTGCTTGGGATAAGTACGGAAAAACCTAACGAAGAGGCGCCACACACACTCGGAGGCACAGGCCAGGCCTCAATCTAGAGCTTTAAGTAAGAGAGGCACACGTTCCACCAAGGGGTAGAGTATCTGGCTAGTCGAGGTCATCGGTTACAGCATCGCCTTGCATAGGCGAGAGACGAGTTGAGCTGCGACCAGGTGATTCTTTGTAATGAACCTGTATGAAAAGATATACTTTGTTCCATTGTCTAGCTGATATACTCTATGATTAACATGATTACAGGGTATAAAGAGCGCAAACGACGCCGTTCCAAGTTAGGCGCAATTTTAGTTGATTTACAAGGCAATTACACATACTCGCAAATATATGCATATATATAAGACAATATATTTACATAAATATGACACATATCGCACTTGGAATCAGTCTGTTCTATAGCTTTCCATATGGAGGGGCTCTGTGGGTTTATGGGTCTCCAAAGACAGCGTCGTCGCCTTGTGCGCCACTTGACTGCGGTTGAAACTGAAACTCGTTGATATTTTTAGCCCTGCCCCATTGCAGTGATTCCGTTTTAATGGCATTTGATGCAGTGTTCGCCACAGCTGGATGACACTTTCCGAGCTTGGCTGGAGCCTTGGGACTGCTAATGAATCACTCAGCGGCTCAGCCGATGGGAAGCCTTCTGCATGTTATTGAACTTCAGCTTTTAAGGCCAGATCAATCCGCGTGAACAGCTGCTGCTGCTGCTGCTGCTGCTGTTCCAGTGCAGCATTCAGTTCCGCATCTTTCTCTTGTCTCAAGTCTCTGTTGTCTGTCCAGTTAAGTTGATAAGCTAAAGGAAACAAAAGTTTGTTTTACTGTTCCGTTCTTTTGTTTTCCAATTAACTCATATATAGTATAGATTCTGGAGTGATTGATTCATTCGGGGCGTCACAGGGAGACGAACGACCGCTGGAGAGGGCGTTACGAGTTGGACCTATCTTCAGGGCAAGAGTATTGCGCCTACGTCAATTTCCGTAAATTTCCAAGTAATATCTATCAATCCGTACAAAAACATGAGACGCCCCTTGACATCCACTTGTCGCCATTGGCGAGTGCAAAAAGCAAACAGTTTTCCATTGCAAAATGAATTACTGCAACGCATTTCGTCTGCTTCGAACATTTTGTGGGATCTGCTAATGGAGACGTCGACAGTCGACAGTCGACAGTTGATATTTGGGCTTTGAGCCAGCAATACAGCAGCAAGAGCCCTGGCAATAACGATCTTTAAACAACGTTTAACAAAAAGCTGAACAAAGGCAATTACTTTACAGTAAGTTGAACAGACGCGGAGACACCTCTAATCCCATATTTGGACAACTCTTCAAGTCTTCAAGTCTTCAAGTCGTCAAGCCGACAAGCCGACAATTCGTCAAGCAGCAAACAGGCTTAGAGCTCTTCAATACAAGTGCCAGCACAATGCAAATACGAAAATTGAGCTGAGTTTTGTTCAAACTGTGTGACCTTATTTTTTCTTTCTAAGTGTGACCTTACTCGCTTGTGGCATTACTACTCAAAGTACTTTATTGTGTTTCATTGTGAACAAACAAAGAGTTGACATAATTCTCTGATCTCAGCAAGATTATGTTTCCAGCTGAGAAAACTTATTATCAGAAGTTGTGGGTGATGGAATGTCTGAAGTCTAGAGAAAACTAATAGAAAAGTATCTTTGAGATACAATAAGAATCTACGTAGATATTTATTGATACTTCTATCGCTGGAAATATAAATCTCTACTGTCTGCGATTAGGTAACTTCGATAGAAGAAATGCCGTCACCCTTATCGAACGGGAGTGGGAGTCTCTAATGGATTTGTATATTATTAATATCGATTCATGGGAGCGGCAATCCTTGACGTTTGCAACTAATTAACCTTGAACAAATTTTATTTTCATTGAAAAACTCAAAGTTCTATATACAAAGGCAACAATTCAGTTTCAGGTATTGCTTCGTTAATAAGAATTCCAGAGGAGTACTAAAACAATTGGAGGGAGACTTGAAACGGATGCGGGAGGGGAAACGGCTGCGGGTGCGGGTGCGAGTTCGGGCTGAAAGAGCTCACAGAAAATGAAAAAACAAAAACTCAGTTGAATTATTTGCTTAAACTATGCCTAAAAGAGAGAGAGAAGGAGAGGAAGCGAGAGAGAAAGGTTTTGTTGGGTTACGAAATTGACTAATTGCTGTTTCTTGGACTTGTTATCAGCTATCACTTCTGTCCCTTCCCTTCCCTTCCCTTCCCCCTCCACGCGATGACTAATTGACTCATTCGAGTATTTCAAGGCGCAAAAGTGAATAAAAATTTCGCTTTGTTTTTCCATTTTTTGTTTTTGTTTCGTCGAAATCATAACAAAAGTTCACATGGGTCTTTCAGCGTTCTACATATTTACTATATATATATACAATATGATTAAACTAGGATACATACATATAAATGTATATGAGTATCCGCCATATGGAGGGAGCTATTGTTCATTATTATTATAATGTGGTTCTTGTTGCGGCTGCCTTTGCAAATTTCTTAACTTAGGCGTCAGCATTAAACGTCATGTGGTAGGTCTGAATTTGTTATCAATACCCTACAGATCATATGGAGAGAGGTACTTTGAGATATATATATATATATATATATTCTATACGATTCTATGTAGATTCTAGTAACAATTATCTGATATTTCATGCACCGCTGCACAACTTATCCCAACGTACTTTAACCCTCTTTGTGAGGTTAACCTATTATCTAGATTGGAACTGAAAGTTAAATGGCGTTTTGTATGGTAAACGGAAAAGTCATTCAGAACTCTTTTGTTGGGGATTACTAGAGAACTAAGGTTATTCCAGAGTTCTGGGTATCTGTCAGTCAACCACTCACCCTATATATTCACCCATATGCGCTGCTTATCTGCTTCTGTATCTGTATCTATACCCATATATATATATACATATACCATATGTATCTATAAGCTACAACCAACAGATAAGTTCAGCTTAGGGTATTTCGTAGTAGCAGAGTTGCAGGGTATCTTCTAGTCGCATACTCTCAACGTACGAGCTGAAACTTACTCGTACTTGTTCGTTGTGTAAATGTATCTGTATCTGTTTCGGTGACTGTATCTATGTACATGTATCTGTATCTGTATCTGTTCGTTGTGCATAACATTTCGCTACAATTTGTTGCTGCTGCTTAAGTTGCTGTTGTTGTAGTTGTTTTTGTTGTTGTTGTTGTTGTTGTTGTTGTTGCTTGCCGCAAACCAACGACGAGTTTTGTATTTTGTTATTGTTTGTGTTTTTAGCTTTTTTACGCTGAGTGCGCAAAATGCGCAAAAAACAAGTCGGGGCAAAAACAAAAAATAAACTAAGCAAAAATGTGTGTGCCAATGTGTGTGTGTGTGTGTGAGTTTGTGTAAGCTGAGTGTATTAGAGTCTTTGTCTTTGTGTGTGTGTTTGTTTTAATTTTGTATCCACTTGTGCCTAGTACGAAAAGATGTGGCGCTGATTTGAAGCCCCGACAGCTGTTTGAAGCTTTTGCAAGCAATCTCTTAACTCTCCGCTTATTGGCGGTTTTTCCAGAAACACTCGGATGTGGCTTTCGATGTGGTTGTGGCTGTGGATGTGGATGTGGTTGTAGCTGCAGCTTGAGCTTGTCATGTGCATTGAACCACAGCTGGTGACGAGTTGCACTCCACTCGCTGCAGTGGCTCTCAGCTTGGGCCAAGCAGCGGCAGCAGCTCTGCCAAATGACATACATTTGGGGCCAAGTGTGAGACGACTCTCTGGGCTGTTAGTTAGCCTGGTTGCATATGCTTATAAGTACTTGTGAGAGAGACCTCTATACGTAGGTCTTGCCATAAGTCGCGTAAGTTCGTCAGGTCTGGTCTTTCAATTAACACATGGAACTGGCCATTTGCTGCCAAGTTGCCAAGTTTTCCAAGCTGTTGCTACCAATTCAAATGGTAGGTGTGGCGCTGTGTGTGGCGGCAGTGTGTATGTGAGGTAGGGGTAGGGGGTGAGGGGCCAACTTTCACTTTTCACTCGAGTTTCAGAAATAGCTGTGGCCACGTTGTGGCAGCAACAGCAGCAGCAGCAGCAGCTGTGGCACTTGACAGCAACTAACGAATTGCTTGTGCGTGCCTCAGACTTGGAAACGGACACATCTTTCACAGAAACACACACACAGACAAAGATTCACAGACACTTAGACAAGATGGGAAACAAGTTAGCAGCCACTTGGACTAGGCCCTGGTCTGAAGCAGGAGATAGGGTCTGGTTTCCGCTCTTCTCTCTACTCAATTTAAAACTGGCGGAAGTTAATAAAAAGTAAAATCGAATCGTGTCTGCATTTCCCAATCCACTTACGCCGCTCGCTAATTGTGCCCCGAGACAATGATGATGACACTGGGCGGGACTTCCAGCACAAAGTGCAATCTCTAATTGAATCACTTCTGTCCAGCAGCGACTCCATACCCCTTCCAATAGTCCACAGCCTTCAGCCATCAATTGTAATTGAGCTGCAATTTCATTAAGACCTAACAAGGGACCTCGTCCAACAATGCCTCCACAGCTGAATGGAACTGGCTTTAAGCGATTCATCTGGAAAAATCTGGTAAAACTTTTGAATAAAAGTAGTTTCTACTCAAGGAACTATGAAAGTTGACAATTAAGTTAACCACATTCCAAGTTGACCTTTACTATAAACCTTGTTGTACCCTTAGCTTGTGGCTTCCGGCCTTACTCCCCATTCCCCACTACTCGTGTTGCTTTTCTTAGGCAATAGAAATGTTGCTTAATAAGCACAGTTAAACTTGAAACGAAATGCTTTTTACTGACTTTTCACCTCAGCTCACCCCTTGGCCCAATTACGGCTACTTAATTGAGTCATCTTTAACTGGTGTCATTCGGGTCTTTAGAACTATGCTAAAATACTGACCAAAAGCTCTCGCTTTCCGCCTACGGAACAGATCTGCCTCCCCCTCCCCATCTTCCGCCTGCTGCTCCATCATCTCATCTCGTTTTCCATAAACGTATTGACTCTCTGAGTCACTGAAGCGTTCATGTGAAACGTCCAGTTTCTTCATTATACGAATACATGTTTATATATGTTTATATATGTATATATGTATGTGTGTGTGTATATGCATATGTCTCATCTTTTGTTGTGTTGTTGTTGTTGTTGGTGTTGGTGTGCCCATTTCGTTTGGGAAACTCGTGAAAAACAGAAATTAGCTTCAAGCGTCCGCTGCAAGGCAAATTTTGCTTTTGCTTTTGCCTCTGCCGGTTTTCGCTTTGAGGTTTCCATTTTCATGTTTCTGCCACTTTTGCCACTTCTGCCGCTCTCCACTTCTGGCAGATCTTCCACTCGGCCGGGCTCTGCTCTAATTGCAGCACCAGCACCAGCACCAAGCACCAAGGTTGGTAATTAATTTGTGCAATTATCTGAAATTGAATGCCCATTTAGCGGGTCACTACGATCCGATTGGACTAGAGAAGGAGAGTGTATAGATGGAGATTGGGGAATAGAGAGTGTAGCGTGGGTTGAGTTTACTGTTTCATCTATTACCAAGTACCTGTCGGCTCTTACTGAGTATTTCTAACCGGATCTCTTTGGCCTATTTGCAGACGCGGACTGACACCACCACATCGAGTGAAATCCATTTCGATGGCCACATTCACACAGGAGGAGATTGACTTTCTGAAGACGCACGGAAACGAGCTTTGCGCCAAGACGTGGCTGGGCCTCTGGGATCCGAAACGTGCCACACCGCAGCAGGATCAGCGGGAGCTAATGATTGATAAGTATGAACGCAAACGCTACTACTTGGAGCCGGCGAGTCCGCTTAAGTCCCTTGCCAATGCCGTCAATCTGAAATCTACCAGCAATGGTCTGCACAATGGCTACCACACGGGCATCTCGAGCATCTCGAGCAATGGCTATGCTAGCATTCATCTGACTCCGCCCGCCGCCCAGCGCACAGCAGCAAATGGCCTGTCCAAGGCTCCATCCACAACGGCCATTAGCCGGCCGCAGCATCATCATCATCACAATCACAATCAGCAGCAGAATGGCAATCATGACGCCTTCTCCAGCAATCTGGGAGGTCTGGGTCTGGGACTGAGCAGCCTCAACAGTGCTGGCTCCACATCGACGGGCGCCCTATCGGACACGAGCAGCTGCGCCAGCAATGGATTTGCCGGCGAAACAGACTTTGTAGCAGATTTCGGTACGGCGAACATCTTTGATGCCACCTCGGCGCGTTCCACAGGCTCTCCGGCTGTCTCCTCGGCCAGTTCGGTGAGCTCCACAAATGGCTACGCCAAGATACAGCCCATCCGAGCAGCGCATCTCCAGCAGCAGCAACAGAATCTACTCAATGGCAATGGAACAGAGAACTTTGCGGACTTTGAGCACGCGCCCATTTACAATGCAGTTTCAGCTGGTAAGGATCTGAAGGATCTGTCTCTTATAGTTTTTTCTTATAGTTTGTTTTGCAACACACACTCAAACACACACTCACATACACACACGCTCACACACATATACAAGCTCCACGTATTGATCCAGCGTATGATCCGTCATCTTCTTTGGCTTCCAATTCATAGAGCATTCATAGAGCGTGCTTACATACAATATATAGTTGCTCAAGTATATAGATCGCAGATCGCTTAATCCACACCCACCACCACAAGGATAACGATACCATCTATCGATAATTTCTCTGTCTTTCTGCCTCTCTTCGCGTTCTCATTCGTCCTTCCCCTTATGAAAACTCTATACGATGATGTCTTAGCCACGAACTATTCTCACACAGCAGCGTCGCTTCCAGATTGGAGCGGGTGGAGCACGCCTGGTTATATAGATCTATTCGAGAGTGACTTTATGCCACAGCGGCAGGACTCCTCACGGCAACAGCAGCACCCTCAAATACAGCAACAAGAGAAGCAGCAGCAGCAGGAGCTAAAACCATACCATAAACAATCCTATACATCGCTAGTCTCATCCAAGTCATGTTACTCTTCGGGCGGCGATGATCCTGATGATTCTGCCGAAGATTCGTTCATAGAATTGGGCACGTTGTCGTCGACGAACCCGTTTCTGCCTTACCTATTGCAGAGCTCACATTCAGGCACTGCATCCGCCTCCAGCAGCCGTCCGCAGACAGCACCAAGTCACGGAACGAGCTCGCCATTGAGTTCGCCCCTGAGCTGCTCCGAAGATCAGAGCACAACTGTAGAAGAGTATTCAGAATTCGACTCAAATTTAAACATTTTAAATGCCTATTACAATCCTTTCTTTACGTGGAGTAAGTTGATGTCATTTGAGTTCATTTTTTATTCGTTCTTTATTCGTTTTGCCTTGTTGTTGTTGCTCGTATCGTTTGAGTTCCTTGCGTTTGTTGAATCCTTACTTGCATTTGAGAAGAGCTTCAAGAACGATCTGTCTCTCTAATCTGCGTCCATTCGCTTGCAGGCACTACACTACAGAACAGCCAGCTCAGCCAGGCTACTTTGGCGAACAAGAACAGCCCCAAGGCGAACAATGCGCCCAGCGAGGACCGCTATGCGGCGCTCAAGGACCTCGATGAGCAGCTGCGCGAACTGAAGGCCAGCGAAGTGGCTGCCACGGAGGCGCCTACGCCGACTAATGGGAACGCTAACATCGCGGACGCTTTTGGTAGTGGTGAGTGTCACCTGAAGGACTCTTATGGCAAACCAAATTTACAATGTATTTACAGCCAACAACAACAACAACAACAGCACCCACAACAATGTCAATCCCTTCAAGAGTCAACAGCAGTTGCTCATTAACGGCAATGTCAACGGCAACAACAGCCATGTAGTGAATCCATTCCAGGTCAATAACGGCGCACAGCAACAGCAGGCACAGCTCCAGCAGCACCATCTCCAGCACCAGCACCAGCAGCAGGTGCAACAGAATCTCTACGGACAATTGACGCTTATACCAAATGGCTACGGCAACAGCAACAGCAACAGCTCACAGCAGCAGCAGAATGGCCAACAGCTTCTGCAGCAGACAGCAGCAGCGCCACATGCCACCAGCTTCTTCAATTTCAACAATAACGGCTATGCAGTCAGCCAGGGCCTGCCCAATGGTTGTGGCTTTGGGAGCATGCAGCCGGCTCCTCTAATGTCCGGCGGCATCTCTGGCGCCTACAACAATCCCTTCGCAGTAAGTCTCGGCTAAGGGCCACCACCCTCTGCTACCAATCTAAACGGCATGTTTCTTACTCTACAGGCCAGCGGCGGCGCCATGAATACCAACAATCCTTTCTTATGAGGGTCAGACCCGAGCAGGATGAAGCACCAAGAGCAAAATCAAAATCAAGAGCAGCAGCAGCAGCGACTCGCAACTTGGATGAGACGTTGAAGGAGATATCAGATACCAGATACCAGATACCAGATAGAAGGCCGCTGAACAAAGGAAATGTGAACCGAAATTAGTCCATTTTACGAACAATTGCTATAACCTTTAATATACAGATACATCTATATATTTATATATATATATATATATCTATCTATCTATATATGTATATATACATCTATTTATCTATATATATTTATATATATAAATGAATATATATAAATATGTGTATGGTATATATAATATATTAGGCGTATGTACATGTAGGAAGAAACCGCATCCGATTGCATACTGCGGCGTACTCGTATATTCTTTTACAAGCTAACTAAACATATATATATTTATACGGCGGGCAGAAAATAAAGATTTGTATTTACCGTTGCCTTTAGCTATAGTCCGTAGACTTTTTACTAAACAAATCTTCTATACTTGAGCATCAGATTGTCGTGGTTAGCTTAACTTAAACTACATACATGCTATAACTATATATATATTTATATATATTTATACATCCATATATATATATACATATATATATTTAAAACTGAAGAATCTACTAACACTACGCGTACTTGTAAGATATTATATGCATTGGTAGGCTCATCAGTTTCGACTTGCTTCAATTTCGATAACCCTTTTCTTTTATATATCCTGTAATTGTTACTTTAAGTCCTGCATTGTCATCCCATCCGTGTAGCTCTCTTCCAGTTTGTTTTATTTTCTTTTTATTTCGTGTACAACAAAACTCTGAAATCATTTATTGATTGTGTGGCCTTAATATGATTATAATAACAAACGGTTCATTAAATCTACTACCATATAATATAATATCGTCTATATATACATACATATATATATATAAATATATATGTGCTTTTGTACCTAAACTAAATGCTTCTTATTTTAATACTTGTTATTCACATATATTATATATAAAGAAACACACACTTAGAAGGGGTAGCTTGCTCAACACAAAGTTAAAGTTTGTTAAACGCGATGAGAATATATATTTATATATGTACACATCTTTATCATAAAGCACCTTATACTGGATAACAGATGTATAGGTATAGGTAATTCATTCATGAATATTGAATCCTACATAAATGTCCATGTAAGAAGCAAGAATTTTTCCATTTTTAGCCTTAACATGTAAAACATTATCGAAGCCTTAAAAACTATTTAAAATTACGTAAATTTCAATAAAATCCAAGAAAATATATGTACTTTGTTCTTTTGTTCTTTGGTAACCAAACGAATCATGTCTTGGAAAAATCTGCAAGGATATGTCCGCCTAAGAGCTAAATTTACCTGAAAGGACATCCCTTTCGATCCCGTCACTCATTTATTCTTGCAGGTACCTCAAAAGGAAACAGGACTACCGATTGTCATTCAAGGATTTCCAAGAGGCGATCTTTGGTATTTTTTTGTATCATGTCCTTTATAAATCTGCAAGGATTTGGCCGAACTAGAGCTATTTTGTTCTTAAACACCTTAGCCCTGGAAGGTATGCAACAAATACGGCCGCTCACAGGCAACCGTTCATCGTTTGATCCGACCTTAAAACTTAGGCAAAATACCAGGCGAACAGAATCGCAGAAAAGAAACTGACCCGAAAAGATTTTAAGCTTAATCTTTTCCATACTGCCTGAAAGTATGCAATGCATTTAAACTAAACAAGAACTTTAAATTTGATCATTTCCGTTAAATTATTTCTAAAGGAAAAATCGGAATCCTCTTTAACTCAGCCATTTGAAGGATTATTTTGATGAAATTTGGTAATAAAACAGTGAAAAAATTAATGAAACACTGTGTATAATTTATTTAATGTATTTTTATTTTATTCATTTCCGTTTCGGTATAATTTCTAGTTTGTTCTCTTCATTTTAGTACTAGTTGTATTTAGCAATTGTTTAAATTACCATAAATTAATCTTGATTCTGTAATCTTTATCCATTATATATATTAATATATGCATTATTATTAAGAAATTCGCATATGAAATAAAGTCAAAAGTCATTTAAGCCCTAAATGGTTAGTCCAGCCATGACCATTAATGATCTCTGACCAACTCAGCGTCCTATTCCTTTTACCGATTACAGATTACCGATACTCGATCGTCTCCTCTCCTCCTGCTATCTTTTCTCCTTAAGCTAAATCAAAAACGAAACCAATGAGATTATGAAAAAGAAAACGGCAAACAAAATAGTTAAAAACTAAACAAAATTAAAGCTGGAATCGCTGTCTTCTACGCGTAAGAGTACTTCATAAATAATTAAGTAAACTATATAAATATTATGTATATGTTTATGTATATATGTATAAGTGAAGGTGTGCTTAGGTTAGCATTGCATCAACTGTACAGTATGGCTTATATGCTTATATTTATGTATATATATATATATATATATATATATATATATATATATATATATATATATATATATAAGTATATGTTCTACATTATGTCATATAATTTATGTTTAATAGGGTTCCACTCTTATCTGATGGTTCGTACGATGAATATGTTGATAATAATGCGACTGGAACAGCAGTTTGGATATTATTTGTATGGGTATGATTATATCGTATATATGATAATTGAATTTAAATAACAATTGAAAAGGAAACGTAGACGCATGGAATGGGTTCACCCTTTCATCCCGTAATGTCTTAACTTTCCTTTATCAAAAATCGGAATTCAAATTTGGTTCTGTTGGTTATGGTAAGTGGTTTGTGGTTAGAATCCACTCACATATTTACATACTCAAAATCATCGGTATGGGAATCGGATATCGGATATACATATGTGTATATTTATATATATATATATGTTATATATTGTTAACAGACAAACGCACGCACACACATCTACTAATTAGAATCTTTAAAAGCGCTTTTCCTGTGCACAATACTTGATAGGGGACTACAATGAATTTAAATATCATTTTGTATCGTATCATATGGTATGTCATGGTATGGTATGGTAGGTATGGTATGGTATGGTAGGGTATAGTATTTATACATATATAGAGTATGTAATTGTAATGCATGTTGACATTTAGAATTGAATTAAAGAATCCTTTGGTTCTTGGTACTTGTCCTTAGCTAAATTGGCGCACTATTCGAATCATACATAAGTGAGTAGTTTACAAAAAGAGGCGAATGGGAAAAGGGAAGCAATCGAATCGAAGCTAGCCACTGCTCAATTAAGCGTTAATTAGATATTAATTTTACTCGTAATTAATTTTAGTGATAATTTTATAAAAGTACAAAAAAGTCTGATCTTTTGTCTATAACTCTTGGCCGCCCAACTTGAATCGCGCTAATTCGTACCCACAACTGATCGGCGCATAAGTGCGATGCATTATGCAACATGTTGCAAATAAAATATTGGACTACGCGCTTGAACTATGCTCCACACATTATGTTATGCTATGATAGGGTATGGTATGCTATTATGGGTGTACTGTATCGTGTGTGTTGTATGTGGTATTATGGATACTACGATTAATATAATATGCCCTATGGTGAGATACACTGGATCCAAATACATTCGACGACTTTGGCCATTTACGTTCCATTGGCTTTTGGCAATGGTCGCACCAGATACAATTTCTCGCCCTGCTTGTTTGTGTAGATGGGCGCTCTTTGGTAGTGATCGACCAGCTGGTCCAGCGAGTGGAACTTGCGCTGTCCAATGCAGTACATGTTCTGCTCCACGTGCACGCGGAAGTGCTTGTTGCGGCCGGGAGCCTTAAGGGAAACCGAGTAATCGCCCATCTGCAGGAGCACAATCGAAATAAGTTAAATCTATACATATGTATATATATTTATGGCACACTCACATTAGTCTCACTGTCTCTGATGAGGAAGTCACCATCGTGTCCGTGGCCATTGAGCACCGTGTCGCACTGGCTACGAGTAATGGCGCCATAGTACCAGGACTTGCCCGCCAAATTGGGTCGCTCGATGGGCTGGCTGGGCTGCGATGGCTTATTGTTGCCCTCGTTGCGACGCTCCATGGAATCGCCGGCATTGCCACTGTTGTTGCCACCATTGGTGCCCGTGTTGCCATTGCCAGCGTTGCCACTGGTATTGCGATAGGGCGTGGCCAAGTAGTCGTTTAACTCTTGTAAATAATTGCGTGGAACTAAACCGACTTGGCCCTGGTTGTTGCGTGCTTTATACCAATCTGGATCAGAGGCGGGCCTATCGACAATCTCTAGGCGATCGCCCTTCTCGAACGATAGCTCCTGATCATTGTTCGACGTGAAGCTATAGAGTGCCACCTGCATAAAGAGTTGCCGTTAGATTACCAATGTGCTTCGCTTTGGATGAATGGGACTTACCACAATGTCGAGGACGTTCTCAGCCATGGCGTAAGTATGTATCTCACCATCATTATCACAATCTTCGGTTGTGTAGTTGCTGGGAAACCAGCCCACCGAATTGCCGCTCTGACCACGCCACCATCCATCATTTGACTTCTCCAGGATGAGTATGCGTGTGCCCTTTGTGAGTGATAGCTCGTCCGGCTGCTGGGCTTGATAGTTGTATTTGACAATGGCGGTGCCAATAGCCTCGGCCGGATCAGGCGGCAAGCGTCGCGACATGGTTGGGCTCTCGATTTGGCGCGACGGCGAACAATTGGGCAGTGTCTTTGAGCCGGATCCCTTTTTCACCTTCTTCTTGATGCTACAATAGAGATTTAATACGGAGATTAATGATAATCAAATTGGATTACAAATATGGCTTACAAATGGCGGTTAGAGGGGTTAGAGATTTGGTTAGCCCTACTTTGGTTTTAGTGGAGGAGGGTTCAACACTTGACGGGGGCTTTCAGGGCGCAGATCGTGCGGGGTCTTTATTTGTCAAGAGATTCGTTCTACTCAAAAATAGGAACAAATGAAATAAATGAAAACAAATTTTTGTTACAAAATACAAAAGCCGAAAGCGGTTGAAAATTAATTACAATATACAATACAGAATACATAATATATAATATAGAATATGAACTATGAAATATATAATGTGGAATCTAGAATATATGGAATAGATAATCAAAAGCAAAAGGAGGCAAGGAAACAAATTCGACATTTTTGAGTGATCTTTTTTCTGCTGAAATCAGAACAAAAAGAATACTTAATTTTTAGTGAGATTCGATTCTATATAGACACTTGGATTTGGGCAAGTGAATGATGCTACGAGGTGGAACAACTGCAACCGGGGGAACGCACCTGTCGAAGAGTGAAGTCTTCTCTTTCTTTACATAGTTGCTGGGCACATAGCCGGATTGATTGCGACTGTTCTGGACACGCCACCAGTGTTTGGTGTCGTCCATAAGCAGATAGCGCTCATTCTTGCGCAGATCCAGCTCCTGGGCGCCTTGTGCTGCATAATCGTATTTGGCTACTACGTAGCAAACGTCTTCTTGAGATTTTCCTGTAATCAATAAGAGAAGGACGTCAGTCGAAGACGATTCAAAGCGGGGATTCAATCATTGTGAACTTACCGTGCTTCATGTTGCCCGCCATTGATTGTGGTCCAGCGTTGCCAGCGGCGCTGCAACTGGAGTTACCGCTGCTGCTGCCGTTGCTGTAGTCTATCGGCGCCGGACAGCCGCTGCTCGATGGCGCTGCCTGCCCGAAGGTCACACTTTTATGCTGGGCACTGCAGCTGGAGGCCGTTGACGGATTTCGATGATGCTGCTGTGGCTGCTGCTGCTGCTGCTGAGACAGCGATGAGTGACGCTGATGATGGACAGGAGAACCAGGTGCCAAGTGACGATAGCTCTGATAGTTCTGATGCTGCGGCAGCTGTGGTGGATACTGCTGCGAGCCAGTTGTACTGCCAGAGGAATTGGGGATGTTGCGCGCGAATCGCTGTGGGTATTCCAACATTCCACTGTCGGCTCCTCAATGGCTTGAGAAGCGCTCCTATGCTGCTGCTGCTGCTGCTCCTCCTCCTTGGAGACTTGCCGTTGCAGGTGGCGGGCCAGATGCGGGCAACTGCTTGTGATTCAATTGTTCTTCTATTTCAAAATTTGCAATGGCAACAACAACGACAACAACTAAAACAACGACAACAACAACAACAGCAGAAGCAGAAGCAGCAAAAGCAAACAACAACAACGGGATTTTTGATGTCTGTGTCAGTGTTAAGATTGATCTTGATGTTTCAGGTTGAGAAGCAAATGGTTCTATTGATGCTAATAATAATAATGATTATGTTGTTTCTGTGTTAGTTTGTTGCGCGTCTCTACGCTGAGTGCTGGTGGTGATGGTGCTGGTATTGTTGATGTTGATCTTGATCTTGGTGCTGAGCTTGATGTTGCATGTTGCCCCCCTCTTGCCAATGCATACTTCAGCTGCTTTGTGACGCAAATAAAATAACGTTTACGAATGCGGCGAATGCAAATGAAGATGTGAAAGAGAAATGTTTAAAATAAAGAATATATGATGAATAAGAGCAAGAAGAAAGATGTAAACAATAATATTAAAAATACAAATCAAAGAAGCATTTGCGATAAAGCCACTATTAAATGTACATATAATATATAGAAAATAAATTATGGTAAATATAAAGAATAAAAAATACGGGTTTTCGGGCAGGGATGTGAGGGATTTTATGACTATGATGATGGATGGATGGATGCATTGTGACGAAATAGCTAGCTGCTTGCCCCAAAAGTTGCTCAGCGAGTGAAAGTTGCCTCCCCCTTCCTCTTCCCATTACGATGCCACCTCCCCACATACACACACACACATACACACACAAATACACACTGCACACATGCAGCGAGAAATTGGGGCAGAGAGCAAGGCTTTGATTGAAACCAGTAATTGAATTCAATAAAAACAACATGAATTGAACGTTTTCAATGGAGGACGAATGCCTCACGATTTAATTGATAAGCTTCGAGAGAATAAGAGAGGCTGGTCCGTAGAATCGATATCACTGATTTACGTTTCTGGCTTTACTCAAAATACCATTTCCAATGTGCTACTTAACTGAGATTTAGGCTGCGGCTGGCCCAATCAACCATATCGACCAAGCGACCAATCTGCCAACCAGACCGCTGAGTCACGAACCGGAATTTGAATTTGAATTGGATTGGGTTTCTCGGCTTCGTCGAACTGGGTAACATTACTTGCCTTGGCTTTAAGTCTCGATAAGTGGACCAGTGCGAAAGGTAGACAGACAAGAATCTTGGATAGTGGTGCAAAAGGGGCCGAGGGCAATACATTTACGTAATGACCACCAGGTGAGACACATAATGACCAGAGTCAGACCTCAGCGTAAGGGAGCTGAAGGCACTTTGAGGTTGTTGGCCAAGTAAAATCAAAGTCAATGTCAACAGCCAAAAGGTCACAAAGCTGGTCAATACAAATTAAAGATCAATAATTATACCGAACCAAAAGACCAGAGAAGACAAAAACACTGTGGTACAAGCTCTTTAGCCCGGGCTTTGTGATTTCACTTTTGCCTTCATCTTCCCTGTCCTCCCTCAATCCCTTCTAGCGATATGTGAGACATGGCCAGCCATATGTGGTGAGTTGAAGGTCGCCAGCTCTGCGGCTTAATTAACAAGAGACCGCAAAATACTCACGTTACTCATAGACCATTTGCTTGTTATGAGAATGTTGTCATCAGCGATAAGAAATTGTCGTTGTTTGTTGGAGAAAAAAAAAAAACAAAAAACAAACAAAGCAAGGGAAAAGGTGAAACATTTGCTATCGGGTTGCTAGAGTGAAGGCGAAAGTAGTTTGAGACAAAATGTGATTCTTTCTACCGCATCCAATGCAGCTAATGTTTCCATACAATCGTTTATTTTCACTTGCTGTCCGGCCCCGGGAGAAAGCTCAGCCTTATGACAATAAAAGAATCACCCAGAATGTTAATACCCGTTAAGTTATACATATTCTAATAAGATCTAAGTGAAAGCTTCAGAACATAAAGACAGTTTATATGAACAATCAGTATCTATCCCTTAGCAATCGCTGTATCTATAATCCAATCTGTGAGCAGGTAAACTGTGGAACTGTGGAGCAAGGCCACCAGCCGAGGCAAAAACATTGAAACGCTTGGATGGTTTCTGTTTATGGCCATTGAACTATACGAGTAGCTGCCTCCGACTATATTCAACTATATTGTCACATCTCGTTTCTGCTTGTTACGGGCAAGACATTGCCAAGGTAGCGCCTATTTCTTTAATTGCTTTGTTTGTGTTTATTTTTTATTTTTCATGTTTTATGTTGCGTTCCGGAGACAGTTCATCAAAGAGAAATTTTTGAAAGAGTTGCACGTGCTCGACGGTGAGCTGAACTGGGCTGAGCTGAACTGAACTGAACTGAACTGAACTAAACTGTTGCCCACAAGTTTATGAGGCGGAAAGTTGTTTCTCATGAGCTTTTGAGGGATGCTCAACGGGGCCATCTATGTTCCACGGAGAGGATTGTTCGTTCCATTCAACGAACTAAGACGCAGCGACCATATCAAGAAACATTTAAAATGACCCTAAACTTATTGAAACAAATTCAAAAACAAAGCACAGCACAAATTTTTCTTGTTTAGTCGTTTTCGTGCAGATGGTAGAGGGAGAGGGGTAAGGGGAGGAGTAGGAGCGACAAGCTCTTAAATCACGGAAAATGGAACGGTGAAATGCAATAAAAACTAGACGATGAGGAAGGCAGAGGGTACGGGGTGCTATGTTATCTGTTGGCGTATGAACCATAAGGGCAGCTAAAACCAACAAAAAGAACTGGAGAATAGGGAGCCAAACTATAAACATCCACATATATACGGACAGACATATATGTGTTTTTGTATGCACACAGCATTGTGTATGTGCTCGTATATTATGTGGACAGTCTATCAGAGGAATAAAGCATAGAACGGAACTGAATTTAGTGCATTGGAGTTGATTTAGATATTTGTTGTTTATTTTGGAGTGGATTCTGAGTGAGTGGAAGGCTGTGTTATGTGGGCTGTGGCTTGAACTGCGCCCCGAAGTGAACTGCGCATATTTATCATGATGCTCGGTGAATGGTGGTTGATTGCAGGCACAGGGGGCGGAATATGGGTGAAATACAAAGATTCACGGGCGGTGTTGCAACCGACCATAGTTACCAAAATCTGAAAAGAAAGCCCACTGCGAGAGCGACAGGCCAGCAGAGGACAAAAATGAAGAAGTGAGCGGCGTGAGAAAAGAGAGCGTGAGAGTGCTGTTTGGGGGTTGCTTTTGGGCACGACACCCACCACAGTGAGAGAGAGTGAGAGAGGAAGATGAAATGGAGGAGAGAGCAGTAGATAGGCAAATTCGTATACTGCTTTAACACCTTCATATGTGTGTTGTCCTGGAAGAGTACCGTTGTCTGGTGGTGAACAGCAATCGTATCAGCACAGTTGGTTATCGATGATGCGTGAGAGGTAAGTAAAAGCAAACATAACAAATGAGAGCGGAGTTAAGAGCGAGTGAGGGATAAAGAGAGACAGATGGAGAGAGCGAGACACAAAACAGGAGCTAAACAGGAGCAGCCGTATATTTTGTGTGTACCTACCGGAGACGAAAGTTTTGGCGAAGGCGACGGCGACGGCGATGACGACGGCAACTCCTAGCAGCAGCCAACGGCCCCAGCCCTTTGTGAAGCAGAAGCACTCATGTAAAAAATGCACTTTCTTCACTTGGCTGCCAACAATATTCCTATGTTCCAGGCGTTTGCCAAAGTGTATTGCACTTTACACACGTTCACAATATTAATTATTACTTAAATGAGCATTATGTGTACATCTGCTCGTATGTGTGTGCGAGTGTGTAGTTTATGCTATGGCTAATTGAAAATCGCACGAAACAGACGTTTATCTTTAAATTGTACACTTTTCGAAACAGGTTAATGACGCAACCGCACTCTGGTGCACTTAATAAAAGCAATATGATACTTTTTACGCAATAATTTGCGTTTAATTAATTATTTCTTAGCAATTTTACCGGAGCAACTTCTTCGTCGCTCTCTACAATTTCGATAATATTAATGTGTCGCCCACATCGATATATTCGTTCCTATCGATACGAATAATTAAATAAACAGCTGTGCCATCGATATTTTTTTGTTTTAGCGATGAACACAGAAATATTCGAGAATTCATATATCGGTATTTAATTAGAGAAAACAAATATTTCAAATTTTATGTTTATTCGAATGTTTGAAAACACTAAAAATAAAAAGATTTCAATTGACGAAAACCTAAAGTAATACTACGTTGATTCAACTTAACCAATCTAGAAAGGAGTCCTGTAGATGTGATATATGTGTGCATGAAAAGTCAGCACACATTTTTGTACTGCTCTACAATGCAATTAATTATTTCATATAAATGTGGTTCGTCCTACTACTGCCACCTAAAACGAATGCAACAATTACGCATCAATTTGAATTCAAAAGTACCGCGAAGCCTTTCTTCAAAACAGATTTATCGATTCTAGATTAGCATCGATGAGTTATGCACAAAACTATTACAATGGTATCGATGCTTTGAGCATGTTTTTTAAAAGAATACAAAGTAAAACAAAAACTGATATATTAAGTAAATAGTTAAGGATGTTGCATAGTGTAAAAGCAGGGGCTCCTCGGATGGTCCGTCAATATACTGCGAAATCGATCCGCAGCGTTTTGTCCCAGGACAAGAATAAAATAAAAAGTAAGAAATATAATTTCCGCTAAGTGTGGTGTTAATTAACTTTCCTTTCAGATTTTGAACCAAAAGTTTCTGATACTCATGTAAATCGCGTTTATGTGTGGGGCTTCCAGGAAACTGGTGCCCTCGGAAACCAAACAAACGTAAAAAAGGCACAGGAACGATACACAGAAATGGTACATCATCCAACACGGCTGCAGTTTTCCAACAACAATGACATAACGGATGTGGCAGCCGGCTATGGTTTTACAGCTTATGGTGTTAAGCGTTCAGACGGGGAGACATTGTTTGGCAGCGGACTCAACACAGACTCGCAGATAGGCCTCCAAGTAAAAGGCGATGTTAAGGATCCCGTCAATCTAGATATTATCATATACCCCACAGCGATTAAGTTGCCACGCGTTGAAGGTGAGACTGACGCGGACATGGAAGTGCGCAGCATGTCTGCAGGTAGAGCCCATCTTGTCGTGGTCACGCGGAACGGCACGGTTTTCACAATGGGCAATAATTCGTACGGCCAGTGTGGCCGTCCCATAATCGAGGAAGAGCGTTACAGTAGAAGTGCAGTTATACACAGAATCCCACAGGTGGATATATGTGGCGAGCAGGATGAAATCTTGTCGGTAGAGTGCGGGCAGGATCACACCATGTTCCTCACAAAACTTGGGCGCGTTTATAGTTGCGGTTGGGGTGCAGATGGTCAGACGGGGCAAGGCACATACCACACAGGAGGAGAAATAACTCTTGTTGCCGGAGATATCGAAAAAGAACGTATTGTGCACATTGCATCTGCTTCAGATTGTGTGTTAGCTGTGAACGAGCATGGCGACGTGTTTGGCTGGGGAAACTCAGAGTACGGTCAGTTGGATGATTCCACTGAAGAGCCTGAGATGCAGATTAACATACCCAGAGCCCTTAAGCTGACAAAAGGTATTGGAAAAGTAAAGGAGGTGGCGGCGGGGGGTTCGTTTTGCATGGCTCTCAATGATCAGGGTCTGGTTTACACCTGGGGTTATGGCATCTTGGGCTTTGGACCAAACGTAGAGCAGACTTCAAAGCCACAACATCTTTTGCCGCCGCTCTTTGGCCGCAATGATTTCAGCAATGCGACGACAGTGGTGTCCATCGGTTGCGGTGTCTTCCACATGGGCGCCGTCAATTCCGATGGCGATCTCTTTATGTGGGGAAAAAATCGATTCGGTCACCTAGGCCTAGGGCACAAAAAGGATCAATTCTTTCCCTTCAAAACTGCGGTCAATGGAAAGGTGAAGAAAGTCGCTTACGGCGTAGATCATACCATAGCTCTCTGTCAACCCCATGTATAAATAAAGAGAAACCAAAGAATTGTTTAAAGATCACAAATTCGCGTTTTAATACATTTAAATCGATTAAAGAACATTTAGATTAATTTGTTTGTCTGATATTGTTGCTGTTGTTGTTAATAATTTTCATATTTAAATGTAAATAGCGGTTCCATTTTTGTTCTATAATTAATTGTTAGCACGCATATGCAGTTATAGATATAAAGTTAAGATATATATATATGTATAATATAAAATATGTACTTGGAATTCAATGCAGTGTATTTGTGTATGTGTATTTATATGTATTAACTGGTTGGGATTGGTTTAGCTTCCCTAACATCATATACAATAGAAAGTTGTACGAGTTCCCAAGCCTCACATAAACTATCCAAGACCTTAACCTTATTCATTCCTCTTTCAAAGATACTATTCGCACTCGCTTTCAGTATTTGTCACAATTTCGTCAATCGCATTTGATTGCTTTCTAGGTACATTTCATTATAGGGTATATATGATATATGTTTCGCTATTTTTACGGAGCTCAGTAGGCGCCCTCCGAACAGTAGGCGGAGAAAGCACCTCCTGAGCCGCTTGGCCAATACAATAATTGTCATACATGTCATGGTTAAGAATAAGCATAATTTTTCAACTACGAACTACAAAATGAGGACGTCTACGGATCATCATAATATTGTAAATACATACAGAAATCAATACTATTTGTTTTTGTTGTCTTTGTCTTTGTTTTCGTTTTTGTTTTTGTTATATTCGTATGTTATTGATTTAAAACATTAATGGTGCAAGTGCAACCGAACTATTCAAGCCACTGTTTGCTGTTGGGCCTGGGCTTCATTCGCCTCATAGGCATCTACCTCGGCAATATTAGCCAAGTCGTACTCAATCACGCCCTTGCCCATAAAAGCAGCATACTTTCCGGCATCTGGTAGAGGATCAGCCGAGCGTTTAGCAACTGCAAGCAAAGCAATCATATTAGATAGAGAATAATAGATCAAATAAATATATAAATTCGTGTACTAACCACCCGAGATGAACTTCTCCATCATGTAGACCTTCATATCAAAGCACTCGTTGGCAATGCGCTCAGAGATGAGTGACAGGTCAGTAATGCGTGGCGTGATAACGCGCATATTGCGGCGCACGCGCTCCGTATCGATGTTGTAGTAGCCGGTGCCCATCTTCTCCATCAGATCAAGAAAGCTGCTTGGGGAAGGGTAGTCTCACGATCCAGAGGCATTATGAAGCAACGGTTAGTGGTGGTATCAATGATAGCCGATTGGTTCTCCTTAAAATCATGCATGAAGCGACCGCGGCGTCCGTCTTTGAAGTCGGGTACGTCGATCTTAGCATAACCATCATCATCAGTGCTGCTATCCATCTCGATCTCCTCGCGGAAAAAGTTATCATTGACAAGATCATCGAAATGCTTTCCTCCGCTGATACCCGGGCTTGCGCCGGTCATCTGCGGCAACAACGAGCGCCAGTTTAGGGAAAAGATATCATCGTTACGTGCATAGACACGTGGCAGCTCAACTGAGTCTTCGGCATACGGAATATCGCAGAGGGCATGGTAGCGCATGTTAGTATGATTCGGCGAGTACAGCCTGTAAAGTGTCCAGCCTCCTAGCACGCCCATTAACATTACAATCACTGTGATCAGGAACAGCAAAAAGGACTTCAGACAGTCATACTGCGGTTTGACCATGAACACCATCGACTCCGAGTCCACATCGCTAAGCGCTCCTTTAGACTGTGGGTGCAACAACAACTCTTCAGTATAAACAATAAAACGCCTCCCCCTAAACATCCAATAACAAATACTTATGACTAATGATAATTGTTAACTCTGCACATTCTGAGGCCCCTTCTTATCGCATTGTTCAAGTGTGTTTTATTATACAGCACGAACGATCGTTCGTTCTAATTGTGGAAACTTGACTGAAATATACCCTGTAAACATGGAAGTGGGTCGGATAGTACACAATTATATGTGGTAAACAACAAGATTAGCTGTACCTTGAAGATATTCTGAATATATGTAGGTCCTATAAATAGCATATAAAATAACTTTTGAATTTCTAGCGCGATTATTTTGCAATTGTCTATTATATATGAAGATAATGCTAGAAACATCCTATATGATATATCGCAAGTCTCAGTCTGGAATGGCAGTTTGGAATTACGTCCCTATATTTGTATATTTGTACATCTCAAAGAAACCCGTTTTTAACTGTTTTACGAGTATAGGTGGCATATATATGCATATAGTATTCGCTCTTCATTCTTGATATTGTTTTGAATATTATTTATATTTTGAAGTCAAAGTCAACGAAAACTAATAATCATCTATATATGAAGGGACGTGTATATGCATATGACTTACAGAACGTACAAATTCAAGCTCTACTCTATGATAATTCACCCGAATTCCCCAGAAATACCGAGCTAGGCATGCATAAACCGTGTGCGGGCGCGTATGTGTATCTCTGTGTATGTGTTTGCGAACTTATCGGTTATGAGCAAAGTGCAGAATATCTAGTTTCTGTGCTATGCAGAAACGCAATTGAAGAGGAAAACAAAGACGAAAAAGTGCATATGATACATATATATATATATGATACCTATATATATATAATATATGTTATATATGTATACATATGCAATAGCATATGTACGTAGGGTCTCTGGAAGTGTATCACTGGAAAAAGCAAGTAACCCCAAATGAATAATAAAGAGTTATTAAATAAAGAAGAGGAGAGGTACATATATGTATACGGAAAGGGACTAGAAATTCGGCTGTTGGCTGACGATGTCAGGGTGGCCTCAAAACGAGCAAAGGAAAGAGTGCAAGGACACTGGGAATTCCAGCATGGAAAAATCGATAGATATGCATGCTGCTGAAACACACACAACGAAAAATTCCACTGTAACAGACGAATGCTCACCCGCCCCCACACATACACAATCTTTTATACACATATACATATTAAGTTACATACACACACTTCACACACACAGAAACATAAGCGAATGCGAATGAAAACGAAACTTGTAGCGCTATGTGCACGAAGGGCACAGGATATTTTGAGGGGTGGGAGGGAGAGAGAAAGCTCCGCAAGGACAAGCATGATTGCGCAAAAAGGTGTCTTATGCTCAACTTACACTGATTAGCGAGCCATGATGCATCATGGCCTCGTCGTTGAGATGCAAAGGCAGCGGTACCTTTTCCAAATCCTTTTTTTCACCTGTTAATTTAGCTAGAATCGTCATTGTCGCGATTTTTTTTAAAATAGTTGTGTACTCTGATCGGAGTTATTTAACAATTTTGCTTTAAATTTGGATTAAAACTATTGTCGAGTTGACCGAAAAAAGCCTAGAGTTTTATGAAATTCTACACCTGTGATGTGTGTTTACTCTTCAATTATTTTTTCACTTTGTTTTCGTGTGCGCAGCAAACTGCGTCGCAGTTACATATCGATATGTTTTTACTTGGTTGCAGCAGCTCGCAACAGCATTATTGAGCTAGTTATCGACTGCAACAGAGTTAAGTTGGTTATCGGCAGTAAGAACGGTATTGAATCAACTATTTTTATGTTTTATTAACCTTTATTGTATCATTATAATAACTACCAAATGAAGTACATCCTATTTTAGAGAGAATAAAAGACATTACAGCAGTTCAGTCAAAAATTTTAAATTTATGTGGGAACGACTCATACTAGACTTATCGATAAGTCGTATGAAATAGTCGAAGAAGTGCATGACAGACAAGATATGATGGTTTGACGAAAGAAAGTTTTACTCTGTATTACAAATAACTGAAAACTTAGATGTACATGGTGTGTCGAAGGCTTAGCACTACTTATGACTATGTTGGTTTGAGAGAAAGGCCAGATGACCCTTGGGACATTTGTTTGCGTAGTGGCCTTTGTGTCCGCATTTGTAGCAGGTAATCTCCTCCAGCGGCGTCGGGACTTTTATAAACGCTGGTGGGGGATGGTTAAGAGCACCCTCTTCATTATTCTCTGCACCATGGTCCATGGCGTTAATGTTGTTGCGATGGTCTACGGTGCCTACATACTGTTTGCATGAGTTTGCCTTGTGTCCGAGTTCGCCGCAGTAGTGACACGTAGGAAGCTTTTTATGTAACTGATCCTTGCTGAGTTCGGCCAAAGGCGGTAGTTCGAACCGCGGGTGCATGTGTTTGCAGTTTGGTCCCTCCGGACAGAAGCCGGCAAGATAGTTCATGCAGAGCACACGTCGCAGATGCTGATGCCGGCAGTGTGGCCCGTGACGGCAGAAGCCACGCTTATACCAGGGACAGTCTTTCACTTTACTCTGTGGATCGATGTGCAGAAAGGGGCACTCCTTGTTATGGCAGGCATTGAATCGTGAGTAGAAGTAGCACTCCGGCATCTTTGTCATGTCGTACTCGTGCAGAAACTCGCACTGGTCGCCCTTCTTGCAGAGACCGCGTAGCCAGTGCTTGCAGACGATGGTGCGATCCCCACGTATGTGCCGAAAAGGGCAGGCACTGCCTTTGTCACATTCCTGACCATTTCTTGTGATGAAGTTGCAGACAGCGGCAATAGATTTGTCCATTCCATAGAAAGGTAGCGGTATGGCCCCCACCTGCTCAATAAGGTCCCTCTCCGCCTTAAATTGCAGACTGTTCACGTTGGCCAAAAGTATGTCCATGACGATGCAATCCTTTTTCTATAAACAATAAATAAAATAGCGCGTTGTTTCTGATCTGTTTGTTGTGTGTGTTATTTTTTTTTTGCACAACACACGCTGAAGCATTGATATCTGAATTCCGATAATTATTGTATATCGATATTTTAAGTAGTTAGGCAAGTATGCAGGTTATGCAGAAGAAACGAAATATTACCGTACATATTTTAATCTTAACATTTGTAACATAATTTAAAATTTAAATAATAAATTTTTGAAATTTATTACCAATTACCACACATGTTTGCATTAAATATGGAACGAAAAATAAAAAAAACGTATCAGTATGATGACGCTCATCTATTGGTTTAATTGTTTCTTGTTTAACAGCGTACTAGCCATTGCCATTTGTTTACGCGATGTCGTTGATGCAGTATATAGAGCATTCAGTTAGAAAGGGGGGTTAATAACTGTTACGGCAATAATTGGGCACATGTAAATTATGTGAGACACCACGCCTGTGAAAGAGTTTTTCTTATACCGCCCGCCGCCAGCTCGACATGTTGCCCACATACGAGCCCTTAAACAAGCCCAAGAAAGTTATTTTCCGAATACCATTTGCCAAGCTGGCGGTTATCGCTGTTAGCCTTCCACTAGGAGCCTTCTTTTTCTGCGTGGTTTGGTCCCTTACTTTTGACTTTGTGCGTTCCACGTTCACACACTGTGACGTCGCTAACTACTTGCCATCAGTGTCTGCTGCAATAGGCAACTACGAGCCGCAAAAGACGGTATGGCGTCTGTCTATCATCTTACACTTACCTCTGCGCCTGGCGGTGGCGAAAATATATTGGGACTACTACAGGGAAAACATAAAACGCAATCGCCGCATGTTTGGTATTTTAGCGTGTATGCTTAATGTTATTGAAGACTTTGCGCTCTTCTGCCTATCGCTGTGGACGTCGGCGGATAACTATGAGATCCATCGAAATTCGTTTGTGGTATTCATAGCATGCAGTGAGTGTTATATGTTGATCTCCTACCTGCTGAACAGGAATGCGCGCAAGTTTGGGCTACTGCCGCGTGAGGAAAAGTCGCTGAAATTTAAACGGAACCTCTTTTTTATTAATGTGTTGGCATTTGGCTTGGCCGGCTACTGCTTTATGCGTCACAATGCTCGCTGTGAATCCGGAGGTAAGAATTTTGTACACATTCCCTATAAAGCCACTAATGACAACCACTTTCCTATCCACAGTTTACACTTTCTTCGCTCTCTTTGAGTACATCGTGGTGCTCACAAATATGGGTTTCCATATGACGGCCTATTGGGACTTTTACGCTTTAAACATTGTTATTGACGCCAAGAATGGTCTCAATTTCGTGCACCAAACTTAGTTTCACGTCCACATTCGAGTTCGACTCCGGAGTATTTTGTACATATGCGGTATCAGCTTAAGCTCAAAGTTTACTTAATTTTTAACCCAAAAGCAACTTAAGGAATTTTAAATAACACAGTCAGTTTATAAAATATCAAAGCTTTTATTTAATATCTATAGTTATTTAAGATAAGATATGCATGACTGAGGCTATGGCAGATGTCGTAAAGCTACTACCATTGTCTGTCAGGGACCGAACTATAAGTTCGTCAATATCTCGAATCTCTGTGGCAAGACTGCTGCTTCTTGGATTTGCGATTCCGCCCATTGGACAGGCCTATTTTATTCTTATGACTTTGGCCACGGACTTTGAGGACTCCACGTACACACATTGTGAAGTGTTCAACTTTCTTCCGTCCCTATCGGCAGTGGCAAACTCGCAACAGTCCGGTTGGAAACTTGTCACGTGGGTGCACTTACCTTTTCGTCCGCTACTCGCATGGCTTTACTGGCGGTATTTCCGTCGTATACTCCGACGTCCAGCCCGCCTATTAAGTTGGCTGATTCTGTGCTTTATAATATATGACAGTGTCAACACTGTCGTGCTAGCTCTGGGGGCACACATTTCCGGAGCAATGACGGTTCATGTGGCAACAGCTCTTTCAGTATGGATATCCGGTTGTGGCTATATAACTACATCCTTCATCTCCTACAAACGCTACCGACGTGATCCCATGGAGCCGCATGAGCAGCTGTCTTATCTTCTAAAGCGCAAGTTGATTTTTACTTACTACAGCACAATATTGATCATGTGGTGCTGCTATCTGGTCCACAGAATATTTTGCCTTCCATTAGGTAAGTGAGCTCACATTATACAGAGGTTTTGTATATTCTTTATTTTGCAGTTTATTCCTTGTTCTCCATTTGCGAGTACATTGTGTGCTGGTCTTTCATGGGTTATCTTTTAACCTCATATCTTGACTTCTATCCGGTTTGTCTTTGCCATAATCCACAGCTTGGATACTTTCTTACTGATTTTTAACAACTGTTTTCAAATTTAAATTGTTTTATTATTAACTCAAACAATAATACAGCTTTCTGGGGAGTACACCAAGAACTATTCTGAGTTCGGGATTCGGGAACGGGCTGTTAGGGATCGAGTTTGTTTAATGCGCCTTTTGAAGATAACTATGTTTCATAGATGCGCACTAAATCATCAACGGTAATGGGATAGTTGGTTACGGGGCAGGTGCCGTGTTCCTTTAGGTGTGTTACGATACATTTCCAGCAGTAGACGTACCCGGACACGGCACACGCCGTCGGTGTTTGCAGCACCAGCAAGCAAACTGGACACTCGCCGTTCTTTGGAAGAGTTTTTTTCAGTTCTTTGGATAATTCGGACTCCTGCATGGCCTTAGGATTTTGTAGCGTGCCGCCTACTTTACGACGCTGATCATTTGAGTACCACCACTGTATAAACTGCAGGAAAAAGGCTAGCACCTCAAGCGCTTTCAAAAATAAAAATGTCCATTTATCCTCCTTCGGGGGTTCACTGGGATATCGTAGCGTGAGATGCAGTGCACGGAACAGTGGCGAATGACTGGACGCATATTTGACTAAGTATAGGAATGTGTGTACTGCTTTGGAGGCATTGTATACGTGAAACAGATTAATGAGATGCGACTCCCAGGCGTAGGTGTCATCGTGCCGAGCACTTCGAGACCTCAGCTTACGTTCAATGTAGGGCAGGAAAGTCAACAGAGTGGCAGATGTGAACTGTTTTTGGCGAGTAAGTAGTTCTCCAGTTGAGGACGCTGTTCGCTGTAGTCCATAAAAACTTTCTCCAAAAGAAGAAGCGCGTTTGCGCAAATATAAATACTGTAGAATCCATGTTACAACCGGTGACAGTTCCTCTCGAACTCGAAGGTTGCCCCAAAGCTTAAAGTCCAATCGCAGGCCAAAGTAGTTGAAAACTTTGCTCAGAGCTGGATAGATAAGATTATCCAAGGTCTCAGCGGCCGATATTTCAAATATCGAAGGTACATTCTGAAGATTCTGGCGTACGTTTGCAGCCTCCGCCATTTTACAGACAGTCTTTTAACTGCCTGTGGTTACCTTTTACTTTTTAGCAAGTTTGGAATGCAACAGTTGTCCGCAGAGCTCCAGACCACTAGACTGTCACTCATGTATCGATCGACCGCCACAATCCATCGAGCGCGCGTATACACGATAATTACGATATATCGAAAATATACAATAGCATATCGCTGAAATCAGCTGCTAAGAATTACAATACCCTTTGTTCATTACCATGATTTATATGCATGTATAGCAGTGTGTAAAAAAAAGATTCGAATCTTGCCCCACAGGGTATATATTTTATAATTTTGATCAGGCGAGTCAGATGTCTGTTAGTATGTATGTGAATGCAACTATGAGTTAGAGTACTCATGATTTGCATAGGGTATTTGTAGGTCGCTTATTTCGGTATAAAGTATTAATAATATATCGACCGCAGAAACCAGCTGTTTGTCAATTGTTTTTAAAATAATTCCTCTCATACGGCTGCGCGACTGCAACAAAATTTTAATAAATACATAAAAACTGAAACTTAACTGATAGAACATAATGAAAACGTCGGGCGGTGGCTCGTCGGAGGAGCCGACCAAACCGTCGGGGGCAAAAAATAGCAGAAAGACAACAAAATCGCGTTCCAAGAATGCGAAAGTGGAAGCTGTCGGCAAAACAACAGCCGCTGCTCCGAATGTACCCGTTCCGGTAGTACCAAGTTTGCCAGCCACGCCCACGCACTTAAATATAACAGCAACGCCTACGACGCCGACAACTAGCTTACCCAACTACAATCTCTTGGACGCTTCCTTTGCCGTGGCCGGTCATAGCCAAGGAGTTGGTCAGGACGCGGCAAACAATATCAGCAAAGTTGTAAGTGAACTTGATGTTAAATGAGCATTGTTATAGTGTTTACCTAAACAAAACTAACCTTCCAGGGTCAGAACAAGAACTATGCTGGCTTTGACCAGCGCACCATCAAGATATTTTGGGAGCAGCATGACCAAACAGATGTGGAACTCTCACAGGATGTCTGCGCGCGCCTGGCTGAAGATGCATCCTACAAAGTTTGGGAGCTTATTAATGTTTGTGTAATGTGATTCACTGTTTGGGCTTGGGCTTAATCTTAACTAATTTCACAGAATGTAAAGGTTTATTCCCGTCACTCGGGAGGTGTAGTTACCTATGATCTAGTCAACGAGGTGCTGAAGGATGCAGATGTACCGCCAATGCTGGGTGCCATGGACAGCGATTGGGACTGTATTGACTATGATGGTAGCTACTTTTTCCACTCGGACAAGATTTTTGAGCTGCGTGATGAGTTCCAAAAGGAAATTTCGCTCTCAATACCACACGATATGGACTTCAATTGCACCTGCCCAGTGGAGGATAAAAATGCTGATCAGCTCAAGCACTATGTGCAGACTCTTGTGACTGGTAAGTGTTGGTCATTATCAACGACTGCGCCTTCTCAATACTTTCTTCTAATTGGCAGCTGCTGTGTTTGGTGATAGCAGGGCTCGGACCATGGCCACTTCGCAGGCTTTTCAAACGCCAATAATGGGTACCTGCTACCGCGTCATAATCAGCAAGATGTTGCAGCTGCTCGCCTTTAGGCAACACGATCAATTGAGCCAACGCTGCTGGCGGCTGCTGCGCGCCTGTAATTACAATGCACAGGCAAACCACATTAACTGCCGGACAGAGTACCTTCACTTGGCTGAGGTATTGGTTAGTCAGCTGATGGCGCCTTTTGAGACGATAAAGGTACCCGAAAGGAGGCCACAGTCCCAATGTGCACAAGTCAAAATGGAGCTCGATGAGCAACTTAAACTAGAACCTGGGTTGTCTACTAGTTCTCACGGTGAACAGTATTCCAATCAGGGTGTAGACTTGCAAAATCAACAAATACAGCAACAACAAGAAAATCAACAACAACAAGAACAGCAGCAACAACAAGAACAGCAGCCGGTACCAGAAATTACATTTACTAATGCTTCCCAGGAGCACACCATTTACAATCTTCAGCAGGATGATGACAGCCATGACGCCGCCGAGCAACAGGTACAGCAAGAGACTCAGCAACTGTCCAGCTACTTTGCCAGTCCTGTGGGCAATTTCTTTGTGGACGAGCTGTGTGAGACGATTGGCCAACTGGCAGCACAAAGCGGCTACTTCCATGCAGAGTGTCTCTTCCTGATTAATCGACGCCTAGCCAGATTCTTTGAGGGTCGTGAGGTGTGCAGCGAACGCGGTATGTGCTCCACAATTTAGCATCAATCATATTTATTATTATGTGATCTTGATCATTTCAGATTTTAAGTATATTAGCCGGGCTGTACGAGGTCTGATTGCTTTGGGAGAATATGCCTTCCGCGAGTTTATTCCCTACATTTACAAGTTGAATGTTAACGACATACCCGATTGGCTCTGGCGTGATTTGGCCCCAGCTAGCGTCTTTCTTGGTGGACGCGACGATATTCACTTGTATGAATGGCTAGAATATGGCTGCGGAGCCAGCAGCTTGCAGCCCTTCCTGGTGCACTTTGCGAGTGAGTTAATGCAAAGTTTTCTTAGATAGCAAATTACTAGTTTCAGTGATACTTTCAGATACATATGAGAAAATGATCTGCAAACGCTATCTTCATGCCAGGCAACCTGCCTATAGACTCGAAGCACAGCCTGGAGTGCGTCGTTTGGAATGGAGTACGCTGGCGGCAGCTATGTGCCATGGCGACGATCCTTGTAAAGCGCTCAAACCTAAGCCAAAGCTGTGCGACGCTTTTCCCCATCTGGTGCTACCCAATCTAAGACTCAATTGTGCCGGAACTATACGCTTTAAATTTGCCGGCTGCAGGCCCGTACTGTTAAAGCCAAAAGGCATGGCAGCCGCGCACTTTATGGACTCACCTTCGACCAATGGTGGTAGTGACATTGTTCACTCTGATATTCTTATTGCCAGGCGGAAGCTGCTCAAGCCGCTGACCAACGTAAGGCGCGTAGTGGCCACCAGTGGTTACCACTATCTGCGCATTTGAACCTAATATGATCGAAATAAGATAAACAATAAGCGATTTGAATGTTCTTGTGGAACCGAAGATTTAGTATATAAATCTAGATATAGAAATCTGATCCTTACCAAGCTGGGCATAACCAGTATGGATCGTATTAAACGTAAAGTAAACCTGTTTGGTGTAGTTAACTTTAAGCAATAAAGTTTTCCATTTAATATTCTTAAACAGGCTTTGCACATTTTTTAATATCCCCAAAAGGATATGAACATTAACAAGATATCCTCACATGAGGCGGTTCCCTTCTGGACAATCAATATATAAACAGAAAACTTGTTGAACCAGAAGTCTTAGACTAAAAGGCTTCTTCTTGTGGTACTTGAATGCCCGCTTCCTTCATTTCGGCCATAATACGCTTGTTAATGATGTTCTTGATGTTTGCATTTACGTTGGGCAGCAGACCGCCAGTGCGTGCGGCATGTTCTATGCGCTGCACTACATCAATTTCTCGGCGGGATGATATAAAGTTAGTTACGAGAGAGTTTTCTACGCTGCCCACGCGACCAATGCGACCGCAACGGTGAATATAGTCGGATACATGCAGGGGAAAATCAAAGTTGAGGACATGACGTGCTCGTGTTGTATCTAGTCCGCGACTGCCGATGTCTGTAGTAGAGAGGACATCACACTGGCCACGCTGGAATTCCTCAAAACGTCCTAAGCGAATTTTCATCAGCATATCTCCGTTCAGGTTGAGGCAGTTGACACCGCTGTTGTTCAGAAAGATGGATACGTAATCGCTGGTGGCCGACTTATTGCTGAAGATAATAAGGGGACGCCGTTTGGCTAGATCCTTTTTGACTAGACCCAGCAAGTTGGCCGGTCTGTCAGCCTTGGACATACGCAAGAACTTCTGTGTTACATGCGGCATTAGACGATGCAAGTGCGGGCTGACTACCTCCCGTATGGTTTCCACGTCGATGACACGCTGCAGGATTTCGTGAGTACTTGTGGGCATTGTGGCGGAGGCGAGCAATAGTTGTGTGCCCACTGTGTGGGCATCCTGGACGTGATTCCTGTGGAACTGTTATTGAAGACTTTAGCAGCTTCTTCAGTTAATACCATGACGCTTACCGGAAATCTTCTTAGGAAATATGTGAGCTTTTCGGTGAACGAATCGTCTAGCAACGTGTCAGCCTCGTCAAGTACCACATGACGAACGTGATCCATCTTATAGATGCCTGTCGTGACAAGTTTGCTAAGGGCACCCAACGTGGCCACCAATATGTCAACTTCCTCAAATTCTGGGTTCAGCATTAGCTGCTTCGTTTTGCCTCCCAGCAGCGTCTTTACCTTCAGATCTGTATCGACGCAGAGCTTCTCAGCTACCTGGCCGATTTGTGTGGCTAGTTCACGTCCCGGTGTGAGGATAAGCATGCTCGGGGCATTAAGTTCGCGGTGGTCATTTTTTTGAGCTAATCTTTTATTAATTATTGGCAACAGGTAGGCAAGTGTCTTTCCACATCCAGTCTCTGCGGCAATCAGCGTGTGGAAGCTACCATCCACAATGGGTATAGCTTGTCTCTGTATGTTGGTGAGCTGTTTGATGCTCAACTCGTTTTGTAGATTGTTGAGCAGTTGTGGATGCAGCTGGGATTGCCCTGTGGCCAGAAAATCACTAATTGTCTGCATCTCCGACTGCATTTCCTCACTACTCACGCTGCTATTGAGAGTAAAGTTATCACCTTTGGACTTGTTATGGAGCCAGCCCTTGGAGCATAATGGTAACGTGCCGAACTTTGCGTCCGCCAGTTCATGCTGCATCAGATTAAATTGCGTCCGGCGACAGGCTATTAACGGTTTACTGTTGCCTTGGTCCCTTAGTTTGGCTTGGACAGCAGCCTTGGCAAAGTGCCGGCGTGCTTGTAAGCGTAGCATGAACGGAAGATGTTGCAGCATATCCTTAGAGGCACAAATTATTTTTTTATTTTAATGCACGCCGAAACACCGGCCAGTTGATGTTGTTGTTGTTTTGCGCATAGTGGTGGGAGTCCGTCATGTAACCAACTATTAGCTATCGAGAGATATCGTAAGTGCGTTATCGAAAGTGCTGCCCATAGCCAACATACAGAAGTTGAAAGTAGTGCCAGTTCGGCCGAGGGCGCGAAAATTTTAAAAATAATTTAATAACTTGCAGTTAATGATAGTGACGTTAATCACCTCGATTTACCTTTTAGAACAAAATGTCGTTTTTGTATTATTTTTAAGATTGTGTTTCGATTTGAACTTAAAACCCACAAACCGAAAAAGAGGGTACCAAATTATGCAAATTTAGTTGATGTATCAAATATATAAATGCATATATATATATACATATATATATATCAATATATCAAACATGATATGTATGAACGTATGCATATATGTTATGTTATGTTGAAATACATTTCCCTTTTAGTTCTTTAAATTGAGTATAAAAGTTCGTTAGATAAGGTACTCAATAGAAAAATGTTAAAAGTACGTTTAATCGCGAATTCGTTATGCCAAGAGTACGTGAAATCGAACGTCTACATATATATATATATATATATATATATGTAGATATATATATATATATATATATGTAGATATATATATATATATATATATCTACATATATATATATATATATATATGCATTATATCAAACATTATATCATTAAATGTTTAAATTAGAATAAGTTTGTGTCACATCACAACATTTTTCCGACTATCATAATAATAATAATATTTTTCAAGGTTAAAAACAATGCTGAAACTTTATTTGGCAGTTTCCGAAATTGCAGCGACATAAAGGGCACACGAAATTGTGCATAAAACTTTCTGGTAGCTGAAGAAATTACCTATAAGGAATTCACTTTTATGCGTACGTGTGTGTGTTGTGGAGTGGAAGATTTTTAATTTCTGCTACGTTGTGTACAAAATGTTGGGGAGAGGCAAAAATATCCAGTTTTTAATATATTTTGAGTAATTTGTGCACATTTTCGAATTTTTATAGCAGCCACAAAACTTTGTCCTTTCAAATTTAACAATGCTCCTCGCAGCCTTTCCTCTGCACCCTTCCCCTGCTACTGCTACCACGACACCCCGTAACCATACCACCATACCACCATACCAAAATGGCACCATGGTACTACATGTTGTGATTGCTTGTTGGCGAGCGTGTAATGATGACTTTATGACTTTATTTACGTGCAATAAAATCAACAATTCAGCTTAAGGACACTTGCTCACATAGGTCCTGGGAGGGAGGGCTACATTTCTGCTTCAATATAAAAGCGATTTTCAACTTAATTTATTCCGTTTGCTTCCTTTTCATTTGTAAAAGATTCAAGTGGGCTGAATTTTAATTCTGCTCTTTTAGTTTTGGGCTCAAATATGTTAAATACCAGCTGCTCGGCTCTCTACCTTTTTGATGTCAACATCTCGGGTGCTGTGCTGTGTGTGGTGTGTGTGAGGATATAGGGTATATGTGTAGTGTGGACAGCGAGACGTGTGCTTGAGCTCGTGTTGTGTCTTCCTCAAGTAGTCGACAAAATTTGCAATTCCAATGATAAAAGTGTTAAAGTCCTGGACAACATATGCTTGTGAGCTCCCAAGGACCCTTGTCCTGCATTCGTCTTCATGTAACATATATATGGTACGAGTATATGTAGTACACTGATGATCTAATAATACGCCGCATGGCTGGACCAAATGCAATAATAATGACCAACATCGGTGCAACAAGTTCGAATTATGTTGATCCGCATCATTTGTGTTTGCCTTTGCTTGTCACCAGAAGGATTTGCCCCGAAATGAGCTTCTAAATATCACACATACGACACATACGCCAAATTGCCTGTGGCCACAGCGACCACAAGCCACACACACAGTATACCACACATCACACACCGCACACCATATTACCCCACAGCCCATGGCAAACCAATAGAATAAATCACAGCTGGTAGCTGGCAGCTGCTGGGTAACTGGGTACCTGAGTACCTGGTGGGAGGTGTCGGCCGCACATAATGCGCTTCGCGTCAGCTTTCTGAGCCTGCAAACTGTCAGAACATTTGCATTTGAGGATAAGCTGGAAAGCCAGTTGATAAAAATGTTGAACAAAGGCCCAAACACTTTGTGGGTAGCGTTTGTTTAATTGAAATTTGCATAGCTGCAAATTTTCCCCTGAAATGTGTCGTGTGCAATTCAGGAGGAGTAGAAGCGGGACTGAGGAGGAGCCTGCAACGAACGTGTGTAACGCCTAAATTCAACGCCCAGCTCAGACTAAGCGCCAGCCACGCCCATGTTAACACAAACGTGCGACAGCCGCAGTCACATCACTTGACGACACTCGCAGACATCACCAAGCACTGGGCAAGGGCATGGGAAAGGAGAGGATTAGATGGCTGGGCCGAAGAGGAGGCGGCAGCGTCAACCGCAGTGCGTGAAATGCATTTAAAATTTTTGTTGCATACTTCATGGCGTCAAATTACAGCCTCGTCGAGTGCCGCACGTTCCATGTGTGTGTGTGTGTGTGTGTGTGTGTGTGTGTATATTCAAGTGTTTGACAACACTTTAAAATGTGCATTAGAGACATAACACAAGTTATCGTTGTGTATAATTGTGTATAAATGTTTTGATTTAATGTGCGACTTTTAAAGCTTTTTATGCCTTTTGGATAATAAGTTTGTAAACGGTAAATGGATGTCTTCTTCTTTATTGTTTTACGTGACCCTTTTGGACCAGGCCCATGTCGGTGTGTGTATGTGTGTGTGTGTGTTTACCCTGGCTGCCGCAGAGAACAAAATCGAAGCAAGGTGAGCTTGTGGGCATTCTTCCCGTTTTGGGGTTTATTTAACCATTGAGGGATTTCATGGGCTTCACATATTAATTAAACTTGAGTGGAAGCATGAGGGACACTAGTCCAGTTCAACTTTAAATTAAGTTTTAATCTGTTGCTCATATTTAAACAGACGAATCCCTACAAAATATACTTTTCTCTATGGGTGTTTCTGTGTGTGTGCTTAGAGCACACATCTGAACATGAATATAGCTAAGCATTGTGTCTGGGTTCGAGCTACAGAAAATATGTCTGCATTTGAATTTATACCCTGTCTTCAGGAAACATGTTGAATGGGGTATAATCTCTGACCCCATAGAACATATATTGAAATGCGTATAATCACTGACCCCATAGGACATACCATATCGAGTGAGTTTTGTTCTTTCGACTGTCTGATCGCAGGAACTACAATAATGGGGAATCCCAATCTGGGTTTCGGGGTATGTCATAGTCGTGCACGCTTGCCTGAGGCATTCATAGTTCTTGTCTCCATCTCTGTGCATACACATCTCTAATTGAAATGGATGCATAACATATTCGAATTCGTCCTGCGATTTGACAAACTGGTTGCCGACAGGCAACAATTCTCGTATTTGTGGCTGGTAACACGCATAAATGCTTATGGCCAACAACTTGATGTGCATGGCAGACACACAGCCAGACAGACAGATAGACAGACATACGACAATGCAACCTCAGCACTGGTATATGTGTGTGAGTGTGTGGGTGTGTGGGTGTATATATTGGTTAGTCACGGTGGGATCTTTGTTGTTAATTAACAACATTTAAGTGGTCGCCGAATGAACTGCACTCAGCCGCTGTATTGTGAATGGAATCACATTCGCTCTGGAGGATTCGACGCACAATTCGAATACAATTTGTATGTGTGTAAAAGCTAGCGTATGTGTGTGTCTGAGTGTGTGTGTGTGTTTGGGCGTTGTGTTGAAGGTATGTGCGCTGCCTGACGGATTGACAGCTTAATAAATTAAAATGCATTAAGTGGCTGGCGTAGATTTGCGGCAGCCATAAATCCTTCAACAGAGTCAGACTCAGGACACACGACTCAGGACTCAGGACTCCAACTCCGAGTCCACAGTTGAATGGAAGCCCTGGCTTTGGGCTTAAACATTATATTGTAATTCAAATGTTTATGGCCATCAACGTAAATAAAAATGTCTGCTTAACAGTCGTCCCAGGACAGGCACAGCTGCAGGTGAGGCTCCGTGATGTATGAGCCGGTGAAAGCAGGCGCCCTGCTCTACAGCCCCATATCCCACTCTCCCTTCTCTCTTCTCCCCTCTCCCATCCTGTGTCTTTCGACTGCCAGGCTGCCATCCTGCCTGTAAGCTTGGTGGGCAACAAATTCGCACGCGCAGAGCCATTGACATGGGCTGCTAAGCTGGAAGCGTTCTATGGAAGGCCGTGAGAATTCGGGGTCGACCAGGCGGCATCTGACACCTGGGAGCGCCCACAACAATAACAACAACAACAAGGACAACATGATGAAAAGAAGCCAACAAAAATCAAGGAACATGCAAAATAGCTCTGAATTTAAAAGGCGCGCATATTTGTCAGCGAGTATATTGAGAGTCGCCTGCGAATAGATTCATACGTTCGGGTGCCCTATTCGAATAGGAATTGGTGTTCCTTCTCCTGCTGTAAGGACTCCTGATGCTCCGTAATAAATACATGGTCTGAACTTAAGCTTATTTCGAGCTGTTTGTAAGCAGACAAAACACAATCGAAAAATTGCGAGCAATAAATAAACATCCGCACAGAAGAAAATGGCAACTGTTTCTCTGCTGCTCCTCTGCTGTCCCTCTGCTACTCCTCTGCCACTCCTCAGCTGTGCGTACTGACAAATACCAAAATACAGATACGATACGCACTGGTCAGGAATCGACAAATCATAATAATCATGAGATCACACTAACCATTCCTCTGCGGCCCCTTGGACAGAACAGAAAAATGTGCCTCGCACAGTGGTTCGAAATCGATTGGTGTTTGTTAGGCGGAAACTTAATATATCATTGACAGTTCTTATAGTTGTATATCTTTGACTTCAATAGGTCAGGTCAAGATATGTCTCTAATTTTTTAGTCAGGTCTGTAAAAGTCCTTGGGGGTCTCGTTTTATTCCTACAAGAGATTTGAGACTGATTTGATTGCAAGAAACGCACACTGTGCCTTGGGTATATTTGGTATTTTGTACTTAAATGTGGCAAGCTAAGGACTGCCCACTCATTTGTGTGTGTATGGGTACGATTTCGCGTGTGTGTGTGTGTGTGGGTGGGGGAGAAAGGGACATGAACTTTCACTGAACTGCGCTTCAATAAATTGTCTGTTATCATTTTCATGTTTTTCTATTGACGACGGTTTGGGGGATTTGAGTATTGGCTGTCGGTCGCCTCGGTCTGCTCTGTCCCTGGATGGGTGGTGGGTGGTGGGTGCTGGGGAGAGCAATGTCAAAGCAGCTCCTAAGCAGGAAAACAGCTTTACTGGAGCAGTGGCCACAGGCCCAGGCTGAGCCTAATTTGCCGGAAATAAATGTGCAGCGATGTGTACGGACCTACGGAGTCAGGGTTCGCGTCATAGTCATTGCCATGGAGCGGGTGTGTCCTCCTCAAGAAGATACCAGGAGCCACCCATACTCCTAGTGCTCGTAGTGACAGGAAATTTGAAACTTGTTAGAAGTCCAATTCGTGGTAGAAGCGCGCTTGCGGCAAATCGAATTTCAGAGCATGCATTTTCGATTAGATTACTCCTTTCCCCGGAATATACCCGGAATATCCCCCAAAAATATACTGAAACATTATTGCTCGACAATTTTAAATTTCAATCTCACAGTGAAACGGAAAATCGGACACGAGTAGTATCTTTTCAGAGAGGTTCAAGGAGGCTTCTTTTAAGTGCAATGCAAGTGTATTGCACAAATTATCCTGATTGAAATCAGTTTAATGTTATACCAAGCCCCAAAAGGATGTTTAAATGCAGCCATTAACGAAAGTATTCCGGGGCTCTAGGAAAGAGCAGCAAACCCTCTTTGAAGTCTTACATGGGATGGGATGGATGGGTGGGAGGTGGTGGGAGGGAGAGAGATGATAAGTGCAACGCCTGAGGCCTCTGGGTCTGCGGGTGCCGAAGCTTCGCCAATAAGTTTAATGGACATTGATGTCATTTCCCAAAAAAAGTGCTGCGACATCGATAGCGCCAAAGAGTCTGGAGCTTGGGATGGCAAGGGGAAAGGGGAGAGGCCGGGTAATGCAACACGAGTATTCAAGGAGGCGGCCTGCAGGCTGCAGGACCTCGGTAATGGCAGGCGCTACAGAAAATATTCGCAATTTTTATAGCTTCCTGTTGCCTTGGTCGAATCCTCTGGGTGTATCTATCCAGGCGTCGACTGCCTTCAGTGAGGCTTTTGCCTCTCCATCAATTGCTTCTGGTCCAGGAGCACTTTCAGTAACAGTTTCAGGTTCAGTTTCGGTTTTTAAGCTTTGTCATCAGCGTCGACGCTTCGACTGTCGGCAATCAATCAGCGTCTGCTCACCGAGCTCTTTGCATAATTAAAACCTGACGCTATACGTTTATCGTTTATCTGGCGTTACCTGCCGCCTCTTATACTTGGAAAGACTCTGGATCGGATGACGTAAGTTCCTGGATTCCGAAGATGGGCACGTGCCACGCGCACAAATGAACAACTTTAAGATCAAACGTGTTGAAGGTCCACAGAAGTTACTAAGCCAGATTTACTTCTACTAATCTCCTAGAGCTCTTGTCCTGGACTAATCCTGGTGGGCAATGGAACCGCTCGCAGGCAGATTTCCACGCAGGAAATCACGACACGCGCTCATCTCTATTGGGTAATATTACAAAGACATTGCCGAATTAGATGTCTGCTGTGTAAACAAGAATGGGAAAGCTTCAACACGTGGTCGTGTTCCTCCTCCCCTGATCCCTTCTCCTTCACGCATCCTGTAGCTGGCCACATTCCCCCCTGCTGGCTGCTTTTACTGTTGTTCGAAGTTGAATTCAATTAAATTGATGAAACGACAATTGGCAAACGAATCTGGATGTGGGACGTGGCAGATGGATGAAGTGGTTAAGGTGGTTTGTTGGATGGTTGGACAGGATGTGATAAGCACGTTACCATTTTATAAATCTCGACGCGTATTTATCCAGCCATCTCCTGGTACTCGATTCTGATTTGGATTGCCTGACGTCACTCACCATTTCCACAATCAACATTTAAATCCGTATCTCTGTGTGTGTGTGTGTGAGTGTCAATTAACAGTGGGAGACTTGGTCGGAGGCAAGTACTTGGGTTTTGTTGACGTGATGCTATGTACCCACCCACACACACACACACACACACACATAACACCCACACAGAGAGACGGCTAACTGAATTGTCGAGCAGGGAGAGTGCATGGAGTCTTCGTTGACTATTGACCAGTTATAGTTGACTGTGCAGGAGCTGGAGCGGAACGTGCCACAGGAGCTGGATCTGTATAATTGAGGAGCATCATAGCGGGGCTGGAACACTTGTAGACACGTTATAAGGGGGCCCAGGTATGACAGATTTAATTCCATTTAATTGAATTTGTGCCGTTTATTAATTACCATGTGGAGGATGCACCACAAATTGAATGACAACACACACTCACAGGCAGAGAGAGAGAGAGAGGGGGAGAGGGAGTGGGAGAGGTGGGAGAAAGAGAGAGGGGTCACTTAGGCAATTAGTCAATCAGCAGACAGTTATATTACATCAAACGTTCAGACGACCAATTAAAATGGCAAATGGCGCCCAGGAGTATTCGAATCATCATCATCATCATCGTCATCGTCATCGTCAACAACGTCATCATCATTATCCTCATCCTTTGCTCCTTTAGGCAATCCTGCAATGGGACAGTGCACAAGTAATTAGTGCACTTGCTGGACTCGTTCACTTGACCGTTTCTATATATATATATTATTTTTTTTAACTGGTTTCCCTTTGCCTTTGTCCAGCGACCATTTCAAGAGCTCCTCGCTTGGTTTGGAGCGAGCTTCGCTTTGGTCATGTTTCGGTTTGGTTTGGTTTCGGTTCGGTTTTGTTTCTGGTTCCTTTGTTGATTCTTTTAAATTTCGCCTTTCAATTATTTTATGCAAATAAGCAAACGGCGCTGAGCGCAGATTATGCCAGCTTGACAGGATTCCTTTCCTTTTTCTGTCCCCATTGAAACGTCTTTATTCCCATTCCCAATCCTCCGTCTCCGTCTCCGCCTCCGCCACGGCCTCTGCCGTCGTCGCATTGCGGATTTGCCACACTCTACTTACAAAATGAATTGTTTGTTATTTTTGTTGTTTTTTTTGTGTTACTCGATGCCTCCTCGAGCAGCTCCTTTTCGTCGTCTGGTCGTCGGCCTGCTCCATCCTCTCTTATCACGCCTGGGGTTATCTCTACGGTCGTAATCAACTTAAGTTGGTCAAATGAGTTTGTTCGTTTTGAATGCTCGTTTCCCGTTAAGAAAAAATTCAAAAATAAAACGCCTGCCAAATGGTTGGGTTTTCTTCAGTTCGCATTGGTTTATGTCCTTTATGACTGCCCCTCCCCCTACCTCTTACCCCTACCCCTGGCTGCTGGGTTGAGGTGTAATAATCACACTTTGATTTGTGTTGCGTGCGAAACCTGCATCCCCTGGGATTCGTCTACTCTGAGCAGGTGGCCAACAAGGTGACACTAATAATTAATTCTTACACAACACTCCCACCACTTAGTCCTCCTCCCCACCACCCCCATCACCCCTTGTCGGAACATTCTACTCCTTCGAAAGCTGGAAATATGATTGCAGCGCAAAAGTCAATTAAATATTTAATACTTGATGTGATTTAATTTTCAATTACTTCGACACGCCTTAGACCTGATCCTTCACGTGGCTCAACTTGAATGCGACTAAGAGGAAGAATATAAAGAGATGAAGCAGATGAATCCTTGTATCCTGCGTAGAGCTCGAAAACCCCCAGGTAAAGCGTAAGAGCGAAAAATTATTGAGATGTCAGCTAAAATTCAAGTGGACTTTTATTGACTGTCTGCTGGCTCGTTCTAGCCCAAGCCACAAGTTACTCAAGTGGCATGCAATGTCATCAACAACACACACCCACACACACACACACACACACACATGCAAGTGCACACACAGTTGATGGCATGCATTGTCTTTTGCCTTAGATCTTCGATTTGGGGGCTAGCCGTGAGTCGGGTTCATAGGTGAGAAATTCTTAATAAAATCAATAGATTGACTTGCAGACCTTTAGCTTAACTTTAAGCTTGCATCAACTTGTGGCACGTAGCCATTTTATGCTAATAACAACAACAATCCCAAGAAGCAATGACAATCGCCAGCATGCGGCACATGCCACACCTTCTTCTGTGTGTGTGTGTGTGTGTGTGTGTGTGTGAGTGTAGCTTATACACCCAGAATCCTGGTTGCTATTTTACCTGCCACCTGGTACCTGCCACCTGCCACTGGCTGCCCCCTCCACGTTGACATTCACATCGACATTGTGCCATGCTCCACATCATGCTTGTACGTACACTCATCCGCATGCTCGGCATTGAACAGCGTCCCTAAGTGTCCTTAAGCGTTCTCGAGTGGCATTTCAGCGCTTCTCCTGTACGAGTAGCTGTAGCTTAAGCTTTAGATTGGAGCTGGAGCTGGAGCTGTAGCTGGAGCTGTAGGAGATTGTGTTGCGGTTAAATTGCGCCAAACATATTTGACATTTTATTGCGGCAAAGGACGCACTGCGCAGAGGAGCACATCGAATGGAGCGAAAGGAAGGGAATCCTCGTATTGCGCACGAATATTGCGGCCTATGGGCCTCATCTCCAGGGCTAATAATGACCACAAGTGTTTTTCATTAACTGCTCCTTATGAATATTAAATGAAAAGTGCGTCTGCTCCTGGCTTCTCCGACTGCAAAAGTCGCGCACGAGCCGCTTTCTCCAGGCTATAAATAGGTCTCGAAATTCCTTTTTTAATACCCTGTAAAAGTGGAAAATTTCTGAAACATGGACACATAAAAGATGCACACTTAAGTGTACTTCTTCCTTATCAGAAGTCAATCGAGTCCTTCTGATTATCGCTATGTCTGTGTATATCTTATTACGATATGAGAAACCAGAAAGTACCCAGGACAGTGGGTAAGCCTAAAGGATAACCAGATCCATATATGCCTTAAGAATCCAGAAATGAAAACAAGGTTTCCTTTTCAGACAGATCCTTAAGAGATGTTGTGTTATCGTGGGGTAGATCTGGACATAGGGTAACTTCCAGTTGACAATTCATATGTTTGCATAAGTATTTGTGTGTGTGTGTGTGTGTGTTTGTGTGTGGGAGAGAAGGAAAGAAAGCGGCTTATTCGAAACAATGCGTAAGTTGTGGCATATATTTATTTAATAAAGACGCCACGATGCGACCTGAGTCTAAATTGAATTTGCGCCAGGACGAAATAAAGCTACTTAAATATTGTTCCGAGCATTCTTTGAAATTATTGTTGGCAATTCAATTTGCAGATTGGCCAAGAACTTAAAGCAGCCATGCAGCTCATGAAATTCAAATGAAATTAAAACCTTTTCAAAAATATAATAACACCAGCAGCAACAGGAACAGCTAAAAGAGGAACTGCAGCCGTGTTTCAGTCGTGACTGCAACTACTTAAGGAGGACACAGTTGGGGGCACACACACAGAGAGGGAGAGAGACAGAGAGGGAAGAGCACGACACTCGAGCGAGAGAGGTGCTGGAGAAAAGGGTGTCTGACAGCCAAGAGATTATACTGCAACATGGCAGGACTTAGTGATGTAAGCGCGTGCCAGACTCCTACTGGTTGCTCCTGCTGCATCTGCAGCTCCGCTGCGCTGTCAGCTTCAGTGGCAGCTTCTGCTGGCAATGCCTCAATTAAGTCGAAGCAAAAAGCTGAACAATTCGAGTGCGGGGAGGCAGCTGCTGTCGGAGCAGAACGTGTAAACACATCACAGACAGAGAGTAACAACTGCAACTGTCATTAAAATGTCTACACACATACACATGCACACCTATACAAGCACACACACTCACACACACACACATACACTGAGCCATCAAATGCTATGCTTGGGCAAACTTTTTGGTTACTTGAAAATTCAATTTTACGCAATATGCGCAAATCGTGATTAAAATCCTGTGCGAGCCACTTCCTCATAGCGCTCTTTGTGGCTACTTCTGGTGCTTCATCCTCGCTCCTGTTGCTCCTGTTGCTCCTGTGGTGGAGTCGGAGTCTGACCATAAACACAATGACTGAGGGAAAGCGTAGCTGCTGCTGCCTACGCTCAGGAGCTGTCAGCGTAAAAACTATGAAAATGTATTTTCAAATTGCGAAACAATTTGCTGACCGTAATTGAACTTTGTTGTTGCCGTCGCCGTCATCGCCATCGCCATCGCCATCGCCATCGCCATCGCCATCGCCATCGCCATCGTCGCCATCATCTCCATTGCTTCCATTGCCTCCATTGCTATCGTCGCCAGCGTCAACGGCACATAAAACAAACTTTGGAGCGCTCATTTAAGTGGCCCCACATCGAAAAGTTTTTGGAGCGCAGCCTGTGGCAAATGGTGCCCGTCCGGTTGCGGACCAGGCCAAAGCCCAGTCCCAGCCCCAGTCCCAGACCCCGACCCAAACCCAAACCCAGAGCCAGGACAAAGGTTTAGGTTTGGCTTCGGGCTGGGGTTTTGGGCTTGAAGTTCTGTTGGTTTCTATGTATTTACATCGCGGTTGGACCAATTTGAAACACTCTCTGCCCTTTTTTTTGCACCGCTAATTCCGGGATGCAAATCCGAGTCCCAATGCGAAATGCCAAATGCCAAATGCGAAATGCCGCAGCTAGAGAGAGAATCAAAAACAATCCAAACTCTGCCTCCTTTTAATTCGCTTTGCTTTCATTTGTTTCATTTGTTTGCTTCTTGCCGCCTTTTGTTGCGTTTTTGCATTCTTGTTGCGATTTTTGCATAATTGTCCTCCCGTTTAGGCGCCCTCAGCCCAACTGCACCTCTGTCCTGGATCCGAGCACCCCAGTAGCCCAAACGAATGAATATTTCAGCACTTGTAAGTAGTCCAGGGCAGTCCTGGGTACCGGCTAGCCACATGCCCAATCCGACTGCAACAGTTGAGGACAAAGTTTTCAATTATTTATGCGCCTCCAGAGTGCCATAGTCACAATGCGTCATTCCCCATCCCTCCGGTCCTTCATCCAATGTCCAGTGTCGAACCCCTCACGCCCAATGGCCAATGTCAATGCCAATTCTACTCGATGCCAGACGACGTCTTCCTTCTCTGTGGCATTGCGTTCATCGTTCACCGTTCACCGTTCACCGTTCACCGTTCACCAGAGATGCCCGCGTGTCGTGACACACGACTAAATGGCTCTAACAAGTGGTGAGAACTAGAAGAAGCAGTGGAAGGGATCGCACTCGAGAGATCCTTTACCTAGTTCTGAGTTACCCAAAGAAAGACACACATATTCCAACATAGAAAGTATGACACATTCAGATAGAAGGAGCAGCACTGGCTTCCCCTTTATTGAATCCCTTCGATTGTTAGTAGGACACAAGGAACTCTTTTCGAAAGTGGACACGGGTCCATCTCTAGCCACGAGTAGCGAGCGGTGGACAAACTTTTATCGCAGTGCCCTAACGAGGATGTTAAGTTAGGGATTGGCAGAGAATGGAAGCGAAAGAAATGGAGAACTTTTGCTTTGACTCCCTGCTGCCTGCCGTCTGCTATTAGTCGAGTGTAATTAGCCGCAAAGTATGCAACTTGCATTCTTGCAACAAGGCACAAGGCACAAGGCAACCCCATTGACAACGTCATTGCTAGCGCCATTACCAATTGGCTTTATTGGGAGGACGAAATGGAATCTGTTTCAAAGTGAGTAACATGGCAGCTCCCACTGCTAGCTGTGGCTGCACGGATGTGTGTGTGTGTGTGGGAGTGTGGGTACCAAAAATGCCACAATTTCAATTTCAAAGTATCCTTTTAGTCAAAAGGAAATGACATTTACGCGCTTTGTTGTGGTTTGCTCATGCATAAAACATTTATAGTTGATATTTATTTTTTTTTTCTCCTTGTTTTATTTTATTATTATTCTGCTTCTCGTTTGCCACGCCCGTTGCACTCGTTGTGTGCAGTAGGCGTGCCACGCCGCCTCGACCCTCCACTCGCTGCAACATCGCTAAAACACAAAAAACCGTTTGCATGCCACGTGGCCATGTGAACAAAGCGACGGCCACAAGGCGATTTAAAGGCGCTTTAAAACTGAGAACTGAGAGCTCAGAACTGAAAGTTCAAATAAATAATGCATGTAATGAAAGTCGCAACAGAAAGGCATTTAAAATAATTAATGTGGATTCGACGACTTGAAGATACCCTACAAGTAGTTTAAGATAATCTTGACCAAGTGTCTTGTTACACCTGAATTCGTTCTCTCCAGTTGGATAACTTTCCTTTAGGAATATATCAACAAGATATACTCGAACACAATTCGGGAATACTTTTAATGATACCCTCAAGTGTCGGAGGGAACAGGGCAGGGCAGGACGAAGTTGAGCATTCAAGTGGTCGCCAAGGTAAGGCAGAATACAGAAGACAGAAGGAGGAGCAAGTGGTGCAAGTGGAGCTCAGGGCAGTGGAGCAATGAGTAAATGGTTTAAGAATAAAACTTGGGGGAAGCAACGGCAAGCGATTAAACATTAAATTTTAGATATTGTGGCAAATAACGGGACACGGATTGCGAGCGAGTGTCCTTGTAACGAGGACATCGGAAAAATTGCAAACAATAAGTGACAGAAATCAATGGAGAACTCCGGGCTCTGCCGGCGGCCGCTGCTGCAAATGCGTTTCCTGTTTCCTCTAGGAAGCGCAACACCGGGTTGCAGTTAGGACGACGACGAGGACGAGGACGATGTTAGGGGAATGGGGATGGGAATTGAATCGTTTGACTACTGTGAATGTGGCACTGGCATTTGTTGAATATCAACAGGAAATGCAGTGAATAAACACGTCGAGTTGTCGATTCGTTGTCCTTGCGCTGATGTCGAGGGCTGGGCATTGTACAGGTATATGTATATCCTGGCATAGCATTGTGCGAGGATGAGACTCGCATACTGAATGCCATTCAAATCAATTCAATTCGATTCAGTTCGATTCGTTTCAATTCGTTTCTCGATTTGAATAGCGACGCACTCACCGCCAGTGGCAACTGCTCCCAGCATTCATCCTCGGGCAATGGCCAGCAAATAATTCAAACTGCATTTTTGATGCCACAAATAAGCGGATGATGCCGCAAAGCGACTCTCGCAATACCCTTTAGGATGTCTCCCACTCATCTCCATACTTTGTATACTGAATATACTAAATATCATATATAAAATGTAAATCTACTTGCGGTTTTCCTTCTGTTCAGTTTCCTATTCGATCGCTTCGAAGATTCTGCAAAGAGAAGATAAGATTCTATCGTAAGTTAGGAGGAAACATTGTGCTATGAGTGGAAGGTGTATACATCAAAGCAATAAGATAAAAGATGAAGTAAAATTACAATCAGTAATTGCACTCTTCAAAATGAATTTCATTTTCTGTGGAAATTTATTGGAAACGCTTTTCCCACCAAACTCGCAATCAAAGCAATTGCAGCGCAACAATTTGGAGAGTTTCAAACGGTTGGACGCTTTATCGGTATGGACCAGGCGGCCTCTTGACGGACACTTGATGGGTTTGCCAGGTGCTGGGCTTAAAAACAGGCAATCAATGCCAAACATCAGAAGGCATCCGCCTCCATTCATCAACTCTTCATACTCGTACTCATACTCATACTCATACTCATACGTCGTCCATCAGTCAACCAGTCAATCATATGAATCGTTTTCGTTTACGTTTCGTTTTCGATTCCAATCAATTTGTTTGGCATTTTTGGCTGGCGTTATATAACCCTCCACCGTGGTCCGAGGACCACCAGCCCCTCCTACCAATATCCCAACACTTTCTGACCCACTGTGTGAGTATTTGATTCGGAATCCTTTTTGTTCTTTTTTCTTTTCATATCGATTTTGTGCTCCGATTTCAAAGCAGAATACTGAAAGGCAGGATAAACTTCCATTTAGCCGCGTTGCTTGTTGCATTTTTAAATACGGCTCGTTGCAAATGGGAAACGGACGAAAATCGGAAAAGCACCAGTAGATGGGAAGAGTGGTGAGGGGTATCAAGCAGGGCCAGAAAATCCATCTTAGTTTGGACTTCCGCCTGTCAAAGGAACTTCTTGTTACTTACTGCAAATAGTTCTGTTCTTATTTGTACGACTAATACACAATGTGAAGCTACCCTCCACCCATTGCGATGCATCTAGAGGGTATCATCTGATGTGAGGACTGTTCGTCCGTCTAAAGCAAACATACAAATCAAGGATCTCTTCCTGCTTTTCTCTAAATCAAATATATGAAAGCAATCACAAATTCATTTATAAACGTGACCAGGTGTAGAGGGAGTCCCACAGCTCCAAGGGTGTGTGTGTGTGTGTGTGTGTGTGGATGTGTACTCAGGCATGATACGAGGAACTTATCCCAGGGTATCTCCTAGTAACAAACTCGCTTCCACAATAAACTTTGATTGTGACATAAAATATCTTTCGCATACTGAAGTATCTTTGTATTTGCCGGAGAGCATGAAAATATTTGTTGAATTTTTGTTTTTCTCTTTTCATTTATTGTTTTTATATAAGTTTTTTCTTGTGGTTTTCCATTCTCGTTTTCATTTTCGTTTTCGTTTTCCTGTTCTAGGATTCAACTCCAAATTGAACAAATTGATATAATTTTATTTATTGTTAAGACATGAATTTTCGTAAAACAATTTTAACCTGGTTCTAACCGAAATAATGTTGCTGCCAAAATTCCAATTCTACTTCTACTACTCCTCTGGATCTCCTATTATCCTTCTGTAATCCCTCTATCTATCTGTATATCTATCTAATATCTATTGTCGTCGAACGCTTAAAAATATAAAGTAAAACTGCTCCTCGCGGAACTGAAAGGATCAACGCCATTGTCTTCTGCGCTCGAGCAGCTTACGCTGGAGCTGGGCCTTGGAGAGGGGCGGGTCGTGCTTGGCAGGTGCGTCGGACACGGAGCTGTCCCCTTTGCTGGCAGATCCGTCTACTCTCTGCCATTTCTTGTTGATTGTCGTGCAGGAGGAGTGCTCACTCTTTGCAGTCAAGTTCACCTTTGCTCCCTCCCTTTCCCTGTCCGTAGCTCTCTGGGGAGACTTGATTTGTTCTGTTCGTTGTGTTGGAACAACTCCACGTGCTCCAGGCTGTGCTCCCGGTGCGCCACCTTGTGCACCCTGCACCTGGGTGCCTCCTCCTCCGTTCGCTTTCTTGACCGGAACTGGACTCTTGTTCAGTTTCATCTTCAGGTTCACCGTCGGCCGAGCGGTCTGACACCCGTTGTTATTCTTTCGCCGAGCATGCGTCTCGTTGTCTTTGCGGCGAGCGTTGGCCTCCTGGGTGCCTGCATCCAGACGGGTGTCGGCAGAGAGGGAACGCTTGAGCTCGGCTCGCCGTGGATCCACGCAGGCTTTGATCAGGTCCTTAACCGGCGTCAGGGGCTTGCTGGTGGAGTATGTTTCTGTCTTCAGCAGAAACTGCTTGGGCTTGAGATCAGGGGTAGGGTTAGTGAGTGCCAGCTGCTGCTTCAGTCGCTTCTGATCATCGGGTTGCTCGGGCGGCTCGATACTGTACCTACTCCGGTACCATTCCGTTATGGCAGAGCGCATCGCGTGCTGCCCGAGCACAAATTGTCTCGTCAGGAGAAAGAAAATCTTCACTTTGTACGCGCACCTGCCACAGATGCGGGATGGCAGATCCGGCATGGTATGGAATTGCTGGAGCGGATGGTCAAACGACAGCATGGATTTGTTGCGATATATCGAAGCTGGTACTTAGTACTTACAAACTGCAGCGAGGTGCGCTGGAAGAGTACTCGATAGCTGCATATCGAGGGCTCGAATTCGAACTCCTGGTTGGAGTCCAGGGGTATGAAGGTGCCATCATCCAAGCATCCGCAGACCCGGCAAAGCTGCTGCAGGTCCTCCACCTTCTTGATACGCCTGGACACTGTCAACTGGGCCTGTTCCCGGGCAACCAGGGCGCTCTGGTAGAAGGCTTCAAAGTGTTTTAAACTGCGCGAGCAGAAAATCATTTAATTAACAAAAGGCGTAAAAAATCTGCTTTAAATTAATTTAAAACTGATTCTCAAGTTCATCAATCGTTGAGATTGACGGCTATTTTTATATCGTGGGGGAGTTGGGTGGGAGCAGAGGGGAGTGGGGGAATCTAGGCACTATGAAAACTTTACGCTAATTGATAATTTGCCACTTTGCTTGCAGCTGTCCGGAAGATGGCGGTCCGAGAGAAAGTTTGACATCAAAAAGGAAACGCAGGGCTGAGACAAAAGTACTTCCATCCTTGGTTGGTACCGAGGTCTGGAGCTGGAGCTGGGGATGGGGTGGACTGCAGCTGGACTGTCTGTGGGTCTGTCTATGTCTGACTGTGCTCATTGAGCGCAAAATGCGAAACTTTTTAATTGACTTTTTCAATTACAGTTTAATTTTGTTGCAAGAATTGTTGGAACTGCCAATTGAAGTTTTTTTGTGCCACGAGAATGCAGTCGATCTGCTGGTGGCTGCCTCCAGCTGAGATGAGGGCGCCACACGGCACAGGGCACACGGCTAATCTATCATTGTCCACTGCCCATTTACACATACATAACTGTATGTATGTGTGTGTGTGTGTGTGTGTGTGGTGGTGTATGTGTGCGTGTGTGTGTCTGGCAATTTGAAAAACTTCAAAAACACGCACAGCCATCAGCACCATCGTCCACATCCTCGTGCAGAATTCAGCATTCACCATTCACCATTCACCATTCAGCAGGCAGCAAGGAGGAACAAGGAACAAGGAGCCACCAGCAGAGCAGTTAGCAGTCATCTCATGGCCATCACGAAGGCAAAAATCCAAATTTATTTGCAACAAAAATGTAGTAAAAACAGTCTCAAGGAAGGCAGCTTAAAAAACAACCAGGAAATAAAAGTTGAAGTGGCCGACTAGAAGATATCCTAAGCAATAGTTTCTCTGCATCTCATCCGATGCCAATGAAATGGTTAAGCCTAAGCGCCCACTCCTAGCTTAAAGAAATGAAAGACCTATCATAGGCACTTAGGAATCTATATACGCCATTTGCTACCTTCTTTCCGCTGAGGTTTGTGGATCAACTTTAAGGAATAAAGAATTGTTTTTCTTCTGGACTCACCTGAGGTCTCTTTCCATGACGTACTCTTAATGACTCTGGACCCTGGGCTGATCCTTTGTTTCGTCTCTAAATGTTGCTATATCTAAGGGCAAATCTGAATATAGTACTATAATACTCGTGTAATTGGTAAATCGGTTGATAATGCCTGATTCACTTATGAGTGTAATCTCGCAAATTAGCGGTATAATTTAAGCGTCCATTGAATAATTCAACTGGTCAGTTCCTTGATGCAAGTCGTGGCTGAAAGATACTCGTTTTGTGGGTTACGGTGGGGGCTTGGGTTGGGGATTTGGGGTTTCGGTAGAGATTGAAATGGCCAGCAAGTGGGAGGACAAAACAAACGTGTTACTATTTATCTTGCAACGAACAAAGCAGACAAGTGAACAGGCGAAGCCAAAAGAAATGAGATCGAAATGCTATCAGCGCCACATCGAATATTGTATACCCTTACGCAGAGTAAGTGCGTCATATGAGGAGTCGTACGAGTCGTATGAGGGGCCAATGAAACCTACTCCTACTCGTGACAGTCCGTGGAAGGGGACAATAAATATTAAACGAAATGTTAACCTTTTTGCACTGATAGAAGTTCAATGGCTTCGGGTTCTCCATGAGAGGAAAGGTGGAAAAGCTGTTAACTCCAACCCGGGAGAGTGTATGACAAAGGAAATGGCAGAGGCAATAAAAGAGATACAAGCACGAGCATAAAACAACAAAAGCCGGAAAATGAATGAGCTCTTGCCCGAAATCGGCGGGGTAAACAAACTCGGGATTGGAGGTCGGATTGGCGGGTCGGCCAGTGGGCAGGATGGGCAGGACAATACACCGTATTGGCCTATTCGGCCTCACTGTCTGAAATTAATCCCAGGCGTGCACTTTGGACGCGGCTCACCTGCGACACCTGAGCCCGTACAGCCAGGGATTCGAGTGCGTAAAGATTTTAATTGAATAACTACACGAATGTCATGTTGCTAAGATGGATTTGTACATCTCGTTCTAGTCCTGTGCTGTCTTGTGTTGTTTTGTGCTGTCCTGTCCTGTCTGGACCTGTCCCAGTGGCTTAGGCCCTAAGGCTATGGCTAAGACTGCCAGCAGGCCGCAGGCGGTCGTGGAACTTATTGCTCACCTGCTTAAGGAGGGTGTTTCCTGGGCTGTTTTTTGTTTGGAATCCTTTAGCAGTCCCAAATCTTCACCTCGTCCTCTCCTCTCTCTGTCTCTCTGTCTCTCTGTCTTCCTCTTGCCTTCTCTATGTAACAAAATAAAAAGTATTTGGAATGTTTTTTTTGTGAAATAATCTGTGTTGATTCTATTCGCATATACAACTGAGTTAGTATATGCTCTCATTGCTTGACAGAGAGGAGTTTCGGGTCTGGGCTTGAAGTTGGCCCTGGAATTTGTCAAAGCCTGCTTAAGTCACTCATTTACATATGCATACCCTACATGTGTATATGTGTATACATATACACACACATATATATATATACAATATGATGGGATAACATTACTTATACGCTCATAACCATAGATTGTCACTCGATTTGCCACCTTTTATGCACGTTCCACGTTTGAGCATTCGCATTCCTCTGGCATTTCTCACTATTGTCCTTTTGTTTTGTATCTGTGTGTTTTTATGTGTGTTGTTCTCTGTCTGTGTGTGTGTGTGTGTGTGTGTGTGTGGCACTTATCACACTTATCTTTCGCTCAGTGCCCCGTTTGGTCTCCTGTTCGTCTGGCTGACATCTCTGGCATATGCCAGTGACAGCAATAGAAACGAAACCAAAGCAGGGGGAAAAGAAAGGAATGCAAATCGCAAATGGATATTGAGCTGTGCTTCTATCTGGCTGCTCTGGTTCCACCTTCTGCTCCTCTCTCTCTCTCTCTTTCACTCATATGCAATGTTTATTATGTAAATATTGGCAACAAATCCTGTTAGCCTGTTTGCCTGTTAGACTGATTGGCTGCCTTGGCTGCCAGCTCTTTGCCTCCGTAATTGAGGTTGCTCCGGTTGGCTGTATCAGCTCCAGGTCTGGCTGATGCGCTTCTGTGGCCAGCTAATCCTTGCATTACACCATCCTGCGCTTAATGCGCCACAGACTTTTATGATAGTCAACGAGCTCCCTACCTTAGGAGTGCGATTATGCCAGACATGTTTCAAATTAGCTTCCATTAATTAGTCGCTCTGCAGATTGACGTTTAAAGTAATGCGACGTGTCCTTGGGGCAATTAGTTTCCCTCCTCTACAAATCCTGCTCCTGTTCGTGGTGCTTCTGTGTGGTGCCGCATTCGTTACACTTTCGCTGGAGATAATTATCGCAGCTTTTGGCGCCCAAGTGTCAAAGTTTCGATGCCAGCCCCAAGTCGTTGGCTGCTTTCTGCTTTCGCTCTGCATTAAATAAAGAAATATTTTCTTTCTACCCCTCCCTCTCTCTTTGTCTTTCGCGCTTCGTCTCTTGCTCTCCCTCTCTCTCTCTAATAGATCATTTGCTGCATCATTACGCATACGTCGTTCAGCCGCTCACTCGCTCAGCCGCTAATCCTTTGCTGCCTTTCGGCGCCTCAAGATTTTTTGTTCATGTTGTCACGTTCCACAAATCGCAGCAGCATTTTTCATGCTGCCACGCACTCCACAGCCGCATACATCACTGTCTCTCCCCCTCATCCTCCCTTGACGCCGCAACCCGCAGATACAGCCACCACATTAAATGTGGGCCACCGCGTAGCGGATGAAGCATCGCTCCGTTTGCCGCTGCCATTGCCGTTAGCAAATCAGTGTCCTTCGTCCTGCCCTGTGCCGTGCTTTGGTTTGGTTTGCTTTGCCGTTTGGCATGCTGGCGTTTTATTTCGCTTGCTTTTAGGAATAGAAACATCGCCCCATACCTTTTTTTAGCACCCATCCTCCAGCCTCCCACCTCCCACCTCCCACCTCCCACCTCCACCCTCCTTTCATACGCAGAGCATGTTCGCGACGGCCGTGTGCGGTCGACGTCGTCGCCATCATCAGCCGCACCGCTTCATAGTGGGCACTATAATTCTATTATGGCTGTAAAGCAATTTTATTTCTGGCTGGCTGCCGCTCCGTGCTCCGCGCTCCCTGATCTCTGAACTCTATTCCATCCCCTGCTCCCTGGCTGTCGTTTCCCTCTCCCTCTCCCTCTCCAGCTTAGCTTTCATTTCGTTTCGCATTTTGACGCTTTCTGGGTAGCCCTCATCCTGCCTCACCCATCCCCTCATCACCTCATCCTGTCCAGCTTCTATCCCGGGCGCTGCCATTACCAAGCGGAGCTGTCATCATCAAATTACACTCGGCTTTTGTCTGGGAGTTTTGTTTTAATGCCGAGCACAAAAGCGGCTTCTCCTCTGCTCTGGCTCTTCCTCTTCCTATTATTGTTGTTGTTGTTGGTGTTTGAATTTGTTGTTGTTGGTGTTGTCGTTTATGACAGTGGCCAAATTAAATTGGACTCGCCAAGCCTTTTAGTTGCTTATCTTTCATTTAGTAACTATCTAAGCTGATAGCGTTGCCTCTGATCTCTAGCTTTCTCTTTGAACGTTCTCTTTGACGCTTTGCTCTCTTTGCTACACTCTCTCTCTTTCTGGGCTTGTCACTCTCTCTTTGGGTCAGAGAGCGATTCCAGTATTACACATACGCCGCGTCGATCGGCAGTTCAAATCGGAAGTCAACAGTTGCCAGTCGTCATTCCGAGCGCGCGCGAAACCCACTCGAAGCGGAAACCTGCGGCACATCCAATACAGAAGCTACCCGTAAGATAGTTGTCGATGGCTGCTTGAATTCCATGGGATCCATTGAGAGGTACTTCTACTGGTTATAAATCTACTGCTACAGCGAACTACTGACATGGCCAAGGCAATGGATGATCGGGAGCGGAATGCGATTCTCAGCAGTCTGCACAACGATGTGCACACACTCAAGGAGCTGGTGAGGAATCGGGAGAGCGAGCTGATCAAATTGCATCGCGAAATCCATAAACTTAAGGTGAGCCCAAGGCAAGGAGTAATACTTGTGATGATACTTCTGGTACGGAACCAATAGGTTGCCATTGGGGAAGGACTTGAGAAGTCAAAGGGAAAACTACTTGAGAAGTAATGAAACTACTGAAGAAGTTCTGGGGAATTCTTGAGTTTAAAATAATTGGACAAAGACTTGCGAAATAAAACGAGAAAAACATTGTAACCCGGGCGCCACAAGGGAATTACAATAGAAGCAGATGGGTGGAAGAGGGGGAGGGAGTGGGGTAGAGGGGCAGATGTCCATTGTCATTGTTTAATGCATCGTTTGTTTGTTTTCTTTGCTGTTCCTATTGTTGTAGTTGTTGTTTAGTTTGTTTATTGTTGTCGCGCCACAGATAAGCGCCACACACACACACACACACACACACAGCAACAGCCACAACAACAGCAACAGCAACAGCAACACGACAGAGAGCAACAGCAACAATTGCCCTACGGTTTTCGACTAATTTGTATTCGTTTTGTATCGCGTGGAGATACAAAAAAAATGTATCTAAAATACGCGCACAATCGTATCAATTGCGTCGCACGTCGTTATCTCTGGCACGGCAGCAGCAGCCGTGGCTAAGCAGAGATACCAGATACTAAGTATATAATAGACAGCAGAAAACATTAGATACTAGATACCCCCCGGCCCTGCCCTCCCCTGCCCTGCCCTATGCCCTTGCGTCGTCCACTAACCTCTCGAGCGATATCTAATGCTATCTAATGAGTTGGACTTGGTTGGTTTGTAGTCCGTCCGGACGAGTGGTTTATTCGTACTTGAACATCATTTGGCATTGCTCATCGCAGCCCCTAACCTCCCACCCGCCTCCCCGCCCCGCGCTGTGTTTAACTATTTGAATTGTAAAGCATTTTTTATTGAGCCAAGTGATTAGCACTTCTTGCCGAGATTTTCGTAGCTCCAGAGCTCCGACCACTGCGAGCGCGCGCACTCCTCCACTTTCATAGCCCAAAGAGCAAAAGTTACGAACTGTTTGTGTGTGCAGAGAGCTGAGATATCATTTCCAGACTCAGATACAGATACAGATACAGATTCACAGCTGTGCGCGTTGCTAATTGCCGGATCAGCATTGGATTCATCTTCAAAAGCTGAAAGTCGTGCTTCTCTTTCTCCTCACCAGCTTCCCTCCTCTCTCTCTCTCTCTCTCTCTGTCTTGCTCTCTGTTTGCTTTGTGTAAATAAACACAGACTATTCCATAATTCCGATGGGGCCAGCACGCGCAAGGCAAGAGAAAATAATGACAATATCCAATAAGAAATACTTATACCCTATACCCAGATCTTAAGTACCCTTTAAGTGTTGATTATATCCAATTTACAGATCTGCTTTCGTACAGGGTATAGAAAGAACGAGCAGACCTTTTTTGAATTGCTAATTTTTATGTAAATAATTTGGAGCACCAAAAATAACACCAAGACAATGGGAGGGGGCCAGTAGGATAGGAGCGATCGGAGCAGGGGTGTTTGAGGAACTCTAAAGTCGCGACACTTGGCTTCGCACTGATACTGTTATATATATGTATATGTATTAGTTTATCTTGTTTGCCGTACGAATGCGAATGGGAGTCGGGTATTATGGGTATTATTCAGATTTCGAAGCTTTATCTATTCCTGCTCGTTTTTGGGTCAGTTTTTGCATTCTATTTGCCACGAAGTACTCATGAGATAAGATGATACTCTTTATGGCGAGCACACCACCACCATTGACCCACTTGGCCAAGGCTGCCCCACTAGACTCTAGAGATACTGAAATCTTCCCCCATCTCCCCACCATCGCCCGCTCTCTGTAGGAGCACGTGAGAGTGGCTTGCGTAGGGTCATTGGCTGGGGGCATCGTTTAAATTGGAAGGGAATCACATGTGCCGCTGATTGAATGCCTCAATTGGCTCGAATTAATGAACGCCTTTCAATTACCGTTGCGTCCTCCACACACTCTCACACACACACACACACACAGAGCGTGCTGCAGCAGACAACGAATCATCTGAGTGTTTCCAGCAAGCAGCAGATGCCGTCACCCGGCAAGACGCGGCTCTACTCGCTGCCGGAGCAGTGCGGGGAGGTGACCAGCAGCCAGAGGCATGCGAACGTGTGCAGCTCATGCGGCATGGTTATGCCGGGCAACCCCGACTTCAGCCTGGAGGCACTGTCTCTGGGCCCACCAGCCATACCAAGTCCGACTCTGACGATGAGAGCGGACATATCAACGCCAACTGAGGCGCGTCCCAAGCCCCTGGCGGGGGCCATTAAGAAGCAGGGCGTCTCTGCCGAGAGCTGTGTCCAGTCGATGCAGCAATCCTACAGTGCTCCAATACCCAAGTTCGACAAGGACTTCAGGTGAGTGCTTATCATCCCCATCCAATCAATCAAATCAATCAATAAGTATAACTTTAATCCCAACAGCGCCAAGCAACAGATCAAGGATGCCATCATGGACAACGACTTCCTGAAGAACATCGATACGTCGCAGGTGCGCGAGCTGGTGGACTCCATGTACTCGAAGAGCATAGAGGCGGGCGAGTTCGTCATCCGCGAGGGCGAGGTAGGAGCCCATCTGTATGTGTCCGCTGCTGGAGAGTTTGCGGTGATGCAGAATGGAAAGGTGTTGGACAAGATGGGTCCGGGCAAGGCCTTCGGTGAGCTGGCCATCCTCTACAATTGCACACGGACAGCCTCCATACGGGTGCTGAGCGAGGCGCGGGTTTGGGTGCTGGACAGACGCGTCTTCCAGCAGATCATGATGCGCACGGGCCTGCAGCGCATTGAGAACAGTGTCAACTTCCTGAAGTCGGTGCCATTGTTGCGGAATCTCAGCGACGAGCTGCTGGCCAAGATTGCGGATGTCCTTGAGCTGGAGTTCTATGCGGCCGGCACGTACATAATACGTCAGGGCACTGCCGGCGACAGCTTCTTTCTCATATCCCAGGGCAATGTGCGAGTCACGCAGAAGCTGACCCCCGCATCTCTGGAGGAAACGGAACTGCGCACTCTGACCCGAGGCGACTACTTCGGGGAGCAGGCGCTGATCAACGAGGACAAGCGGACAGCCAACATAATTGCACTGCCACCAGGCGTGGAGTGCCTCAGCTTGGATCGGGACTCGTTCAAGCGGCTGATTGGCGACCTGTGCGAGCTCAAGGAGAAGGATTACGGAGACGAGAGCCGCATGTTGGCCATGAAGCAGGCGCGGGCTCAGAACGAAGAGTCCTTTGGCGCACAGGTGCCACAGGAGTTCCCAGACCTAAAGCTGACCGATCTGGAAGTAGTCAGCACGCTGGGCATAGGAGGATTCGGTCGCGTTGAGCTGGTCAGGGCGCATCACCAGGACCGCGAAGATACCTTTGCTCTGAAGTGCTTGAAGAAGCGCCACATTGTGGACACAAAGCAGGAGGACCACATCTACAGCGAACGCACGATCATGCTCAGCTCCAAGTCGCCCTTCATATGTCGCCTCTATCGCACCTTCCGGGACGAGAAGTATGTCTATATGCTGCTGGAAGCGTGCATGGGTGGCGAGATCTGGACAATGCTGCGTGACCGGGGATCCTTTGAGGACAATGCAGCGCAGTTTATAATTGGATGTGTGCTCCAAGCCTTTGAGTATCTACATGCACGGGGCATTATCTACCGGGACCTCAAGCCGGAGAACCTTATGCTGGACGAGCGAGGCTACGTGAAGCTTGTGGACTTTGGCTTTGCCAAGTACATAGGGAACAGCTCGAAGACGTGGACCTTCTGCGGCACCCCCGAGTACGTGGCACCCGAAATAATTCTCAACAAAGGACACGACCGGGCAGTGGACTACTGGGCTCTGGGCATACTCATCCACGAGCTACTTAACGGAACGTAAGTCAAAAGAACAACTATAAACAGGTCATTCTTAACGATATTTTTATTCCTACGGGCAGTCCGCCCTTCAGCGCATCGGATCCGATGCAGACGTATAATCTCATCCTCAAAGGCATCGATATGATCACCTTCCCCAAGCACACCTCCCGCTGGGCCGTACAACTTATCAAACGCCTCTGCCGGGACGTGCCCTCCGAGCGTCTGGGCTACCAGACCGGCGGCATCCAGGACATCAAGAAGCACAAGTAAGTTGAGCAAGTCCTTCCAAGTACTCCTAACTGATACCCTACCCCCCCATAGATGGTTCCTGGGCTTCGACTGGGATGGCCTTGCGAGCCAGCTGCTGATACCCCCCTTTGTGCGCCCCATCGCCCACCCCACGGACGTGCGCTACTTCGATCGGTTTCCCTGTGATCCCAGCGAGCCCCCAGACGAGCTATCCGGCTGGGATGCAGACTTCTAGCATACTTTGAACTTGTTGTTGTTGTTGTTAAACTTATTTACTTTTGACCAATTACTTAATACTAAGAGATCAACAAGTAACATTCGCACTGGGAATTTGGAGGTGACCGAAATAGTCGTTTTAGAATTGGTTACCGCAGTCTCCGATGGATCTGGTGGTCGCCATAAGGCGACACATTGCTATGCACCTTTCGGTCAGAGGTTCGTAGACTTCCTCGCAGCCGGGTGTGGGCTCGGCCACAAGTTTGACATTGTCTAAAACGGGCTTAAAGAACTCCTCGTAGCTAAGCCTCTCCTGTCTACCCGTGCGTATCCGGCATTGTCGGCAGTTGCAGTTGGCCTCGCGGTACTCGTAGAAGGCGTAGCGGGCGCGGTAGGCTGCGCCCATGAGGCAAGGCTCAGGTCCGTGTGGCACGTAGACGGGGGCATTGAACACATCGGAGAGTATCTCAAGGATGCCCTGGTTTGTGGTGCCCACGGCTATGATTTTGGTGTCGGGTCCAAATTTGAAGCCCGTTTCGGCGACGATGGCTCGACGATGCAGTAGTTGACCCTCGATGACGGCGCGGGCCTCCCACTTGGGATGCCCGAACTGCTGCCGCCCCCGGATAGAGTCGGCTGTGCCTTTGACTATTTTCTTGTCCCAACGCAGCGTCCCTTTTGCCTGCGGAATGAACTCCATCTCGTCGAAGCGCACCAATAGATTACCATCATTGCCCATGGGGGTTGTGGATAGAAGTTCGTAGAAGACCGACCAGTCCCCGTTGGCGACCTCTTTACAGACGGCCTCTCGCACCTGGAAGCTGTTGCGGAACGTAAGCACTCCCATATACTCATCGGGCTTCGTCGGATGACACATAATCAGACCCTCCTCCCACTGGGGCCGCTCCTTTAAGTACATAATCACCTCGTCGGTGTTGGCCAGCTTGATTACCAGAGTGTTCTCGTCCAGCTTGAGGGCGGCCGCCATGGAGGGAGTGGTTCCCGTTGCGGCTACCACCATGCAGTCCGGTCGGAAATTCCAGCGCTTCACGTAGTAGTCGGCAATGCGTCCCTGGAGTCGATTGGTTGCCATCGGCTGCATCAGGCGAGTCAGCAGCCCGGGAGCACATGCATTCATACATTTCCGAGACCAGACCTTGGTGCTTAGGTCCAATATATTCATGGCTGAGCCGTCGGAGAGGTCAATTGAGGCAATGGATCCGACAAGCAACGAGGCCAGGAAGCTACTCATTAGCGATATGCGCGCCGTGGCCTCATACTCATCCGGATGATCCAGATACACTTTGCGAATTAGAGGACCACTCATTCTGGGAAAGCAGTTGGAGCCAGTTATTGTGCGCATCTCGCAGATGCCCCCGACTTTGACCTCCATCTCCTCGCATTGCGTCTCTATCAAGTTGTCCATCCGCAGGGGAGACAGCATAAGCTCAAAGCTGGAGTCGTTGATCTGCTCGTGAAGACGCAGGTCCGGATGCAGACCGCAGAGGCGGCGGAATCCAGTCTCCGACCAGAAAATTAATCCATGATGATGAGCAGCCCCACCAATGGCCGCCACTGAGTGCAGATCCGCGCCCTGCGACTTCAAACAGTTGATCAGGATGTCCAGTGCCTTGACATACATGCCCGGGTGGATATATTGACTAGGCCCCGGCCCATGAGTGGCTCCAAACTGCGTCTTGTACTCGGGTAGATCCACATCGTACCGTACCACCGCGGTGTATTGCACCTTCAGGTCCGAGTCCAAGAGAACCGCCTTGAACCTCTGTGTGCCCAAGTGTAACCCCAAGTATGTGTTGTCCCTGAAACTGGGTGTTCTTTTATGGCACATAGCAGGAGCAGTTCATCCACGGCAGAAACACGCAAACCAATAAACATAAATTTCAAACGTGTAACACTAAATTTTGACATACACAAATGACTTCCTGCTCGAACGAGATCTAAACTACGACTGTTCCAAAGATTCCGAAACTAACATGCCTAAAATCCACATGCCACGTTGATTCCTTGTCGAGGATCTACCTGGAGACGGATCTTGGACATATGATGCACATTTATTTCCATATAACATCTACGAGTTTATTCTTGAATCGAAATTATCTACCGAGATTAAATATACTTATATACAGATTAGGTAAGGAGACGGATACATTTCTGGCGAGGATTACAATAGTTCATCCTGTCCTTTGTCTAGTCTAACACTTGAGCATCTGCTAAGCCTGCTGGATGCGGCGCTGCTCGGTGATCTTGAACTGGAGCAGGACAACCAAGTAGGTGGCCATGAAGGATATGTTTGTGGTGATGAGCTCCCGATTGATGTTGGCATAGCCGTCCAGGTTCATGATGGGAGGATTCTTGTTGATGGCAACCAGCAGCATGTCCACCTCCTTCTGGGTGGCCGAGTCCACAGCTGTCAGATTGATGTTGAGCAGCTTGGTCTGAAAGTCCAGACCCACCTTGCGGGAGGCATAGTGCGCCTCATTGCAGATGATGTAGAGGAGGCACATGCAGTAGAAGACGATGACGAAGAGACCCACTTCCTTGTAGGTGGCGCCATGGTCGATGATCTCGCTGATGCTGCCGTAGGTGGCGATGATGCTGGTGAAGAATATGACCAGGCAGTACATGCCGTACATGTTGGAGTAGGCGCGTCCCAGTTGCTGCATCATGTGGCTCAGGTCGACCCACAGATGGCGATATTCGGTCAGCTTCTGGGCAGGCTTCTCGCCGCGTATTGTTGTCTGGAGTGCATCCGAGAGGGCGCGACTGGCTGTTCCAAAGGCGTTGCAGTTGATGTACCACAGACTGCAGAAGCAGTTCAGCATGGCAATGATGGGATAGTAGGCAAAGGTGTACCACAGGCTGAAGTCGGGCTGGAGGAAGTACTGCGAGAGATTGATGGCGATGCTCAGTAGCCAGGAGAAGACGCACAGGGCATAGGTCAGGGGATACAGATTGGGAAACACAATGGGAGAGCCAGTGGTCTTGAAGAACTTGTACTGATAGTTGGTCCACATGTTCTTGAAGATGGCCACCTGATGTCCATGCCTCCAGCTGGCCACGGGTAGCAGAAAGTTGGTGAAGAGGAGGCTGATGAAGATGACATTGTAGATGGCCTCGTCGAAGCGTTTGTCGTGGCTCGTGATGAACTTCTTGACCCGCTCCCGCAGCACCAGCACCACAATTGTCGTCTGGCAGCTGTAGATGAAGATGGCCCACATGACCTGCTTGGAGGTCCACGAATATCCGGTACGCGGTAGGTTTTTGACTGGGGGATTTCGATGTATGGGCATGACGCCCATGATCTGAAAGAGCACCAGTAGACTCTTGGTGGTCTGGTAGAAGGAGTCGTGCTTGTCCAGCTCGTGTGGATCATCTACTGTATCCGGTTTGCGCACATACACATCATCAATGGGATCGCCACCCTCGAGCATCTTCAACTTCTGGCGATAGCGCATCTCATCCTCGAGGAACTGGCGCTGATTCGGATTAAGCATCGGTGCTACCTTGCCTGGCGGCGTCAGGCCGCGGCTGACCGCCCAGAACGACATGGCGGAGAACAATAGAATACACAGCGAATCCTCAATCTTGGCGCCTTTATATTGCCGCTTCTGCTATTGACTTTTGATTGAAAAGCAAACAAAAGTGCGGTGCCGCCTCCAGGCGTGACTCTATTTGCTTGCTCTCCATTAAATATGCCCCAGTATACATATATATATATATGTGTATACATGTATATATATATATATATCTCAGGGTCAGTTTGTTGTGGTCATTTGCTCCTATAAAGGACGCCCCGAACCCGGACTCTGCCCCCACCGAAAACGTTTTGCTGACAAAGACACGAACGGGTGACCAGTCAAGTCAACGCTTCGGGGTGGAGTCCACACCGTGTGTGTGTGTGTGTGTATTGGCCTTTGACTGTGTCTGCGTGTCTGTCTATGTGTGTGCATGGGCCTGGGCAGCCGGACAGCCGGACAGCCAGGACAGAAGGTACATAGAATGCGCTTAATTTGCCGGAAATGAAAGTTTAACGATGTGTAAATGCTTACGAATGCCGATAGAGGCTTCGCACTAATGACCAATAAAAGTGTCCCACCACTACCACTACTACTACTACATACTACAGTATGTGTGTAGTTTCGCCCTCGTATCGGCTTTCGTCAATGCTTCTGACTTTTGATCCATTTCTGCCTGACATATTAAAGGCCAAAGTCAATATTAGGCACTTGAGCCTGAAACCTTTAAGCCAGATTTTCAATCGGAACCAGAGGCAGAGTCGGAGTCGGAGTCGGAGTCTAGTGAAGCAGTCAAGCAGCATCAGCAGATGGCACAGGAAAAGCTTGCCTGCTTATGGCAGTACACACACAGCTTACACACTTCTACACACACACACACACACACACACACACACACACACAGTGCATAGTCAGCAACATTTGAAATGTGTTTAAAATAGACTTTGCTGGAACAACTAAGCACTTCAAAGGAGGCATTTAATTTTTGGGCGCCTCGCCAACTGTTCTCTGGGCTTTCCTTTGGCTCCTCCGGACTGCACCTACTGCAACTGCTGGAGAGAAGGAGATGTTAGTCGTTGCTCTCATTATGCTCTTCCAAAGGGGTATTATACTTTCATCAAGAGCTTTGTGTAGTTATTTTGGGTCCCAAAAGAAAGTCTGTCTACGTCTTCCTATGCAAAGAGCTACCTCAAAGATGAGAAGAATCGATATCGAGAATATACACATTATAATTTTAAACTGTAGCCTAAGAAGTGATTCCCAAATTGAAGGTTAACCGGAACACTACAAGAGTATACACTGAGTTCCTGTTTATCTAAACTAACTAAAGTCTTGTTAGAGTCAATTAATGGAATTTAACTTAAAGGGGTTTATTGACTATGGGAATAAACCCCTTTAAGTTGTATTCCATTAATTGACTCCAACAAGACTTTCTACTCTCTGTTAGGGCTTCATCCCAGGAGCGATCCTTCATCTTTTATAGGCTACTTCTAACTTTGAAGGTATTCAATCTTCGACTTTGTAAGAAAGTAAACAGTTCGCCCATTTTCATTGGGAGCAGTTTGTTAAACTCGGCTCTCGTTTAATGCGAAAACTTTGAAAACTAACGACAAACGGTAGCAAATAAATAAAGTGTTTAGCTTGTTTTTTATGGCAGGATGTGCAGGATGTGCAGGATGTGCAGGACAAACATTTTATGTGACATAATTGTAGGCAAGTCGACCGGAAGATGGGCTAAATTTAAAGCGAGCTGCAACCCTTGACTGGACCTTAGAACTTAAAGCTAACTTCCTTCGTCTCCCTTTGCCGCTTCCAGGACCTGCCACAAGTTCATCTATTTGTGAGGACTTGAGCTGCTTCTGTCGACATTGGTCCTGGTCCTGGTACTTGTATTGGTATTGGTATTGGTATTGGTGGCTGCATCTTGAATGCTTTCGCCTTTTGTACGTGCCACATTCGATGCCTGCCGCCTACTGCTTGTCGCCTGCCTTGGCCTTCACATCTTCCATGGCCGCCAGCTGTCAACTGGAGCCTGATCGTCGCGTTGTGCAGAGAACAAATTACATTTCGATTTCCGTTTTCCTCTGCCTCTGCCTCTGCCTCTGCCAAACATCCACAGCCTCCGTTTTCGCCTTAGCGCCATCCCATCTACAGCTCATCCTCGCCTGCTGCCTGCCACAAGGGACGTTGCATGAGTGCATTATGCAACTGTCTTTCTCGCAATCACTCAAAATCCGCCCGGAAAATGTGTTCAGCATTCATTTTTTACATGGCAGGGAAAACTTTTATTAACATGGAGAACGTGGGATGTTAGATTAGCTTGCCATAAACTTTCACATTTATCTATAGTTTGAGTACTTACGGCTAGTGATTAAACAGGTAAGCAGCTTAAAGGTGAGCGATTATATAAAATGCACCTGGCCAAGGCTTAAAGCGTCAGCTAGGTCCTGTATCTGTATCCTGCATGCAAATCGAGCTAATCAATAAGTGCTAATAGGAATTATGTGCGTAATCCTATTGTGATTTCACTTAAGAGAATCACATTATGTATTTATTTCCAAAGGATTTATGCTGTCTGTAGCTTAATGTCCTTTGCTTTTCGGAGAAATGTCCTTCGTCGTCTTCGTTCACAGCAATTGACAAGTGTGTTAATAATCACTTAGCAGCAACTATGTGACATTTATAACCTTTTGTTGATGTGATTACAGACTGCTTATCCTTGAGTGGACACAGGACACAGGAAAAAGGACAAAGGACAAGGACCAAACAGTAAACACAATGCAGACACAAGTGCGAATCAATTCTCGTTTTCAATCAGGACATTAAAGTGATTGTCCACTCATCATATTCAGACAGACGACTTCAACTCTCTCTGATCGATCTTGTGATACCCTGTAAACCGCATCGAGATTGTGACAGAAAAACTTCCTTTCTTCTACGTCTCGAGTAGGTCCTGTTCAAGGAGCCTTGCTTAGTGTTTGTGTGTGGTGAAACGAGTGTGAATATAGGGTATCTGCTAGTCGGTTGATTATGTCTTAGCTTTTCTTACTGGCTGTAAATTTTATACATGCGCACTGCAACCGGATGCACTTCATGCCTTTTCAGTGCAAAATATATGAATTTTAATTTAATTTTGTTTGGCCATTTAGATTGAAACTTACACACGCACACACGCACACACACACACACACGACACACACTTACAGTGCACTTCAGATGCTGCATATTACATGCAAAGCATAATGCAATTAAATATTAATCATACGCACTGAGTGCAGCCCGCGAAGCAAGCATACGGCTCTGCCATAGACCATACGCAGCACATAGGATCTAATATATATATATATATAGGTATATATAGACCAGTATATTCGATTGGATATGGACAAATTAGTAAATCAAACACATATACATAAATTGGGTAATTAGTGCTAAAAGCAAGTGCTGCAGTGTTTGCCTTTAACCACATCCCAACCGGAAATGGCTAAATAAACATTTAAATTACAAACAAATTTACCAATTTACATACTAGACATCAATTATAAGTCCTTCTATGGGCTCGGTGTGAAAATTTGCCAAACTAATTTCCTGATTTGTCAACCTGGTTTCTGACCAATCGACCAATGGACCAATGGAGCATCCCACCTTCTGGCCAGCCAGACGACACCCTTGGATGCGGTTCATTCAGATGCGATCGATTTCGATTCGAAACAAATGAAAATTAAATTTGTACAGCGCATTTAACGCTTTAATGAGAGCAGCAATTGCAATTAAAAAGCGTTTTTCATATTCGTTTTCTTTTTCGCTTTTCTCTTTTTGTGTTTAACATTTTCATATAATTTTCATACCATTTTTATGGCGTTATTATTCGTGGCAATAATCCACGCTTCAATGCGCTCATTCGCACTACACATTATAATTTTAGCCCCAGCTGAGCTCTTCGCCCACCAGCCCAGCCCCGCCCAGCCCAGGCCTGGCAGAGATCTTCAAATTTAATTAAAAACGCTTTGCATATTTTCCATTGATTTTATGCCCAGGATTGAGTTGTGGGCCCCACAATGCGATTTCTATTCCTATTTCCCATCGATACGGATCCCATTCTCTGCAAAATAATGGGCTGGCAGTCAATAGGAAGTGCTAGGCTGGTCTGGCCTGGACTTTGCTGGCCTGAATGTATTGAGAGATGGATGGATGGATGGATGAAATGGCTGCATCAATTATTCCCTTGGCATTTTAATCAGCCCCATTGATAAGCAGACACCCTCGACTGTCATTTTATTTACTTAGTTGCCAGCTTCCATTTATTGACACTGCAATCTCCTTGGCTCTGCCTGAGTCTCCGTCTCCGTCTCCGTCTCCGTCTTGGGTCCTCTTCCATCCGGAATGTACGTTTCAGATATACCCTGTGGCCTGTCAGCAGGTGTCAAACTACTTCTGAGTCACGACTCAGTCTGTTCGAGTTGTCTCTGCACTCTTAACATATGTTGTATGAACTGAAGTCGGATATAGATAAACAGATATAGCTTAAGGCTTAAGTTACATTGCACTTAATACCCTTCCCTTTGATGGGACTCTTTAATGTTTACAGGGTATAATTATAATTCGTTAAGTACATAAGTGCTGGTGCATCAATTAGTAAAGTAAACGCAGCCATTGAGCTGGCAAAGAGAAAACGCAAACGATTTCAGTTTGCGTTCAGCAAGTGCATTTGTGTCCTGTTTGTCCTGCGCGTCCTCTGTCTTGTGTCCTGTCTCCTGTCTCCCGTCTTCGTGTCTCCTGTGTACCAAGTCCACTGACAGCTTCTACTGGCACCTCTGCCGCTCCCCTCTCAAGAGTCAGCCTTCACATTTTTATCTCTGGCCAAACAGTTGGCGTCGCATTGGGAGCACAAAGACATAAATGAAGTGTCGCCATTGTCCTTGCAGTCCTGTGGCGTTGGCATGCAAATGCGAGAGCATTAAGCGATTTTTCGGGCATAAATGCACCACCCCCTCTCCCTACTATCCCTCTCTCTTTCAATGAGTGTGCTGCTATCTCTTTTGGTGCGCCACCATTTGCTTTGCCATTCGCAGCTATCTTCATATTTAGTTTTTAGTATCATGCTTTTATTGACTTGCCGCACTTAACTTTTAATTTCGCAATGTGCAGAATGGTAAAAAGACGCCACACACAACCAGCCACACGAACAAGTGTGGTGTGTGTGCCTGTGTGTGTGTGTGTGTGTGGGTATAACTCAAATAACCTGAAGCACTTTAAAAGCTTCACATTGCTGGCTTGTAACACCTTTTTAACCTTGTTTCGCTGGTGTGAAATCATTTTTACGCCTGTTTTGAATATTCGCTGCCTCTGGCTATAACGCCTCTGCTCCGGCTCCGTCTCCGGCTCCTGCTCCGTCAGTTTTGCTGGCACCGACACCATAGAATCGAGTGCCTTGTAAATATGCCGAGGTTTTAATACAGAGACAGGAAGAGGAGCACAGGGACAGGAACGGGGACAGGGCAGGGGCAAGGCAGGGACAGGGAGCACGCGACAGCGGCTGGTGCACATTTTGTGGGCTTAGCTTTTGTCAGCCGAGGTGGCGTATACTTAATGGCAGCTGCCTGCATTCGGCTCCAGCGAGTCAGCGTAATAAGCGCAAAAAGGTTGAGCAGCATGCAATATTTATGATTGTTTTTTTACATCTATACCCTGTATATTACTTTACTTTGTAGAGGGATATTTCACAGACTCTCTATATATATTTATCTCAAATAGTTTTCAATGTTAAAATATAAAATATTTGGTAGATGGATTGACCTATACCCACCACAGTTGATGTTATTCAGTTCTCATGGGTATCTGCAAGTCGATCAGTCTTCATATGATGCATTTTAACTGGAATTTTGAAATTTTTTACTGCTTCGATCGCTCGAGCTGCAGTTGGTTTTATGTACTGCATTTCACTTGGCAGTTATTTGACGCTGTTTTTCTCTTCTTGTCAGGATGTCAGTTGCGGCAAGGCCAAGTGTTATGTGTTATGTGTTATGTATGTGTCTGTGTGTGTGTGTGTGGAGCTCCTCCTTCATCTTCGTTATTTTTGTTTGTTTTTTTCTCGTTTTGCAATTTCTGCAGCTCTCTCTGGCTGGAGCTGTGATGGAAGATGAGTTTCCGAGGAAGGATGTGAGAGCTGTTTCTTGCATCCAGCTGAGCTGTTCGAGATGGGCAACTAATTCGTATAGCATGTGTACTCTAAACTATTTACTATATATGTATTATATTCTATATATATGTATATAGGGGTAATATGATTTTACTGCCATCTCCTCCTCCCTTAGCTTCGCTTTAGTAGATTACATTTGCTGCTTTAGTATTTTTACAGTGAGAAGCTTTCGTGTTTGCAAAGCGCGAGTTTAGCCAATACAAGCAAAGCATAAACACTCACACTCACACACACAAACACACACTTACTCGTATGTGGTGTGTGCGCTGCTTTATGTTTGTTCGACTAACCAATTTGCGCTCTGCGCTCGACGTGATTTACAGTTCCCCAGCGAGCGGTTTCCTCGCTCGCCACCCACCTTAATAGTCGCAGTCAGAAGCAGCAGGCGGAGCTGGAGGAACAAATGGAGGAACAGCAGCAGCAGTGGCAACATCAAAAGAACTAGAGGAAGAGCGCAATCATAGTTGCCTGGCAGCGCATGCAAATCAATTGAACATTTGGATAGTCCATGCTTCATGCTCCGTGCTCCGTGCTCCAAGTTCTTTTGCTCCTCCTGTCCTTGCCCCTCCGGAACATGCAGCTGCAGCTGCCAGCTGCCTGGCGCCTGCTGCTGCCACTGATGATGATGAGGAGAACTTTGTGTGGCTGCATTGGCTGCATTTCATGTGCAACCGCATACGCCTTTGGTCCCTTTGCATCTCCACTGAATCCTCATCCCGTCTCGTCTCAGCCCGCCGCGTCTCATCGAGTCTCATCGCGTCTCATCTCGTCATGGCCATTCGAGACTGCAACTTAACTCAACAGCTGCCCGTTTGTCACAAATTTAGTGGAAACTGCAGCTGCAGCAGCTGTTGTTGTTGCTGTTTCTGTTGCTGCCTCAAATGGCGTGCAGTTTGTAAAACACGAGAAGCAGCTTCCATCTCTCTCCCTCTCTGTCTTTCGCTCGTCTGTGTGAGTGCGTGCAGTGTGGGATTTGCGCTCGAGTGGCTCAACATAAAGGAAATGCCACAAAAATTGTTGCATACTTGGCGGCAGAAACTAAGTGATGGATCGGGACAGCTGGAGGGTGAGCCTTAGAGAGCGGGAGAGGGAGAGGGAGCGAGCAAGGAGGAGGTAGTCATTTGGCATAATTAAAGGCTTTGCCAGAATCCAGTTCAAAAACTGTGAGCATTAGTCATAGCTGGAGTCCTCTGTACGAAACACACTCGGAACAAATTGAGAAGCTCTGAACTCTTGCAGCAAACGGATCATAAATCATCTTTGGCCGGAGAGGACTTGCAACTTTTGTAAACGCCTAATTATCGCTTCAAGGAACAGTTCATTTCTCTGTCCAATCTAATCAGCATTGGCTTGCCTTGGGGCGGAGAGGAGCCAGCTGTGGGCGTGGAAGGTGGGAGGCGTGTCTGCCGCATGGGACGAGCCATAGAAATATGAAGCTCAAAATGTTACAGCAGCAGCAGCATAGGGATTATCTCATGTCCTTGGTAAAAGTTGCGTCAACGCTGACAATGGCCGGAGACTGGGGGGGATGGGAGGTACTTTTCCGGCCCGGACCAGTCCAGCACTGGCCAGTCCAGTCCAGTCGAGTCAAGTCGAGTCGAGTCCGTCTCTCTCGTCTGCGGCTCAATTATTTTTGCTTATTTATTTGCTTTGGGGGGGAACAGCCGCTGTTGATTTGTGTCTGTTTGTCTGTTTGCGGAATTGGCATTAAAGCCGGGCCAAAACGCTGATGAAAATCTGTTTAAAGCTTGCCAAAAAATTGTAACGCGCCGTCAAAATTTGATTTTAATTGAATTTCTCATTTTCAAGAGGCTCTCCACGAGTACCGAGGGGGCGTGGAGCGTAAGGCGTGGGGCAGATGTTGTGTGGCAAATTCAATTTGCCGCTAAATGAGCTAAATGCGATTAAATTTGCGCACACAGACGCTGCAGGAGGGGAACCCAAGTGAAGTCTGTCTAAGTGGAGCACTTGCTCCTCCCATCCTCCCATGCTCCCATCCTCTCAGTACCCAGTCCGGGTGAGTGGTACCCAGTGCTGGCTTCTGCTTGGTTTATGTCAAATAACCGAACAATAAGGACATTCGCTCAATGCTCTTTGTGTGTGTGAGTGTATGAGTGTGAGTGTGTTGCCACATGCCTCAACTTGCGGCATGTGTTACATATGCCTAACTGTGAGAGATGTGGACTTGAATCTTGAGCTGAATCGATAGCCTACTAGCCGCATTTGGGTTGATTGTTGGGGCATTTAAGCAGACATCCAATGAGAAGACAAGAAAATTCTTGGAAAAACAAGAGAAAGCCTTTCCCCAGCCCCGATGACTGACGATGATTTGCATGCAGAGAGCAAACGAAAGAAATGCCAAATGGAAAATGAAAAACGGGAAACGAGAAATGAGAAATGAGAAATGACCGGGATAACTTTCGGAGACGACAACAAGTTGTATGTCTCGAAGTTTTTGCCAATTGTGCGGCCCGACAGGCGTCTGAGACAATGAACAAAAAACTTGCAACTTGCTGCCTGCTGCTTGGGGCATGGGGCATGGGGGCATGCCACAGCTGCGGTCAGAGAGCCAAAGAGTTAATAAAAGTTGTCTTGTCGTCACTTGGCCTCTTCTTGTTTTATTGCGGCTTCAAGCTTGTTGCAGCGTCAGCAATTCCGTTATAATATCCCCCTCCCCTCCCTGCCCTACACAATGTGGCCAGCTGCAGGGGGCGTGTGCCAGGGGTGGGCAGGGGGAGACACGCGATGGCTTTCTTTCTCTGGCGGCGTTCGCTTTATTTGCATACAATTTGCCCGTTTATAGCCGCCAAAAGGAGCTTGGCCTGGGATGGCCCCCTTCTGGCCTGGCCTGGGCCCTGCTTCTGGTTTGTTGTGGTATTTGTTGGTGTTGTTGTGTGTACATATGAAAATGTGTAATGTACAAATATATATTTACATACATGTGTATATACACATAGACATGTATTTGTTATTTGTATTCGTATTTATTGATTTCCAAGTGAAAACATTATTGAGGTCGGTAAATTTTCGTTTTCCGTGCGTTGCGTATACGCAACGTTGTAGCTACAAAAGGACTTCATTATTATTGGCTGCATTGTCTGCGATTGTGATTCTGTGTGTGCGTGTGTGTATCTGTAACTGTATCTGTCTGTCTCTGGGCGTACTTCTACGAGTATTAGAGATGTGGCATAAAGTTCAATTGAAGCCATAAGTTCACTCGTTCATCTAGCTCTGATACTAAGTGAACAATGGTTATTCACTCGAACTTGTTCCGAGTCAGCTTAAACAACTCTGTTGTGTGTGTGTGTGTAGGTGTGTGGGGGTGTGTGTTGTGGCTGGGCTGGAGCCTATGAGCTGGCGAACTGATTAAATTGAATTTCATATGCAAAAGGTGAAACTCAATCAAGAAAACATAAAGGCAGCGCCTGCATATGCTCACTTTTGCTCTTCGTTTTGTAATCGTATTAGTTCCGAGGTCTACGGGCCTCTGCCTGTGTGTGTGTGTGTGTATGAGAGTGGTTGTTCATGTGTGTGTGTGGAATTTTGTGTGACAGCCGTTCCAACTGCCCGGATTAACCAAAGCCCACGTCGGCTTTGCGGCTTTGTATAATACGGCACTGATACGGCTCCCTCTCTCCCTCTCTTTCTGTCTCCCTTCTCCACCTCTTGTTCACCCTTTCACTTTCCCTTGCTCTCTTTCATTTATCCTTTACACGTCCTGTGCAACCTTTGCGGTTGAAATTAATAGCAAAATGTAAATTAAAAGCGTCCTTCGTCGAAATGAAAGGTGTGCGCTTTATGCGCGCGGCTTCCTAATGGCTCTGTAAGCATGACCAATACACACGCACTCACACACACACACACACACGCAGACACACATACACCATGCACACACAGACACAGTCTGAAATTGAAAGAATTACTAGCTCGATATGAATGCCACTTTGAGGTGACTTTAAATCAGTTTAAAGCACTTCTTCATTAGAATTAATGGTGCTTCCTGGGGAACACAGGGGAAGACAGGGAAGACAGGGGAAGGGGGCTGGAGAGTTGGTTTTATGTTCATAATGCTCATAGGTGATAATTTCATTTGCGCAGCTGCTCAAATAATATCAAAACATGAACCTCGCACACACACAGGCACACACACACGTAGCAAGCCACACTCATATCGAGCTAATAAAATTTTAATGAAATTACGAGCATTCTCCTGGCAAGACTACAGCTCCATCTCCATCTCCAACTCCACCTGCAGTTTCGGGCTCCGAGCGACCTTCGACCCTTCATAATAATCACGGCAAACATTGGCACAGCCAAAAAAATTTTATGTTGCCTACGTGGCAGAGCAGCAACTAAACTGCGGCATTAAAGGAGCTATTAGCTGCTGGTGTCTGTCCTTGCCATTGGTCGCTTCATAGCCCATTCGTGTCACCGAGGACACACGCAACCATTTTGTTGTGTGCGGTGTGTGTGTGTGTGGTGTGTGTATGCGTGTGCATAAATGTTGCATTGCCTCATCTTCATTTTCTAAACTCTGCGCATCGCTTAATTAGAGGTGAACGGTAATGCATGACGGCTGCGGCATGGGGCAGGTTGCGGTAGTCCCTGAATGGAAGATTGACGCAGAGCGAGAGAGAGAGAGAGAGAGCGGGGAGGGGTTGTGTAGAAAGGAGGGGGTTGCAGCTCAAGTGACTTCTTGTCGCATAATTGCTAAAAGCAGCGCGACACAACTTTTGATTAAAAGTTAAACTCAGTGCCGGTTGGCTGCCAGATTACGCATACGTCGCGTACGCCGGGTACCAGCCAAAAGTTTGTGCCATCAGCCGAACGCAACGGTGTCTAATTAAAACTTATTTTTATAGTTTCCAAGACAAAAGCTGATCTTTGCTGTTGCATCTACACAAATATGTGCATACATGAGGACGTGTACCCTCTGCCTGTCAAGCTCACCTGACACAGGGGTTCATTGGAGCTGGGCTGGTAACAAGCAGAAAGCGATGCTACCTTCGATTTAATTGAAGAGGGGTGAAGATAACTGAAGCGTATGTATATTTACTTAGCACTGAGAGAGTAGAGGGTATCTCTTAGTCAATCACTTTCACAAGGAGTTCTTCTAGTAGTTGTTGCAGCTGGCGTCAATGAAAATATTTATCAAGTCATCGGAACAACTTGCAGACGACGTGTTGCACTCAACGCATACTTCGACCAGGTATATGTGTGTATGTGTGTGTGGGTATTTGCTGTATGTGTGTGTGCGAGTGATTACAAGGAGCGTGTCAAGTTTTGTTGCCGTTCAGGTGACTTGGGTTACCGAAAAGTTAAATGAAGCGCAGCTTCCGAAACTTTTCCACTGCGTTTGACACGTTTCCCCTTCCCCTTTCTTCAGTTCTCCGACGTATTTTTGTTTGTCTCTCTGCCTGTCTGTCTGCCTGTCTGCCTGTTTGTCGGTTTGTCTGTCCGTGCATCCGTCCTTACTTTTGCCAGGTTCGCACTCGGCTCTAATTAAAATTTCAGCGCCTGAAAATTAATGATGCTGCTGCCGGCCAATCCGAGGCGATTGAGCAGAATTTAATGCTGGCCAACGATTTAATGTGGTCCAATATTAATGGCTGAAAGGGGGCAGGAGCACAGGAGGGATGGGGAGTAAATGGAGTGGGCATAATGGCAATCCAATTGGACGACAGTCGGACAGCTGGACAGTCGGACTGGGCAAACAATGCGGGAGACACGGGCGCCACGGGCGACATCTAATGACCACATGGCTCGTTTGCTTCATTTGCAATGTGTGCAATTGGATGCACAACCGCAAATCAAATACAGCCAAGTGGACGGATGGGGGCGTGTGGGGGAGCGTGTGGATTATGTGGCCGGACGGGTGGAGTCAGATTGGTAAGTAAATTGAACGAAATGCTTGAACTATGGTTCAGCCTTGTGATTCGCACGCTCTGGTTACGTTTTGGTCCTCACCTTGTCAGCCTAAAAGGATGCGGATCGTTCAGGGTGAATCCTGCTCAAGCGTAGATTAAATAAAAACTCGTTGCAGACAATTACAATTGCAGCTGGCAATCAGCTCAAGCTCCGAGCTGTTCCGAGCTGTTTAGACCTGAGCCGAGCTCTTCCACAAGGATGCGTGTTGCATCTGCTCGTTGCTCGTATTCGTGTTCGTTATCCTTTTCCTGTCTAGGGGTTTGCATCCTTCTGCAGTTTGCAGACTTCTGTGTTATTTTGTGGTTCATTTACTTTTTGAAGCACAAGCGTTGATTACGCACCATGTCGCAACTTTGCATTCAGCTTACACATAGTCAATAAAATCCAGACCCAGGCACGTACAGAACTTGCCACAGTGCTGCCAACTAAAGTCCTTCCCCGCCACCACCTCACACCCCCTGTACCCAGCCCTATCGTTCTTTTCGTCCTTTTGGGCTAGCTACCTCAACAGCTTGTGGCAGCTTGTCGAAATTAATCATTTGGCTGCCAGGCCGCGACATTGCCAGTATTTTCGTCGTCTCCAACGTAGCTGCTGCGTTTCTATACCCACTGCATCTATGCTATAAAGGGATACTCAGGCTTGATGGCAATATGTAACAGAAGTACTGGTTTAGCTTTTCTAAATCTAAAAGCTCTCCTTTGTAGTAGAAGCTGCATTCGTTGGATTCGATTATCCTTTCGATACTCTAGAATTGAGTGTAAGGGCTGACCTACTGTGGAATCGTAGGTAGGGAGTATCTTCTAGTCGATCATATATATCAGGTTGCCTTACGACGTTTTCTACATTTTCTACGGCAATCAGTTCTCAGCGACTTTCTCTTTCTACATCTCACCGTTTCTCCCCTCCCCCGCTTCTGTGTTTCTCCTCCTCATCTGTCGTTGTCACTGTCGCTGCTTCCGTTTCCGCTCTAAGTTGGGTTTAGCACACGCTTCCCCCTGCAGTATGTCAACAACATTATGTTATATGGTAGAATCTCCCCAATGCCCACACACACACACACAACCGCTCATGTGCGTCATTCTTTGTGACTCTGCCTGTGTCTGTGTGTGTGTGTGTGTGTGTGCGTTTGTGTATGTTTGTCAGCGTGTGTGCGACTCAACTGGTATTCCATTCGCGTAATTTCCCATGATATTTTTACGCATCTTAACATGTGAATGCATCTGTTTGTTCCATGACCAAGCTCAAGCCCACCCAAACCCAATCCTATCCATCCCAAGCAGCTGCTTCCTGTCTCCTTCAGTTGTCGCGACAATTTAAGTCTTACTCCAACTCCAGCTCCAACTCCAACTCCAGCTCCTTTCTTCCTTTGCCTGCTGGCAATCAAATCAACAACTTGTCTTTCTGCACTCTTTGAAATACCATACAGGACTCCGAGCGCGTCCTGGCACGCACATCCTCGCCTCGTCTCTAGTCAACAGCTATGTAATAACCTGAACCTGATATGCCAACCAGATTTCCACTCTCCCACGCATATGTGCTGATTGTTTCTGTGTGGCATTATGAACAGCATTTGTATGAGTTAAGGACACGTCGGAGAAGTCTCGTTTTTGTCTCTGTCTGTCTCTCCAGCCTCTGGATCTCAGTTAACGCTTTGGCTTTGCCTCTTCAAATGTCAATCAGTCGTTCACTCGTTCAGAAATCCGTTTTCCGCTTGTCATTTACCGTTGAATGTTCCCCCCACGGCCCAATCCGTTGCAGCTCCAGCCCCAGATCCGGCTCCCGCAGCTGGGAGCAAGCATTTAGCACATTGTTGTCGGATAAGCAATTAGAGCTCCATTGGTTCCATAATTTGAATACTTTTTAAGTCTGCCAACACGAGTAAAAATTCAATTATGGAACATTTCTTAAGTGCCAAATTCGCTGTATGTTTTTACACCTGATTAGGCAGCCTGGGGAGGAATTGCACGGGGATTGGGGATTGGGGACTGAAGATTGGGAGTGGGTTATCGAAATGTCATTTAGACAGAGATTCCTCCCACTTAATAGACGTAAGTATATGAGCATCTTTTGTCATTTCTTGAGACAGCGACAGCCCAAGTGGAAAGGAATAAAGTTTTTGGGAAGCGAAGCATTTTTTACAATTTCACATTTCGACATTTCGACTTGCGATTTGCCATTTGCCATTTGTCGACGTCGACGTCGACGAAGTCTGTTCCGCCTCCGTTCTGTTTGGTTCCTCTGGTTCTTTTTGGGTTCTTTAGGTTCTTCTGGTTCCTCTCATTCTCTTCTCTTGAGTTACAGGCAATGCAGTGGCAGGCAAATTTATTGGCAAATTGGGAGCACGGTGCTTGCCTTTTGCCTGGGCTTCCCTTGTGGGTGGACAAAAGCTAAGGACAAGCAAAATTGTTGCTTACCAACTTTGTGGGTGTGTGTGTGTGTGGATGTGTGTGAAAAGCACTTGAGTGTATTTTTTACAGCTTGCTTTTTTTGTTTATATTATTTTTATTGATTGAAAATAACTTAGTGCCGCTTTATGTGTGTTGTATACGCTGTGTGTGTGTTGTTATGTACCTTGTTGTGTGTGTGTGTGTGTGTGTTGTTGTTGTTGTTGTTGTTGCGTGGAATGGGCACGAAACAGCAAATAAACTTCAGCAGTTTATGCCAAAGGTATGTAAATAAAATGAGACTTCTTCAACAACTAACAACCACGTGAGCAGAGAGTCGCCCTGCACCTCAGAAAGAAACTGAAACTGGAAGATGAAGTGGATGTGGGCTTGGGTTTGGGATGGGTATGGGTATGGGAGTAGGTCCTGGGTCCTGGGAGTTGGTGCCTCTGGGCATTGTAACTCGTATTCATTGAGCGTCCTTCGATAATCTCAAAAGTAATGCGCTGGCCATGGAAAGTGGTTTCTCTTCTTCGCAGAAGATGTACAAGTGGCTCCAGGGCACTGCCACTGCCACAGCCTCAACCACTGCCACTAATTAAGTGAGACGAGTGGCAGCTTTAACTTTAATGAGCTGCATTTGAGGGTCGCCAGGACAATGGAATGACCCACAAAGCAGGGCTGGGTTGGTTGCTGGGAGGGGGGCGGCTCCTATTGTTACTGAGCTTCAACTGACTGGGCTGCCATTTGTCAGGTTGTCGAGTCGAGTGTTGGCCGCATTTTTATTCATTTATATTTTGGGGTCTGCATAACTGGACCATATTAATTAGCTTGATTAAAATGAATATTTGCTCAAGTGCTTGTCGCCAGCTGCTGCTGCTCCCCCTGTGCCGATGGATGGGGGTACACACTAAAAATAATAAATAAACACTTCTTGCTATTGTTCTCAGTGTGACAGCTCTGGCAAGGTGCTTGCCATACTCCTCCATACTCCAACCCGTATCCCATACACATGCACATACACATACTCCATGTACTCCTTCCAGTTGTAATAAAGCAAATGTAAAGCTTCCCAAACTGCTGAGTTTTATTGATGCGGCACACGCGACGTATGCGCAATGTGTGGCAAAGGAAACAGCCGGTAACGAAGTGCAAGTGTCGATGCGAGGGGGAATCCCTTGCACAGTGGGGTGTATCAATCAAAAACTGAACGTAACTGTCAGGCTTGAGACAAGACTTCAATTCTTTCAATCAATATTCATTTGCAAGCGATATTAAAGGTGGAAACATTCCGTCTTTTAATCAGTCGAAATCTGCTTTGGTTTCAATTTTCTACTGAGATTATAACAGAAAATCCTATTTAATAATATTTAAATGCAACCATTGAAAGCGATGAATAAACTGAAAACTCTATATACAATTTGGGTATAATAATTCACTTTTTGATTAATTTTAATCGCACTTTTCGAGCTGCTGCCCACAGTGGGAAGTGTCGCACCCCCAGATAAATCTTCATGTGCGGCAGTCGAGGCAGGCGAATGTAGTCATGAAATATGTCGGAGCATTCATTCGCCTGGGCTCTGACTGTGGTTGTGGATGTAGATGTAGATGTGGATGTGGATGTAGATGCGGCTGTGGCTGTGGATGGTTCGCCATCATCGCCATCGTCGCCGTAGACGCAGTTGTCGCTGTTTATTTGGACGATTTCGTTTCATGTGCTTTTTGTTTTTACGAGCATAAAGATAAATTCACACGATCTGCCGGAGTTCAAGCGACTAACACGGGTCAGGACCAGGGCAGGGCCAGGGCCAGAGAAGAGGGACAGGACCCCGGGCAGAGTCAGCACCAGGTCAACAGCAGTTCCAGCCCCGGAATTTCGTTTATGCGATTTTATTTATTTATTTATAGTAACAAATTGCAATGTCAACTTAATCACCGTACTCTATTAGTTTTGGCTCTTTGTGTCTCTGCTTTGCTGCTCTCCTGCTGCCCCGTCATCTGGCCTCCATCTGTGTAGCCACCCAGTCAAGTTGCCACCAGATCTCGTTCCCACGAGTTTGGTAAAACTTAGTTTCGGCTTTATAGAAAGTCATTTCTCTTAGCTCGTCTGCTTACCGCCACCCAATAAAACAAGTTAATTAATTAATCATTATTTTTTGGCAGGACAGTTTCTGCTTTTTTTTCTTTTTCACTTTATTTCTTTTCCGTATTTTTTGTTTATTGACTTTACTTCGCATACTACTAAGAGGAAGGAGGAGGAGCGAATGGAGGAAGTCTGAGGGTCGATTCAAATTACAAAGCTAAAACTTAGAGAGTCACCTATCCTAGTATTGAGCTAACTTCTCCATGGAAACTACTCGTATCATCATCAACGCAATCAAATACTCTACTCGCACTACGACTACAGCTACAACGAATAGTGAGATGAGTTTGCATTGTAAGTAAGTAACTATGTCCTTTGCATCCTCGCAAGAGATTCGAACGATAATTAATCATATCATATATTTTATGTTATCCTTGACTAACCCTACGTACTACAGCTATAACATAGTATTGCTCACTGGATACCGTAGTAGATGGGCACAAGCACCGCGAAGACGACAACGTTTCGGTGTTTGGCACAGCTGAAACTAAAATGAAAAGTCGAGAGTGCTCGACTGGGAGATACCCTGCGATTAACTCTGCTAAGGCTAGATTGATTATCTTGAATAACTTTTGTGTTTATCATTCGATTGAAACTGAATTGAAACTGGCAGGAACCGCACAGGGTACACACCTACTCTTCTGTCCCATTTGATGGGTAAAGGGTATTTATTGAACACGAACTAAAAACAGATTCTTACGATTTATGCAACTAATGCAGCGAATTCATCTACTTATTCTATGAAGAGGGGGATATCTAGAATGAGCTTAAGCCAATCACATTAGGGATAAGGTTGGGGGTCGGGGAGTGCAAAATGGGCAAAGAGGAAGGATGGATGGATGGATGGATGGATGACTAGCTAATTGGGAGAAAGGAAGGATTAAGAGTATCATAACTTAACTAGAGTTGTTATCCTAATGCGTTTGATTGCTTTAAGCCGATGATTGGTCAGTTGCACACGCGCGAGTTCCCTGGCAGGGAATGGAGGACGAGACGCGTGTTGAAAATAATTGCTTGGTGTTCACTTCTAATTGACGAGGATTGGGCGGAAGTGTTTGGTGGAGATACTTAGGTCTTTTTCATGGGGGTGTTTGTCAGGAGTAGGTGGACTTACAACATTAGTCGAGCCCATTTGATGGTGGAGACGCCTCACATGGCTTGGCGTTCTGCTGCTCCTCCTGCGAGTCTAGCGATAGTCGCGACTTGGCCGCCGTCTCCATGGACTTCCAGGTGCCACCGCTGGTCGCCTGTTGCAGCGATATACGTGGAATGGACTTGCAGCTGCCAGCGATAGTCGACGCCTCAGATCCGCCACGGTCCTCGGACTCAGCCAGAGCGGTCAAGCTGCTTGTGGGTGGGAAAATGCGATGCGGAAAGCGTGGAGAGCCGCGCACACGCTCCCTTAAACTGGGTGCCGGCTGCACCATAGACGGTCGCCGGCAGCTGGGCAACTGGAAGTTTACCTTGGTCTCCGACAACTTCACATACTTGCCACCGTCCGCATCCAGCTCCGATACTGTCTTTAGGTCGAACTGTTCGCCCGAAATTGTTTGGATTGGCAGAAAGTTGGGATCTTTGGTCAAGCGATCAAGGTGGGTGCCGCTCTTGGTGAGCGAGCCGCGGTGTATAGGTTTTAGGTGGGAGCCATTGGAGCTGCCCTCCATGGCCAAGTTACTGCCCTCAACACCTCCTGCCAGGGGAGCCGGGTTGTTGTAGATGGCGTTGCAGGAAGCCGTCTGCGAGGAGGGAATCAGCCGTGTGAAGAGACCCATGTGCGACTTGAATGCTGCCTTGAGACCCTTCTGATCCGCCAGACTGGCCGTGGAGCCCTTGTTGCTGCTTGCCGTCCGTGAGAAAATGCCACGCAGCCGATTGATGAGCCCCGTCTTGGCCTCGGTGGCCTGTTGGTGTGCCAGTCGCAAGTTGATGAGATCCTGTGCCGGCAGACAGGCGTCCTCCAGCTGGGGCTGCGAGGCAAAGGTAACCGAGCGTCGCATTGGAATCTGCATATACTCCGCCGAGGGCCAACTAGCACGAGGAATCACTGGAGGCAGCACTGACAGCAGCAGATTGGGCAGAATACCCGAGATGCTTGGAGTTCGCGACTTGCTAGATGCTGGCACTGGAGCCGGTGGCTGGGATATGCCACTGGTAACAGTCACTTCCGGCTTCAAATGGCCATGACCCGCCAGCAGGGAGGTCGAGGAGGAGGTGGTAGTCGAGGCAGTGGCCAGACCAGCCTCCAGCATGCGCTCCAGCTTGCGTATCTCCGCATCAAGTGCCTGAATCTCCTTCTTGTAGACGCGGTTCTGCACCTCAACCCGGTAATGAAACTCCCGCCGATCATCGACCACAAAGCGACGCGTGTTGTACTCCATCTTAAGTCCCATGCTGTGTATCACCGGATCGATGATGTCATCTGTGGGAGAGAGCATTAATCCTTCAGCCCCTTGGGACCACTCCCACCCGCCACTCACTGCGTGCCCAGATGTTGTGGAGCTTGGGTATAAACAGCAGGCAGAGCGTTGCCGTAGTGGAGGTCAGTATCAATGCCGTCGTCGTGATGAATGCCAGGGTGACCCGCTCCGATATCAAGTTCGCCAGAACGACGACAATGGCGCTGGTTATGACCACGCTGTAGACGGAAACGCCAATGTACTGCGAATCGTTGAGGGCGGCAATCTTGACGTGTCGCGTCTCCCAGGCCATGTACACGCCCACCACCAGGAGCAGACCCTTGTAGGCATATAGGACACCTAGCCAAGTCTGTGTGTGCTGCGAGCGACAGACCTCCACCTGTCGGCGGATGCGGCAGCCCAGAGAAACAGAGAAACAGAGCGATAGAGCGATAGAGAGACAAGTGACATTAGGCAAAGGGAAGTCATAGAGCTGGGAGTCAATTTACACGGCAGCTTGTGTCAATAGACACCAGTGGCACGCACACACGCACACCCAACACTCACACCCACACACACACACACACCTACCTGAGGCTGGTAGACGACGCTCCGATCAATGGCGCTGATTTCAAGTGTCAAATTATGCAAATGCCGTTCCATGGGGTCGGCGACGACCCAGAGAGTGACGAGGAGTGCGTCGACGAGCAACAGGCCGCACACGAGCAGAATTAGCTGGATGTCCTGCAGCATTTTGTCCTTGAAGACGCTGCTGGTGCGTGTGAAGATGCGGTGCACCCGATACGTCTTGGCGAACATTGAGCCGAAGGCGAGCGAGAATCCTGCCGACAGCAGATACACGCGTGCCTGGTACGAGCAGAGTGCGAGAGAGAGAGAGTGGGGGGGATAAATGGTAAGAGGCGGTGTCATGTTGTGGTGCTTGAAGGCCTAAACAAGTCATCAATGGCCAACAAAACAAGGTAAAACGAGGGCAGCAACAATAGGACCCACTGGAGCCACCTCTCGAAATTTATGCAAAAAATAAAAAAAGCGAATATCATAAAAGTTGTGAAATGCTCCGTGTCCTGTGCGTCATGTGTTTGCTGTTGATCCATCTGCTCAGCCCTCAGCCCCCTTCTATCTCATCTCATCTCATCTCATCACGTCCCATCTCTCCCTGCTCCCCATCATATTCCAAACACACACTCAATCCAGCCATTACATGACACGAGGGCTTCCCGGCAACACAACAAAAATAAGAACAAAAAAACAAAAACAAAAAAGAGAACAACAATAAACAGAGGGAGTACAGCGGTTTTTGGATTTCCCTGGAGTGGAATCTTTCGGCGGTCCGCAATGTCGATGACAAGGGCATCAAATTGGACTTTATACTCCTGCCAGCCAGCAGCTCTCGTCTAGCACAAAGCGCTCTAAAACCCAAAACGGAGCTTGGCTAAAAGATTTTTCCTTAATACAACAGCTATTTATAGCTCCAAGCTCCAGTAGTCCATCAATTCAGCAGCTCAAGAATTCAACAATTCAACAATTCAACAATCCAACAATTTAGCAGTTCACCAGCTCAACAATATAACAATTCAACAATCCAGCAATCCACATAAATAAAACAAACACATGAGAGCGCGGCTCGAGAGTTGTGCTGAAACTGAAAGTCATATTTGATAAGGAGCAGATGAGGCTGAGGATGAGATGAGGGGGTGTAGTGAGAATGAGGAGGAGGAGGTGAGGAAGCTGCTGCCTCCACTTGGAGGCAGTGTGCTTGCATAACCGAAAGTCAAACAAAGGCTCGAGCTGAGCACTCGAGACTCACCGTGCACACCGTGGCGAAGGAGTCTGCCGCCGAGGGCAGCGTCGAGTGGTCCAGGCCCAGCAGGATGACGGTGGCATAAACGAAGATGCAGCCCACTGCGGTGATGTTGCTCAGCTTCGGGCTCGAAAGTTTAATTGCTCTGTGGAGAAGAGATGTCAAGTCGAAAGTGCACAGTAAGCAACGTTTGGCAGCCACTGGGACCCATAGGACCACTAGGACCGCCACTTGGATTGGTTCGGAACTGGTGTAACTGGGATGGGGACTGGTTCTGGTACTGATACTGGTGCTGGGACTGGGACTGGTACTAGAACTGGTGCTGGGAGTAGGGCCACAAACATACTTGAGTTTCCGAAAATGCAGGTTAAAAGCAAGAAAAGCAATCGCCAGAGCGATGCCCACGCTCGAGAGAGTCGCGATGGTGTAGAAGGCCAGTGGTGCAATGGTGGCCACTCGCAGCTTGAAGACCCGCTTGGCTATGGGCACCTGTCCGCTGTGCCACTTCACCGGCCGACATCGGGGGCAGCGGAAGTCCAGAGCATCGGTGGCCGGATAGTACAGGGCTATGGGCTCCAGCATTCCACGTTGTATCTGATAGAAGGCGGTGGTGCCCACCCGATCCGGGCCGCTAAAGGAGACGGGACCCTGCAGGAACGGTGTTCGGTTAGTTATCAAAGTCGCCACCCGATCTGGTGGCAGTCAGAGCTAGAAATCTATTGATGCGTTTGATGCAGTCTAAGCTGAAGGACTCATCGTTTTGTGGCTGTATCCATAACCCTGCAGCGATGTCCACACAACATCAATCGCTTTCCAGCTCTTCTACCTTACCGATACTCCCAGGAAGTGGAGCTTGCCCAGCTGCTGGAGGAACTCCCAGGCCATGTCGCTGCGCGTGTAATCGAAGCCATCCAATTTGGCTTGGGTCGCGTTCTGGCGCCAGTGCTCCTCGGCGGCTCGCAGGGCCAGTGCAATGGCCCACACAGCGTCATATGTCTGTGGTGCATAGCGGGAAATGGCCTCTGGCATGAGATGGCTGCCAGTGCCACGCCTCCTCCGTGCCCTCAAATCCGCTTGCGGTGTTCGCTTGTGGTTGCGGCTGCCGCTGCTGCTGCTGCTGATGTCCGAATCCTGATAGTGAAACTGGGAGAACTGTTTGCGCAGCTGCGAGTTGAACATGTGATTGTTCTGAGGAATGAGAATTGAGGCGATTAACAAGACCGCTCATCGCGTATACGACTCGTAAACGTCCCCTGCCCCTGTCCCTGCCTCTGGATACCCGCCTCGTAATGAGATTGCCAGCTCATTATGCGCCGCCGATTTCATGACTGGCACTAAAACTACAATAAAGCCTACGAGTGGGCAATCGTAGCCTCGGGGTGCCGCGATGCTCGACTCAAATGAATCATTTCACTGCGGCTACCCCAGCGGGTGGAACTCCTCTGGAGTGGGGCTCAATTTGTATCTGTATCTGTCTCTGAATCTCTATCTGTATCTGTATCTCTAGATGTCTCTGCTTACCAATCCGCTGTAGCTGACATTGTTGCCGACGATGCTGTTGTGCGTGGAGACGACTATTAGGTTCTCGACGGCCTGCTGGAGCTGGTGTTTGGTGCAGGGTGTCTGCTGGTCGGTCCACCAGGGTGCACCCATGCTCTCGTGTAGTATCCAGGCGTAGTCCGCGCCGAACATTCGCAGTCTGTAGGCCTCGCAGAGTATCTGTGGGGCCAGCTCTTGGGAGAAGCTGCCGATAATGATACGTGTGTCCGTCTCCTGTGGCGACAAAATTCCGCCATGTGGCAAAATTTTCAGTATGTCTGTGTGTGTGTGTGTGTGTGTGTGTGTGGTATGCGCACTCACCCTGAGGAGCAGCAGCTGCTCCTTGAAATCGGTGGCTGCAAATGTGATTGTTGCAGCGCAGGATATGTTGGCCGCCTCCAGCTCAGTCACCAGATTGTTCACCGCCAGCGAGTGCACCTCCTCGTTCTGTGAGAAGGTTGTCACTGTGCCCCAGCCAAAACGACGTATAAACGCAATCCTTGCCGGATTGTGCGATGAGTCCGGCGCCACAGTGCGATAGAAATACGGAAACTCACGTCTATCGCTCAACGCGGGCGACGTCGAGCCAAAGGAGACCTGTAATCAGGAGGAGCAGCCGCAAAGCAATTGTTACGTGCAACATATGAGGCATGTGGCAGACAAAGTTTTTATATGTGCATGTGTGCGTGTCTGTGTGTGTGTGTCTTTCAAGTTTCGGCTCATTTAAGCGCCACATACGCCACCCTCGCATCCGAAGCTGTGAACTTCAAAGGCCAAAACTCAGTCAGCCTCAACGCAACGCGGCACATTCGACATTTGCATGCAGCGTGCCTCTAACTGAATTTGTATTGCCTCCAATCTACTCATCTGCCAGCCCCTGCCACCCACCTGCTGCCATCAACCATCTCCAGCCTCTGTTTACGTATATACCCTTCTTAGAGATATAACGACTTTAAAAGGAAACTTGCTCCGTTTCAACTTAGAGCTAGAGAGATCTCAAACTGGATATAAGCTCCAGTCCCCATTGAGATTGGTTCCCGTTAAGGAATACCCCTGTTATATACTTTAACTTTCCCTATTCCTTATCTTCTGAGTACATCGAGAGGTAGGAGGGTATTAAATCTTCGGCTGTCTTGAAGGTAAATATTCTTTCTTGTTTTATATTTTATAATTTGTAGGAGGCTGTTTGCTAGAGCGAAGAAAGCAGAAATGTTGTTGAAATGTTTATTGGCCGCCTTTTGAGCTGGTGGTATTTATGCTAATCGAGCGAGTGGAGCAAGTGGAGCGACTGGAGCAGGTGGAGCAGGTGGAGCAGGAGGAGGAGGACTCCTAGGCACGTGAGTTGATTAAATATTTGAGTAATAGCCTAAATAGGTTGGGCATATTTGCATATTATAATCAGTAATTCGAGAGGCCATGCCGAAAATTGGTAACCCGATTGGCTTACCTGTACAATGTTCCAGTAGGGCACAACCTTGGCGAGGCTCTCTGTGACCTCGGAGCAGGCGGAGCCGAGGAGCATCATCATGCGTGTTGAAGGTTGCGTGTAGATGGCATGGAAGAAGCGATCCACACCCACGCCCGGATCGCACTGTAAATGGAAATGGCAGTGAAGAATGGAAGCTTGAATAATAGGAGGAGGAACTGGAGGAAGCGGGAGCAGGAGCTGCTCTCTGTGACGTTGATGTTCGTGTTGACGTTGACGTTGGGTAATAAAAGGCGCGCCAAGATGGTGCAATAAACATTTTTAAAATGTCGACGTTTTGGCTTTGATAGAAGATGTCGCTGCTGTTGTTATTATGAGACACCTTCTTCTGCCCCTCGTCTTCTGCCAAGAAGGGGACTGAGAGAGAGAGGACATTCTCTCTGTCCCGAAAACGCCATCAAAGTGCTCGCCCTGCTTCCTGTTTCCTTCCTGCTTTTCGCAATAAAAAAAAAACGATGATGACAAAATTCCCCGCGCAGCTGCCGTTGTTGCGGTTGCAGATTTTCTTATTAAGTTTTAATGTTGCACGTGCCACTAAATGAAAATTCAATTTTGAAATGGCGCCACCGCCGACTCCTGCACCCGGTCCTCATGTGGCCATCAATTGTGCTGCGACTCACCTGTGTATCGTTGGTGACCAGCTCCAGTGTGTAGCCCGGCAGGAGCTGCTTGCGGTTGATGTGCTCCACGGCCATTGTGGCAGCACCAAGTTCGCTGAGTCCATCCAGACGTGGACCTCGCTTCGTGGACAGCTCGAAGAGGCCGAGCAGCACAATTTTGCCATGATTCCGTTGGATCTCCTCATGGGACATCCGCCGTTCGCTCTCGAATACCTGGTTAACTTTCAGATAGCGCTGCTGCTGCCAGCTGCTCAGATTCGTGGAGCCGGAGGCGGTGGCTCCCGCGGCGAAGGCGGTGATGGTGGGCAAGTTGCTCTGCGAGTTGAGTCTCTGTCGACGCTTGACTTTCGTCCTTTTGCTCTTCCAATTGTCACTGGGCTGGGGCTGGGACTGGGGTTGGGGTTCGACCTGTGGTTGTGGCTGGGGTTCTGGACGGCTGCGATATGTTTCATTGTTAATTGACCTCACGACGTTAGCTGGCAATTGCTTAATTGCTCCATTCCACTCGAACTCATCCTGCAGAGCCTGCAGCTCAGCCGACGACTCCATGGCAACGGTTGCCGTCCAGGTGAGTCCAACCACCAGCAGCATCGCCGGCAGCACCACCAGCCCTGCCCATGGCCATGGCCAGGCACTGCCAATGCGTCGCTGTCGTCGCTGTCGCCGCTGGCGATATCTCGTTTGGCTCACGTGAATTATGCGCATCCCGTCGGCACTGGCCCCGTGGCCCATTAATCACCACGGCATTTGAATCCGTATCTCGGACGCAGTCCGGACGTTGACCATAAACACCGCTTGCTGTCCGTTCAGGCTCCTCTCACCTCTCACCTCACACCTCGCTCCTTAGTCCTCACTCCGGGTTCTAGTCTGCAGGCAAAACGAGCGTCTGAGGTTGTGTATGTGGAATATATATCGCCTTTTTATGCACTGTGTGTCGACAGGACATGAGTTGTCCCCTGCCTCACTCCCTCACTCTTTCTCTCTCTCTCTCTCCCTCTGTTTTTGGTTTCCTTTTATCTCGCTTTCTTGTTTCTCTTGTATCTGTTATATCTGTTGTATCCGCTGCGTTGTATTGGGCGTCAATTTTATCGCCTTTTTATTGGCCTCACTTTTGGTCTCATTTCGCTTTCCTGGCCACTTGCCTGGCTGCCATTATCGGTTCTCGCTCTGGGCACACCGCACTGTCAAGTATTGCTCATAAATGTATGTGCTAGGTGCCTCACCTCCCACACACCCTCTCTTCCTACCCCCCACCCCGTGTGCCCAGCGGCAGTCACTTTCAAATGAACAATAAACAAACGAAAACAAAAAAAAACGAAACGAAACGCCAACGGCCTATGGCCAATTGCTAGTTGGCCAGTTGGCAGTTGTGGCAGTTGAGAAAGGATTAAGTCTTCAATGAAATGAAAATATCCACACCATACACAAACACCACAACACACATACACACACACACACACACGCGCTGCTATCAAGGCTATGAAATGCCAATGCCATAGACTTTTGTTCAGATTGTTGCCACTTTTTGGGTTTTTTTGCTGCTGCTGTTGATGGTTTTGTTACTCGTTTGGCCATTGCCCATTTACCGTTATCCTTTACCCATTGCCCATTGCCCAATGCCCATTGCCAGTTGCCACTTGGCCATTAATTTTTATGCTAATGGCAAACAGTTTCGCTTTCATTTCGAGGCTTTCCTCGCTTTTTTTTCGGGCTACTTTTGAGCATCACGCGCCACAGATTCCTTTCTCAATGTGTGTGTCTGTGTGAGTGTGTGTGTGTGTGTGTGTGGGTGTGGGTGTGCACGTATGCATAATTGTTTCGAGATTGCAAACACACACTACACCCACTTTAGAAAGCCTATAGAAAGAAAAATCTCAGAGGGTTCTTCTGCCTTTCTCTTGGACCCTCAAGAGCGAGAAATCGCGCACTTTTCTGCCGTGTGTCCTTAAAATAACTTTTTGGCCCATTTTGTTCTTGGCGTTGTTTTGTTCGCAGTTCGTTGTTGCCATTGTTGGTGTTGCATGTTGCATGTTCAGTTCTTCTTCTGATGCAGTGCAGTGGCATACCAGGGGACGAGCACGAGGGGACGAGGGGACTTAAGCACATGACTCTTCATCATTTTAAAGCCTTCGGCAATACTTTTAAGCTACTTTCCCCACAACGAGACGAGTTGAGCTAAAGTTTTAACAGTTGACATTTGCCCCACTGTGTATGCCCCTGGCTTTTCTACCACCCTCCCTCCTTCCCCCCTTCCCTCTCTCCCTCTCACCATCCTTCCATCCCCTTTCCGACTCAGTGGTGCATGTCAGCGGGGCTACTTGTGCTTGTAGTTACATTTTTCATACATTTTATTTTATGCTTTCTGCTCTTTCTATTATTCTCCCATATTTCACAATTCACATTCACAATTCACAATTCACAATTGTTGCCGTGGTATTTAAACCTGCACTTATATTTATGGCCATGCAAGCTCTGTCTGAGTGTGTGTTAGTTTATGTGTGTGTGGGTGTGTGTGTGGGTATACTAGCCGCATACACTCACACCCACATTACCCGCAGCAACAACTGTATTTTTGTTGTTGCGCTTGACATAAATTATGCAAAATGCTGCCTGCATTTGTAATTGTGATTACATTTCTCTTGCTTTAGTCACGTGTGTGTGTGTGTGTGTGGGGCGGTGTGTTCGTGCGTGTGTGTACACAGTTCGTTGGCATTTCTTATACGCGAACATGGACACGGCAACTTGGACTCACAGGCTTCAGCTGCCAAGTGCATTCTTATGCACTCGAATCTGCTGAATAGTTGATGCGATTTGTTATGCAGGTTTTTCTACTTGGCCAAGCAACCTATTCAATATTCAAGCCAGGCCAATAGAAGGTACACGTGGTAAGGAGAGAGACTAGGAATCGGGATTAGAGGAGGACGCACAGTGCAGACTTCCACTGGGATAGCCACAAACAAAAGCGATTTTAAATACCAGCATGAAATGCTTATTAAATTTCAAGTAAATCTCGAATTTTGTTTACAATCTCGTTGCTTGTGCTCTTTTACACATGACTTCAGGCTAAAGACTTAATTTGATTACAGCTATTACAACTACAAATGCAACTGTTATTTTACTTTTATTTATCATTTTTCCACAGCTCAACTGCAGCTTACGATAAGAATGGATGCGAGGTGAACTCTTTTGTATCCAACGAACTGCAAACTGACTTTTATAAAGAGAAATAATTAATAACCTTTATAGGGTAGACTTAAACTAGGACTGTGTGTATAGCCTATACCTACACCTGGCTATGACGTCCCCAAATCCCCAAATCCACGCCCTAAGCCTGGCACTCGACCCTGCAGTTTGTTGTTTCGTTGGCCAAATAACTCGGTCAACACAAACAAACAGTCCCACCGAAGGACACAATAATAATTGTATTGTTCTTATAGCTTGTAGCTTGTAATTTGAAATAAGTTAAGAGGGTTGTGTGTGTGAGATGTGTGTGTGTGAGTGTGTAAGATTGAGAGTAGGGCATATCCTTTTAGCTTTAAAATGCCATTCGATCGCAATATAACTGATAGAGATATGAAATTTGATATGTTACTTTCCTTAAACGAAATGCAGATGAAGTTCGTTTCAACTACCTGAATCTCCTGCTCTCTTCTTTCCACACACAAGCTGCACACACTCACATACACTCGTGCATCTTATCATAAGCCAGTATAACTCATATCTTGATTAATGCTAAGAAGTTGCTCGTTAAGTAAAATGTTTCATTTCGACTGGTTTATATTCAGTTTCTTTGACTTACGACTGGTTTAGATTTAAATCTTAATATATTTAAGGAGGCAGCCTTAAAATATTACGTATACGCCACCAGCTGAAGGACTTGTTTCAAATTCGTTTATTTTGTATTTTGTATTTTGTGTTTGTGCCCACTCGCATCACTTGACGTTATGGCTTAATTTCATTTGGCTTTATGCATGTTTTTTTATTTTATCTTGTTTTTTATTTTCTTTATAACAACCAGAGAATATTACGTATACGTCACGTCACAAAAGAGGGTCGGGGAAGGTAGAGAGAGTCGTTTAATGCATTATTCACTTGATAGACTGAAATTGCCGTATTATTATTTATTACTTCAATTGCTAATTGGATTGCGCGAAGCTGGTTCCCTTTGGCGGGCTGGTAACAGTAACATTAACGGTAACGGGCGGTAATGGGTGACTGCGACAGGATTGGGACGCGAGCTGAGATCCGAGCACGAGAGGCGCACGCGACGAGCTCCAAACGGCAACTGTTGTCTGCAATTGAATGCGCGCTGCTTTTGTGATAAACTGGACCCATTGAACTGAAGAGCTGAAAGACTGAAAGATTGAAAGATGCTGAGCTTTCAATGGATTCCTTTCAATTCAATCACTCTCACAGGTTCTGCGCAGGCGTCGCAAAAGCGCGCCAAAATTCATTCATGAAAAGCAACAGCTTCCGCTTGAGAGGCACAAAGCCATGGGGCAAGGGGCAAACGGGGTAAAGGGGGCAGCAGGCAACAAGCAACAAGCTGGCGAAAAGTTGAGCGTGGAAATGAGAGATGTAAGAAATGTGCACAACAATTTAACTTTAAATTATGCAAATTAATGCCCAACATGAAACTAAATAATTTGCAACTGTCTTAATGAAAAATTCATTTATTGTGTCAGCAGCGAGGCATTGCCGGATCAACGGAGAAAGGACCAAAGGAAGAATGGACCAAAGGACGATGCGGGCCGAGGGCGGACAAGGACGGACTGTTGACAGGTTTTGTCGATGCGAATTGCATTTCTTAAGGAGGACGAAGGCTTCAATTGAAAATGGAAACAATGGAGCTGGCGAACTGACAGCCAGGACACTTTTAATTATAGCTGCAATTGACGGCGCCTCAGCTGACGCTATTGAAATGTCCTTTTAAATATTTCACACAGCAATCTCTACAAAATGCAGAGGCACATAAACTATCCTCGAAACTTAGTCGCTCACTTGATTTTCATGATGAAAAACTAACAGCTGAAGGGATAACTTTCTGGTAGTTCAGTTAAAGAACACGAAAAAGAAGGTTTGGGGGCATCTCCTACAGAAAGAGCTATGAATGTTTAAAGCCAAGGACTGAGCTCGTAAAAGATGAGAGTAATAGAGTATCCATTGGTCGGATAGTTCATCCTTATATTTCCTGCTGAGTAGTTTATTCTCGTTTCTGTATCGGAAAGATTGAGTTATGGCCTCTGTTTGGGTAGCAGCTCGTCTGTAGGTTTGGCCTTTGGCTTTTGCGCTTACTCCTCTTGTTTTCAATGAGAGGAAGCAGAAATTAATTTGATTCCTGATTTCAGTGCAACATTTTTTGCGCAATTCATTCGCAAACAGTTTTCAGTTTTCAGTTTTCAGTTTTCAGAAACGGGCTGAATAGGGCGAAGGGAGGAGACGGGCGGAAGAGGGTCAAAAAAAGTAATTAATATAGCGGCCCCCCTTTCTGACGTTGATTCAGCTGCAAATTGAGTTGTTTTTACATGGAGTCAGGCCTGAGTAAACAGCAAACAGGAAACAGCAAACAATAAGCTCAAACTGCAATTTACACACACAATTTGCAAATAAACTTAACACCCGCCGCCTGGCAGTGCAGTCCATTTGCTATGCACTTAGCCCCCAAAACGATCCATTTGCAGACATTGATGGGCGGGAGGGGAACGGGGCACTAAACGGGCACTAGTCCGGGGAGTTGGGGGAGAGCTGGGAAAGCAATTGGGTGGATAAACTTTTGGCCAAGGACAACAACGGCAATGGCAACAACTTGCGATTATCGTCACTTGACTTGAGCCCAGGCGAAGTCTATGCAAATTTGATGCAGCATCGCGCCAAAGGAGCAGATGCCAGCCAGAAGCTGCTCCGTTCAGTTGAGAGAATATGCTACAGCTGGAATACGATGCGGACTCCAAGGACCAATGCAATGCATTTATTTATTTCACTATTCGCATTGCAAAGAGTCGTGTTTATTACTCTGAACATCTCGTAAATGGGAAACAAACAAGCAGATCCTATAAATTGTGTTCTAGCAATCAATAGACTTAATCAGGGAAAGTGGAAATGGTTGATGAGAATCTCAGAAGAGATTGTTCTCATATATGATAAGAATATACATCAGATATAGATCTATCGATATTCGTTTTGTATGTTTGATTTCACAATCGACTAAACTTATAGAGCTCCCTAACAGATTCATCGATTTGTTGGTGGATAACTTCTCTGATAGATGTATAACAATGAGATTATAGAACTTGCAGTCTAAGGTGTAGGGTATTGCTTAGTCGAGCCATCCCCAAAGGTGGCCTTCTTCCAGTTAGTTGTAGTTTTTGAGAGAATAGAACAATGGCAACGGCTTTTTTGCCTTTTGTTTTTCAGCGCTCGTTTGGGGTAACTCAAATAAAATGCAATTACACCGCAAAACTCAATTTGAAGTGTCAAAAAGTTGCGCTGCACTTAAGAAGTTAACGTTGCCCCTTACCCCCTTACCCACTACAGTCCTCATCTACCTCCATTTGAGGCCTTTGTTTGGGGCATTTCCATCTCCATTTCCATTTCGTTTGGCAAATGTGCAAAGTGTCTCGGGTGGGAAAGTAAAAGTAAAAAGTTACCAGAAACCCACAAAGTAAAGCGGATTACATGAATGCGAATGCGAATGGCGAATGGCAGGGCCCAAATATGAAGTCGGATGGACATGACAGGCTCCTCTTGGTGTATAAATTATAGGCCAAATGTGTTATGTGTTATATTAGCCATGTTTGTATCTGTTACCGTAGCAAAACTAATTTGCCAGACGCTCACTTCGTAGTGGGCGGATGGTAGCTGCCCCCATTTGCATTTCAAATGAAGCTGACAACTTTTTACAATGAAATTTCCATTCCCTTTAGCTAAATCGAGTGTCAAAACTTTCTCGTGACGTTTGCGACATCTGCTCAAAACAGGCAAATAAAAAACCATTCGATTAACTGAAGCACGAGTACTCGAATCTTTCTAGTGTTTCCCTTTGGGATACATATTTGACAATCAATCGATCAATTCAATTTCATTACTTCTGATGCTTAGTGCTTAGTCAAATTTACAAACAGTTTGCCAAGTGCCAATCACATGATATGCCCTGTAATCAGTATACCAAACGATATGGTGGACATATCATCGATCTCTCTATGAGCTACAGTCGGACAAAAGTCAGTAGGAAAATAAGTTCTCATAAGGAGTAACTTTATTTGTTTCTTCTGATAGGGAATGATATATGAAATATCTGTATCAGAAACAGCATAATATATGTTCATATTTATCTATATACATATTTTTGCCAGGATATACAATGTTCGGTACCCTGTCTGTAGCTATTTTAGCCCGTTTTCATTTGATTTGATTTGGTTTTGTTTTGTTTTGTTTAGTGTTTTGTTTGCGGACACTTGGCAAATTGGCAGCAGGCAGCAGGCAACGGGCATCAGGCAACGGGCATCAGGCATCTGGCAATGTGAACGGCAATGGGAACGGCAACCGAAAGTGGCAACTGCCAACTGCTTGTGGCAAGTTTTGACTGGCAACACACACACACACACACATACACGCTCAAACACATGCACAGAACAGCAGCAATTTACACGTTTTGCTTGTCGTCGCACGTGGCGTATGCGTAATTTAGTGCTGCATACTTTGCGGCGCAAATTTGCACTTTTGTGAGTTGTTTAGCTACATTTTGCTGTGTGCGTGTCTGTGTGAGCGTTTTGTGAGTGTGTGCGTGTGTGTGTTGTGTGAGCTCTCTAACTGAGCAGCACTTAAAATCAGGAATTCAATTATCTCCGAGATGGGGACCCATTCTGAGGCTGAATACCGTTGTCGTTGCCGTTGCCGTTGCCGTTGCCATTTTGTACGCACTTTTCACACCTGGTCGCCTCGTCAAGGCCGACAAAAAGCAGATGGTGGTGCTGGTGGTGGTAGTGGTGGCACTGGTGGTGCACTAAGTGGTGTGGTGGTTTGTAGTTTGACTGCCATCCGCTGCCAGAGCCCTCGTCAGTCTGCCGACAGCTTTATTGTCAGCCTGTGCCGGGCTCCCAAATCCCATCGCCTCCAAAGTGCACCTCGGGGCCAGAGAGCCCGGGGATGCCGGATGCCGGGCTGCTTCTTCCCAGCGATTGCTGCTACAGTTTCTGGTACAGATTACTCACATTCATGTGGTAAAAGGCACCCAATCTTTCCTGATTCCAACCGAGGAGTGTGGGACCATGTAGGGGCACCCAAATCAGCAGCGCCACTTTAGGAACAGTTTAATTATAATTTCTCTTTTTTCGCTCGTGCAGCGCAGAAAATTTCATTATCCCTTAGCAAATTAGCTCGAAAACAATTAACACCTGTTTGTTGCCTGCTTTTGGCAGCTACTTCAAAAACTAACAACGCTTTCGCCTCTTCCCTCTTGGCGGAACTCGTGGAGCTCCTCCTTTTTCAACATCCTTCAGGCCTAACCATTTGCCCGGGTTTCAAATAGCCGCCGTTTGCAATGTTGTAAATGAAAAAAGTTGAACAAAAAACTTTTCAAATTACAACGGAAATCCGTGAAAATCCTTTTAACAAAGCAAAACAAGCGGTAAAGTACACGTGAACGTTAGGAGGGAATAGAATGTGAAATAGGGGAGCAGATGATGGTGGGTAAGGAGGAAGACGAGGAGGACGAGCAGCTGGGACTGGGAGAAGTGATGGTGTTACACGGGTTGGTGTCACAGCAAAGCATATTAGTGACGTTCCGCCGCATCAACGATGATGAACACGACCCGATTATGATGGTGGTTTTACACGGCGAAGAGCCGCCTTCTCCTAACGGAAGCAACATGTGCGTGCTCCTCCGTCTACGTCTCCGTCTCTTTCTCATCCTTTAGTTCCCCTTCCTTGCTCAAGTCATTGAGCTGCTGCTTCTGAAGCTGCCGTAAATTGGTTTAAGTTCTTAAACGAGATGGAAATCAAAGGAAGAGCAAGAAAAGGTGGGCGCAGGATACTACAGATACATATCTGAAGCACTTTCAAAGTTTATTTATTGATTCTCAGTTGGTATTTGCAGCTCACTTGACAGCCGCTCGACGCCACGGCTTCCTCTTAACTTTTAATGAAAATATTCAATTTTCAGGTGTTGCACATATTTCAAAAAAAAGAAGAAAACTTTTTGCCCATATCAAGCGTGTGGCAATCCCCAATCCCAATCTGCAAGCCTCAAATCCATTCTTGATGGCGGCAGGAAAGGAAAAAAGCTTTTAAATGTTTTAATATTAATTAAGTGCGAGACGAGCGACGGAGCGAAGCAAAGGGAAATCTGATGATTCTTTTTCTCTCTTGCTCTTCTCCCTAATTGAATGAAAATCTTGGGTAAAAGTTCAGTTTTTTTCCTTTCATTTGGGCCGCCTTTTATTGAATTAGCCAGCAAATGTGAAAACCGCAAATGAATTCGAATACGAATACGAATACGAATACGAATAGGCGGCCCAATCGCAATCGCATTCGCAATTTGTATTTTAGTCCCAAATAGAAGTTAATTCCATTTACTCAGTTGCAGTTTTAACTCGATTGCCACATTGATTGACGGCTTGTGTTTGTGTTTGTGTTCGTACTTGTGTTTGCCTTTGATTTGGTTACTCGCACTCGCACTCGCACTTGATTCACGCACTTGATTCGTTTATAGAGTCAGTCAGTCACGAGGCTCCTCTACGGGTATATTCTTTGACTTTCCTGGTAGGTTAACAATTTGAAGACAGTTTATGCAGAACGGCAGCAGTTGCTTCCGATTCGCCAGAATATCGCGAACTGTGGTAAGGCCTAGTAGCGTGGGCTTCTTTTATAGCCATCCTCAGCATCCATTGAGGGCTTTCAACTGTCGTTTCAGCTCTGCCTTTCAATGGGACTCATTCAATTGGTGTGCTTCAATCTAGCCTCGCTCTCGCTCTTTCTTGCATTCTCTCTCGCTCTCTTTGCCCACTTGCCGGCTGTAAACAAAGGACAGCTGTTGCCGAAGCCCGCACGAATCACCCTGTACCCGTGCAGCTTTCAGTTAGCCAAGACAGGCACCCATTTTTATGGCTGCCTCTTGCTATAATCATGAAGTGGCTGCCATAAAAAGCAGGCCAACTGCCATAAAGGAGACAACACGCATGAGCCTAGAGAACAGAGGCCGCTCTGTGTGGGAGCGAGAGCGCAGGCTAATGGGAGCGAAAGGGATGGATCGTAAACAAAACGATGACAATTCGGCAGACTACAAACAGGGCAATCGGTAGATTGTCCGTCTCAGCGGTAGACAGAGATGGGTCGTAAACAAAGACAGCTGCTCGGTGTCATTGTACTGCTCCGAGTTGCTCCGCGATTCTCTCATAGAGAAATCAGCAAAAAAGAGGACAGCGGCTGCTACAGGAACTGGCGACGTGCGGCAACGTGCTCTGAGTGGGTCAGGTGCAGCTGCTGCCCTTCCCCCTCCCACTCGCCCACAATTGGATGCGCCAGCTGCGCGTGACTTGACTCATTCCTTTCATTGCGTTTCCTTTCCTTTTTAACGGCGGAGTGCAATTTTTAGAACTGACCCTTCTAATTGGCTTCCTAACCTTATGTAAGAGAGGTTGGGCGCAACCTTTACCAATTGGCAATTGACTGCCAGATTTAGTTAACCCCTTTCAGGGGTAAGGAAAGGGTAAAGGAGATCAGGCAACTCGCGTGTCCATAACTCATGCAAATACCCTCTGCAATTTTCTCTTTCCTTCTGTCATCACTGTCTCGCTCTCGCTCTCGCTCTCTCTATCTGCATCTGTCTCTGTCTCTTAGCTGGCTGTTCTATTTATAAACTGTATTGAGGAGCCCCGCGATATGCCCCGTTGAATGCTCTTTATATACATTTATACTTATATAGTAGTATATAATAACTCGACTGACAAATCGAGTCAAAATATAACGAGCTACTTGTCGGTGCGTTGCTAGCTGTTATCCTAGGTTGAGTTTAAGATATATTTAGGTATATATTGAATAGATTGGTTCAACTAATGAACCGGAAACTGTAGCTCTCAATAAAGTTATTCGATCCAAGAGAAGTATGAAGTTTGCACAATTGGCGCAGTTGAGAACAGTAACAATTATCAATCAGTTTCTTTTTCTATAAATCTACTGAAAATAACTATATATCTAAGGTATAGAATGTTTGTGATTATAATGAGTCACTTAAGTTGAAGGTGTTAGGATATATTTAGTCTGATTACAAATCGATTATAACATCATCGAGAACAAACTGTGAGACATAAAACTTACAACAAATGAATTCTATGTAGGATATAATAGATCTTCTATGGGTAGTTCCAGTTCTCCATGCCTGTCTCATTCTAAATTCGCAAGTCTATAATACCCTTTAGTGTTATATACGTTTTCAAGGTACAGGGTATATACGAATAATATAAAAGTGTTTTACTTTTTGCTTGGATAGTTTCGTATTATCGTATCATGGTTCATTATCATCCTCAATTTTATACGTTCCGGAGGCAATTTTCCACTTGAGCTTGGAGGCAATTGGGGAAAACAAACAAAATTCGGCTTGCACAAATTAGATATAATGGGGGGATAATAGCCCCGTCTCCGATCTCTGGTCTCCTACTTAACCTCATACTTGAGATTGTCACTTGTTGTTGTTGGCGATTGTTCATTTCATTCTGTGCTCGTCTATGAGTATCTCTGTTCTACTAAGAAAATTCTCAGTTCTAAATTCTCAATTCTCAATTCTCTTGGGGCGCTGAAAAGTGTGTCAAAGTGCATTAGACAATTGCCGTTTGTTTGGGTGTCTGGACATGTGCCAGGTATAGCCATAGGCGTATGGCAAAGAAGAGGTATGTCGGAGGGGGTTGGGCGGGAGGGGCTTTCACATTGTTTTGACGCTTTCGACTATTTTTGACGTATTTCGCGTGGACGTCATTAACCAGCATTTTAACCCCTCTCTGTCTTTCACAATAGTGAAAATATATTGTGTCTGTCTGCTTGTGTGTCTTCTGCTTTAAACCCTTGTAACTACGTACGTGCGTGTGTGTGTGAGTGTGAGTGTGAGTGTGAGTGTGTGAGAAAAACAAAGCCAAAGAAATGTTGAAAGTGTATTTCTTCTATTCGTGCGCGTAGTTTCAGCATTTGTGCATTTGCCTAAATTAAATGTGTTGCTCACTTTCCGTTGAATAGTCGAGCCCAGCTGACGCGTCTCTGAGACACAAGAAATCGCAGTAGAATCTGTTTGGCAAGTGCTTTGCATATGTACATTAATATACTATATATATGTAGTATACAATCTGATATATCTGTGCACGAAAGTACTTAGCTGTAACGATCATCGTTAGGCTGATTCGCAATCTCTGTGACACTTTCGACGCAGTTTTCAACTCGGTTTCGGTTCGCGAGGTTCCGTGCGGACGCAGTTCACGTGTTGATCTTATCGAGGTAGAGTTTATCCGGATATGTCACATGTTCCCAGTGTCTATCAGCACGTATATCGCTAGTCATATAACCCACCCAGAGCACGTAACCTGTTCACCATAACAGAACCCTCCAACCGTAGACATGGCCAGAACAAGTTAAGCCTTTTGCTTTTGTTTACCGGTTGTATACTGATTGCTTTCCCCGGTTCCGCTTTATAGGGAGACCCTTCCACTTAGCCCTACACCCCGTACACCCTTACACCCTTTCACCCTTGCTGCCTTCCAAGTTTCCGCCCATCCACCTGACATAATTGAATTTGCGGCACAGCAAAGCCCACAAAGCTGTCAAAGGTGGGTGGAGGGGATGGGCCCTCCGACCTTGTCAAGCACAGACTTATCCTCCAGGTAGGAAGCCACAAACCACTACAACGGCTACTGCGGTGCAACGCATTCAGAAACTGTTGATGCAACAGCAGCTCAAACTGCTGCAAAAGTTTCTCCTCGTGACTTTACTGCTTACTTACGTAGTTAGTAGCCAAGCGTTAAGCATACGCCGTGTTGTGCGGACAAATGCCAGGTGAAAGAAAGTAAAAGTGAAATTCAAAGGAAAACAAAAAGTTATTGTTAAAACTAAAAGTTAAGCTCAAAGTTAAAGTTAAAGTTAAGGTTAAAGTTGAAGTTAAAGTAATTGTGTTGGGCGCGAGAGTGTTAACAACTACAGCTCAAACCTGGGTAACTTGTGGCTAATCGTTAAAGGTAAGTCTCTTACGTATCACAGGGTCTCACACGTTTGACAGGTCTGACTGGACGTTCTGGGCAAAGGTAACAATCGGAAGACACTCTAAATATAGTTATTAAAAGCTCATTTGTAACATGAGTGTGAGAGAAAAGACAGAAAGAGCGAGAGAGAGAAGAGATAAGAATCAAATTCGAGAAGACATTAACACAATGCGTTTATATAGTAGAAACTTGAAGTAGTCATTAAGGAATACGAGTAGCTCACACGCCAGCTCATGCCAAGGAACCAATAAACCAGCGAGCCTACTCCCAGCTCATTAAGTAGGGAATGTCACCGGGTGACCTTTGCTCGGCTGGGACAGATAATCGGGATAAGCAAGAAACTCGGAATGAATTAAGGTTATAAATTATGGTATACTAGTTGGGTTGCTCAAGGACCTTTGCTACTACCCGATCGACAATGTCAAGTTCAAGTTCGCGGCGTCTACCCATAAATAGATCTATGGTAAGATGTACCAATAAATCGCCTCTGACAGCGGGAAAATTTAAATCAGCTCGACAGGCGACAGAAGACAGACGACGACAGAGGACAGAAGACAGAGGAAAGAAGACAGCGCCGATGGGAGATATACTGACTGAACAAATCGTGCAATTATCTTAATTATTGCTAGAGATTATCGGAGGAACGGAGGCGCGGCTGAACGAAGGAGCGGAGCAACGAGAAAGAGCGCACGGTGTGCGATCCCACAGATCTAGAGACGTTCGTCATGTAGTTGGCACGGAAATATGGCGTGCAACCAAATTCAACCGGATTGGGGCGACCCGTTTTGAAAGGCCCAAAGTTAAATATAGTTGGAATCCGCCCTATTGAGTTGGACGTCTGCCCAAACTAGACCTATGTGTGCCAGTGTGTGTGTGTGTGTGTGTGTGTGTGTGTGTGTGTGTGCGAGTGTGTGTTTGTCTGTGTGGTCAGTAGGCAGACAACTCGCGACAGGAACTGCAAAGAATCGACAGAGAGTTTAAAAGCTGACCCTGCCCCACTGATCCACAGGCCGACAATTACCGGCTAATTCAAGTCCATCACCCAACGATAAGGGGCATTAAATTGTCGTACCTGTTCGGGCCTGGTCAACGTGGGAGCGCCTAGACTGATGGGTCAACCACAATCGCTGTGCACCCAGGAGGATTGGAGCTAATCAATTTTTGTTTGAGTCATTTTGGAATTTTCCACTTTGCCGGTCTCAGCTAATGCTCCTCTCTCTCTCTCTCTCTCTGTCTGTCTATTTGTATCTCTGTCTATTTTTGTGCTATAACAAGCGATAGATAGAGAGGGAGAGAGAGAGAGTCGTCGCATCAGAGGGAGATTATGGCACGCAACTTCGCTCTCCGAGCATAAAAGCCCTGAGACTGTCCTACAGTCGCACATTCACAGGAGCAGACTCGGAGTAGACAGTTGATGAACGGATAGAGAACGTGAAATTATTAAAGTAGCAGACGACGAAAGGAGCAAATGTGCATAGTGAAAACGAAAGCAAAAAGTTGTCTATCAGAAGTGAATGAGGGAAATCCCCTGAGGGATTAAAGAAAATTAAAAAGAAAGTGAGGAAAGTGTGTTTAATACTAAAGGGACTGCTGCCACCTGCGCCCGACGCTCAACGCCCACCGTACACCGTATAACTTACGCTCAGAGAAGCAGTGAATGTGTCTATCTACTCGGTTGTGCCTGTCCAGGAGTGTGACACAGATTCAGTGAGCACAAAAAGTCATCAAAGTGCAACCAGCGTCGTCGAGCTGAGAGAATTATCGATTATTTGTGCGAGTTGAGGACTCGAAGCTGGTGAAATTGCAAGGAGTCGCTTAAAGGCTCAGGACAAATACAGACAAGCACACGCACTCGAGGTGCAGCACACGTTGACGAAGGTCATCCGAATTCCAGAGGAAGCAGCTTAAGAAAAGCCACAACAACGGAGCCATTAATTGAGCAAGATTTGTGGGTAGGCGCAGTCCGCGAGGCGGCTAAGAGTAAAACGCGTGTGTTAGCGGAAAAGAAGACGACGCCGCATCGGTAGGAGTTGCCTTCCGGGAGAGGAAGCCCACTTAAGGCCGCAGGAAATTGACCGGGATCTGGAAACCGGATACAGCAGCGTACTCGGAAACGCACAACAGCCAGGGGAGAGAGCGCAGAGCCGAGCAAATGGCTTATCTAATTAATATACTCAAGTTCAATGTGAAGTACTTAAAAAATCAATAACTTGGCTGGAATTAACACACGCACACACACGCACACACACGCACACACACGCACAGTCTGTGGTGACAGTCCATTAAGATATTAAAGTAATATCCGACGACGCTTGAAGGGGAATATTCAACCTGGAAGTGCCATCTATATCGAGTAACTCTTGTGACCGCTCTCTCTCTCTCGCTCACTCTCTCCGTCTCTGCTTGTCTCTCTTTTTCTCTCACTATCTCTCTCGCGGTCTGATTGTTGTTGCTTTCGCTGAGCGTCCAATTGGGCAGTTCTCCTCCTCGACCACAACTCGACTGAGCAGACAATGGAAAAATCCGAGAAATTTTCAGATTACCTTTTTGCCAAAATGGGTCCACCGAATATGACGGCAGCCGTGCATGGCACCGAGCTGCCCCCCAAGACGACGGAACGCAGCGATGCACCCGTCGAATTGTCCGGATATCGCAAATGGCTAATCGAGAATCTGATGCTTCTCGTCACCCTCTCGGGCGTCCTGCTGGGGGTCATTCTGGGTGAGTAGACTTCCCCTTTCGCCAAGTAGCAGCTACTCATCCCACCTCTCTTCCTATTATAGGTCTCTCGTTGCGGCCACTACATCTGCATGGTGACTCCATCATGCTGATCTCGTATCCGGGCGAGCTGTTCATGCGTGTGCTGAAGCTAATGATACTACCGTTGGTCATCTCTAGCCTTATTGCTGGCTCGGCCAGCCTCAATGCTAAGATGAATGGGAAAATCGCACTGCGAACGCTCGTCTATTTCGCATCCACGTCCTTCTTCAATGCGGCTCTGGGTATTGCTCTTGTCCTGCTCATACACCCGGGCAATCCGGATTTGCACAATGCGGATGATCGGGCCACGGATAAGCGAGCGGTGAAGCTCTTGGATAGCCTCTTAGATTTGGGCAGGTCAGTACAAAAGTCGCGCGCAAAACGCGCGCAAGTCGCGTGTGATTCTTATACATTTTAACTGCTTGATGACCGCATAGTTCAACTGCTTGCAAACAGAGCAGATAGTTGTGCAAGCAGTTGCACTGTTGCGGACTAGCAATAGTGGTTTTCGAAGCAGTGCAACCAGCTTGATTAAACTGCTTAATCTAATTGGAGAACTGCTTGCAGAAACGTGTTCCCAGACAACCTGTTCCAAGCATCGATTCAACAGGCGCACACCGTGTACCTGCCCAAGCCGAGCATCCTGCGCACGTTTAACGAGACGATGAATGATACGGCGGTGGCGCTAGTCAACGGCGTGGAGGCACAGCGTCAGCTGGAGGATCTGGAGGAGGTGGTGCTGGTGCGAGATGTTCAATATCGTAGTGGAACCAACACGCTGGGCATTGTCTTCTTCTGCCTGGTGTTTGGCACATTCCTGGGCACCATCGGCCAGAAGGGGCAGGTGGTGGTGGACTTCTTTGCGGCCATCTTCGAGGTGATCATGAAAATGGTGACCTGCGTGATGTGGCTAACACCGTTGGGCATCAGTTCGGTCATCGCTGGCAAGATACTGAGTGTCGATAATCTGGGCCTGGTGATGGAACAGCTCATATGGTTCATCATCACGGTGGCCATTGGGGTCTTTATCTACCAGTTCATTGTGATGCAGGCCATCTACTTTGTGTTCGTGCGCCGTAATCCCTTCAAGTTCTACGCGGGCCTCATTCAGGCCATGCTAACTGCATTTGCCACCGCATCAACGTAAGCCATTAAACTCTCTCTCTCTCTCTCTGTCTCTCCTTTCTCTCTCTTTGTGTGTGTGAGTGTGTCTCATCCATAATGTTTAGCAAGATCTCTAACGACGAGAAAAATGATCAGCTGAAACTGATCCCTAATAACCTCTCTATGTTAATAACCTCTCTATCGTGATATGCGACCAATTAACATGCTACAAGTATTTTTTCCTTCTTTTTGGTTCCCAATCGATTTGATTTCCTACCTATTCGTTGTTCTGTTCTGAAAACTCTTTTGATTTTCAACATCGAAAAACTCACCACAAACCAAACTCACCAAAAACCACACCAACCACAACACACTATAAACTGAATCGGCCGCTATTGAAATCGATCCTGATTCCGATATTGCTTCCGGCCATGCGACTTAACATCCGGAACTTTGACTCCGACTGAATGTCTACCTGCAGCGCGGCCGCCTTGCCGATAACATTCCGCTGCATGAACGAGAAGCTGCGGGTCGATCCTCGAATCACGCGGTTCGTCTTGCCCATTGGCTGCAACATCAACATGGATGGGACCGCCCTCTTCATAGCCGTCGCCTCGATCTTCATTGCCCAGATGAGCGGCATGGTTCTGGGCTTTGGTGAACTGTTGACGGTCCTGCTGACCTCCACTGCAGCATCTATGAGCTCGGCGAGTGTTCCGAGCGCTGCCCTGGTCCTGCTGCTCGTCGTCCTGACCGCCATCGATGCACCCGTGCAGGATGTTACTCTGCTCTTTGCCGTAGACTGGTTTGTGTAAGTACTTCTCCCCTCGTGGCGTTACGTTAGGTGGGGACTCAAGGATCTGTTTCATGTCTTGCAGTGATCGCATACGCACCACCAACAACATGCTGGGTGATTGCTATGCCGCCGCCGTCGTCGAGGAGCTTTCCCGCAAGGAGCTAATGGCCTTGGACGCTGCTGCTGTCAACTATCAGGTAATAGTTGGACAGCTCTCCAGTTTGACTCATCTGTTTTATGTTATCTATTTCAGGATATGCACGCTAGCACCCCCAATGGTCATCATGGCAGTCTTCTAGAGGGCCAGACGGAGCTGGATGGGCCCAGCAAGTGTTCGATATCCGATTCTGTCGTCGTGGATATGAGCGCCGTTATGAACAATGTGAATCTTCAGCAGGATCAGAGTAATCGACGTGTCTAAGCTAACCAAGGAGCGATTCAAGGAATGCATGAATGAGAATGCGAATGGAAATGGAAGTGGATGTAGCGCATGTTCACAGCACGTAGAGACGTAGAGAACCACCAATAGACCACAGTGTTCCCCCCTTTTGATAGACTTTTTTGCTTTTTGATGATGTACGAGTAACACGCCCATAACACAATTGTGAGACTGTCCAAAAGAATTTGTAGCCCACTCGAAACTTTTTTTCTCTCATTTTATACTAATGAATGTACTCTTATTAGCATGTGTATTCAAATTGGAGACACTATCCCAATTGGAACACGAATTTTGGGTACAATTTTATCACAATATCTGAGCAAATGTCAATAGCAATTACTTAGCCAGATCCACTTATACACTCGACTAAGATCGATTATAATCCAAAATATACGAAGAGTTTGTAGATGTCACTTTCAGGATTGTTAGAAGATTTAGCACTAGGCATATATCATTCACTTGTAGGAGAACAGGATTATATTAAATACTATTGTAGTATATACACTCTCTAAGTAGACGGAGAACCAACATGAACAACATTTTTGTGATGTGTTTTAAACTATGCATAATCTCTATGGGTATTACTTATTTTGTAAGTGGGGTCGACTAGGCGACCCACAATGTGATTGATTGTCGATAGTCAATTTATCGATTGTTGATTGACGATTGACGGATGACGAACGACGGGACGGAAGTCGAAACGGTATGGAACGGAACGATACAGTAGATTTAACTATTAATTATATATGATTTACTATACATAATACTTATATATGGATAACACCCAATCTCTCTTCAATACAAATACAAATCGAATGTAAGAAAATGCGCAGGTTGTAAGCGAAGCAAAACTGGCCTAGACACATATTCTTTTAGCCCCAACCACCCCCAATCCCCCACCAAATAACCTTCTTCGTTTAAAAAGGAATCATATTTATAAATATTGTTCTGTTTACACACACACATTCACAGATTTGATAGTCCTTATCCTTATGCATACGTAGACTGAACGTAGACTTAGTGTGATTACAATAAACATACACATATGACATACTATATGACATGATATGGTATTATAATACTACTAAACCAGATTCAACATTCGATTATTATCAACACAATAAAGGTTATAATGTCAATACTATGTCTATCTATGATTTATCTGTAGTTTATATAGCTATAAACCTATGTAGTTCTAAGATCTTGTGTACAAGTACTTAGAGGAGAAGGGATTGAATACATTAAGTATTCAATTCAACGCTTATCGATTAATGTGATTTATCGATACATCTATTACACACATACACACCCATTGGCAGCCCTAAAGTGCACACCTTATTGCGAATTTGCCTATCAACATGTCCATAAATCGTTCGAATCGAACGATTAAACGATCAAGCGATCGATCGCTCGCTGGGTGAGTTGGTGAGTGAATGAATGAATCATCTACAATACAAGTTTTAACTTTATTCATATTTGAATTGAATTGATAATCGAACGCCTGCACTGCATATTGCCCCAAGTGGTTTTTACTGGCGCACCAAATCGGGTTATATAATTATATAGACCAGGGCATAGGAATACGAGCATTAGTACCTACTACGAGTGTATTATGAATACAATTAGATCTCGGTTCGAGCTCGAACTGGAGCAGAGATAAGGCGCACGACACTTGCTGGTACTTGGAACTTGGAATAGGTATCAGCTATGCAGATCGGGTCAGGAGCCAAATCCAGAGGCTAGACATAGATCTGGCTGCACATGAGCCCAAACAGCGCAGGTGAATGAATCAAATGAATCAAGCTCTGCATAAGCAAATGAGCTGCTAACCACATGGATGGAACACCAGCTGACCTCTGTGTGTGTGTGCAGTTGTTGTTGTGCTGGTTGTGCTGGTTGTTGTGTATTGTGTGTGTGCGCTGTCGGCGGGCAAAGGCACCTATCAAAATTGTAGTCGCATTGAAAAGTGCGCAATTGCAAGCCCAACTGTCGGCTCTTGCCAACTGTCCAACTGTCTGAATGTCCAACTGCTCCACCTCCCATATACTCCTCGTCCCCCTCCCGTCCACCTGTCCCACCTGACTGCTGACTGCTCTTGTCGTGTTGGTTGTGCCTCGTTCGTTGCTGTTTCTGTCTCTGTTGCTGTTGCTGTTGCTGTTGCTGTTGCTGTTGCTGTTCCACTGGCGTTGGAGTGTTTGGCGTCTGAAGGTCTACTTGGCAGCGGCTTTGGAGTGTGTTGGCGTCTCGCTAAAATGAAATACGAGTGCAAACAAACCGCACAACTACCACAAGAATGCCAAGACAAGAGCTCACACATCGGAGCTCAAATACCCTAACTCGATTATGGACTCAATTGTGAACTGGGAACTATAATTGGATGTATCAATTGTGATTCTGTCTAACCTCTTAGTAGTGAATACTGGTTGAATCCAGCTATTCATGATTCCGTTTCTTGCAATATAGAAAGACAAAGAAGAAGGACTACTGATTGAAGTTTCCATAGGATAGATAACTCAACGATCGCATTATCTGACCCTTTGGGTATACAAAGCTTAGCCCAATCGGACGACTCTACATTATAGGGTATAGCTGTGAGAGCTCTAGATCGAGATCAGTCAGATTGCGGCGCAGTTTGAAGAATAATGGGCCAACATATGTGAATACTACTTATATGAATACTTATGTGAATACTCTTGTGCTTGTATGAATAGGTGAATATATGAGCCTGCTAAGCTCACGTTATGTTTGGCTGTGTGTGTGAGTGTGTGTTGACACTTGGCAAGTAAGTGAATTAAGTATCCAGCTAAAGCGAATATATATTCGATTGATTCATTTGCATAGCTGCAGCTAATTAATTCAATTAGAGCTGCAGTCATAGCAAATATTAATATTGAATTGGATCGAATGGAATTGAATGGGATTCTGCTTGGGGCTGGGATTAAGATTGCGACTGGAATCGAGTGGGGATTTCACTTTCGTGCCTGATGCTGCTCCAAAATGATTGAGCACTTGCGGAAGTTGTTTCTGTGTTGTTGACAACGACAGGGCGCTTATCTCATCGTCCGCTAATCACAGTCATAGAGCAGATAGATATATATATATAGATAGATATGCGTAGCAACATAGATATATAGTTATAGATAGGTGAATAGAGAGATAGAACGATGGTTAGATGGATCGTTGGCATAATGAAACACGGCACTTAAGTTGTTCAGCTCGTGGCTCTGGAACCTACCAACAACAACAACAACAACAACAACAACATGATCTTAACATTTATATGGCAGTTTATGGCCAATCTGTGCGCGCAGCGAGCTCCTCTATAAATTTGCAATCAACTTTTATCAGGCTGGGCCAGAACGTGCCTGTGCTAACGTTTCTATTCACACGCTGGCCCGGCCAAGCTCGGCTTGGCCTGGCCTGGTCTGCCATAGCATGGCATAGGTTGGCCAAGCCAATGGCAATGGTAATGGCAATGGCAACGGGAATGGGAACGGGTGCTTCATGGTGTGACTTGGACTTGGCTCAAATTGAAGTTTGAGGAGCTGCTGCTGCTGCTGCTGCTGTTCCGCCAGTGATAGATTGGCCCACATTCGTTGTCGAGCTCTGTGTGAGAGTCGCGTCCGCTGGCAAGCAAAAAATATGCAGCGACCAATTTCAGGGGAACGTCGCAGCCGCCCCAACCCCCATCCTTGAACTCCCAATCTCCATCCCCATCCGCATCCCCATCCCTCAGCCGCATCCACGACATCATATGTAGTCACAGTCATAACCGTCGCCGAGGTAATCTAACCAAATTACTGTGGTGTTCACAAACACGTTCTCTAAACGGTTTCATAATAACAACGCAGCGCAGTGCAGTGCAGCGGCTGAGCTCAAGAATTTGTACTCGTCCGTCTCTAGCTTCCTTCTCATAATGCGACGCTGCAGCTCATCTCACAGTTGCATATGCACAACAAAGACTACACACACAAAGAGACACTTTTAATACCCTATAGCAAACGATTAGATATGAAAAGTATATCAAAATTCGGCATACTTAATCTTTATATATACTTGTATATTTCTCGAGTTCTTATTCTGTTATCCTGCATAGTTCACATCAATCACAATATAAAGCTCTAAGTTAATCGAGAGAAAACTGTCAGGATACCAAGAGACTCAATTTAAGCGATTGACTATTAAAATGTCTGTTAACTGATAATCCTAATAAGATATTCGATACGGATGGTCATTTAATAGTAACCCAAGATAATCAAGATGAGCTTCTAGTATAGTTTTGTTATCTGGAGAGACAGATATCTCCTTCTCTCTAAAGCCTTCTCATCGGACTGGAAAGTTGTTATTGTTAGAAGAGAAAGAGAGAATGATCTAAGCATAGAGTATCTACAAGTGAGCCGCACCCGAATAGAATATTATGACTATGTTGTGTGTGTGTTTTTGTGTGTGTGTCGATCCAGCGGCTGTGTTCTAATGCAAATTGCAGTAATAATTGGCCTATTATGCCACAGAGCCAGGCAGTAGGTCGTACTGTACTACATTGTTGTTGCTGTTCTTTGTAGTTGCAGTAGTTGTAGTAGTAGCTGCACCACGCCTACCGCCCATCCCGCTGGACGCCCATTTCACGCGACAAGCAGGCAGGTAGGCAGCAGCAGCATCGCCAGCCGATTACATTTAATATGTATTTTAGTCTAAAAATTGGCATTAGACGTGTAGTTTTAGCCAAATACGGCAGAGATCAATGCGGGGGATGTGAATAGAGAATGGGGAATGGGAAATGGGGAATGTGGAATGAGGATCGGGATGATGCAGTGCGGCAGGCATTTATAAGGCGGAAGCTCAGATCGATCCAGAGGTCGAAGCTGGGCGAGCATTGTGCGCTCATTAATTAGCTGGCGACGGCAAATTAATGCCTAATCAAATTTTATTGAATTATAAACCAGTCGCTTAAAGATGCAGATGTGGATGCAGATGTGACTTTGGATGTGGATGTGGATGTAAAAGTAGATATGGACGTAAATGTGGATGTCGAAGTCGAAGCACCTTTGTATTCGTGCACATCCTAGACCTGCAACTTGGCTGGTAATTAATGTGCGGCAAAGCAGCCGACGGCATTAAAATTAATTTGATTTGGTAAAAGGCAAAATAAACCAGGTAGCCCATGGGAAGGCGGCCAAAAGATTCGCCATGCTGGTGGCGCTTCTAGTTGCTCTGACAAGTGTTGGCTCTCTGCTCTGCTAGCTGCTCGTTGCTGCCCCAAAAATACTCTTAGCCACAGAAAGGAGCAGCAACAAATGGCCAACAGCTCGTTGCAATTTTAATTAACTGCCGCTTCTGCGCATTAAAATTGTTTTGACTTTGTTAAATGCTTGCAAATCAAGAAGCGACATGAAAATTTACGCGCTGCTCCAGCACCAGGAGATGCCAGGAGAAGAGCTAAGAGCTGGAAGCTTTGCAGCTTGAGAGCTTGCGAGCTACAAGCTAAGAGATACGAGATGGGATCTGGGATCTGGGCTCTGGAAGTTGGGAGCTGGAAGCTGCAGCCTGAAATCGATATGTAGTCACATTCGATGCGGCCATTTGCTGTTTGCTGTCTGCTGTTTGCTCTGAGGCGAACACAGGAATCTGAGCGAAGACACAACAACTGCACATTACAATCGCACACACACTCGGTTGGAGCCAAAACACAACAATCATCCAAATGGCCAGCCAACGCCACTGACGTTCCCGTTGCCAACAAGTGAAGCTTTGTTAGCCAGCCCATTGTTAGCCAACTTCTGGCTCGGTTCTCGCCCCGGTCTCGGCCTCCACTTGGCAACGCGCAAATGTTTGCCAATGTAATTAAAAATGCATTTGTGGCCTAAAGAGGCGCGTAGACCGCCGCCGCCGCCGCAGCAGCAGCAGCAGAATCAAGTATGTACTTGTATGTTGGTAGGAAGTAAACCAAGGAACGGGATTGAGTTTGGGATCGGCCCCAGGTCCAGGACTGGGATTGGAAATGGGAATGCTGAATGCCGAACGGCAATCACCGATCAGCGCAAATTGTCGTGAATTAGACGCTGAATGAAATGTGTGGCATTAGCAACGAGCACTTGGCCAGCGCGCCTCCACTTTCAAGTGCCGCCTAGTGGTGCTTAGCGCTGCTGACGTGTTGCACTCTGTTTTGGCCGAGTTGCCGATCTCGGGTCATGCCTCGCCACGCCAAAAATTATCACATCACGCATACGACGTGTATGACGACGGCTCCAACGACGACGACAGTCGCTGCACGCGTGAAATGTCAAAAGCTAAAAATGCCATTTATTGCGGGCTAACTAACACACACACACACACATACACATAGAGATGAACTCGTGCCGTGACACGAGCTGTTTCATCTACAATAGAGAGCTTAAGGATACTCTGTATGAAATTAATTTGTAACCTTAATTCTTGGCACGTGGATTATCTAATTCCTCCTTCTGCTCCTCTTTCTTGCCTCTCAATTGTGTTTGCCTCGGTTCGTTCACCGTGGAAGAGCTTAGTTCGTGCTCGTGCTCTCTCGTGCCTGGATCTGCAGGCGTGCTTCCAGCTCAGCTCTTTAGCCTTTTGTGTGTGGTATGCACCATAGGAAAGGGAAAGAGAAACGCTTGGAGAAGAGACGGGGAGAGTGGAGGCAGAGGTCTGTTTGGCAAATGCAAAGTGCTCATGATTTGTTCATTGTTGTCATTGTTCGCTCTGCCGCGCCGCGCGCTGGTCACACACGCAGCCAGCGTTGGTGGTGGCGGTGGCTGTGGCTGTGGCTGTGCCTGTGACTGTGGCGGTGGTTGTGTGGTTGGCAGCGTTGCACATGCAGATTGGCCAAAAGCGATAGCGATAGCCTTTTATATATATTTTTATTTGCCTTTTCGCCTGTTTTCGGCTGGGGCAACAACTCCATTCGGTCCATTTGTTAGCCAGATGAAAAATTTCCTTTTCAACGCGCCACGACAACCGCACCTGCCTTGGACCTGGGGATGGGGATGGGACGCCTGCGGAAGAGCGCTGTGGCAAGCCTAGGCTACATGACGAGACACGCTGTGTCCAGGGTCTCCATTTTGTTTTCCAATGAAAAATTTGCAAATTGGAAATGTACTCGTACACACATATGCACATATCTGTTTGTATGTTTATTGATGCATGTTTGATGTGACGCTTTTGGCTCTGCCATCATCTCTCCCTCTCTCTCTCTCTCTCTCACTCTCTCTCTCTCTCTTTTTCCCACTGGGCTAGCAGCGTGGGCTGAACGTCGACTGCGCAGTCGCGGCCACTGCTGAAACTCGTGTGTGTCGAATCGTTTTGCATTCGTTGCTGCGGGCCACATTCACATTGCTGTTTAGAGTACTCGCACTCACACTCACACTCACACTTGTACTCACAATTACACTCACACACTCGTACTCCTCATTCACACACTCACAGCTTGCACGCGAAAAAAATTGTTGTTTGTTTTATGCAAATGATCTCGACAACGCCAGCGGCTTAGGCGGTCCAAGTGATGCCCAACCTGGAGTCTGGACTCTGGAGTCTGCACAATCGTTACCTTTACCCGTGGCATTTGCTTCCCGTATCAATTTCGGGATGCAATTAAAAACCGAAAGTGTGAAAGTAGAGAACGGACTTTGCTCGTATTATGCCAAGATTAGATTCAACGCCAGTGAAAGTTTAGCACCCAATGCCCAAGACAACAGACCAAGCAGAGAGCTAAGCAGAGATTTGCATTTACGAGTGCAGCGATGACGTCACAAAAAGCTGCTCGCAGAATAACATTAAACCCGAAGAGGCTGTTAATCACGAATATGCTCTTAATGTGACGCTCTCCATTTGCACTCGTTTATGGGGCTTTAAATTTATCACTTGCTTAACATGCACAAGGAACACTAGTTAAAGCTGTCAACCACAACAACAACAAGAAACACAACAACAACAACAACAACATTATTATGTTGCAAGCCACATGCAACCCCAAAGGAGAATGTAATAAGAGTTCATTTTTGGAACTACTCGTAATTTTAAATCAATTTGCTCTCACTTTGGCACCATCCGATTTCGCTCCAATAGCAGATTTGTGCCTGGTTCCTAGGGCATCAAGTAGAATGAAGAAGAAGGAACCCAGAACAGTAGACAGTAGAGTCAAACGAGGGAGCAGCTGAGGGGAATAGGAAGTGAAAAGTGCTGAGAACCAGCACCTGGGCTAGGCCTAAGTTTTGCTATCTTACACCAACGGAAAGTATATATGATATACAGTACAGTAGAAGTCCGGTTTAACGAACCATTAAATGCAAGCCCCTGTACGTTATATCGAATAGAATAGTTCGTTATCTCGATAACTGAACTGAGGACACCTGTCGCGAATCCGTTAAACGGAGTGTACGTTAAACTTGACTTCTACCGTATTATTATTTGCTATAAATACCATTATTTTATACATTTAATTATTTCTTATATATATCTTGTTCTTCTTTATTCAAAATTATCTTTTACACAACAGATGTGCGTTTTGTCTTCAACTTTATCTGCTAATCACCCATTTTAAGTGAGTCAAAGGCCCTTCTCCTCGATTCTCAAATGAAGTACTTAAGCTCATATAAGGCCACGATTTTCTTGGTGTCTTCTTGTGTGAATGTGTATGTGTATTATAAGTGTGAGTGAGTATGATGTAAGTATGTATGATGACTGTATGTATGATGTATGTATGATGCAAGTATGTATGATGTATGTATGATATATGTATGATGTATACAAAACTAGCTACAAAACTAGGTCCTAAGTTGGGCACTCGAAATAACGAACCTTCCGATTTAACGTACAGGGCTTGCATTTAATGGTTCGTTAAGCCGAACGTCCACTGTATATGTGTATAACATCTGCAGATATCAAATTGCACATTAGCTTAATTTGTCTCTAATAAAACATTATCTTTTCTCTCCACAGGCGAAATGACAATTAACTTTTTGCCTAGCGGCAGCTGCGCAGCTGGCGTTGGCAGCAGAAGAGAGAAAGAAAGGTAGAAAGAGAGAGAGAGAGAGAGAGAGAGAGAGAGAGAGAGAGAGAGAGTGTCTTTTGATTGTGGGTAGAGTTGCCAAGGTCAAACCATTTCCTCTCATTACAAATTACACAGATGCAACAACTCTAAGCGAAATTTTCAAGCAATTGCGACTTTTCACAATTTCCATCAGCTAGTCAAGGCGCCATGCTGTCTCTTTCTCTCATTCGTTCTATTTCATTCTGAGCTATTCCCTGGTGCTGTTGGAATAAATTAGCGTGCAGCTAATAAGCCTTTCTGTGTGAAATGTATAGCACAAATGCAGTGAGTGTTACTCCCCGTTTTCCCAGTGCCCAGTTGTGTGCGAATTTCCACAGGTTGTTGTGGAACGGGCTCCTTCTTTGGGTCCAGCTTCGGGTCCGGCTCCCATTTGGTAGGCAGCTGTCAAAAACGTTTTGCTGCCTTCTGATGCAGCGGCGCCGTTCAACATTTCACACATATCGCTGGAAGCCATTGGATTGGTTAACTGTGTTTGCATCGGGATGCGGACACTGGACATTGGCTGGTGGCTTTGGTGTCGGCTACTGCTGTTCGGTGGAATCTGTTTCCTGCATGTTTGACGCGTTGATTGCTTGGATGCACAGCACAGTAGCCAGTCAGGGTGTCGGCTCCATAGGCTCCATCGGCTCCATCGACTCAATGGGCTCTTCGTCTCGAACTCGAACTCGAACTCCGACAGACGCATCTGCAGAAGGTTCGGCTGATTGATGAGGCATTTGCATGCTGAGCCCATCGAGATGATCAGCCAGAGCAAATCTCTGTCATGTTGAGGTGCGTGAAAGTGTCGGCCTCCTGGGGTCAGACGGAGGGGAAACACTGAGACAGATAGAGGTAGAGCCAGGGACTGAATGAGAGGAAGAGACTCGGCGATAACTTTCGCTCGTTTAATTTTATTCGCAACTCAGACTGGAGAGAGACAAGAAGAGACAGACAGAGAGAGAGAGAGAGAGAGAGAGAGAGAGAGCAGAAAGAGAGAGAGAGAGGAAGTCAGAGGGCATGATTAATTGGGCGCCCCGCAATTACCATCCAAAGCATCTTTAATCTAGCAGTTGTATCGAGTGCTTTTTGATTTCGGAGCACAATTAACCCAGTGACCGCTGGCGTCTGATGCCTTGAGTCTGGCATTTGGCATCTGGCATCTGGCTGAGAGTCGATGATAACCAAGATTTCCTATTTGGTTAGTTCCAAACGAACCTGTCATTAAAATCATGATTCAGCCTTCACCATCGCCATCGTCCAATGAAGTAGTTTGGGCCACATGATTGCACAGTCGTCTGTCGTCTGGCGCGGAGATTCGAGTCCACAAATTGTGGAGAAGAAAGTTTTAATGAGCCCAGGAGCAGACGGGTTCAATTGCCATTTGCCTACAGCAAGGAAACATTCTAGTGCAAAGCTTCATCTTCCTAACTAAACCGTCCGGAACGGATCAAGTTGCAGCCTCAGCTCCATATTGTCACGTCCCGTGCGCGGTGTCAAGGTGTAATTAACTTTTTGACTCGATTTGACTTTGGCCCGAAAGAGAAACAGCAACTGAAGCTGAAGTTGAAGCTGACGCTGGGGCTGAGTCTGAGGCTGAAACAGAAACAGAAAGTAAACCACCAGCAACCACTTTGAGGCAATAGCGGCAACTGGGTAACGGAGTAACTGGTGGCATTTGCTGCCCCCCAGACGATCCCATCCATCGACAGGTGCGCTGGGGCGGACTATTGCACGTACTCACATGTGGCTTTAGCTTTGGGTTTGAGTTTTGGTTGCAGTTTCATTTTCGTTGCAATTAAAATTCCAGTGCAGAAGGCAGTTGCCACTTGGCCACTTGGACACTTGGACACTTGGCCACTTTGCCATCTGTCCACATGTCCACATGTCCGCTTGTCCACATTTGACCAGTTGGAGCTGGCGGGCCACTTGATTAACCGTGGAATGCGTCGAATTCAATTTGTTTCTGTATTTTCTCAAACTAAACTCAAGCGGCGAGCAGACAAAGCGCCAAATACTCTCGTGCTCGACGGCTAACAATTAAAACTGCCTGTGGTTTTAGTTAGTCTCCCTACAGCTACTACCCACTCCCCCCCCCCCCATTCACACCCTCCCACACACACACACACACACGAACTCACACGCATGCACACTGCCATTAATCTGGCCAACATGTTGAGTTGCCAAATTGGCTCTCAGCCAGTCGAACTCGGTGGCCAAATAATTTGCATAACTGCAATCTGAGATTCCGCATTGGGCATAAATTAATTTGAAATGTCAGCTCCGAGGAGGCATCCCAGCTGGCGGCAGTTGCCTCCAAGTGGAAGCATTAATTACCTACAAATATTCCTAATATTGATTAATAACCATAATATTGTGACGTGTGTACCCTTAACTCAATAAAAATGGGTAAATCTGGTATATTCATTTGCGGACATATGGAGGGAAACATCGCAAATCGCAAAGATTTAATCTTCTTTATATATTTAACACACGTTAACATAATTAATCACTTTCTCAAAGTTTATACTCGGCTTTTATTGTGGGATCTTTCAACGCGTTTAGTTCAGTTTTTCGTGTCGTCGATCACAAATATGTTGATAAAATTGGCTCATATAGTTGCATTTATATATACATTCTTACATAGATCTTATTGTACTGACGTGGATAGCTTTAAATTTCCAATGGCATTGATTGCAATACAAAGACAGCTTGCCGAGGTTGGAACTAACATCCGAGCAAACTCTTAGCTAAGCATTTAACAGATCGGAGCAAGCACTTATTAAGTGAGTACAAAAACTAATGAAATCGGATCAAGTACTTGTCATATCAGAGATAAAATTGTAGCAATACTCCAGGTTCTGAGGCCTATGTCAAGTCTCAGAGAAGCAAATGTCATGATGTTTCTCAGCCTAAATTTGCTCGCCTTTCTTTCTCCCTTTTATGTAATACACTGGAATATAGCGCTTATACTATGCTTTTTCACATAAATCTTTAGAAAGATATCTTCACTTTCGATTAAATGGAACAAGGTTTCCTTTAATGTGACATTCTACTTATATTCAGTCGAATTCATGAGAAGCTCGTCGTGTAAACGGTGTAATTGGTAACCTTAACCCTCATTACAACATGGATATTTAATGGATTTGGATAGTTGCGAATGGTGGCAAACAAATCCGAGTGCAACCTCGCAATAATCCATTGTCGCATTGTCACATTGTCACATTGTTAGATTGTTAGATCTTGGTAAATTAATCCGACGCTGCACTTCACACGCTGCCAAGAAATGCTGCAACAACTTAATGCATGCCAATTGTCGCGCCTTCATCTTGATACACTTTGGCTAACAACAACAAACAACGAACAACGAACAACGAACAGCCAAAAACCAACAACAACAACTGCAACTAACAGCTCTCCGACAACAGCGACAACAACTAACGAGGAGCCAGGGAGGCCATCAGCCAGTGGATGCATCCAATCTCCGACAAGCCGCAACTCAAATTGAATGGCAAAAACTTTTTGACTACGAGTGTTGCAACAGTCACGTTACGTCTCTACCCCTTCGCACACACACACACACACACACACACACACACACACACACACACATGCCATAGCCGTTGGCCGAGTCTGTCAGTCTTGTAGGCAGACGCAGCAGCCCCAACTTAAACTCCAACTCCAAATAGTCAGCTCCAAGCGGACTCCTCCAAGCTTCCAGCTCCAACTTTTTGCCTGTAAATCTGCATGCGCGTCTCGGTGTCAAAACTTTTTAAACAAAATAATTAAATGTAGAGAAGCGGGAAGCAACTACAACACAACAACACCAAACACACACACACACACATAGCATAGTATGTGTCCCCTTTCCCTTCTGGCTGCGATCTCCTACCCCCAGGAGCGACAACAAAAGCGCGCCAGGCGCATGCAAAGAAATCCGCTAGAAAGTCATGTTCGTGCCGCGAAGTCTTGTACCAGAGCTCGTGGCTGGACTGGCGGACTGGAGAAGCAGCTGAAGCTGAAGCTGCAGCTGGAGCTGGAGCTGGAGTTGGAGTCGCCAAATGGCCAAAAAAAATGCGCGACATGCCTCTCGATCTCTGAAGCCGCCTCAACTGCCTCAACTACCTCGGCTGCATAATAATTTATGATCGCGTCGTCCAAGATGTGGGTTAATCGTGTTTTGGGCTAGTTTCTAACCAACTCCCGCCTCCTGTTCCCGTTCCCGTTCCCGATCCCGTTTCGAATGGTGCTGGTGGTGATGCCGCTGCTGCGGGTCTGCACTCTGTGCATGCTCCTCACATCCAATTACTAGGTCAGAACCTGCAAGTCCTGATTTGTGAGCAATTTCCACCAACTAGGCAGCCAGCCTCTTGCACCTCTTGCTCCACTTCCATTCTTCCATTCTTCCCACTCCTCCCACAGCTGTCAGTCATGGCCACTGCCAGCCCAAATGGAGCATTTAATCTTTGGTTATGAATGCGTAACAAGCGATTCCCAACTTGGCCACGCACGACTCCAGCATCTGAAGTGCTTGGCAATTTGCCATGGCCAGGCTAGGCCCAGAGCAACATGCTCCATGCTCCATGCTCCATGCTCCATACCAATTCCTATTGCCCATTTCCATTCCCATTTCAAGCATGATGAGGAGCCGCCAGAAAGCAATAAAATATCGTTTTATTAGCATGCCTCGCAAACTTGGCAAATGAAACGTAACAAGATGAAGTGAGGTGTCAGCGCGGGTGGAGACGCCTCTGACTTTAACTGTGGAGGTGGAGGTGGCGGTGCCTCTAGTGATGACTCTGGTGTTGTTGTCTCCAGCATTTGTGGGGGCAACCAGCAACGACAACAAACACGAGCCACGTGCACTTGCCAAACGAGTCGCTGACTCGCTGAGCCACTGAGCCGCTAAGATGCTGAGACGCTGAGGCGGTGAGACGCTCTGCCGGTCGACTTAATTCTTAATGAAAAGCACCAGCTGGGCACCCGCCAAGGTACCTTGGATCAGAGGAGTATTCAGTATAGTTGGCGGGTAGGCAGCCGGTTGCATTTAGTATGCAGTTAAACTGCACTTCTGTAGCCACTGGCTGACTGGCTGACTGGCTGCCTGGGTGACTGCCTCAGTGGATGGCTGCTGGTTGGTGGTTTAGTGGTTACCTCTATGGGTCTGTGGGTCTGCGTGGCAGCCGAGACACGACGTCGGCCCCTGCCCAGAATTTATGCATATGACCTCAGTTATTGACATAATTTCGTGGTCGGTTCGCATTGAAAACGAAATGCGCGAGTTTTCGGGCTCATTTTTGAGATGCGGCAGCAGTTGCCAGATGGAAGATGGAAGATGATGCCAATTCCGATGCCGACGCTGATGCCGATTCCGAGATCGTTGGCTACTCCCTGGCTCGCTGATTGTGCAAATGTTCACGCTGCTTTGGACAAATGCGCAAATTTGTATGTTTCCGCAAAAGTTGCCTGGATGACTGGAAGGCAGAGCAGGTAGGCTGGCAGGCTGGCAGGCAGGCAGGATAGTGTAGAGGCAGGGAAGGGAACTAGAAGGGGTACAGGTGATTATCACCGAGTCCGAGGCTGGGAGCCAATCTTAGCGCATTTGTCAAATTTCCCACTTAATCCGACGCGTCGCTTGGCCACTCGAATCCATGGAAAATTGTCGCAGGCAAAGGCGCCCCACGGTGCTCCAGCCTCAGTCTCAATCGCAGTCGCAGTCCGAGACTTCGTCCAAGTCCAACTCCAACTCCGAGCTCAACTCCATGGAGCTCAGCGACTGGTCGACTTGACTCGGCTGCTGTAGAGGCTCAGAGCGAAGCGCTTTAATTGGTCTTATGAAATGGACAAAGTGCGAAATGAGTTATGCGCACGCGCGCACCCGCCACGGCACTCGAGTGTGTATCTCTGTCTTTGATTGTGTGTGGATGTGTTTGTGTGTTTGTGTGTTTGTTGAGCTCGGTACCGAATCCAAGTCCGTGTTCAAGTCCAGACCGATAATGAACGCATGTGGGAATTCGAAAATTGGATTTGGGTATTGTGCAACACACAGTCGCACAGTTGCAGAGCCAGTGAGGCTGTCGCCAGTGGTGGTGGGGCATACTGGTGGTGCCTAGGAGCACCACATTCGACTGGAGTAGAGTGGAGTGGAGTGGAGTGAGCACGCAAAGTATCTATTAGCGTCGCCTTTGCGCACCACAGTCAAACGGAATCTGTTTAGCAGCCGCTTTTCTGCCTGCCGCTCGCCGCTCGCCAATTGCCGCTTCCTCCCTCCCTCCCTCTCTCTCTCTCACAGTCTGTGTCTCTGCTGTAGGATTGCAACTCTGCCTCGAATTATCTGTTAATTTGTGGCAATTTAGAGATTTGCAGATACGTTTAGTGAAGCGCATTGAGCAGCTGATAGCCGAAACGGTAGCCAGCTGCCAGCTGCCGGCCTGTTCCACTGACACTTTCTGATAGAGTTGTTGACGATCCTGTCACGAGTGTCGTAACACACAGTTTCTGCCAGGTGTGTGTTGATTTATATATGCGTCTGTCTAGGTGTTGATATAACCATCAGCTCAAGGCTAACTCCCAAGGTAATCAACTGCTTGTAGTCGGAACTTTCTCGGCTTCTAAATAAAGATTGCTACAGACAAGCCCAATAGATGCACTCTTTGAGATGCCTTACAGCAACTACTCACTTAGGATGAATCCAAGTTCTTTCCGTATTAATCCACTTTTTATCCTTTTAATCCTAATCCCATTTATCAATCCATTCTCCAAACTTATTGGCTTGGCAGCTGTTCGATCAAAACTTATTTTAGAAGCCACTTTTGATCGATACCTAGTTCAGTGTACGTTGTCATAGCAGTCAGCTTCTGTCTGGTACGTTCTGTGGGATAGCCATTCTCAGCCATCGCCAAACAGAGTCCTCTTGGACATAGTCAAATTACAAGGTATTGGCGGGAATCCTAACGAGTTTGTATGCAAAGTGACAGTGGACATGGACATGGGCAGAGACAGGGAGCGGAATAATGGCAATAGGTGAGGGCGTGGCAGAAAAGGGCTGACAGCTGCTACTGCCGTGGGTGCAGAGTGTACTGTGCACAGTGGCACAAAAACGCAACCGAAAATAAACATAATTATGGAATTTTTTGATCTCTGACGTAACCAATTAGCGGCAAAGATTTCTGACGTTTCCGAAAATCGAATTTGCTGTTAAGAGCTGTTGCCGCCTGTTGCCACACACACGCTATGGACACACTGTCCAGAGGCAGGTAAAGAATCTCTTGGCTTGTTCTACTAACCGAAACTGTGCAGAAGACGCTGATTTCACCGAGTTGCGACTGAGTCTTGCCACAAATTCCTGACCAGCAGCAACAACCAACTGCTTACAGCAAGCAACAACAACAATGTTTATTCTTTCATTTCAAAGCCACAAACAAGCGGAGGATTGGAAGAGGGAGGAGTTGGTTCAGGGAGGACTGGGCACCACATCGGCTCGCTCCCAATACGCATGCGCAATTTTTCAAAACCTTTTAAAGTGAAGAGCCCAGCGAAATTACGTTGTAATTTTTGTAATTTCTGTAATTGCCTAATTCTGATTAATTTGAATTGATGAACGAACCGCGAGGTCGTTCCGAAACTCCGAATCTCCTCTGACTCAGACGCAGACGCAGACTCAGACTCGCAACTGGGGCGGCAATCTGCTATAAGAACACGACTTTTCTGCCAGTGCAAACTTCAGCGGTAACCATAACGCCTCCCCCTACCTCTACTTGGTGCACTCCTCTACTTCTACCCAGAAGCAAGCTCAAACCCAAACTCAAACCCAAACCCAGTGGCCCGCTTTAGTTGCACGAGGATGTGGTCCCTCGACGGCGAATTGAGAGGTCAAAACTAAAAATTATGCGCCATTGTTGGTCAGCAGTCGCTGAATCGGATTTAAGCATCCACTCTCGGGCACACTCGGATACACTCATTCTGTGGCATTCTCCAAGCTGGGGCCCTGGCAGTTGAACCTCGAGCGTAATCCTTACTTATGCGCAATTGGGCATTGGAGCCGTTTCAGCATCCCGAGATTCAATTTATTTGCGCCTCGCAGTGCGTCGCTTTCTTTAATTTGATTAAAATTTATGTAGAACTAGCAACCAGGCAAGAATCCAACCAGGAATCCAAGAAAACCTGATAAATTGCCACCGCAAGCTGGGTTATAAGTTCGTATAAGGGCACTGACCAACTACCACAACTCGTTATAATAACAATATATGTACGAAAATATATAGGATATAAACGAAAAGGAACTCTCAATGAGGTATATATCATATTCTGCATAAGCATCATCATAATCTTCCCACTCTATCTATCTATTTACCAGATATGATCAGAGCTTGTCTGCTAGTTTTCAGTTCTGTTCGCACTGATTGTTGGATGGAGTTAAGGAGAAGTCTAGGGGGTTTCTTGTAGTTATACTTCAATTGGTTTATCGAGTTGTATTGGCGACAAGGTCGCTGGCTTAATGCACCGCCAAACACAACCCGACAATAACTCAATTAAATTCTGGCCATTAATCATACGCCATGTGAGACGCGTCGTCGCAGTTTGCAGCTTACAGGCCAGACATAGGCAGAGGAATAGGCAGTTAATGCCACAAATGTGTGAAAATCTCCCGTAGCGATGAAAAATTCAATGCAACTCTAGGCATACATAGATCATCAATGAAATTTAATATGCGAACAGCGCCAAGAGTCGCATCGGTATCATCGGTAGCATCGGTAGCATTGGTAGCATTGGTAGCATTGGTAGCACCGGGCACATTGGGAGCACTCCACAACACAGAGTCCTCAGCTCTCACATCCCTGATCCTAGCTCTAGCTCCCAGTCTCTAGACTCCAGTTCAAGGGGACCCAACAGGCCAAACAGACAATGACATTGTGTAGCTTAATTAGCCAAAGTTGTTGCCTGTTTGCTTCTTGGTTGTTTGGCTGTGAAAGGAGGCGACCCGCTGATTAGAATATGAGTTGTGGTGGGTTGAAGAGCGGGTGGAGGGGGAGGGAGAGGGAGAGAGGGAAAATGTGGTTAAGATACATTTTGCAGGCGTCTTAATGAACTTGTTGGCTGTGCTGTAGCTCAATTAATCAAATCTCTAATCAAATGGAAAATGGAAATTTAATGGCTGACAAAACGTTTCAACATTGCAACGTGCCTCGTGCAATGTGCAACGTTTAAGCCTGCCCAAATGATGATCGCCTATGGGGCACACAAACGAATGAGTAAAATTATGAGTGGTCGTATTTGCAGTGAAATCAATGATCAGAGATCAAGTTGCAAGCTGCAAGTGGCAAGTGGCGAGTGGCAAGTGGCAAGCTACTTACTCCTCGCATAGTTAGTTAGTTAGTTGGTTGGTTGAATGCAACTCTCTCTTTCAACAAATTGCGGCAAACGCAATTTCGCGGAATGTTTAAAAAAAATGGTTGTTTAATGCGCGCTTCTTGTCTATAATTTATGCACACTGGTGCCACTGTGCAGGTAAAAAGAGACAGATACACCATGGAGAGAGAGAGAGGGAAAGAGAGAGAAAGATGCGCGAATACCAAGAACAAATGCGAGTTTTGGACATAATGCGCGAACTTATGCAAATGGATGGCCCATCCAGTATCCAGTGTGTGTCCAGATCCAGTGCCCAGGCTGTGCCTGGAGACGAGGCATGACTTATGCCTGAAATTTGTCTAGTTGTCAGTAAATATGGGAAATCAGTTTACAACATGCGTGCCACGGTTGCAAGAGCGCCCAGTTCCCAGTTCCCAGTTCCAGCGTTACCAGCGATTCCCAGCTTCAACTGCAGCTTAAGGTACCGTCCTATACCCAATAGTCATCCATGTCCCAAGTCCGGCGACGACAGCGACATTGAGACTTAAGCGGAAGGCACAGCAGGAGCATAGATAGCAAACATCAGATACTGGAGACTTGGTAATGGCGACAACAGCAACAAAAGAAGGAAACCAACAACGACAGCAACAGCGACAACCGACTCGAAACTGGAGGAAGAACATGCAACAAGCCTTGTTGCCCATGATGAAGGTTCCCCCCGTCAACTCCAGAGATGAGGATTGAGGATTGAGAATGAAGGAGGGCTCAGACGCAGACATTGCATAGATTGATGCCTGCGCAGAGACGCCGTTCCCTCTATTGACTATTGATGAATCGTCAGGGTGTAGTATCTGTCTACGTGTGTGTGTGTGTGTGTGTTTGTCATATGCATATGAGGCATACAAAGGCAAGGCTTCGAGCTCCAAGATTCAAGATCTCTGCACCTATAAGGATAATGCGCAAACACACGCAGGTTGCCACCGAAAATTTGCATTGCAAAGCCACACTCAGAGTTATAGCTAAATATGAGGCTTAAAAAAGAAAAGAAAAGAAACCGAAGACATTCGAGTAATACCTGGTACTTAGGAGTAGTTCATAGTTCGCAGTTGCTAGTTCGTTGAACCGGAATCAGCTCAGAGAGAGCGATAAAGAAGTGCGTCTCAGGTTTCAAGACTTGAATTGTTCACTAAATGCCGTGAATTTATGCATAATGTGGCTCACACAGAAGAAAAGAGATGAAGAGCGCCAGGGAAGAATCGATCAGAGTGAGATCAATGGAGACTTTTTAGGTTTCTTGGGTTTTTGTTGACTTTTTGGCTTATTTGACTTTTACAACTTCCCATAACTCAATGAACAAAATGTTATAGATGGTCGACAAGAGATATGGTGATTGGGATGCTGATGGAGGGGGGTTGGAGGAGATTTCCATGAATTTCGCATAAAACCAAGTAAATATTTAATTTGGCTGTTGTGTAACATAAATTCACCGCTAGAATTAATCCTCAGCTGGAGTCAATTAGTATTTTATGGCGCTTTTATTGGCCGCCGCTTGTTGCTTCTCTCATGTTGCTGGAAGCAACTGCCCAAAAAACAGCGACAAAACTTCTTTCTTCTTTCGGCTAATAGATTGGAGATCAAAAGAAATCGGCAAGGGTTATACATTGCTCAAAAAATTCAGATTTCGAATTCATTTCTTGTTTAAAATATTTATATTATACTTCTATTTATGTATATGGACTGCGGACAGTGGACAGTCGACGACAAGTCGAACTTCATTAGCGATTCGATGATGGGAACCCAGCACCACCCAAGTGGCGACTAACTGGCCAAGAGAGGAACGAGTCCCAAGCCAAGCCAAGCCGATTCGATTCGAGCCAAACTCATGTAATTGGAACGCCGTCTTATCAGCGGCGACTAAATACTAAATACTAAATAGCAACAAATCGAGTCAAGTTCCAACCGGGCGAGAGCCCATTCCATGTTAAACTTTATAACGAAAGCGTTTTTCAATTAAATCTAAAACACAAGACAGAACAAGTTCGGGATGCAAAGGGGGAGGCGAACACCACTCTCTCTCTCTCTCTCACCCTCCCCTCCATCCCAGAACGTTGAACGCATGAAAAATCGAACAAAATGTGCGCTCATTAAAAATTCGCATAATTTATAGATTAATGAATGTTGCCGACAAGCCGAGGTCGACTCTGATCTTGGGGGCTACCGAAATAAAATACTGATATTTATTTGATCAACTGATCAACTGGAGACGTCATCAGCGGGGGCGAGATGGCTACGCTCGAGCCTCCAGAACGAACCATCCACAGAACCGAGAACCAGAGTTATGACTCGATGATGAGCTCCCTGATACGAGTTGTCGGAGCCATGCAACATGTTGCAAATGTCATTTGCATCCCCAATAACAAAGGATTAGATGGCCACAAGATGGTTTCCTCAACAAATAAAAGCAACAACCGAATACACAATACCCTAACGCACATCTTTAATAGCTTTTGTCCATGGAATTGAGTAATTGGTACAGTTCATTAGTTTAGACGTAATTTAATGCCTGAAGATCATTTAATTGTATAATTAAATCAATTAACAAACGAAATGAATGAATTAGAATACCCTCTGTCGCATAAGGAACAACATCATCAACAACAACAACGTGTAGAGGAGAGTCAAAGAGCCTTCGTAGCAACAGCAACAGCAACAGCAACAGGCAACAGGGAAGAGCGCAAGGCAACTGCAACATGTGGCAGAACAACAATTTATGATGTTGCCGCTGACAGGCGAATGTTGTTTGCAGTTGTTGATGATGACGATGACGATGACGATGGCGATGACGCTGACGATGGGGATGGGGATGAGGTTGGAGATGAGGATGATGCTCGCAAGGATGCGACGACGAGCTATAGCGACTCTCAGTTATAAGCAGCTATTGATTTTCGTTCCGAATGATGCCTGGCATGGCCTCGCCTGGCATGCCACCACATCTTCAAACAACTTGCAACATCTGCTCCCCTCTACTCTCCATTAACCCCTCCCCTCCCCCTGGCCATGCATTAAACTGTTTAGCTGTTCTTTTCTCTGTTTAGTTTTGCATATTACTTGCATGATGGATTTCAATTCGGATTGCGATTCGTCGTTTTGTGTGGGCCTTGAACAGAGAGCGCTTGTTGGCCGCCAACCAGGTTGGATTTCTTGTTGTTGTCAAGATCTCCAAATGTCGCCACATGCTGACAAACCGGGAAGCGAATCCAGCAGATCGTTCTGATTGCCAATCAGATCATGATGGTCGGATCTGGTGCCAAATACTCGTACTGTCCGATCCGCTTCGGATCGGATGCTGCAGATACTCGTACGAGTACGAGTATTCGTATTAAGCACTATTTGGAGTATGAGCTCGCCACAGCGTGCATAAATCCATCAAGTCGAGCCACAATTGTGTCCATTACTATTACCATTACCATTACCTGATTTGTTTGACTGTTCTGCCCCTGAGCCTCTGGCCTGGAGACCCCATGAGCCCCTCTCTCTCTCTCGCTCTCTTTCTCTCTGTTGGTGGGTTTGGCTTTGTGTGTGGGTGGCGTCGATCAGCGATCGCCAAGAGATCAACTGGCACACATTGAGATCGTACTACGAGTATATCGTACATATATGGCCAGTGCTCTGTTCAAGTGGCTGTCAGAGTATTGTTGTTGTTGTTGTTGTTGTTGTTGTTGTTGTTATGGCAACTCATTCATTTCAAAGTGCAAATGCAAGCCGACAGCTAAGCGACGTCATTTATAGTTTTGACAAGCGGCGAACACGAAATGGCCAAATGGGCAAATGGTTAAATGGACGCCCTCAAATTGCGCCGAAGACTAACAGAGTTGAGAGCTTGTGCCACCAACGTGCATTCCAGTTAACCCAGCAATAACAACAACAACAACAACAACAACAACAACAACAACCGACAACAGCAACTACTCTGACAATGGCACGCACATTTCGTGTACGATTCCCAGACAAATTGCAGAATTGGCGAATACTTGAGAATTCTTCGGAATCGGAATCAACTCTATGAGATCTCTATGGTGGTCCTTTGCTCAGTGGCAGAGTTGCGGTGGTTGTTTCAGTTGCAACTGTTGCAGTTTCAGCTCAGAGCAAGGAGCTGCTACCCAGGATTTCCATGGATTCTGGTCTCCTTCGAGGCGCCAAATTCGCACATGTTGCGTAAGAAACAAACGTTGCTCGTTCCTTGTTCCTTGTCGTTGTGTTGTTGCAGCGCCCAATTTTTAAATGTGAACACTCTACGCAATGCAACAGCAGCAACAACAACAACAAGAACAGCAACAACAGAAGCGGCTGCAGCAGGAAGCAGCCAGCAGCTGAAGGGGCGAAGGAGACGCAGGGAAACGGTCAACATACCAAACACTCAACGCCAAAGCGCACTCCACGGCCACTTCACTGCACTCGGCGGCAAACATAGCTAAACAACAACAACAACAACAATAACAACAACAACAACAGCAACAACGCTTGAACTTGTACACAGGTGAGCTGGGAGCGTTGTAGCCAGCGATCCAGTTGAAGAGAAAAAGAGAGAAAGAGAGCAAACCGGTTTATGTATTATGCGATGTCTCTCCTTCTCTCTCTCTCTCTCTCACTCTCTTTCTCTCAATCTCCCTCTTCTCGTTCTCTTTGAGTGCTCTGTAGCTAATTTACATGCCTGTGTGCCTGCTGCTGCTGCTGGTTCTTGTGGGCAGCCACTTGGCGAGGCGTTGGGTGCATTGCTGGACTTGACTTTTATGCTTTTATTGGGCACGAAAGAGGCACGAATTAGGCACGAATGAAGCACGAATTGAGTACGACTATCGGCAGTTCTATGAAAAACAATGTTGCATTACATGTGGGTGCTCAACGCACTCTCTTTCTCTCTCGCTCTCTCTCACACTATAGAGAGAGCATACTATGCGTGTGTGTGTGTGTGTGTGTATGAGTAGTGGTGTTTGTGGCTAATTGTGGAGGACCTGTCGTCAGATTCTTTTCGTACTCGCGTACATTGTGCGGCTTGCTGTGGTGGTGCCTTTTTTAAAATTCTTGTCTTGTTCGCTCGCTGGCTCCGTTTTGGTATTCATATGCAGTTCTTCTGGATGGGATGGGATGGGAGATGATGAGATGATGAGATGGAGACCAATCCTCGACCGCGTGCTGTGCAGCGTCTGCATTGAGCTGAGACTCAAGATGCTGGAGCTGGAGCAGCAGCAGGGCCCAACAGAGAGCCTAGCACCAAAGAAGACCTAAGCAAGAAAGAAACTGACCAAACCACTCTGGTGTGTTACTAGAACGCCAACACACCACAGATCATATGTACACTCACTCACACAGGCACACACACACACACTCTCTCTGTCTCTCTCTCAGTTGGCATCTGCATTAGAATGAGCTTGTCCTCGGCTCCGCTCAGCTTTAACTTCAACTTCGACTTTAGCTTCGACTCAAACGCGAACTCACCACATGCACTTGACCAGAGGTGAGTTCGCAGTGTTGTGTCGGCGTTTGGGCATCTCTTTGCCCGGTCGGAGAGCCAATGTTGGATTCAGTCTGTCGTGTGTTTTCGTCGCAGAAACATTGATCAATTTGAACGCGCGGATTAACGCAACTCGTCGCAGTTGTCGCCGTCGTCGTCGCAGTTGACAACAAAACCGAATGCGAATTGGCATCAAAATCACAATTTGATTTTGAATCTGAATAAAAGATATATGTATATACAAATATATATATATAGTATATATTTTAGTGCGTGTGCAAGTGAAGACAAGTGATTCCTTGGATCTGCGACAACAGCAAGTGCCACAGGCAGCATCCAATATCGAAATTCTAAGCCACATTATAAAAAAGGCGTCTTTCTTCGGAGTTTGTGTCTTACTCTGGTTACCCCACGCTCTCTTCCCCCTCTTGTATTGTCTACAATCTTCGATCTCCCTTCTGCTTTCTGCTTTTTCCGTTTGTCGCCGCGTTTTTATTTTGTTTTCGTCGCGTTCGTCGCGATCTTCGTCGCCGTCGTCGTCGTCGTCGTCGTCGCCGTCATCGTCAACCTCGTCTCCGTTGCGTTTTCCTCAATCTTTGGCCGTGCAGCAAAAATGTAAAAACGCGGATTCTGAGTTTGTGAGTCTGAGTGAAGCTCGGAGTGAGGAAAATTCCAATGCATTTGCATTTTCATTAAAAATTTGCAAGAAAATTCCAAGTGTAACAACAGCCACCACAACAACAAAACATACACACACACACACACACACCAAAAATCTATATAATCAAAAAGAAAAAATACAGAAAATATAAGCAAGAAAAAAGGCGAAAAGAAATATTGTTCAACAAGTCAAACGAGTTCTTTTGGCTCGCTTTGGCCGTGTGGCCAACAGCAGCAGCAGCAACAGCAACAACGACAACAACGGCAACAACAACAACAACAGCAGCAACAGCAGCAGCAGCAACAACAACTCGACTCGGCATCGCATTTGGTGGCAGTGGCAAGCAGCGAGTTTTGTTGTTATGCGCCTTTGGTGAAAAATATTGACAGCATATTGCCACAAAATGTAAGAAAGCGCAAAGCGAATATATAGAAAGAAAACAACATTTCACGCTATACATAATAAAAGCTCTCATATATAACAGTACTTTGAGTGGTAAAAGTAGTTACCTGGGCAGCCTAATTAGATGGTTAATAAGTAGTAGTTAAAGTAGTAAAATGGTAGCAACAACAATACAGAAAACAACTTCAAGTAGTTAAAAAAACAAATTGGTAATCGAATTTTACTTGAGAATTGGTCAAAACTCACAACAACAAAAAAAAGAGAAGGCCAGAAAGGAAAACACTTTGCTGGCTCTTCTATTGCTTCTTCTTCGTTTTCGTCTACAACTATTGCTTCTTGTTGTTCTTCCTCTTATTCGTTTCTGCCGCTATTCGAGTTTTTGACTTCACTTCACTTTACTTTTCGCCTCGTCCCACAAGGAAAATGTGAAAAACAAACACGAATTGTGATTGGTATTGAAATATTTTTCGGGATCTCAAATCTTTGGATTCTCTACCTGTTTGACACAGGTAACTGACGGTATTTCTTCTCGTCAATAGGCAATCTGGAGTTGTCTAAGGGGGCATTCGCTTGAGTTATCGTTATCTGTCGAGCAAAACGTGAGTTGACTGTGAAAAGTGTCGCCAAATGAAAATGATTCCTGGAAAAATGCACCACTCTTGAAACATGAATATATTTTATAATCCCATTTTCTGCTCTCATATTCCCATCCCTATTTCTATATACGATTCTGATTCTTTCGTGTGAGAGAGTCTCATTAAAACGCAGGAAATGTGTGTGTGCCGTCGGTCGTGCTCGGCTTTTTAATGTTATTTCCATTAAACGAGCATTAAACATTTTTCCTTTTTAAATTCTATAAAATTATTATTAGAAGTCAGCCCTAAGCGGTTACTACACGAATAGTAACGGGCTTGGGCTTGGGGCGTGTGTAATGTGTGTGGCGCGGTGGCACTTATAAACCAATTTTCGTGCTGCTGCTAAAAGCCAAAATAGCTTGACATTAGAGAAATAGGCACTACTCGTAACTGAAAATGACTCGGGGAAAACAAAACAAACATTTGGGCCAACAATGGGCCGAAGCGATTCCAGCGTTTTTATGGCCCTTAATTTACACTTCCTTCCAATTCTCTAATTCTCTAATTCTCCGATTCTCCAATGCTCAAGCGATCTGCGTAGCACAGGCGATGAAACAAAAGATCTTGACCCGGTTCTGTGTGTGTATTTTTCCCATTTTTCTATTTTCCATTTTCCCAGTTGCTGCTGCCTGCCGATGTCGGCTGCCGCCAAAGGAAAACGCAAGCCAAGCGGCAGACCGAGCGAGTGGCAGTAAAAGCGAACAAAATATAATTTTCATTTCCCATTTTCATTCCCGCTCCGCACCAGCTTCCCCCCTACCCCTAAACCTACAATAGGTTGCTCTGCATATTTTGCTTAATCAGCCCGGCGGCAGCACCTGGTCCGGGCCTAACGGTAGAGTCGGACCTGGTCGTGCCTGGGTTTATCTTTATGCGCCAGTGCGTCAGGTGTTTGGGTGTTCAGATGCGGGTGATCGCCGGGATCAACATATATATACGCCAAGCGAAAGACTTAGGCAACAAACTGAGCGACATAACGAAAGACTTAGGCAACGAACTTGGCAATCGCAATTTAATTCGCTTTAAATTGCCGCGAGTCGCGTCTAATTGCTGCAATGCTTAGCGCTATACAAACAAAAATTATACTTTAATCTATTTTTGTCCAGCCCCACACACACTCACACACACACACATGTACGCACGCACACAAGCATCATGCAGGCAGCTGCCCCTTTGCAGACCACACGCGCGCCTCGTGCTCCATACCAAGAAAATTACATTAGACGTGGACGTGGATGTAGATGTAGATGTGGACGTGGACGCGGTTGTGGATGTGGATTGTACCGCCGCCGCCGCCGCTGCCACTGCCGTTAAGAACGCTAATGTTCCTCTCTTCCAATCGCAAAAGCAAAAGCACGCACCAGGCACCTGTTCACCAAGTGCAGCCACAGCCACAGCCACAGCCACAGCTCACATACACACACCCGCTCTCTACCCCTTCCACATTCTCCTCCCCTTCATCGCTCCTCCCGTCTCCAGCGCTAATTTCTTTGTTGAGTCTCATGCGAGTTGGCACGGCGGACACTCGAATGTGCTAGCCTGTGATTAAGCTCGGAATATGTTCATCGTTTTGTGCAAGTGTCTTCATCCGCGTTGAGAATGACTTAAGGATTGGCTTCGGAATTGCGAAATGCGATTGTTATTATTATTATGCCCCAAGCTGAACGTACGCGCTAACTAAACATATATAAATATTATTTCTATGCGTATTCTAACCAAAATAAAACAATAAACAATGTTAATTTCAGAGCAATTGGCTCCGACTTGCACAGAGTAATTTAGACAACTCGTCGAGGGATCCTGGGTTCATCTCTCAGCTGCGGCTGAGATATTGTGATAGTCTTAGCCAAAGGCTGAAATAATTGTTTATATGCCAATTTTAGATTGCATCTGAACTTATAAAAAATAAAAACATAAAGTTTCAGATCAGCCACAAATAACTGCGACTTCTATAGGAGTAATAATACTTCTAGTTCTCAAAAGGTTCCCTTTCTCCGTGAGGTTTTATGGCTGCTCATGTACCAAGTATACGGTATATACTAAATACTATATATGATATATACTTTATTATATATATTGCACGCTAACCGAGTGGCTGGTGGGCAGTGAGCAGTGAGCTTGAGAGGCTGTCGCCATATAATATATGTATGTAATTATGTAGAGATCGAGCCAGGGCTATAACAATCGTGTCATAAAGTTGGGAATTGAGTTGTATACTCGTAATTCTCGTATAGGAGAATACTCGTAATACGATAGACCTCTGACAAGTATATCTGCGGTTTGGTTATTCATTTGTTCATTTGGCAGCAGCGAGCAACCCATAAACACTCAGTCTACATAATTTGATAGCCTTAATGGGAAATGGGGCCAGCATTTTTAATAGAGCCGGATCGGATCCGACCAGACTCGAATGCTCGTATGCTCGTGTATACAACATCATTTTATCGCAATAAATATAACGAAACGTTACAAATTTTCACTTATCGATTGAAAATATTCGAAATTCTTTTTTTATGACAGCGGGCGCGCGGGGGTTAACGAACCACCGGCAGCAGCAGCTGCTCATCTCGACTAGTTCATAGTCATCATGAGATGTTGTTGCTGTGGAGATGAGATGTTGTTGTCTGAGTCCAGATTTTGCAGCTTTTATGATGGGCTATTAAACGTGCCAAACCAAGACTTAAATATACAGACCATGACAATTACTGCTAAATGCTTTTGGCTACCCCGAAAACACGATCCATTTCTCTAGCAGATCGTAGCTTCCGGTTCCCGCAAATCTATGAGTAATGCTCCATAATTGTGGCTATATATGTATATATATAGACAGTCTCTCTGGGAGCAGTCCATTAAGTGCAACGGGATCACAAGACGTGGGACAGCTGCAACAGCATGTCCAGATTAGAAACTGGCTGCAACTGATTCATGTTCAGGTTCAGGTTCAGGTTCAGGATCAGGTTCAGGATCCGGTTCAGCTGCGGGTTTTGTTGGTGGGAATCTGGATTGGTTAATCTCGTAGCGTAAGGCGTCATTTCATAATTTTTTTTACACTTCAAAATTGGTCCACTTGACAAGTTGACGGATGTTGCTTTGCGATAAGCTATCGGCCAGAAACGCCGCTAATTAGCGGCAGCAATTAACTACGAGTATATAGAGAGAGATATAGTAGGTACGAAATGGAGGAGCATGAAATCGGATGGAGGAACCCTCAGGTTGACCATGATTTGTTTTCGTTTCGTCTCGTTGGGCTCGAAAGCGAAATCTCAAGTGGAAATCGAAAACAGAAAACGGAAATGGCAAAATAGAAAAATGGAAAACAGTTTTCGTGCTTTGTTGGTCAAGTGAAGCGGCGCTTTGGTATAGGAATTTCCCCCGCCCATTTCTCTAATTGTTCCACTTGCATTTTCGCACTTTTTCTTGCAGAAAATCTGATGCGAACTTCACGCTTTCTCAATTACTCAGTTCTCTATCTCTTGTCTGTCTGTCTGGGAGTCTGTACTCGGTCTACTAGGCGCGATTAGTAACCAAGTATCCAAGCCGAAGGAGGATTTGCATTTTAATGAGCTCAATTAATATGCAGACAATTAAAATGTTACTGCTTATGGCTTATGGCCTATTGCTGCCACAAGTCCAACCACAACCGTTCCAGCCATTTGGATCGTGTACAGCAATTAGAAAGCCATTAGAAATAACTTATTAACAACTTCTCTTCTCGGCCCTCCTCCTTCTTCATTTATACCCTTCGCTGAGCAGTGCGCAGTGAGCAGTGACTACGCTCCATGTCGCACATTTCATAAATTACTCAACATTTAATTAAACACGCTCTAAAGCGCTACTTACCACCTACTTAGCCGCCGGTTTTAGACAACAATTTTGCATAATCTTAACTGAAATCATGAATACACAACAACAGCTCCATCAGCCCCAACAGCAACAACAACAACAACAACAACAACTGAAACAACAACCAGCGACAAGTTGATTTTCTGACTCGTTTCCTTTGACTCTTTTAATTGTGCAACAACAAAATCTGCTTTTATTGTATACCCTCTACCCAAAGAATGCACAAAGATTGGTATATTAGGTTGCCTCAAAGATATGTAACAAAGACTGGAGTGTCTACGATATATATATCTAGGTATATATTCAAGGTATCCAGTAGAGGTTGACTCCTAGCTGAGCATTCTCTAAGCTGGCCAGGGAAACCCTAGAAACATGTGTACAGATCATGTTAACTAGACTGTGGTTGGTCTGGAGGCACCTATTAAATCTATGATCTTCCTGCCTGGCGGCGAGGCGCCTTGGTAACTGTTGCCTCTGCTCCTGAATTCAACATGGAAAGTTACTCGCTTGGCTGAATAGCTCCTCTCCTTTTGTGTCTCTTTCTGATATTAAACTAAACCTCTGCACAGCAGTCTATGGTCTCAGTCTCAGTCTCAGTCTCAGTCTGAGTCCCAGTCTCAGTCCATGTGGCTTTCTATAGATATTTCCCTCCTCTTGATCCCCCTTTTATCTACCCTTCCCTTCATGACTTGGCTAATTAGTTGTGCCATAAAGTTTATGCTGTTTTGGTTATTGTTATTGTTTTGGTTTTGTTTTCGGTTTTATTCTTTCGGAGTTATGGTTTTAGTATATTTGTTGAAACTTTTATTTGCCATTAAGTAGATTTTATTAACGCCGCTCCAGTCGCTCCAGTCCATGCTCGGTCTGTGGCTCCTTTCTCGGGCCTGTGGTACGGAATAACTGGGTCTTGGAGGCTTTACGAGCGAGCTTACGTTCTCATAAAATGGGAAAATACTCCCGGGAAAAGTAATAATTTTAATGCTCGAGATGTGAGCTCCAGCTGACTGATTAAAAGCAAAGCCAAACTATCGTACAATTATTACAACTTTGTCATTTGATATTAGACATTTGGACAATGCAGCAGCTGTGGCCAGGCCCACTCCATGCTCCAGGTCTCTCCCAGCGTTTGGACCGATGGGAAAAATAATAGACACGCAACCCATCTGCTCATTTGCGCTTCCCAGGTCCGCTCTGTAGCGCTCTGGCGCTTTCTAATGTGTTTGGATATTAGCAGTTCATCCAAACTTATGACAGCTGCAAATCAAACTGACGTTTCCGCAGTAGCCATCAACTGGAGCTACCCCATTCCCATTCCCATTCCTATACCAATCCAAATCCTGTGCATATTAATAATATCAAACCCGACCCCAACGGTAATTTGCCTATGGCCCGTCAGATGTCAAGCTGCCCAGTTGCCCAGCTGCTCGTAACTAAGGCCGGACTCAGGGTTCATGTCTAACGTTTTCCACCCAGTTGCACCGGTTGCTCCTCCACCAGTTGCAGTTGCTCTTTATTAAATTACATTTCATGTCATGGCTGCGTTTCCAGGAAAATTCTCCAAGCGTTCCGGCCATCATTATAAAGTTATTAGAGGCCGGCCGCTTGGACACGAAACATTTGTCAAATTGGCGGATTCCCCACTAACTCGCAACCACCTCTCTTCCACCCCTCCCTACCTTTCCTTCTACTTGCACTTATGTCAATCAAACATTCAAGCTGTCACAAGATTGAGCTCAGAGCAGTCTCTATCGCATGCAAAACAACATTCCTCTCACTGCAGAGAGAAGCGAGAAGCGAGGAGAGAGAATACTCATTAACTTTGTTTTAATTGCTTGAAGATCCTGGGATCACCTGGCGATGAGCTGGCACTTTTCGAGGGTGCCCAAAACGAGATGTTTATCGCAAAAGAAGATCACGAACCGCGTAGCATGTGAGAACAATAAACTGTTTGGAAGGCTTTTCTTAAAAAACATAAATATACCCTATAAAAATGAATGAAACGGTTATAAGAAGAGGCATTCCTTAGTATAGATCCTTCATTTCAACTTAAAGTATCGAATTTAGCATCCCAAAACAGACAAACCTTAGTTGGAACAATTTAACCTTTATAGCAGATATAAAGAGCTCATTCAAGGGTATCTTTAAGTCGCACATTCTTTACCTAAGAGTTTTTACTTCTTTATTTCTCTTTTATCATATATTTGTGTATATTTTTTGCTTATCGCGCGAGAAAAATCTTTCAAATTGCAGCAGCCGTTGCTTTTCTCATTGTTGTTGCTCTTGTAGTAGTTATTGGTGGTGTTGTTGTGGTCTTTGGGCCACTCGAATCCCGAATGCCGAATGTCGAATAAGAAAAGTGTTAGTCATGGTCTTGTTAACTAAATTGTTGACCACGAATTTGCTGGTCAGTCGAACTGAAGTCAAGTCTGTGTTTCTCCTTCTCTCTCCCAGTCAGAGTCTACCTCTCGTTTCCTCTTTGGTTCTTCAGTTCTTCAGTTCTTCAGTTCTTTGATTCATTTCATTCCATCCTATCCAATCCCTATCCCAATCCAAATCCAATGCAAAACAATGAAATCTTCGTTTCGGAAATTGTTTGTTCGATTTCTAAATGTTGTGCGTGTATATCTATGTGTGTGTGTGTGTGTGCCATCAGTTTAGAACGTCAATATTTCAGCTCAAACAATCTGAGAAACAGGCAACAGCTCAAAGAGACCCAAACAGACCCAAAACAGACCAAGCAGAACTCAGACGGAAACCCTTTTAGCCTTTGAACCTTCCGTACTCAGGTAGTATTTGTTGTCTCCTTCTTCTCATTCTTCTGCTATCGTCTCTCTCTCTCTCTTGATCTCTGTGCTTCGCTGTGGAGTCCATCAACATTGACTTTGGCTTAGGAATCTTTAAGATTCGAGAATCGGTCGGTATTTGGTCGTTAGGTTTACCATTTGAATTTCAAATGGCCAAAGCTCCATTGGCAACTGTCCGAGTGGTCCGCTGTCCAGGTGGAGATGCCTCCACAATGCGTAAGCCATAGTGATGAGGCTCATCAGTCGCTCATAAGCGCGTTAGTGCAGTTATCAGTCTATTAGTTTCCCCTTATTAAGACCTATTCCAAGTGCCATCTCGACTCTGCTCGACTCGTCTCTTGGAGCTTGAGCTGGTGGCTTGAGCCCGTGGCCGGAGCCGCGGCGTGGGTAGTGATTATTTAGTATTTAGAGTCACGTTTATAGTCACACATTTGTCCATATTAGTTGAGCTGAAGTATCTAATTTCGTCTGGTGTCTCTTCATCTACTTATAGCACAAAATGGACGCTGCCGGAGGAGGCAGCCACCCACGTGAAGGGCATTCCCAGTCGGCGATATCAAAATAACGCCATGTTGGGTTTTTAGCAAGCAAACATCGAGGGAGCCCAAAAAGAAAACCAACAGAAACTAAAATCGAACCGATTAAACATAAATACGAAGACCCAACGATGCATCAGAGAACAACGAGTTCCTGTTCGAGCTCGAGTCCGAGTTCGGGTTTGAGTTCTGTGAACTACAACAACGAGAACAACGACAGGAGGAGAAACAACAACCAAACCACAAGCAAGCGAGCTACGCCCCAGACGCCCAAGAAAGATTACACAATGTTTCACAGATGCCGTCGAAGGAGCAGCAGCTACAGCCGGAGCAGGAGGAGCACCTGGAGCCGGAGCAGTTCAAGGTCAACATTTCCCGCCATCGCACACAGCTGTCACTCGGCGCTGCTGTGGCTGCTCCTAGTCTCTTGCAGCCTGGCCAATCTGTCAGGCGCAGGCGCGGGAGCAGCTGACAAGGAGCGAGAGCGTAACCTTGAAGTCTTCGAGGGCGTGCCAGTTGACCATCAGATCGGTTATATCGGAGACTTCGACAGTATTGACAGCGGACCGCCCTACATCATTGTGGCTGAGGCGGGCGTGGAAACGGATCTGGCGATCGATCGCACAACGGGCGAGATCCGTACCAAGGTGCGTCTCGACAGGGAAACGCGAGCCTCCTATAGCCTGGTCGCTATTCCATTAAGTGGCCTCAATGTGCGTGTGGTGGTCACCGTCAGGGATGAGAATGACAATGCACCAACCTTCCCGCAATCCTCGATGCACATCGAGTTTCCGGAGAACACGCCTCGTGAGGTGAAGCGCACGCTGCTGCCGGCACGGGATCTCGATCTGGAGCCGTACAACACGCAGCGCTATAACATCGTATCCGGAAATGTGAACCATGCATTTCGACTGTCCTCGCATCGCGAACGCGATGGCGTCCTCTACCTCGATCTGCAGATCAGCGGATTCCTCGATCGGGAAACGACTCCTGCTTATAGTCTGCTGATAGAGGCGCTGGATGGCGGCACTCCGCCGCTGCGTGGCTTTATGACGGTCAACATAACCATACAGGACGTCAATGACAATCAGCCGATCTTCAACCAGAGTCGATACTTTGCCACGGTGCCGGAGAATGCCACAGTGGGCACCAGCGTACTCCAGGTGTACGCCTCGGATACGGACGCGGATGAGAACGGCCTGGTGGAGTATGCCATCAATCGCAGGCAAAGCGACAAGGAGCAAATGTTCCGGATAGATGCCCAGACGGGCGCCGTGCACATCAACAAGCCACTGGACTTTGAGACCAAGGAGTTGCATGAGCTGGTCGTGGTGGCCAAAGATCATGGCGAGCAGCCACTGGAGACGACGGCGTTCGTTTCGATTCGAGTCACGGACGTTAATGACAATCAGCCCACAATTAACGTTATTTTCCTGAGTGAGGATGCGTCACCAAAGATATCGGAGTCGGCGCAGCCGGGTGAGTTTGTTGCCCGCATCTCCGTGCACGACCCGGACTCGAAAGCGGAGTACTCCAACGTGAACGTCTCACTCAATGGTGGCGATGGACACTTTGCCCTAACGACGCGTGACAACAGCATTTATTTGGTCATCGTTAACCTCCCACTTGACCGAGAGTCCACCTCCAACTATACGCTCAGTGTGGTGGCCACGGACAAGGGTACACCGCCTCTGCACGCCACGAAGTCGATCTTCTTGCGCGTCACGGATGTCAATGACAATCCGCCCGAGTTCGAGCAGGATGTATACCATGCCAATGTCATGGAGGTCGCCGATCCGGGCACCTCAGTGCTGCAGGTGATGGCCCGCGACCGGGATGAGGGCAACAACGCGGCGCTCAGCTACGCACTGGCCGACACGCCCGATACGCACGCCCAGTGGTTCCAGATAGACTCCCAGACGGGTCTGATCACCACCCGCTCCCACATTGACTGCGAAACGGAGCCAGTGCCTCAACTGACAGTCATAGCCCGGGATAGCGGGCAGCCGCCGCTCTCCTCAACGGCCACCGTACTGGTGACCATTCATGACGTCAACGACAACGAACCAATCTTCGACCAGAGTTTCTACAATGTCTCCGTCGCCGAGAACGAGCCCGTGGGCAGGTGTATACTCAAGGTGAGTCATTAGCCTCCTGCCACCCCCTCTCTCTAGCCCTCACCTTAAGATTACACATCTGTATTTTTGTGTCTATGAGTATACTTGCTCTTGGGCTGACCCATTTTGGCCTTGCCAAGTGATTCGAATCACACAACGAGCGTCACTTATGGATTTTCTACGTACTTGAAACCCAAACTAATCTCATGCATCAATTACCCAGTCCCCGGGTCCAGTAAAACCTTCAGACCGATCACTTAGACATCGACATCCGTAGGGAATTGGGAATTGAGAATTGGAAGTTGTGGCAGCCGCAGCCGCAGCCGCAGCAACGGCGGCTGTCGTTTCAGCTACTTGCCTCATAGCCTCATTTGTGCACAGCTTGTTACACACATACACGCACACACACACAGAGATACTCTACACCTCTGAGAGAGAGTATAACTGTTTGACAAGACGACTTGCAACACTCTATTAAATCAGATCTATGGAAAGGGAAATGCGAATAGAAGAAACTTTTCAACATTTCGAGCTATCGAAGAGAATCCGCTGAGATGCTCTTTCTTTTCCTTTTTTACTGATTATACCCATGTTTATCTATATAAATTTGCATCTATTAGTTATACTTATCGATAGCTTTACAATCAATATATCTTTAATTTGAATAGGTCAATCTAGAGACTACTTTCACTTTTACGATTTTTCTTTTCTCTTCAATTTGTACATAATTTATGAAAAGTTAGGGTATATTCGGTACGGCATACCCTTCTTGTTAACTGTTTGGCAGTCAAATTCCAAACGGTTGAGCTCCCCTTCCCCTGCCCTCTGCCCAGGTTACCATCCGCACCCGGAGCAATGCAGGCTTCTCACTCTTTTGTAGTTAATCCATTCATCATCGGGTAATTACATTTTTATAACATTTTTCCCCGTTCACAAAACAAATGGGCAACCAAATAGAAACAACTGCAACAACACCAACAACAACAGCAACAACAACAGCAACAACAACAGCAACAATAACAACAACAACATCAAAACGGGGCCTAAAACCGTTTCTAGTGCTTAACGAAGGCATTTTGTTCGCTGTTGTTGGTCGGCTCTCAGCCTCAGCCTCAGCCTCAGTCTGTTTCTTTCTTCTATCACCCATTTTTTAATACACACACACACACACACACACATGTGTATAGAAACGACGTCGAAACGTCGACAAGATTTTGTTCGGACTATCAAATGTGACCTCTATCTCTCTCTCGCTCTTGTCTTCCGTCTCTTACTCTCTGCCACCAGCCCAGAAACAAATAGCAGAAAAAGAGCCTAGGAAATAATACAGATAAATAGAAATAGAGAAATAGAGAAAAAAAAACCATTCTGAAATGTTTCTGAGATTCCAAACTTCCCAGCAATTTAATAACACGAGTTTCAACTCAACGCAACAAAAAACAAAACAAAAAACAATTTATAAATTCGAGAGTATCTAATAAAACATTGTTTCCATTTGTTGTTTCGTTGCTTGTTGAAGTTGCGACGTTGTAAAGTGCTTGTTGTAAGTGTTTTTATTGTCAACTCGAGAGATATATTTTTCGTTTTGACTCTTTTCTCGCTGTTTCTCGAGAAATCAAAAGATTACCTGCTAACAATTATTGGGCTCTTGAAGACACTTCCGCAAATCAAATAAAATCGCTTCAAATCAAATCGCATCAAATCATATCTCATCAAATCGGCAACGTGAGATGATCGAAATTAAAGACAAAAACAACAACAATAAGAGAAACAGCAACAACGTCAAATAACGATGCCAATTTTCGATGAAATCTGACAAAAAGTCACGTTTCCTTAATTACAATGAAAGAAAATTCTGATTCGTGTGCCCCTCCCCACATTGCCCCCTGCGAGTCGCCACTCGAAAAGCCTCAAACCAAAGATGAAAGAAATACGAAATACGAAATACAAAACGCATAATTGGCTCACGCAAAAATATAAGAAAAACAACAACAAAATCAAAAAAATAAACACAGAGGAAAAAATACTTCAAAATAATGTGAAATGGGCCTGAGGTTTGAACCTTAAGATATAAATCTAGAGTTTTGAGAAAGAGATAGACGAATGGATGGACGCTTGGATGGATGGATGGATGGCTGGATGGATGGGTAGACAAAGTGCGAGGGCTCAATAATCATAAAAAAAAATATAAACTAAATTCGGTGCACACACGCACACACACACGCACACAGACTACATTCACATCCACGATTGTGCTCGGGTTTCGTCTTTTTCATATTGAAGCCAATCTGTGGTTCTGAAGACAATAAAAACTCGAAACCTCCCAAAAAAAGCGCAAATCGGAATTTGGAATATAATAAAAAAAACACAACAAGAGAAAAAACAAGGAAAGAATCAGAAATGCGGCTGCCAAAGGGCTAAAGAGAGACGAGAGCTTCGGCGCAGAGACAGAACCAAACATTTTTTTATGGTTCCCCAAAGAAAATATAAAAAGCCACATTTTATATTATATATAAAATGTATATATAGTATATATAGTATAAAGAGACGATAAGACAGGGCAGGGCAGGGCTAAGTAAACAGGAAAAAGTGAGCAATTCTGAAACAAAAAAGTCAAATATTTAACTAAAACAAACTCGAATCAGGGCGATTCGGTTTGGTTTGCGATCCCAAACGATCCCAGACGAGCCCAGACAAACCCAGCAAATAACCGAGTGAGGAACGAGTGAGAACAGAAAATACCTTCCAGCTGCTCGTCATTGTTTGCCCGACTTTTGCCACTTTTGGCACTGTTGCACGTGGGCGAGGCGAGGCGTTGACGGGAATGGGAATGGTTATGGGGATGGGGATGGGGTGACGATGGTTCCATCGATCTGTTGACTACGGAGCTGCGAAAGGAATTCGCTATCATCATCATTATCATCATCATCATGGAGGATAATTGCAGCTTCATCAGCAGACGATGTCTCCTCCTTTTTAGTACCAAGTTGCAATTGGACAAGTGCCAAGTCCCAAGGAAATATGAAAGAGGAAAGCTGCGAAAGTTGCCACAGAGGAAACGGCAGACAAACCCAAAACGAGGAATAAATATGTGAACATTTCCAGGGAGTTTCCCAGGGAAAGTTCTTTATATCTATAAAGGGCTACAACTACAGATCTCGGTACATGTCTAACAGACCAACTGATTGTTGCTGACTCAGTTTAATGATTCGCCCTAACTCTGCACGCAGACAGTTGCCGTTCCCATCTAGGCCACACCTATTTTGCCAGCTATATCATTTTCGAGCGGGAGCGGAAATGCTATTTAATTAGAGGCGATCAGATGCCGCCTGACTCCGACGTCTCCAACTCTGACTACAACTCGGACTCCGAATACGATAGCGACTGCGACTGCGACTGCGACTGCGACTGCGACCTCTAAATTGACTACAAGTATTTGTGATGCGAAGGGTTGGGGGAGATTCGTAGCCAGGCATCTAATGGCTGACCAAATTACACTTTAATTCGGTCCGCAGCGGCGAAATGACTTAGGCAGTGAACTTGCTGCTGTTCGCCAGACGTAAGACGAAAGACGAAAGACTTAGGCAACAAACTTGTGGCAGGCGGCTGGCATTAATATTGGAACGAAAATTAAAAACTCATTATGCAAATTACAACGATACACAAAAAGAGAGTGAGAAAGAAGTATAGAGAGAGACAGAGAGAGAGAGAGAGAGGTTGAAAGGGAGTGTCCGTCTGTGTGTGTGTGTGTGTGTGTTTTAATAGATGCCAACTGGAGCGTCCAACTGTCGCCTCCGTCGCCTCCCCCGCAATCAGTTTATTTCTAAGACAACATAATTCGTTCAGCGTGTTGTTGTTGTCATCTCGAGAATCGCTGTATTTTTCGTGTTGTTGCTGCAGTTACACACTAAATTACATGCAATTACATGTTGCTATTGCTCCTACTCTTGTAGTTGTTGGTGTTGGCTCACCTCTACCCGCTCCTTCCTTCAGTGGCTTGTCTCGACGACAGCACGCGGAGTAGATTGGCAGCTGAAGTTGTTGCTGGAGCTGAAGTCGCTCCAGCAGCCGGCGTTGAAATTAGTTGCTGTTGCTGCTGTTGTTGTAATTTCGCATTGTTTGGCTAATCTACGTAAATCTCATTTTGGGGCTCCCACAATTACGAGGAGTAGGAGGCAGCTGGCCGGGGCGCAGGAGACGTACGGAATGGGAGGCGTTTTGCGAACTGGGCCTGCCCATTTGCCCATTTGGCCATTTGGCAAGTTATGTGGCTGCTTCTCTAATGCCATTGAACTGGTTTGTGCCGAGGGTGCAAGTGGCAGGTTTGCCATCGTCCACATCCACATCCACATGTACATGCAGAGCCACAACCATGTTCAGGTATCCCCCTCATCCCCTGCTCTTCTCCCCTCCTTAACCACTGTAGCTGCGTATGCGGCGCTGTGCACCAATTTTCTTTGTCTCTTGCATCAATTCACTTTTTTCTAAACATGGGCCTATTCCAGTGCCTCTCTGCTGCTGGCAGTGCCCCTGCCTCTATCATGACAGTATACTACAATTCTCACATAGTTTCTCTCTCTCTCTCTCTCTGTCTCTCTGTGTCTATCCTGCTCTCTGGGCAGTTCTCGTTCTCTCTCTCTCTCCCGTTTACGCGCTGTACGCAACTTGTTTTGCACAATTTTAATTTTATAAACACCTTTAACGCATTTTTGTGCGCTCACATTCCATAAATGCCACAGCACACAGAGAGCGCGAGCGAGAGAGAGAGAGAGAGAGCGAGCAGCTGCCAACCATGGCTCAAAGAGAAGGAAAAAGAATGGTAGAGAGACCGAGTTGAGAGACACAATGAGAGAGAGAGGGCTCAAATTCACCTCACTTGTTGCACGTTGCGACGGCGAATTCAGCGCGTTGCCATTCAGAAATTCAGCGCTTCAGCAAATTGTTTATGCAGCTATTTGCTCTCTTTCCCCCTCTTCTCGTCTTTTCTCCTCTCTTTCAATCAGTCTCTTTGGGGCGAATGTGTGTGTGAGACAAAATGGTTGGAAAATCATGGCGCAGACGCAACAGCAGCAGCAGCAACAGCTTGGAGTATCCACAGCCGGTTTTTCGATTCGATTTTGTAGTGGTTGCCTCTTGTATCATAGCAAACAACCAGCTTCATGGATAGCCCAATGCACGTGTGTGTGTGCTTGAGTGTGTGTGTATGTATACAGTGCCTAATATATGCAGTGGCTGTGTGGCAGTGCTACTTTTTAGGCTATTTACAACAACCAGTACGAGCAACCAGCACCAGCGGCAGCGGCAGCAGATGTGGTTCTGATATTTAAGCCGCTTAATATATTAATTAAGTTGTGGCACGCCTCCACCCCCACAGCCTGAGTTCATGTTTTAGCCCTGAGCGTCAACACACAGAGAGATAAGAGCTGTGGCATGAATGGTCTGGTTACCGTCACACCACATACCACATACCAAACACCACACACACGGCACAACAACATAATTTTTGACACAATTTTCAAAGTTAAAAATCGCAAGATAATCGTCTTTAGTGCGTTTCCTGCAACGGGCCAAACGGGATAAAAGCAACAACAACAACAACTGTAATAATAACGATAGCAACATGAAGAGGCAGCCATAACAAACACCATGAAGAAACCAACAAGCAACCAGCAACGGGCAGGAGGCACGAGGCAAGAGGGAAGAGGCAACTGGCAACAGCCACAATAGCCACAAGCGCTGATCACAATCAAAACATCAATAAACCTTAACTGATAGCCAGCCAAGGCGGCCAACGGGCAATGCGGCCAAGACGGCCAAAGCAGCCGAAATGGCCAAAAGGAGCTTTGGCTTTCTTCCACTCGTGCAGTCGCAGTCGCAATCGCATTTTGCATTGCCAGCAACCGAAAACTGCGTCATCGCCATCGCCGTCGTCGTCGTCGTCATCGCTTTCGACATGGACTTGGACGTCGTCATCACACATCAAATGTGCATCAATTTGCGGCCCAAACGCGACAACAGCAAGCCCTTGCCCAGACCCAGGGACCAGGGCCAGGCCCAGGCCCAGGGTTCAGGCAAAGGCAAAGGCTTAGGCCCAGTCCAGACGCGCGTGCAACATTGGGGCAGAGGCATTTTCGACTCTTTCCAGACTTCGACTCTGGCTCGAGCTTTGGTTCTACTGCTACCTCTGGCTCTGGCTCTGCTCCGACTTCAGCTGCGAGCGCGGCCTCGGCTGTGGCCATATTTAGTAAATGCCGCTTCTGTAGCTACCTTTAAACGTGCAATTAAAGCGCACACACAAACACACACACACACACACATACAGACAAGTGCTGTTAGGACGATGGACGCGCAACTTCGACTCGAGCTTGAAGTTGGACTCGGACTTGGACTTGGACTTGGACGAATGGACAGACACAGGCCGCGCGCGCGCGCACATCACAACAACCCGAGGGCATTGGCTACTGCATTTGCATAGCCGCCGCCACTCGCCAGTCGCCACTCGCCTCGGAGAGAGGGCGAGAAAGAAAGAGAGAGAGCGAGAGAGGGAGAGAGCCAAGTGGAGCTGCTGCTGCTAATACAGTGAAAGACAGCCAGGCAGAAAGCACAAGACAGAAGGCAGAAGACTAAAGACACAAGGCACAGACCGAGCTCACTTTGGGAGATGGCAGCGCAAAGTATGCGCCGCGGTTCCACCCATTCTACGTTGAGTAAGAACCTTTTGCTTCTGACTGGGCCGTCAATTTCAGTTATGTTAGCCAAAATAGCTTCTTTTGAAGATGAAGATGAAGATGGAGCTGGAGCTGGAGCTACGATGTGCTGCGCTGCGCTTGCTGTAGTGTCAAGTGTGAGCAGCTCAAACAATTAACTCGTCTCGTTGTCCATTAGCCTGGTCAAGCGGTTCCAGCACTTGCCCCTCGCTGCTGCTCCTGGTGCATCGGCTGGTCGGCTAAAATCAATACGAATCCCGCCTAGCACTTTATGCGGCTTTAGGTGGCATCTTTTGGGAGCAACTGAAACGCTCTTAGCCACCATTAGCGAGCGCTCAAAAAGTAAGAAATAAACTATAAAAAGACGGGGGAAAAAAACTGAAAGTGCGTTGATTGATGGGCAACTCGTCCACATCGATGAGCTGCCAATCTTCTCCTCCAGCCTGCAGCCTGCAGCCTCTTCTTCTCTTTCATCATCATCTCAGCTGCTTAGCTAGTTTGCCAATTGGTGTTGGAGGTCAGGCCACGTGCGTGTGTGTGTGTGTGAGTGTGTCTGTGTGTGTGTGAGTGTGTCTGTGTGTGGCGGTATTTGCATACGGAGTAGCAATCAACGCAGGTTTGAGGAGTCGTTGTCGTTGCCCCAAACCGCAAATGCCATCCTACCTCTCACTCTTCTTCTCTCCCTCGCCCTCTCTCTCTCTCTCTCTCTCTCTTTTCTCTCGCTCTGCCTGTCTAGGCTCTGATCTTCGTCTAACTCTTCATCAGAGCCTCCTGCCTGTTCTTAACAACTTCTGCTGAAAAACGTGCGATTCTAAATGAGCATATCAACAGCTTACAAGCCGGGCTACAGCGAAGGCTCGAGCACAGACACAGGCACAGACACAGGCAGAGGCTGAGGCACAACCACATACTCGATCCGAGCCAAAAACTCAAGCCACACACACAAAAAGCATTGGCAGCAGCAGCCAAAATACCAACAACAACAACCTTAAGACGAAATACGAAAGACTTTGGACACAAACTTGGTGTGCCTGCCTTGCAGATGCACCGTTGATAGCTTTTGCATATCGTTGTCGGGTCGAAGTCGCAGTCCTCGCTGCTGTTTTTGTTGTTGTTGCTGTTGCTGTTGCAAAGTCAAAGTATTTACCACAAAAAAAATACAAAAACAAAGCAAAAAATGCTGAAAGTTGGCAGCTTATTTGGCCCTAATGTCTTTGGGCTTCTGCTTGTTGTTGTTGCTGTTGTTGTCGCTTATTTGGCATAGCGCCCCATGAGGAGTCAGGCAAAGAGCAACTGCAGCAACTACAGCAACAGCAGCAGCATCAGGCGAGTTCACAATTTTAATTAGTTAATTATTTTTACTTTTAAGCAAACAAGATTTCAGAGACAAATAAAAAGAAGTCAACAGCAGGCAGGACGCAGCGGGCAGGAGCAGGAGCAGCAGCAGCCGGCAGCAGCTTTTTTCCAAATCCCATGAAGTGGCTCAGCTTGAACCCAAATCCCTGCAGCTTGCAGCTTGAAGCTTGGAGCCAGTAGAGTGCAGCCGGCCTGTTGCCTGTTCCCTGTAGCCTTAGTTACCCAGTTGGAATGGCCGGCAATCTGCATACGTGCATCTTGAAGTTGCCACAGCTCTCATTGCAGCAGCCTCCCTTTTTGCTGGGGTCTCATCTACGCCTGCTTATTTGTCGTCATGGCCTCAAGTTTTGGGTTTGGGTATCTCCTTCTCCCGCTCCTCCTACTCCTCCACCTGGTTACCACCATTCTCCATGTTCCTCTTTCTCCTTCTACTTGTGGTGGCTCCCTTTAACTGATTTCGCAGATTTGCTTAGCGATTTCAGGGGCTGCTGCTGCTGTGGCTCTTGCTGGCGGTTCTGGTGGTGGCGGTGGCGGTGGTGCTTCCGCCTTAGTCCACATGCAGTTCGCGTTCAGAAATCTCAAATCTGACCACTCGCACAGCACATTGTGGCACATTTCGGTAAATTCCACAGCGTGTGGGTTGCCACAAAGATTTTTTTGATTTCGGTGGCTTGCGCTCTAAGCTATTCATCCGCTGATTGCCGACTGGCAATGCTTCAGTGCTTCAGTGCTGCTCCATTGTTGGGCTCCATCAAAGCACCCAAATTTCGTTCCAATAATGATGATGACGACGATGATGATGGCGCACTACCAGGCCAAAGATCTGGCCCGCCTGTTAACATACTCAATCCTATGTACGAGTAACATACTCGCATGTGAACGGAGATTTGCATATTTTCCATAAGGCCAACGCAAGCCAACAATGAGAAAACAAATAACCAACAAAATATTTCATAAATCCCCCCACAGCACCAGCAGCAACAGCAACAGCAACAGCAGCAGCAAAGTTTGAAATTAAATTGTCAATCATTTTTATACTCTTAACGTGGCCAACAACAGAGTTTGTGTGTGCGTGAAAAGAAGTTAATGCCAAAATGATATGTGAAAAGCCAAAACTAAAAACCAACCAACACAAGCGCCAGAGCTATACATATTTACGAGTATAGATGGATATACAAGATATTCAACTATTTAAGTTTAACTTTTAATATTGCCAATACCCTATATCCAGGGGAGAGTATTCAAACAGGGGTTGACAAATATGATAAGAACTCTCATAGCTTTTAAGCTGTAGAAATTGTTTGACTATAATCAAAATGATTCTAAAGTTAGACTCAATAAGAGCAGACAGACCTGTGTAGAAAACCTTAGGAAATGTCCATCCTAGCGACACCTGCTCATATCAAGGATACCATATACCCTGATCCTTTATACACTTGTGGTTCTTTGATCCATATAGGGATCATATAGATAGTACGTTACAATCGCATGAGCCGTAGAAGTGGAGTGTGACCCGCCATGGGTGTGTGTGTGTTGTGGTTCTTTGTGTGTACTGTGTACAGGGTATCTGCTAGTCAAGCACACTCGACTGAAGCATTCTTTAGGTGCTTTTTGTAGCGTTTTTGTGTGCGCTGCTTGAATTTTAAACAGTCATTGGCAGGCATTGTTCGCAGGTTGTTGTTTGTTGTCTCTTGTCTTTGTCGAGTTGACGACGCCGCCGCCGCCGCCAAAGATGACGATGATTACAATGATGATTACGATGATGATGATGATGATCATAATTATGATGATGATGGGAGATTGAAGATTGGATTGTGAACAAAGATCTAACGATCTGCTGTTTAGTCAGCACTGACCGGTCACATAAATAATGAGTTATGTTGATTATTAGGTGACTTATGCAAAATTTGTCAGGCTTAAAAGTCACTGCGATTAGCTGATTCGAGTGTTTATGGACAATCGAAGCTACCTATGGAGCTACCTGGTCATAAATCAAAGCGTGTGCTATCCAATCACCAAGCTATATGCTATACGCTTTATGGCATATGGAAGGTATGTTGTCACTCCCCTACATTTGATTGGGCTCCACGAGCTGTGGCCTCCTCGAGCTGTACATTTGAGTACGAGTAGTTAAGAGCATTCGTATAAAAACTAAGAAAAAATTAAAGCCCGACTCGAAGGAGGGGAGGAATATGAAAGGAAAAACTTAATAATACTTTGTTTGTGCCAGTGCCGCCGCCGTCGTCGTCGTCGTCGTCGTCGTCGTCGTCGTCGTTGTTGTTCTCTTCTTCTTCGTCCGGTGGCAATAAAACTGCAACATTGTAAGATGTTGATGAGCTGCCACGACATCAACGCAGGGCCTTAGCTGCCGGGGCTACCAACCAAAAGCCGAAAGATGAATGCTGAATGCACAGAGCTGGACAAAGGGAGGGTGGTAGGGGTAAGGCGATGAGGGGCAGCAGACACACAGTTATTGATTAAGGGCCAGAACGAAAGCAAAATTGCTGATTGAAAGCCACAGCAAATCACAAGGGGAGCAGCAGCAGCAACAGCCACAAAAAAATGAAACACCAAAAGATGTGTCGAAAGAATCCAAAATAACTGTGCACCCAAATTTCAAGTAATTGCAGTTGCAATTTGCAAAACGAAACGAAACCAAACGAAACCAAAGGAAAGGAAATGACGGAATCCAAGAAAACAAGAAACTCGACATGGAATTCAAAGTTCCACCTTTCCTTCGGGAGCTCCTCAATTGCTGTGCTTATCGAATGCCCTTGAGGAAGGACAATCGCATAGCAATAGACACCCAACCAGACAGACCAGACGAGTGCGTGTCTCCAACTTCCAACCCTACTGCTAAAATAACCATCAATATCAGACCAGTGTCTGACCCTCTTCGACCTGCTTTGACCGCCGGGAAGAAAGTGTCTAGCAACACCCAGTGGGTGTCAGTCCAACCCTCCTCTGTTGCTGGTAGATGGTTGTCACCTTAAGCCTGGTGCAACTTTGACCCATTTCTTGTGGCAACTCGGTTCAGATTTCGGTTTTCAGTTACAACTCTTGCGAAAGTCTCGGCCATCGCATTAATTAAAAGCCCAGTCGCAGTTGCAATCCTTTTTGGCCAATATGCCAATCGTTCGTTGTTGCGAAAACCGATTTAAATTATCGGCCACAAAGAGTCGGCCTGGCTTGCTTCGGTTCGATCGGACCGGACGGAATTCATAAATTAAATCAAGTTAATATTTCAGTGTCGCTTTGGTGATACACCCAGTAACACCTACTTGCTCAGAGAGATATTAAAATGCTTAATTGAATTTGTTAAGCACAAAGTCGGCGAAGCGCCGAGCTGCTTCGATAAACAGAGGATAAGAATAAAGGAGGCGATCAGAGTTCCTACCCAATAATCCGTGTAAGTTCACACCGGGATTGTATCACCCTCTCTCTCTCTCTCTCTCTCTTACACTCACTCTGTCACTCTCGCTCTTTCTGTGCTGATCTCAATGGCAGCTATAAACAAACGCAAACATTTATTGCCGCTGATTGTTAATTTGTGAAGCGATAACGCAGCTCCAACTCCAGCTCCAGCTCCAACTGCAACTCCTACTCCAAGTCCGAGTTCGAGTTGAGGGAAGACCCACATTGAGCGACCTCAATAAGAAGAAATGCGTGTATGGGCAGAGCGCGAACTTGTGACACCAGGTTCAGGTCCAAGTGAGGATTCTCGCTTGGGATTCCTTCTGCGGTTGCCTCAAGAGAGCAACAACCGTACTGCCCCGCCCCCCGTCCGCCCTGCTGCGTCTTTGATCTCTTGATATCGATAAACTCATTCTTCTTCTACTTTGGTTTCTTTGCTTTTTCGGGGGGGCATTGGAGTCGAGTGCCGCCTTGAGCTTCGTCTCGATTCACTCGCACATTAGCACGCATGTCGTTTCCTGCACCACACAAATGACATGACAAATGTCTTTGACCAGTGCCCAGAGCCCAGAGCCCAGAGCTCAGATCTCTGGTCTGACACACTGGATTCAGGGACTCCACGTCAGACACCAACAGCTACAGCAATACGGGAAAACTCTCAAGAAACATTGGGTACACCCTGCCGCCTTCCCTCTCCTGTTTGCCTGCCGTTGCCCGTTGCTCTCCTTGGCCATGACTTCAGTGGTTGCAGTGGGCACAGTGGTTGTTGTGCTTGTGACTGCTTTTGTTGTTCAATTCAATTTATTGTCGAAAGTTCGTAGTTGAAAGAACATTTTAATTTGGCTGCGATCAGCCAAGCACTGACACTGCCATTGGTACTGGCATTGGGATGGAGAGTAAGAGACTGCGAGTGGAATTGGGAATGGAGTTTGGGCTGCGGTTGCAGCTTGAAGCTGCTTTTCTTATAGTTTATGTGGCATGAAGCAATGTTGCGCCGCATTGAGCGTTAAATTCAGCCAGTTCGCTGGCAAATTGAACTTCCAACTTTTGGCTTGATCCACGACATGAATGAGGATGGGGATGAAGATGGGGACGAGGACGAGGACGACAACGAGGCTGCGGAGCAGGATGACGACGACGAGGACGATTAAAAAGTAACTGTTTTGGCCAGGGTGTCGAAGTTCCACTCGAGCTTTATTTAAACGTTTATTTATGCACTTTTCACTCTCCCAACGCGGCAGCACATTTGTTCTGTTTACTTTACAGTCTTCGAAGTTGTTGTTGCTGTTGTTGCGCTCCTTTTGTGGCTTCATTTCTGCACAAATTCGACAAATTTATTTGCAACTCTTTTTCTGGTTTTTTGTATCGTTTTTTTTCTCTCCTTGGCGTGTTTATTGTGGAATTTATTGTATGACGTGTTCCCCCTGTGGCTCGTTAGTCGAATTGTGAGCGTTAACCTCTGACAGCCATCGATTGCCATCAATCAATTGGGCCTAACTGTACCACACATCTATCTACATACATATGCACTTATATTCCCTATACATATATGTATATATTATATGTATATAGATGTATATTAGATTCGATGCTCGAAACTCGATGAACAAAACTGCGCCTGCTTACCGGATCATAAATTTGTGCATACGTCTCATTAGGCAGAAAAGGGAACAAAAATATCAGATTACTCTCAACTTACAGAGAGAGATACAGAGAGAGAGAGAGAGAGAGAGAGAGAGAGAGGGTAAGGGAACAAGACTTCATTACTTCCACAGAAGAGATCGTGCGGAGGGGAAAGCTTCGTCCACTGGCCATTCTTGATGGACACGAAAGTGGATCGATGTTGGCATGTTTGAAATTTTATACACATGGGAGGCGGATTAAGAGATTTTGAGCTCTTTAAGAGACGCTATGAAAAGAAGAGGGAGAGTGGATAAAGAGGAGAAGAAAAAGGAGTATGAGTAGGAGGAGGAGCAGTAATGGCAATGGCAATGGAAATGAATGCGACGGCGGCTGCCAAAGTATTTGTCATCCATGGTGATAACTTGACTCTGCGCCCACTTAAATTGCCAATGGGGCAACTGAAACTGTTGCAGTTGTACCAGCGGCAGCAGCAGCAGCAGCAGCATCAAATTAAAGTTAACAAGACAAAGTGTTAATGAATTATTTGGAGGACACGTCGCAATGTGCCCAAGCAGTAGAAGGCAATAAGGGAAACGAACGTAAAAAGGGGTAAACAAGGGCCACAGCCCAAAAAACTAAACCGCAGACGACATCGACGAGGCAGTGGCTCAGGGCCATGCCACAAAGGTTGCTGCGGCTGCTGTTGCTGTTTCTGTTACTGTTGCAATCGACAGCGCGTTGCACAAATGAATTTCATTAAAAAAACTGCAACAAACATTGTCGACAATTAAAAAAGCTCAAAGCCACAGACTGTCGGTGTCCATGTCCATGTCCAAGTCCGTGTCCGTGTCCCTGTCCGTGTCCAAGTTCGAGTTTGACTTCGACTTCGAGTCCGTTTCAATGTCGGTGTCTGGGGATTGGGGGATTGGGGATCGCAGATGAGCTGCGGTACGGTTGCTGCCGCTGCTGTTTCTGCTGCTGCTGCTGCTTTCAAGGCGACGCTTACAAACTCTTAAGTGGCTCAGCTTCAGCTTCAGATTCAGCCTCAGCTTCGGTTGCGGCTTCGCACTATTTTTAGGCAGCCAAGGGGCATTACAAATGCAACTGCAACTGAAACTGCAACACTGAAAACGAGTCGAACGCAGCCTGAAACTGAAAGTGGGAACTCTCTGGAGTATTACCAGCTTATGTTTTTCCTCTTTTTTGATGTTGTTGTTGCTGTTCTTGTTGTGTTCCCATTACCATTACCATTATCCCAAACGAATACCAATACCTATAGCATTCCCATTCCCATTCCCATTGCCAATTTCCATTGCCATTACTCGTTCCCAGGCACAACGAAAGCGAACACGCCACCAATCAGGCAAATTAGCAAACATTTAATTTCAAATGCGTTTTCAAGTTCGTTGCCTAAGTCTTTTGTTTTTCCCTTCTTCGTGCGATTTCTGCGGATGCTGCTGCTGCTGCTTGCTTCAAGTCACTTTAAAGCATCCACAGGGCAGCCAATGCAACTATTTGCACTGCTCTTCTCCACTCGTGTTGGCAATCAGCCTAAAATTAACAAACTTGATGCGCATTAAGCGTGCAACAGCAACAACAACAAGTGCAGTAACAGCAGCAGATGCAGCGGGTGTATGCCACTTTGGTTGCAAAAGATGCGTGCGTGTTAAATTGTTCTCCACTTGAGGTGCAGTTGCTGTGGCACGGCCAGGTTCAGGTTCAGGCTCGCGTTCAGGTTGAGGGAGTGACTCAACTAGCTAAACACATTCAGTATAATCAAATATTGATCTGCCAGCATTCCTTTCCCCATCGGAATTCTTCTGCCAAGGATCTTGCACCGTCTGTGTCTGTGCCTGTGTGTGTGTGTGGGAGTCGCAGCTAATGTTGTGTCTATAATGGCACCCACAGTCACTTTAGACCCATATAAACTTGAATCGATTCAACATCGGAAACGACTTCTGCTCGTAACGCTTGCTCTAAGCCTAAAGGGAAACGGCGAACAAATTAAATATGCAAATTAGCCACAGAGCAAATCTCCCCAAAACAGAACAAAGCGAAACACACAAACAGCAACAACAACAACAGCAACAAACAACAATAGGCATCAAATCATAGTTGCTGACATCTGTTAAAGTTCATTAAACGCGACGCACAAAAGACCACAACAAATGGAATCAAATTTAAAGAACACAGTCAAACATCTCTATGAAAAAATGATCTAGTCGAGTATGCTAAACTCATTGATACCCTGTAGACACTTCAATATATGTTTATTCAATATATGATATATTTTCTGTTTCGATCTTCTCTCTATTTACATTACTTCTTCCCAACTTAAAAGTGTGCTGGGTATATCAATATGGCTTGGAGGGAGCGCTCCAATCAAAAGCTTCTGAAAACTAAACAAATACCCACTGTTCAGATATATGTATATATATATATAAATATATTGTCAATGGGGATGGCGGTGAATGAGGAGGCAAAAGCCAAATAAGTCGGCGCAAATAATGGCTACGGCTTCTCACTGGATGGAGACCCAGTGCCAGAGCCCACCAGCAGCGCGATCAGCACAAGAAACTCTCGTGTATAAAAAAGAAGACACACGCACAGTTGCCATCAGAGCCCCTTCCCCTCCTATATCTACCTCTCTCCATCTCCATCTCCATCTCCATCTACTTCTCGCCCCTTCCTCTCTCACTCTACCATGATGGTCGTTGGGAAAGACATTGCCAACATTTTTGCGGGCCGCGCAGCGTTGACAACTTAATAAATTTTGAGTGAGCGACCCGTGCGATGAGAGGAGATGAGTTCAGATGGAGAAGAGCAAGAGCGAGAGAGACGAACGATGCGAGTAAGGAAAATTTCTCCAGTCGTTTGATTTAGTTGGTGGGTTTAACTAGTTGGCTGCTTAGTTAGTTGACTGGCTGGCCGCTTGCCTGAGTTGGTTATTAAACGCGCATATTTCCAATAATTTGCTCAATGTCTGTAAAGAGACATTTCCTCCTATTTATCAGAAACGCATAAATTTCTGAAATATTTTCTTAGCGACAAGCCACAGACTCCAAGCCAACGAGATGAAGGAGCAGAAGATGAAGAAGATGAACAACAACAACAATATATTTATATAGGATATCTGGGTGTATACGTAGAGTACACTAAGCCCGTACACTCGTACACTCGTACACACACGTGCAGTTAACACGACCGAGAATGAAGATCGGTCTCGTAGTTATACTATGTAGCTGGAGCTGGAGCTGGGATTGAAGCTGGAGTTAGAGCTGGAGTTGGGTTCTAGCATTTCATTTCAACACCAAACGTAAATTTGTACTTCCTCAAAGGAGGCAGCGGCATGGCATAAACCTTGTTGTTGCTGTTGTTGTTGTTGTTGTTGTTGCTGTTGCGCGCTGAAAAGAGATTTATGTTCATTATAGATTATTTCTGTCTGATGATGTTAATTTTGTTGCATTTCTCGCATTTGCTGCATGCAGCACCATGTTCTCTCTGCAAGTGTGTGTCAGTTTGTGAGACTGCCGTGTGTGTGTGTATGTGTGTGTGTGTGTTGCACATTGCTTTGGTTACCGTTGCATAGAAAGGAAGTTGAGAATTCAGCTGGCGCTGAGAGGCCTCAGCTGTCTCATAAATGTTCTTTTCAGATTGTTCCGCTGCTGCTGCGGCTGCTGCTCGTGTTGCTTGCTGCCTTGGCAACATTTTGATTTGTTGTTCCACACGTCTTGGCAACATTGTTGCTAGCCACAATCGATTGGCAGGCAAATGTTGCCAGCACGATTAGCGCAGCTTTCGTTGCTTTTTTTGTGTATGATCTTTACTAATCTCTTCTTTCTCTCTATTCCAGGTAAGCTGCAATTACATAATATCCAATGGCAATGGGTGGAATCCATACTAATATATAAGAGATTGTTGAGTGAGTACTCGTATTATATATCTCTTTAGCTATTCTTTAGCTTGTCGCCTGTCACAGAGACGTTTGTCAACACATGTCAAACAGTGTTGCAAATGATGTGCGCTAACGATGCCGCCAACTAATGTTCTTCACGTAGAAGTAGCAGTTGAAGTAGAAGAAGAACTACAACAATTACATGTTTCCCCCACCCAACCACGCCCCAAGAATTGCTTGGAAAAAGAGAGACAGAGAGAGATCTCAAATCAGCTGTCAAAGCAGGCAGGCAGCCATAATAGTGCCTGATTCGCTTTGTGTTACACACGTCAATCCGAATGGGAGGCAAAGGGAAAGGGAAACACGAGAAATTCATTCTCGATGTTGCAATAAAACATTTGTGGCACATACTACTCGTACTCGTAAAGTCATTATGTCACTGCAACGCGTCGGGTTGCATCAATTTAACTGGACTAAACACAATCTCAACGGTTAATGCAAAACAGGCAAGGGGCGTTAGGAATGGGCGTGGTTGGATCTTGAACCCTAAACTCTTATCGCCAACTCTCAGTTCATAGTCTCACTGCTCGTTTAGGGAAATTCTAGACAAGCGACAACTCTGTGGTTGCATCTGCAGCTGCGTCAACGTCACCGTCTGCGCTTTTTATGTGCGCTTTACAGTCTGGTAATGAAACTGTGCGACGACGCGACAAAGCGACGTCAGCAGCGACCGCGACGTCGGCAGCGGACGCGAACGCGACGACGCCCTAATGTCGACTGTTGTTGACTTTATGATCGCGTTGACATTTTTATTAACGCTGGCCTTAATAACAGGCACGGACAAGAGCGGTTATCCCACGCCCCGGAGCCCTCTTTCGCCCTCAGGTGGAGCTCACCTCCCGCCTCCTGATCCGAGTGAACCAAGTGGACGGAGTGGACCGTTACCGCTCGGTGGAGCGCAGATTTATGAAGGCCATAACAATGAATTAAATATGACATTGATTGCTATCGATAGAGTTGTGGTCCGTTCTTTTATATTTTATTATCGCCGGCATCAGCGATGCATATGGAATGGACTTGGACTGCAACTTGGACCTGGACTTGAACTGGGACTGGTACTGGGACTGTGACTTGGCATTTGTGGAAGATATTGATAAGCAGCTGGTCATGCGGGATCTCTGCAGATCAACGATTCTCTTTACTCACGGATCAACTCCCGCCAGAGATCCCGCTGCGATCTTATGCAATCGCCTTACTCATATTTCAAATAGCTTGACGTGTATATTTCATTTGGGTGCTAAAGGTGCTTTGGGCCCTACCTCCAGAACTAGATGTGAGCACATTAGGGCAGCTGTTAGGCGACCTGCGCTTGTACTGTCTCTCCATCCCGACCTGACCCGCTCTAAGCCATATAATTAGTTTCATCACAACGAAATAATCATGAGGTAATCAAAAACAAAGGATGATGCGCCGAATGGCGGGTGCCATTTAACTGCTTCTCTGTGTGACCCTTTTGAACAGAACGACAGACATCCTTTTGGCAAATTGACTAAGTTTAATCATGGGATGATAATCATATGTGTTAGGATAGATATAAATGCAATATAAGGTGGAATAATAACATAAAGAACACGCTTCTTAAGAAAAACAGAATTATATAAACATGATAGAGATATTAGGATACAATTATAGTCTATTATATACACGGATATATTATATAAAGGTAGTTCCTTTGGGTACTTACCCCAAGCAAATTGCTGTATAGAAAGAGAAGAAGAAACGGATATAAAAACATTCAATAACATATTCAAATACAAGTATTGTTTATCTAAGAAAAGATTTGAAGGGGGTTCTCTACAATAGATCTTCTTGTGGGTCATCAGTAAAAATAATAATAATAATAGTAATAATAAATAATAAATAATAGATTACAAATAATAAAATGGGGCCTGTCATATGGGTAATTAGCTAAAGTTTCAGTTTGTTTTTCCATTCGGAATTTCTGTTGCTTGATTGTTGTCGCGCTGAGGTCTTTGGCTTAAGCTTTTGGGGTTTCACTGGAGGCCATGGGGCCATTTATGAATGGAGTTTTTCGTCTGGCCGCCAACGTTGCCAGAAGCATCGGATTTCCAACTCAATTCGTTAATGGGGCCAGCCAACAGCCAACAGCCAACAGACAACAGACTGACAACGGACTGAAAGACTGAAAGGCTGAAGCTCAGACCGAGAATGAGATTGAGACAGATGGAGGGACAGATGGACGGACTGACAGACGGAACCACATAACGCTTGTAGGTAGTACGAGTACTATTAAGCTTGCATGTAATGTAAAACAAAACGCCTCGGTACTTAAGACCCTCCCCCCGCAATTCTTCACCCTCCCTTTGTCTATCAGCCGCAAGCGGAAAGTACACCCCCCGCCTTGTTGAGTGTGTGAAATAGACGAATTGATTTCGCGCTTCGATGCAAATGATCAAAGCGGGTCTGGTGCTCAGGGTTGCCAAGTGTTGCATGCACCGTGATGATGATGATGGCTGGGTGGCTCAGGTGTCAGTTCTGGGCTGTGGATTGACAGTCTGACAGACTGAAATGCAGTCAGTCAGTGAGACAAACAGACAGACAGACAGACAGACAGACAGACAGACAGATGGACAGAGAAGCAGAAACTTTGTGGTTTTAATGCTGATGCAGAGAATTGCCAAATATACAACGTGCAACGTGCAATGTGCAACCTCTGAAGAGCCTCCGCGAGTGCCGCCAACGAAGGCAACAACTTTTCATCGTTGTCATCGCCATGGAGGCCATTTTGGCTGCATACTTTGTGTCTGAATGGAGATTGGGATGGGGTTGAAAGAGAGGTGCACTGGCAAAGAGGTGGGGGGCATGGGAATGGGATTGGAGGAATGTGAAGGAGCACCGCTTACTGCTGCTCGCACCAACAATCTTCGATGTTCACAGCACGGGCTCTTCTCCAATCGGACAGTTTACGACTTGGACTTGGACTCCCGACTCCCAGTCCCAGTCCACGTTGGAGCTGCAGTTGGAGCTGGAGCTGGAGCTGGAGCTGGACCTGGTGTTGCAGCAATTGCACGGACCCAAAGTCCGACTTGTTACTTGGCGGTAGCGCATACAATTAGAGTTTTAATTATCGTTTTTTTAGTTTTTTTCATTTTTTTTTGTGGCTGCTTCTCCCCCTTCTCTGCTCCGCGTTCGCCTCTCTTTGTGTGTTGATTTTCTCGTTGTCGTTTTTAGTTTTTTTCATTTTTTTTTGTCCTCAGCTGTAAAAACTAATAATTTGCAGTAAAAAAGATAACAACATTGGCAATGGCAAAGGCAGCCGCTGTCACTGCCGCTGCTGCTGCTGCTGCTGCTGCTGCCACAGCAACAGCCACACAAGTTGCATGAAGCCAACCATAACTTGAGAGAGCAGCCTCAGAACCCCTTGCCCCGCACCTCTTGGGCCTCATCATCTGTTTGCATTTCGTATGCTTAAAGCAGAACAGAACAAAAGTTGGAAAATAATTTGCAAAATTTTATGAGGCAGCGAAAAATTATTGCAGGAAGCTGCTTAGTTAAACAGTTGCAAGTGGTCAGCTGCAAGTGGCAAATGGCAAGTGGCAAGTGGCAAGTTCTGAATAGATGTTAAACACAAGTGTCTCTAGTGCAACGTACTTTGAGCCAGGTCGCATTCCTACATCATTATGGCCCTGGCCTCAGCTCAAATTGGATCCCATATCTAAAGAATTGTCCAGCCTGGGATTATTTTTAATGAGAAATTCAACTCAATTTGATTGACTGCGCGGCACATTGATTAGTCGATTAGTCGATTGGCCGATTATCGATGGACTTTCCTTTATAGAGTATTCGATAGGCAAACGAAGCGTTATTAATCGCCTCTGCCTAATCAATTATCTTTAGCATCTTTAATTAATTTTATATTATTCGCCTTTCGGTTTTCGACAGCAGCTGCCGTTGCCGCTGATGTTGCTGGTGCCTCTGCCTCTGCCTCTGCCTCTGATCAACATCAACATGAACAGCTGAAAGAGCATCTGGATAGTCAACCATCCAACCATCCCCCTCTGCTTATCCACCCAATTGTAAATTGTAAATTGCGCTCCCTTTGCCATAAATCGTGCGGCACATAACTCAGCCCAATCGGAAATTGCTTTTGCGCTTATCGATTTACGCGCCTAATCGACACAAGACAATTTTCAATTTAGCACTCATTTAGAATGAGGTTGCATGCCACCAATGCCCCCCACTCTATTATCCCTCCTCTTCTATCGGTGCAACTATCCTTTGCATCTGTAGCATAGATAGCGGGCTTAAGAATTTAATTACGAGTCGAGAATCGAATAGTTCTTTTTCGGTTTGGATGGGGTGATTCTACTCCTATGAGGAGACAAAAAAAAGCTGTGAACAAGGCCAAAACAAAACGGGGCAATAGAAACAACGGCATCGTCTTTACGCATCATCAACAAACGTATTATAATAGAATACCATACAAACATATTGACTCGTATATATCGTGAACTGATTTGCATAATCTGCTATTAATTGCGTTGATATCGAATTGGAGAAAAGCGTGTGGAGTGAGATGTATACAGAGAGATATTGAGAAGGAGAGGAAGAGAAAATGAAGATTGGCTTCAAAATACCAAACTGAAACACAATTTAAACAGCCGCTGCGACTGCTGGCCAATCTTAGGGCCAAGTTAACGTCCATAGCTATAAATATGTTTTGGGCCCAGTGTAAGCGAAATAGAAATAGAAACTTTGACCAGCTTCAGCTTATCTGTCGGCTTGTCATCAATTGATTAATAAACACAAAATGGAAATTTAAATGGAATCAACCCAAGTGCGAGCGAGAGAGAGAGAGAGAGGGAGAGGAAATGAGAGAGAAAAAGACAAGGAGGCTAGATTTATTCAAATGAGTATTGAGTTCAACTTAGAGCTGAACTTTATGAGTTACAACAAGCCTGGCTGAAAATGGAATATTTACATTTCATTTTCCTTTCAGGCCAAGATTTAGAGATATTACCAAATATTGAAACGAGTGCAAGCTATAAGCTTGTATTAAAAGCTATTGAGGAAACTAGATACATACAGTAAAGTTTCTTAAAGTTCCTTAAAGGAGCTTAATCCTTACACAGGATTATAGCTTATAGATCTGTTCTGCTCTTTAGGAAGATAAACGCGTCTTAAAACTTTTCTTAACTATATCTATAGAGCTTTCAATTGGTTAGCCAGCTTTAGTTTCTAGCTGAAACCTTGACTTGTTGACTGCACCTTATAGGCCAAGTTCTGGTCTTAGTTGTAGTTGAGTGCGTTGGCCAACTTATAGATGGGATGCATGTTTCGTAATCGGAATCAACACCCACAAAATGCTGGCCAGGAACAGGCTTCTGGCTGTTGGCTTGAGGCCGATGGCTGTTGGCTGTTGGCTGTTGACTGTTGGCTATTGGCTACAGGCTACCCGTTTGTGTTGCCAAAACGGACAAATGCTTTAATTAAAAATTTGTGTTGGCCTATTTGGTTGTAGCTGTTCTCTCTCTCATCTGGCGTTACACCATTAACCGTTACTACTATGTAGTATTAAGCAGCCCGAGACCGATTCCACATGCAGGCGGTACGACGACAACACAACGGCAACAAAAATCTGTCATAAATTTATTATTTTCAATTAATTATCCGTTCGATGCTGTCGCTGCTGCTGCTGCCGCTGCCGCTTGTCGATCGCTTGTGGAACGCCCAAAACGCTGCTAAATAAATTTCAAGGCACAGCCCAAACACACAAAATAAAAGTTAAAAGAAAAACGCTTTTTATAGACAACAACAAAAATAATAACAACAACAACAACAACAAAAAGTCTGCGTTTCGGCGTGCAAATATTTTAGCCTGGCCAAAATGCCAAAGTGCTCATTAGCCGCAGACCCGAGACGAGCTGTGGGACCCGCTTGGTCCAATCCTAACCAAACCAAACCAAACAAAACCAAAATAAAAGCAAACCAAACTGAGCTGAACTGAACTGTGAGCTGAGCTGAACTGAACTGAACCGTGCGTTATTTATTGATGCCAAAATAGGCGCACGTCTCTCAAGTTTGGCCAAGAGCCGACTAGGACCAGTTGCTAAGTCGGACTTGGACTCGGAGTCAGCCTCAGACTCAGACTCAGAGTCGGAGTCGGAGCTTAGGCTGAAGAGACAAAAGTGTCGCTGGAAAATGTCCAATGAAACGAGCAAATGGCCTGACAATTTAGCAACGCATCGGCATGCTCGGTATTGATTGAGTTTTTCACAGATTTTACAATGAATGGGGACCCGCTGAATGAATGAAATCCAAGTGAAGCGTTCGCAAAAGGCAAAGACCACAACTAAACAACCAAAAGATCCCAATAAACCAAAACAACCGAAAGATCCCAAACACAACTGAAACAACAACTGGACCCAAAAGGCATCAAGCGAATTGAAAATTGCGAATTGCTGCGAGAATTGCGTAAACCGAAGCCGTTTTTGGGTTCGACGAAGTTTGAAACAATTTCGAGAATTAAAATTCAACGAGGCTAACGCACAAAAATGCAGCCACAGCAAAGATGGACACAAGCGACACACGCACACACACAGGCACACACACACACAGGCACACACTGGATGATTTCATAATTAAGATGAATCGTTATCGATTAATCGATCTATGATATATAACCATCCCATCCAACTCATGTCGATGGAAAGGATTAGTTAAGATTGTGTGAAATGATTCTCAACTGACATCACTAGACATATCGATAACAATATTACATATATCGATTTAAATAATATAAATGATTTAAATTATTCTTAGGTCAATATCAATCACAGTCATAGAATATACTTTTAGTATCAAGAAATAAGGTTTTAGTATCAGATCTATCGAAGCTAAGACTTTCTGCCTTGTTGACCGTTCTAATCGATACATATCGATAATTTCCTCCTGTATTTAACCTATTCAAATGTACTCGTTCTCAGACTTGTTAATGCAACGTTTCCAGGCAGCAATTGCCGCTCGAAGATGCTTTTATTGCTACTCCACATTGCTGCGTGGTTGCCCCTTTGCATTTTATGGTTCAAGCTCTGAAAAGTGCAACTTCATCTCTAGCTTCAGCCTCAGCTGCTCCTGTTCCTGGTGCTGGCATTGGTGCTCCTACTCCTTCCCAGGTCTGTGATGTGTTCATGGCCACGGCGAACTAATCAGAAAATTGAATCGCTTTAATTACTGCAAAAGCAATGAGCAACGCTTTATGGGCACAGGGAGGAGCAGCTGCAGGCGGGCAGCTGGCGGCGTTGAGTGCTCATCAGCAGCAACAGCAACAGCAAGAGTAACAGCAAGAGTAACAGCAGCTGCTGCTGGTGCTTCTTGTCGATGGCTCCTCAATGGTTCCACGATGGGTACTTCATTGGCTTTCTGGGGCTGTGGCTACTCGTCTTCTATGAGAAATTACTTTAGAAATTTTTGCAATAAATTTTAATATGCGTGTAATGAGTGGATGCAGAATGCGCCAGCTAACAAAATGGCGCAAATAATTAGAAACGGAATTTATGCAGCGAACGTGTGTTGCATGCCACCATTTGTGGCACGACAGACTATAACATCATTCGGTGGCTTTAATTGCCCAAAAATAATGGCTTTAAACTGCGCCCACACCGATAGAGTACGCTAGACTAAGAGATAGAGAGGAAAGGAGAGCGAAAGAGTCAGACAGATAGATAAAGGAGTGAGGTGGAAGAGGGAGAGGAAAGAGAATGGGGACAGAGCAGACAACCCAGTGACACATAAAAGTGTCGCTTGCCAGAGACAAAAAAAACAACCGTTAAACTCAGAGTCAGCAGAGACCAAAGCATTCTTGCCACATCACATTGCAGCAGGGGGACGGGAGATGGTGGTAAAGGAGGAGGTGGATGAGGAGGAGGAGTTGAACGAACATATCTGCCTCTAAAAGATAAATAATTGAAGTGAACGAGCGGTCAATAAAAAACCAGCAGCAGCAGCAGCAAGTGAGGCAACAACTGTGGCAACTTCGATGGGCCCTCGAGTTGGAGCTCAAGCTGGTGGCACTTCAATGGCAGTTGCTGTTGTGGCTGTGGCTGTGGCAATGTCTGTTGGAGTTGCAGTTGCTGTTGCAGTTGCCTCTGGCCCCGAGGGCGTTAGCTAAGCTGCCAAATGTCGAACTGCCTGCCAGAGCATTTGGCCAAGAGAAACACATATACGAAATATGAGCATGAGAAGCCAACAATTGCTGCAACTGCAACTGCAGCAACAGCAGCAGCAGAAACAACGGCAGCAACAACTTCATTTACTGACTTGGCCAAAATGTAATGCCAAATATTTACAGGCCAAGCGATAGCAACGTTATATTAAAAAGGGCCTCAAGGTGGGCTGCTAAGGGGAGGAAGTAAGGAGGAAAAAACCGAAATTTCCCAGTGCTGCTGCTGCTGCTGCTGTTGCTACTGCTACGGCAACTGTTGCTGCTGTGTAACTGACACTTTAACAGCAACCAGCAACAAGTGGGTGGACGTTTATGTCTCTTTGTTTTCCGTCTTTTGTCTTTTTGTATTTTGCCTCTTAGCTGCTTTCTGACTGAGGCTCAGCCAACAGTTTTCCTGCTTTGCTTTATAGTATTTCATTTTTAAATACCCTGTAAACAATTAAAAAGGCTAACATAGGATATACTCAAGTAGAGAAGATTTTCATACGTTATATGAATGTTAGAATGAGGCAACATATCATCCATAAGCCATATCAATAAGCCCATAAATTAGGAAATCAACTCAGATCCGTCTATATCTCTGCTCCATGAGTATTCCAAGAGTATTCCCTTTGCCGTTTAGATTTCACATTAAGAGATATATTTTCGCTACAGGGTATCTGCCATTCGAGTTGACTCTTGCATTTGAACTCGTTTCGTTTTATTTTCGTTAACTAAATCACACAAATGGCTTTGAGGCTGCCTCTGCCATAGTTTCAAGCTGTAATTTTTAAGTTTTATGTGCCGTTGTTGTTGTTGGGATTGTTGTTGTTGTTGCGGGGATTGTTGTTGTTGCTGGTGTTGTTTATGGCCACTTGAAATGGCAGCTACTCGTACTGTGACCGTGAGGCATCCCCCAACCTCCCACAGCTGACACCGTTTCGAGATGCTTTCATTGGCAGCTCGGGCCGCGCGATGCTGCATTGATCTCTGAGCCATGGCTCAGGCAGCAGGGCCCAAGCTGTGGCTGTCAACAAATTTGACAGATTCAACTTGGCCAAAACCGTTGGCCGAGTGGGCGCCCGTCGCACTCATTTGTCGTTAACGCTAACATTTACGTTTACGTTTAGTGAAATGAGTTGCCGGTAATTGCGTATAGACAACAGCAGAGCAACTCCTCAGACTCAGATACGGATTCCGCTTCAGCTTCTACTTTGACCTGGCTAAATATGGACGTATTTAATGGGCGTAGGCGTGTCACTTGATGAAGTGCCGTCAAGCAGGGGCAACGGAATTGGTGGCTTGGGAGAGGGGAAAGTGCTGGTAAGTGCTGCTGAGGCAGAGGCTGAGCCCAATCCAAACTATGCCAACAAGATCTTAATCTTGAGCTGGTCAACATTTGCGGCGCTGAGTTTCTATCGTCATTTGTCATTCTGGGACTCGAAATATTTTCCACTTTCACGTAAATTAGTCTCATAGCTGGGGACCACCTCGGATTTTTATCTATCTCTAATTTGGCCGGTCCCAATCGGAAGCCATTTGGCCACAATATATACACAAAATGAGGGGAGCGTATGAATGCCGCAGAAGCGGTAAATTCTGAATTGTTAATTGAGTTGCAGAGATTCGCTTTGGAGTCGCCTCTTACCTCTCACCTTTTTCATGCTGCGAGTCTTAGGAATAGTTGAGGAATTGCCATCTGAAGGTTTTTCGCATTAACATTTTCTCTTTCTCTTTTGCCTTTGGTAAGCCGACACTCAATTGTCTTGGAAGAGGGACTGAGGCGAGAAGTGGGGGCAAGAAAAGTCGAGATTAGTGTCTAAGACAAAAAGCCACGCCCTTTGGCCATAAAAAAAGAAGCGTTAAACTTAATTCACAAGGTGAGAGCTAAGGCGGAGAGCTGAACCCCATCTACTTCCCCTTCCCTCGCCCCTATCCACCCCTCCCAAGCCATTTAAGATTTTATAGCGCATAACATGAGGGCGTATTATTTATAGTACGTTCTCAGTCCCAATCCCAATCCCAATCCCAGTTTCAGTTGGCAATCCCTAAGGTCCAGTTGGTTGTTGTGGAAGACCTCTAAATTTGGTAGCCATTTTCTGCAGCCAACTCTTTCTCTCCCTCTTCCTCTGTCTCTCTTTCTTTTTATTATCTCTCTTTCTCTTTCTTGCCCCCTCGCGTGTGGTATTTTTTGTTTGTGTCTTTCCTGCTTTACATTCTCATATTATACTCGTACTTACTTTCCTTGCTGCTGGAGTGCTACTGATTGCCTCTGGAAGGTACGAGTACTCGTACTCACATGTACCGCCTTCAGTTGGCCATTTTGACAAACAGCAACAGGGTTGGAAGGAGGGGATTGGCGAGAGAGGAAGGTGTGGAGACCGGAGAAGGGGAGAGAGGCTGGTTTATGTTTCTGTGTCTGTTTGTGGCTGATGTTGATGATGATGATGATGACGTGACTGTTAAGACTCTCTTCTCTGGCCAAGAATGACGCCCGACTCTGACTGAAATGGTGCCTGCTGTCAGTGGTCATTTGCTGACTGTGTGTGTATGTGTGTGTGTGAGTGTGTTGTTGTTGTTGCTGTTAGTTTCTGTTTGCCGAGTTGTGTGCTGAGCAATCAAGTGTCTGCCTCGAACTGAGAGTTGTTGTGCGTGCATCGACTTGTGTCTGAGGGGAGCCTGTGGGGGCTGCCTCTGTTGCTGCTGTCAAATTATTATTGTCGACCCCATTTTTAGGTCAGAAATTGGCCAACAATTTGCAAAAAACTTGGCAAATTCTTATTCCATTCCCTCTCGCTCTCGCAACTCCCGCTGCCACTAGCAACTCGTCTACCTCTGCTGTGGCTGCTGTTCAAGTTTGTGTCTTAAGTCTTTTGTTTTACAGACGCGGCCATGTTTGTAATTACCCACAGCAATATTTTGCATGCGCTGCCTGTCTGCAACCTACCAGCCACAATGTGGCATAACACATTGTCCCCGACGCCAACTCCTACCCCTGATCTTGCTACTGTCCATGGTCCTCCCCTGAACCACGCACCGTATCGCATCGAACTGGACTCGACAGGACAGCACAGGATAGGATGTAACGGGAGAGGAGATGAGAGGAGAGGACAGGACAGCTACAAGACAGAGGAGCACCTAAATGGTTAAATGTTTTCTGCCCAAAATGGCAAATTCTAGCAGATTTTCTGTTTCTGTTTCGGCTTGCAACTGCTTGTGGCTGGCTGCAACTCGGGGGCTGCTCTTCGACATTTTACCCTTTTTCGGCCAGAAACAACAACAACAATTGTGTGTGTACTGTGAGTGTGTAGGAGTGGAGTGAGAGGGCATTAAGGGACTAGCTGCATAGTCTCTAAGCTGAGCTTCTAGTTCCACTGTGTGTGTGTGTGTGTGTGTGTTAGTTTGTGGAATTTAAGTGTAGAAACTGTCAAGCTTCATTTGCATTTCGCGTGACTTCTGAACGCCTCTTGGAGGGGAAACACTGGGCGTGGGCAATGGGCGAATCACTTCTCTTCCCACCAGCAACCAGCTAACAGCAGCAGCGACAGCAGCAACGCAGCACAAAATTAGCTGCTGCCTCATTAGGAGCAACTGAATCGGTTCTTATCAACGGGAAACGGTTATTCCGCTGCGGCGGCTCTCTCCAAGATATGATTGCCTATGACAAGTTCTGTCCGAATGCGATCGAGCCGCCAGACGGACGCTTCGACACTTGGGCAAGTCTTGGCCGACTAGTTCAAGGTGTTGCCTCATGTAAATGGTGCACTATTCCCCACACCACCACGCTCCACTCTTTGCCGTCAGCACGCTTCAATGGCGGTTAGTTGCCGCATGATTGATGCCTGTTTTGCGTGTCGTGCGCTGCTTTCCATGTTGTATATCAGCCGCTGTCTTTGTCTCTAGTTCTCGTCTCCGTCTCCGTCTCCGGTTCCGTCCCCGTCACCGTCTTCGTCTCTCGCATCGCACGCCGGCGGCAAGGCAAGGCCATAGAAACACAGAAGTACAGTTAGAAGCTAGCTCTCAATCTCAATCTTTCTGCTCCTCCTCCTCAGCTCCTCCCCTTGCTGTTTGACTCTTTGGCTGCTGATGTTCTTGTTGGCGACATCTGTTGACGTCGCCTGATTGTCACCGGTTACTCGAGCAGCCCCTTCTCGTCCGCCTCCCTTTCCCTGACCTCCCCCTGTTGTTGTTACTGCTGCTGGAGCTGCATAACTTTGTCCAGTCAAAAACCCCTCACACACACACACACGTGCACACACATATACAATATACACACACAGACAGAGGAGAGTCAGAAGTTTGTGGGCTCGTTACGCGCAATAGTTTCATATATTTTCGCTCATTTTCCGCTGAAAAACGCACTTGACTAACATAAATTTTCTCATTGTTTACTTTGGGGCGAAGGGGCAAGCTGGGGGAGTGGCAGATGCTGCTGCTGCTGCTGCTGGTGCTGCATCTGCCTGCTGCTCACTTGATTCGAGGCAAGTCGATTCAACTCGAAACTGGAAGTGGCCATTTGCTTGTTGATTCTGTTCCTCTTGTTATTTTTGTTGTTGTTGCTGCCATTGTTGTTGTTGCTGTTGTTGTTGTCAGTGTCAGTTGGCAGTTGCCATGGAAGAGCGCGCGTTGTTTGTTGTTGCATTTACATTTTTGGTGTCGATTCAATTAGTAAATATAACCAAAAGCAAACAGACAAACAAACCGAGCAAATGCAGCACTCGCTGCTCGAAGTTGGGAGTTGCAGTTGGACTTGGAGCTGGAGCTGGAGCTGGAGCTGGGGCTGAGGAGAAACCTGTACATTGTTGACCATGCTCATGCCTAAATAGCCACATGGCTACACTACAGCTGGCCAGAAGAAGCAGAAGCAGAAGCAACCACAGCCACAGTCACAGCCGGAGCAGCATCATCAGGTTAAGGTGGAGGCAGCTTGACTCCAAAAGGGGGAGAAAACATTGCTGATAAATCTTGGGGGCAGCGTTCAGCAGTGCTTACTTTGGCAGACGTTCGACTAGGCAACGACTTCCTGCTGCCTGCTAACAACTGTGTGTGTGTAAATGTGTATGTGTGTGTATGTTTCGAGTGTGTGTGCAAATTAAATTGCACGCTAATGAAGTGCGGACCGTGCAACAACCTAAAGATGCCACAAGCAGCCGCAGCCACAGCCACAGCCAGAGCCCAGCAGCCCATCGGCCATCACCCAAAGATGCCGCAAAGGGGGGCGCCCAATCGATAAGTCGAGCTGCACCTTCCATAAGAAGCGGCAAGAGGCAATTGACAGAGGGAAACATACGACATTCCCTATACGACGTACTCCTTACGAGTAATGGCTTCATTTCTCGACAATCGACAATATGACACAAATTGCCCGCAAAATTGCAGAGCTCCTCCAACTGCTGTTTGGGCATTGGGCTTGGAGGGATTGGGGTGTGGGGCTTGGGGTTGGGGTTCGAGGTTTTAGCTTTGTCTTTGGGTCAAGTCGCGCATGATTCGCCTGGTTCACTTGGTTCGCTTTCCTCGCTTGGCTGCAGCTCTCTCGCGGCCATTAAATGGCAATAAATACACTTGAAGTGTGAGAGACGGCGATGCCGTGAACACTTTTTGACATTTAAGCGGGCAAAAAGGCGCCGCCTGCATCACTGTAACTCACACACACAAACACACACTGCTCACACGCACACACACAGACACACAGCACACACACGACTTCATAATGTTCAGTTACATGCTTAGATTTTGATTAGAAGGTGAAATAATGATGTTAACCTCTTTTTGCAGTTGTTGTTGCTGCTGCAGTTGCAATAGTTGTTGTTGTTGTTGCTGTGTGTGTGTTTTTTTTCCATAGCATTGCAGACGTGTTATTGCTGTTGTTATTGTTGCTGTTGTTGCTTTGGGTAAATGGGGCCGGGTTAAGAGTTGATTTCTGCACATTGCATTTTAAATATGAACATTTTTTGTCAGTGTAGTTAAGGAAAAGAGGATGAAGAGTCGCAACGAAAGCCAACCCGCAGTTCCATAGCAACAGCAACAGCAAGAGACACAGCCAGAACTGCAACATGGGGCAACATGCTGCTTTTGTCGCCATAGCCGTTGGTAGGAGCTCAAAGAAGGAACAACAGTTGGCCATGGCAATGGAGGAGGAGGAGCGGGCTCCCAACAATGTGCAGAAGTGCAAGACAATCAGCGCGTTAGGGCCGCACCACTACCACACCACACCACACCACACCAGAGTACACAGCCCGCGCAGTGGTGCAGATGATTTAGTGTCCAGTTTGGTTTGTGCACATAAATTCACCTGCGCTGACAGTCGCAAGTCGCAAGTCGCCGGAACGAGCCGCCGCATGCCCAAGAAAAGCGAAAGGCAATTGCCAGAGTTCGATTCGAATCCTATTCCGAATTTACCAGTTCCCCAAACGGACATCAAATTGAATTGAATTATATACATATATATAAATATAAATATATGTAGAGGATACATTCAAGTCTGGGCTCACAGGCAGATCGGAGCAGCGGTTCATCTTCTCAGAAGCGAATACTGAGCGAGAGAGAGAGGTGGAAGAGGCCGGAGGAGGAGCACAGTCGGGATACAAGTAGTGGCATATGCAAAGCAGACCTGACTGCAGGCAGCCTGTGATTGACTCATGAAAAGGCACTCAACAGATAGAGAGGGAGGAAGGAAGAGAGAGAAAGAGGGGGGTATAAAACACAATTCGAATCTAATTCAAAAGAAATGTGATTAAAATCGTGCAGAATGTCAGCCGACTGAGCACCGACTGTTGCCTCAACTTAGCCTGAGCTGAGTTGGGCTCCCTCTATGCGGCTTATTGGCTGCTGAAAGGAGAAGCTGAAGCTTTTGTGATGTCATTATATTGAAGAATGGCAGCCAGAGGCAGACATTGACATTGAAAGAGACCAGGCAATGGCAATGGCAACGAAAGGAGCAGCTAAGGACTATAACGAGAGGGAAGAAGAGGAGGCGTTAGCTTAGGCTAAGGCTATGGCCCTTCTTGGCCGATCCGGATCCGCTCCGATCCGCTGCGATCCGTCGAGTGTGCTGCTGCTACCTGTGTGACTGACTGAATGTGTCCATGTGGGTCGCCGCCTGGCTAAGCGCAATGCCAAAGCGAAGCTAATCGCTGCACAAGGCACGCTGAATAAAATGCAAAACGAAGGACAGATAGGTAGAACGGCAGCACATCGAAGAGAAAGAGGAGGAGCAAAAGGAAGAGCAGACAAGGGTGAGAAAGGGGAGCGGAGGGGCGGGGAACGCGGATCAACATCAGCGCAAGAATGGCGGCATTTGCGCTTAAGCCATGGCAATGAATTCATCGTTGACATATCTCGTTAATTTAATTTCTTATCGTAGGGATAGCATCGTCCAAGTCTTCGCCGTCGTCGTCGTCGTCGGAAGCCACATGGCTGACTGATTTTGGCGGCGACTCGACTCGGGATGCGATGATGATGATGAGGATGATGAGGAGGGTGTGCAAGTGAAGCCAGAGGAGTGGAATGGCCACAGTCTGGTATGCAAACTAGCAGCAAGGATGCGCCGCGCTCTTGACTCGGATTCTGCTCTGTTCAGTTCTGTTCTGTTGTATTCTGTTTTCTTGTGTTGTATTCGGTTCTGTTGTGCTCTGTGTACTCGAATACATTGGACAACAACAGCAACAACAACAACAACGACAAAGACCAAAACGTCGGGACAACTGCTGCTGCTGCGGCTGCTGTCTAGTTGGCCCCTTTGGATCTTGGCCTTACGAGTGTCTCATGGCTCTTGGCTGTTGGCTGTTGGCTGCCTCTTTTGCTACTATAAATTTTTGTCAACGATTTGTACGCATTGTCTTCTCGTTTCTTCTTCGTTTGCATGCGAGACGCAGCTTTGGCTGTAGCAATTGTTGCTGTTGTTGTCGGGTTAGCCACATTGCTTGGCAGATTTTTAGCATAACATTTGATTATCATTGTCAATTGTGTGTATTTATGTGGATCGGCTGAGTCGTCGGATCCCTTTGTGCTCTGCATCTTAAACTCGGCATCTCCATCCACCATTCACCATCCACCATACACCGTACACCATCTCCTTTCAGCCGCCAGCTCACCGTTCTCGTTCTCATTCCCATTCTCAAGGACCTGGTGCTCTGACACTTTGGCAGCACAAATGATTTAGCGAAGCTGTCAATCAATTTGGCCAGCATCTCAGAAGATTTTCTCAGTGTGATAGCCCCAAGTTGGCAAGTTTGTTGCTTAAGTCCTTTGTCCGCTTAGTTTGTTGCTTAAGTCTTTTGATTTGATTCGCTTGATTTTTGGATTTTTGCCCTTTTGTTTTGCTGCAGCTGCTGCTTGAAACAGTTTTTAATTGTTATTTACTTATAAAAGTAAACCCAATACGAATATATGAAACGCTGCTTTCCCCCAATTAGCGATAAGCCATCTAGAATGGCTCTTACCCCGACCCCGCCCACCACATGCCCCCATCAGCTCTCCCCTTGTCACTCCATTAGCGTCTGGAGCAGCATATCCTGGGAAAGGTAGCGCACATTAAGCAACATTCGCGCAAATTAACGCAAAATGCTTATCACAGCAACAGGCAGCTGCCAGCTGAGAGGAAACTGCTCAGAGGAGGCTGCTGCCGCCTGCTGGATACGTCCATTTGGCTAACGAAGTGCGCGTACTTCGCTGTGGGTTACACCCCACGCGAGCCACTTCCACCCCCGCCCAACCACTGGGCTGCCTTTTCTCCTCGTTGCTGACAATCGCTGATGCAAGCGTCGCCGTTGATGGTTTTACGCACCAGCAAAGCACAAAACCCTGCACCACCACCACCAGCACCAGCACCAGCACCAGCAGCACCACTACTATTGCAGCCAACTGGTGTTGAAAGCAATTTCAAAAATGATGAGTATGATCGAAAAGTTCTGTCCGCGTTGTCGGCTCTGTCCAGACTTCGAGTTCGGCTTGGACTTCAACTTGGAGTTGGAGTCGGAGTTGGATGCTTGCTGTTGGCTTTTCGATTTGCTTTCAATATAATTTCTGCCTCCCCTCTGCCCCTTTGTTACCCTTTAGTCTTTGCCTTTTTCATTTCCCTTTGTCTCTGCCTGTTGCAACATGCGCGCATAAATATTTGCGTCAAAGACCCTACCCGACATTGCCTGTGTTCCGCTCGTTGTGCCCTCCATCCTCATCCTCATCTTCCATCCTCATCATCATCCCCGCCTCCGTCTTCGTCTGCATCTGTGTTTCGATCAGACTATGGCTATGGCTATAGCTATGGCTCCACCTGGCCTTTTCGAGAAGCCAATAAGCAGTTTTGCTTTATCGCTTATTAAAAATCATTTCGCTCTTCGTATTTCAGTTTCACCTCCATCAGCAGCAGCAGCAGCAACAACAACAGCAACAGCAACAGTTGCCCCCCTCTTCCTCGTTCTCAACTTCAATTCTGTTGTAGCTGCTGCTGCTGGTAGTAGTGCTGCCACCTACCTCACCCTTGGACATAACTGTGGCTTTGTTATTAACTTTGGCTCACATGTCGATCACTCTTGATGATTTTGTTCAATTTTAGCGCACATGAGAGCGCCGTCTACTCGTACGAGTACGTCTCCATCTTCATCTCGAGCATCATTTGCCGCATGATGCCACATGATGCCGCATGCCGCACCCGCTGCAGACAACAGCTTCCTACATTCCGAGTCCCTCTGTGTGTGTGTGTGTGTGTGTGTGCCTGCGAGTGTGTGTTGGTGTTGTGATTGCTATCTGAGCCTCACCAGAGAAATATTTATTCAGCCCCCAAAAAATGTAATGTTATTTTGCTGCCGTTGCACGTTGCCGTTGCCGTCGTTTCGAGTGCCCCATCAAAGTTGATGACGCTGCTGATGATGACGTGCCGTTGTCAGTGCTGCTCCAAGTACTCCAAGTTGTCCGACAGTTGAGTTGTCCTCCTCGCTTTCATTCATGCACTTTCCTCTCTCTCTCTCTCTCTGACATTGCCTCTCCTTTTACACACAAACACACACAGTTCAGTTCACTTAAGTTCAGTTCATTTCAGCCATTTTCTGCAGCTCACATTTGTTGCTTATGCGTCCGCTGTGGCAAATTATGGCAAATACACACCTTACCTTGGGCTTATGCCTTATGCCAACTCCCCACCTCACTCCCCACACTCTCCACACTCGCCACCTGACCCTCCACCTCTGCCCCTGGTCCAGCACAGTTGCAGTTGCAGACAGACAGACAATGGCAACGCGCACGCACCCGGCGCACCAGACAGAGACACAGACAGAGTCCAAGACGCGAGACTGGAGACCCAAAGAGATCCAAGATCCGAGAGCCAAAAGCCACCAGCCAACAGCCACAGCCACAGCCAACAGCCAAGAGACAGCAAGACAGGCCATCAGCAGTCGAACAGCTTTTAATACCAACTTTTTGTTTCGTTTCGTTTCGTTTCGTTTTTCTTCACATTTTATCGATTTTATTTCTTATTGTTTTCCTCTCGTCCACACGATGATTACAAGATCACTTATCTCTCTGCCTTCAATAAACTTCAGTTGAGTCTCAAACTGAGGCTGGAGCTGAGGCTGACGCTGAGGCTGCGGTTGCTGTTATTATTTTTTAATGTAGTTTTTTAAGTACCATCAAACACTTGAGACTATGAACGGCGAGAGACCCAGCCTCTGTCCCAGCCTCAGCCCCAGCCTCAGCCCCAGCCACAGCTCCAGCCGAGCAGCACAAGCGAATAACTATCGATCGCATCTGTTTTTCTTATTTTCTTAATTTCTTACCCCCTCTCTTATACTGGATCGTATACCCATTAACAGTGGCCCTTCCCCTAGACGCAGTTGCAGTTGCTGTTGCCCTCGAAAAGTGATCTACAACTTGTTGTAGGTTCATCAACAGCAGCTGCAATTACTAAAGCACTTGCTTGATTTATATTTCGTCTTTTATATAGATGATATAGAGGCATTATCGTCGTTCGATTTGAGGGCGTTGATTATCCCAGTCATGTTGGAGAATTTCAATTTGCTGAAGTCCATTTATCTGTCCAGCCTCATCTACGAGTAGTGGCCCAGGATACACTGCACTGGACCCAGGACACCTGTGGCTACCAACACTTTCTTCTGCCTATCAACAGCTTATTGATATCTTTATGCCTTTCTGTCAGTCTCTTCATCTGCCAGTCTGTGCCTTGAGCCAAGTCATCCCTTCTCTGGGCTCTTGGCCATTACACGGCTTCTGGCCATCAATTGCAAGTACAGTAATTTGGTCAGAGGTGGCCGCACATGCTTTATGCGTTGTTGCGTTGCATTCTGGCCATTTGTTGCCTTCATTACCACATAACTCAGGTTTATGGCTTGGCTTACACACACACGCGCACTCACATGCACGCACACACACGCACACGTCAACTGTGCCGGGATTGCCTCGGTGACGCACTCGCCAATCGCATTCACTCAATCCGCATTCCACGAAGACTTCACCTCCTTTCACCTCCCTTCTCCTCGCTCCATCCTGCTGCCTATTTAATTTTTCCTAGCACTCTCTGAGCTCCTCAATGTGCAATTTTCGTTGTCCAACTTATTGCTTTAATAGCAGCCTGTAGCCCTGGCCTTCCCCTTGTCCCATTTCCCCTCTTTGGCACCACTATCCACTAAGCTAATAACTGGCAATCTGCGCCCTTTTCAATCTCATTGCGCATTTCGACTCAGACTTCAGAATTCAGACTTCAACTCTGAGTTCCAGTTCGGATTCTTTGTTTTAGCGAGAGGTCTTCCTTTTGTTGCCTCATTCTTTTCTATTGATCGCTGCGTTGATTCCCTCACCCTTGTCTTATCCCTTTCCCCTCTCTCCACTGCCCTGTTGCCTGGCGCTCTCTTTTGGGCTGCTCTACGCTGTGCTGGATCATGAGGGAACATCTGGCCTTTTGATTTTAATTATATATTGTGACCACTTCAGTCCAGTCCACTTCAGCTCAGTTGAGTCCATTCCATTCCAGAGTCCAGCGCCAACTCAAGGTATTCAGCCCAGCCCCAGTCCCAGTCCCAGCCCCAGCTCCAGCCCGAGCCGCAACTGCCAGTGCTTGGCTGACTGCGCCAAGAAAAACTAAGATTATTTAGCTTATATCGTTGTGGGCGTGTCACTAAATAAATTACTTTTCTATATATATATATATGTATATGTATATTTGTGTGTGTGTGTGTGTGTGTGAGTATACACATATGTATGTAGAATCCGTAGATACACGTATGAGTTACCGAGTTCGCTCTGAAGAGTTTCCCACACGTGCAGTCCGGAAAATTGTTTGCTAAACGCCCTTTCCTGCAACTGCAACTGTTGCTGTTGCTGTTGCTATTGCTATTGCTGTTGCTGTTACTACTGTCGCTTGTGGGCTGTTGCTGCTGTTGCGACTATTGCTGTTGACGTTGGCAAACGTTGCTCGTAATTAGCATAAATCACTTCAAAAAAGGCTTCCTTTTTGGCTTGACCAAATTTGTTTTATAGTCTTTGTGGCTCTTATGGCATTTTGGCATCTCTGCCTGCCAGTCAGCTCTGCCACTGCCACTGGCACTGGCACTGGTACTGTGGAGCAACGCCCCCCTATGTACAAGATCGCCCTCACCCCCTCCCTGCCACCCAATGCCGCCTCCACAGGAACACGACATCGACAAAGTCACGCATCGCTGACCAAAATTGGCACAAAACTGCACTGGGAGATTGGAGGCTGTTTCTCTTGTTGTTTTTCTGTTTGTTTCCTTTTGGCTTTTAGTTTTTTGGGCCTTTTGCTGAAGTCGCTAAAGTTGAGCAATAAATACCATTTGCATTGGCCTGCCCCCAACAACAACAACAACAACAACAACAGCCACAACAACTACAACAGCAACTGAATAGAAAGTCGATTATTGTAAGGGGAAAAACTTAATTGAAAGTCAAATAAAAGTTTTGTCCCCAGCCCCAAAAATGGTCAAAAAGAACCACCCCCTCTTCATCTTCCTTCTCAGCCTTCTCCATCCAATACTTTCCCATACAAGTGCAAAGCATTGATTCTCTCAAGAGATATACATAGCGCTTAGGTCTGTGTGAAGGATAAAGATCAGATGGATCTTAGCAGTCATCATTTGCTTCATCTTCTTATGTTAGCTCTCCTCCACTTGTGAAAGATCATTTGGAACACCCACTGGCATATGCAATATACTATCTATCCATCATCCATCATCTGTTGCACAGGAGACTTGCATGAGTTGTTGAACTGCGTTTACTTTCCTACAACTTTCCAAAGTCAAATTCCAAAGTCACAAAGCTATTTCGATGATGATCAATTAGTGTCCATCGGTGGATCTGATCCTTTGATTGTTCACAGGGGTGTCTCACTCTCTCTCTCTCTCTCTCTTTCTTTCGCTCTGTGTCTGTCTGTGTGATTCCCAACACGTGGCCCAGTCACAACTTGGAGCAATAAAGTTGAACCAACCATTGCACAACCATTGAAAACGCCGCTCACTGAAGTTGTCAACTTGATAGGATTGTGATGGTTACTGTATGATGATTATGACGATCATAATGATGATGATGATAATGCGGATGAGGTTGTGCATGTGACTGTGAATGTGGATGAAGTGGATGAAGAGTTGTGATGGCCACCGTGAGGAGCGACATAATTTCGCGGCCAATTGAAAACTGTCAAAAACTATTTGGCTGCATCTTCATAACTCGGACAACGGCTTTGGTCGACTGCACATGGAGGAGACTGGTTCAGCTGGGCAACTAGTCAGCCAGTCCGGCAGTCAAGTTGTTGGCCATTCCATTAGGCCACCGCGTCGTTGGCCTACTTGCCCCAGTTGAAGCTGACGTTAGATCTGGCTCCAGCTGAGGCTCTAGATGAGGCTGACGCTGAGGCTGTAGCTTTTTGGCCTAAACTATGCGCATTTTTGCATTGGATTTGAAAGCGATTCCCTCTCTGTCTGTCTCTCTCTTTCTTTTTCTCTCTTTGAGCCTAGCAAGAAGGCTAATTGAAAAAATTGTTTATTAAAATGGCATACGATAAAAGCAGTGAGCGAGAGGGGGAGTGGGTCGCGGGGCAGGCAGCTAAACGCATTATATTTCCGTCATTAGACGCAACGAGTTTTGGCCACATTGCATAAGAAGCACGAGAGCGGCTGATGATCATTGGCTGAATGGAAGTGCGGCTGCAGCAAGTTCGTTGCCTAAGTCTTTTGTCTTAGTTCCCATAATTTGTTTTAAACGTGGCCCAAACTCCCACTCAACGACAATGAGAGGCGTCCCAATTAAAAGTCGCGCTTGTATTTCTACAATTGTTGCTTGTTTCTATTATTGTCTGTTGCTTGTTGCTGCTTGTTGTTGCTGCTGCTGGTCATAAATCGCGTCCGCTTATCATTTTCATAAACAACTCACAATAAGAAAAACAACGACGAAGTGGACGAAGCGGCGTCTTATGCAATTCTGAGTGTCAGACACTCTCGGCCCAGACACTGGTCAGCAGAGCAGCCGCTGTTCCATTGCTCTGTGTGTGACTCCGTGTGACTCTGTGACTATAACTATGACTATGACTACCACCAGGCCGCTGCAATATGCACCACCATTTGCCATAGTAATGACAGGTGTTTGTAACTCGTTTGTAACGAGCGTCCCGCAATCGGCACCAGCCCCTGCCCCAGCCCCAAGCCCAGTCCCAGTCCCAGACCAGCTCCAAGTCCTAGTCGCAGCCACTGGAAGCTAACGGAAGGCACCCAACAACAGCGCCAAAATATTGTACTTATATATATGGCCAAGAGAGCGAGACAAAGAGAGAGAGAGATTGGAGCTGGGACTAGGTGCTTGAAGAGATGGGCATGGAGGCTGCTGCTGGCAGGGGGTCGCCAACGCAGAGACCCCAAACAGATATTTGCATTAATATAAAGCCCAAACCAATTTATGCCCGCCAGCAGCAGCTGCAGCAGCCCAAAAAAATATTGTACAAAATGTTTTCAGCTAGTCATACATACAGTTAGACACACACTCACACACACACATACATTGATATACACACATATACACACACATAAAGTAATTGAACCTTAGGCCTATAGATTGATAGAGACGCACCATGATTATAATCCCAGCTATGACTATATCTCGCAGTGAAAGTGATCTCCTATTTGTGCGGTTGCTGGGGGACTGTCTGGTCTGGTCTTGAGATATTTGTGATCTCTTGTGATCTTACATATTCATTATCCAATGCTATTTGTACCTGTGGTCGCCAGAAGATGAGAAGCTCTTTTTGATTAGGTTTCATCTGTTGCTGCTGGACTTGAACCTGGACCTGGACCCTTGCTTACCTGCTTACTTGTGGCTCTTGTCTTTGGCCAGACAATAAAATTGATATTTGCGGTTTTGTTTGTATACGAGTATGTGGTTTTGTTGCCCAATCCCCAATTGGAATGCCACCGCCACAGCCACAGCCCCCCTGGTCCACGTCAGCAGCTCGAGACTCAGCCTATGAGATCTGGGCGTTGAACTCGCACTGATTAGTCCAGAGATCATTGGACATTTGTCATTGTTAACGCGTTATTAACATACGCCCAGTCAAGTGGTCGCCTAACGCTTAGAGACGATCGTCTACCGCCCACCGCCCACAGTGCCATTTAGATAAATCACAACACCAAATGGAGCAGCAGAGGCAGCAGTGGGATCAGAGCGGGGCTCTTGGCTGGAGACTGGCAACTTAATTGCAGAGTTTGCATAATGCTTTTAAAAGTGAAAAAGTGCGCATTGCCATTTCGTTGCATGGCTAATGGTAAAAATATTTCAAACAAACATTGAAAAACACTTGCGGCTAGCACCACCACCACCAGCACCACCACCAGCACCTAGTGGAAATTCAATTTGCCAGCCAGGCGGACGTACAGACAGAGGTTTGGGGCACAGTCATAATTAATTTTGGGCTGCGACGTTTGGCTATCGCTCGGGCTGCTCTCAAATGTTGAAACAGCACTTTACCAGGCGACCCACCTGCCAGGCTATAACCACTGAAAAATCAACAAAATCGATATTTAAAATCACATAAATCGTCTGGCAGCTCCACCGGAACGCTTGCGATCCAATCGCTGTGGGTCGCCAATCCACTTGCGTTCCACACAGAGCCTCACTGAGCCACAGAGCCACAGAGCCGCAGAGTCATGCGTTCCACGGTCGAAGTCGATGGCTGGGACCACTTTGTGTCTTGATTTATGCGCTGCTTTGCACCGCTGGCTAGTGGTGGCCAATGGTTGCAAATGCTGGTGGTTAGTGGTGCGGGCGGGGGCGGGGGCGTGAGCTGGGGGTGCGTCTCGCTTATAACAGGAATTGCTTTAAATTACGCAAATTCAAATTCAAAATTGCAGAGAAACAACGAGACAAGAGGCATAACTTGAACTTTTGATTAACTTATGGAATGATCTCTACTCCTTCTCCTTCTCCTTCTTCTTCTCGTGGTACCGTTAGCGTCCTAGCCACATTAGCCACTTGCCAGCTCCAGACTGGCCAACAAGACAGCAAAAGAAACTGAAACCGAATCCAACTCCAACTGCAACTTTAACTCCAATTCCAACTCTGATTTCGTAGCCAAAATCGAAAGTGACCAAAACCGGCGACAATGAAATAAAATCCAATAAAATGTGGTTTTAATTTATGAATGCGTCCAAAACCCGAAAACTTATTTCTACTTCTTTTTCTTGTTTCGGTTTTGGTTTTGGCTTTGGCTTTGGTTTTCTGATGCTTTTTGTTTTTGGCAATATCTCGTTGGGATTTGTACAATTTATGGACATGATGCCTAGGCATCCATCCAATTCCAATTTCCGGGAGCCTTGGCGAACACGTAGCATTCATTTTGATTTGCGGCCACATTCAATTCAATCCCTCCACAAATATTTACACAATTTCAATAAATTTATGCGCTCTTCTTCACATTTTCAATTTGCAATTTTGTTGCTCTCAGACTCGGACTCAGACTCGAACTGAGACAGAGACTGCTATTGGGATTGGGTTTGGGATTGAGAATAAGATTGAGAATGGGTATTGGGGTCTTGGGGACTTGAATTTATGCAAATATCCAAAACACAAACTCTGCCAGTGATTGTTATTGGCCTAGAGAACGTTCAGGCGATCACTGATCGAAGCTGCGTGCAGCCACGTGGGCGGATGAAATTGAATGCGTTGGTTGCTTGCTTCGAACTGGAACTGGAACTGGTAGAAGGCAACGATGTGTGTAGTACTTGTATGTTGGTAAGCTGGTAAACGGGAAGCAAGGGCTGTTGTGATTTTTATCGCAATGGCTTTTAGTTAAAGGCCCAAGCATCTTGGTTAAGATCTTGGCTAAGAGAAACAGAGATCTGTGCCAGCTCAGCTGTGCGGCTCCTTGTGTGGCCCCCATTTGCTCCAGTTCGACTCTAGACGCAGACCCAGACAGAGACATAGACATAAACTGAGACTTAGGCTGATTCGGAGATTGAGACACATTGGGATGGGATACAGACACAAATGCAGTTATGGTCAACAGTCACAGCAATTCGCAAGTGCAACCACAACCAAAACAAAAACAACAACAACGGGGACAATGAGAAACTCATTGAACAATTTCCTAGTTTTGCCCAGTTTGGTGGCAACTTTGGTGATTGTGGAAAACGGCGAAAGTCAAACGGGCCAAAAACCACTGGAAACACACAGTCAGAGGCAAAGTCTCAGCCACACAACCACAAATGCTGGCCATTAAAAATGCTTTATTAAAACCTAACAGGAAAATTGGACAGCGTTGTTGTTACTGTTGCTGCCACTGTTTCAATGTGTGTCTATGGGTGTGAGTGTGTGTATGGGTGTGTGTATGTTTTAAAGAGAGATGTACAGGAAAGCCCAGCGATCACAGTTAGTTTGTTTTTTAACATAACATAAAGTTTTCCCAGACTTGTTAACTGTTTTTTGCTATGCCTCGTTGTGTTGCTGCGGCTGTTGCAGTTGCAGTTGTTGTTGCCACAATCGATAACATAGTGTGACGACGCATTTGTTGTATGTTGTTTTTCTTTTGGAGCGGAAGCAAATTGCAACGTGCCAAACGCGCCAGCTGCTCATGTCCAGCCATATTTCTCCTAAAAGACTTTAATTGATTTGGTCGCAATGAGAAATGAAAATTGTTTGATTAATTGCTGCTCCAATTACCAACACAGTTCCCACCTGTCCTCCCACAACCGTCTCCTCGTCCTCATTCTCTAAAATATATTATAGAGTTCTATACTAGAGAGAGTTCTATATCAGTAAAGCTTCTTTAAGAATAAGTTGAAGTTCGTTGAAGTGAGGTTTGACTGTAGTTGACGTTGCTGGCTGTGGCCCCACGCTGCCTGCCAATTAGAATGTTTTATGGCAGTGAGTCCAGACGGACGACACTTCTGGTCCCCACCCTCTTTCGCTCCCTCCGCCTATCGCCCGTTGACCAGTTTCCATGATGCACCCGCATGTGGCAGCTACCTGGCTGATTGTAGGCTGCAGCCTGATGGCTGCTGGTTCTGTGGCTGATTTGGCCATGACGACATCACTTCCGTTGCTGCTCTTGATTTCATTCAGTAATGCGCCGCGTAGGCTGAGACCAAGACAAGGATGAAAATGAGAATGAAGACTAGAGGAAAAGAAGGAAAAGAAGGAGGCACTGGAAAAGGTGAAGAAGGATCAGGCGTTGGGGAATCAGTGAAGCGTGCATCCAACTTAATTAGCGTTCGCTACGAGAGGAACTGCACTTTAATGAGGAATATGGCTGAGTTCATTGATAAGCGATAAAGACTCAAGATTGGATTGGAGCTTCTCTATGGACGGTTCCATTGCCAAGTTCATGAACTTTGTCATAGGCACTTTAGGGTGCGTTTGTTGTTGTCTCTCGGAGATCAGGTCTCTGGCCAGCTGCTGCTCCAAGTGCAACGCACATTTCTAAGCGACGTGAAGACGTGCACATTCCAGGGACATGGCCAACGTTCACGAGTTTATGCAACGATCCATCATCTAAGCCAAGTTTTTTTAACTCTTTTTTTTTTTTGGGACAGACAACGGCGGGTGGCAGCTGCAAATGCAACAACGGCAACAGCAACAACAGCTACAACGAGAGGCACAAACAGCAAAAAGGCATTTTTTACCAACGCGCCAAACACAAGAAACGCATTCGCATTCGTTTGTGGCAGTGGCAGTGGTTGAGGTTTCCCTCTCCTCCTCTTCCTCTTCCTCCTCCTGCTTCTTCAGCCTCCCCCCACCCACCTGAGTGTATGTTATTTGTGTTGTGTTGTGTTGTGTTTTTGCCATGCTGAGCATTCAGCTAAGCTTTTGCATAGCTGGCCAACTTGGACTTGGGGTTTCGCATCGCATCGCATGTTTTTGGCCATTTGGCGTTGTTGTTGTTGTTGTTGTTGATGTTGCGCAGTCACAGTCAAGTCCACGTCCATGTCTCCACGTCGACGTCCAGGTCCAGGTCCAGGTTCAGCTCTATGTGCCAGCTCCAGGCTGGCGGGCAAATGCAAATCTTGCTTCCACCTCCCTCCCACCTCCTACCACCCTCTCCCACCCTTCTCTTTCTCTTTCTCGCACGCATGTATTGGAATTTTGATTTATCAATAGATGGAAGTGGGCGCCCAATGAGTCCGATTCAGACTTAAGCTCCGAGTCGCAGTTGGAGCTGAACTTGGTGCTGGTGCTGGACTGGTGCTGGAGTCCAAGTTGGAGTTGTAGTCAAAGTTTTGACTATTGTGGCGAAAGCAAAAGTTTGAGTTGAGGGAAAGGCGAATGGCTCAAAGTTGAAACGTGGCCGTGCAACAAGACAGCTGCAAAGCTGCGCCTCCAGCCCGTCTCCCGTCTGCCGCCTGCCGTCTTCTTGTCTGTCGTCTTCCGTCTTCGACTAACATTTAAACAGCCCGCCTGCCACCCGCCTGTCACCCACCTGGCACCCATTCTCCGCCTGCCTGTTGCTGCCATCTTCCATCTTCCATATTCCATCTTGGATCTTGCATCTTCCATCTAGCAACTGCCTGTTCATTTGACTGTTATTCTGGCGGGGCGAGCGAAACATAAATCAAATGGAGGAAAATGTACAAGATAAATTTTTAAGCACACTTATTTAACACCTAACAACCTTGTTAGATGCATTTTGATGATGCAACCAGTCGCAGTCTCTGCTAGAGACTCCGTCCCAGGCCAACACTGACTGAAGACGAGGGCACAGCTAGCGACAAGGTGGAGCAAAGAGCAACTGAGCCAACTGAGGCGACAGAGATTCTGGCCCAGACGGATGGACAAGTCGAGTCGCAGCCAGGCGAGGCGAGGCGAGGCAAGGCGAGTTGCACTTGTGGCTCAGAAATCTATACCGGAAAATTAAAAATTGTTAATAACACGACAAGCTGCGTGGCAATTTGATGGTTGCATAGCTTCAGAGGTGCGGTGGTGCGGTGGTGCAGTGGTGCAAACAACTGTTAGAATTGCTTTTCGGTGTAGGACTTTTGCCAAAGCGACAGCCGAGAAAAGCGTCTCGTAAATGTGCTGATCGTGGATGTGGTGCACCTCTTTTAAATAGCAATCGCCACAGAGAGGAATAGACGGAGAGAAAAGAAAGAGAGGGAGAGAGAGCGAGAGAGAGATCTTGGATACACCATCAAATGCTCACATCTGCTCACATATAAATCTTGCGACGGCAAAGGGTGCCGAAGCACCAAAAATAATTTATAAAATTTGCAATAAATATTGAGAGACTCTGATAAGGCGTCAACATAAATCAGGTGCCAAGAAGAAGAAGAAAAAGAAGCACCACCAGACATAGCGGACTCCAGTCTGAGACTGGGATTGGAACTGGGAACTGGGAACTAAGAACTGCGAACTGGGAACTGGTCGCCGTGACTAATCAATGTAATAGTGTTTAAATCTTCACACGCCGCAAGCGTGTGGCCTCAACTCTGGTCAACTGATTCAACTCTGGCCAGCGATGACAATAGGCCATGGCGAAAAGGGAAATGGGATTGGGATTGGCCTTTTTATGTCTTTATAGCCAGTACGATTGCTACGATGACAAAGCCAAGGAAAGTGATACTCATATGACAACTTCACACTTTCTACACCCACAACATGAGACACAACATGGAAGCCACCACATGGAACACAGAGAAAACACTTTCCCTGTGGGGTTGGTGTTGGAATTATAATTGGAATTAGGATTGGAATTGGGTTTCATACTCGTCGTCAATTGTTAGCGACCCTTTTGGTTTCTGATTGATCCATTAGTTGAGAAGCGCTAAAAGAGGGAGACCTTCGCTTAGCCACAAAGTATTCGACAATCAGCACTCAGCACTTCTCTTCTGTGGCACGTAGCCATTTCTCATCAGGCGTGTTGTGGCAGAGGCAGTGACGGGGGGCAGGGACAGCAGCAGAGTCAGAGTCAGGCGCAAAGGTAAATCATCCACATCTGCCGGAAATTGCATAAAAATATGCAAGGCTGCATTGCGTTCACTTCAATGCTGTTGTTGGCATAGGCGAACGCTGCAACATGGCCACAGCAAGAGCAAGAGCAAAAGCAAGAGCAACAGCAACATGCCACAAGCTGCACTCACTGCTAATATGAAAGGAGGAGGAGGAGGTGGTGGAGTTGCAACTACAGTAAGCCACGGCCCGAAACATGTCCGACTGTTATCAAAAGCGCAGCGCTGCGTGATAAAACGCGGCAGAGACACGACCGACATTTGGCCAACTTCTATTAACCGAAATGCTGGTTCCCCCCTCTCCCTCTCCCTCTCTCTCTTTCTTTCTCTTTATATATTGTATATATATATATCCTTCTTTCACATTCTGTGTAAGCTACAGAAGTGTTAATCAAGAGTCCAACCATGGCTGCAACAATCTTGCCTCTTAGCTGAAGCTGAGGATGTGTTGCTGTGCTGCATGGGGAGCGTTCAGCGTCGAATAGTTTCTCAGCCCCTCAACCTCACACGCCAGCCACGACAGCCAAGTGAGCCAAGTTGGCCAAGTGAGCCAAGTTAGCCAAGTTAGCCAAGATGCGGGGCAATCATCTGACAATGAGTAGTATGAGCAAGTCGACCGCATTGTTGTTGCCTGCTTCGTGTTGCTGCCTGTTGGCTGTTTGGTTTTGGCCATGACAGAATTTCTCTTCTCTTCGGTTTTGGTGTGTTTTGTTTTGTTTTATGTTTTTTTTCCGTACGATAAATAAGGTAATTGAATGAAATTACTTTTGACAGCTTATTTGCATACATCAACAGCGGTCGCAGTAGCCGCAGCAGCTGGAGATGGAGTTGGAGCTGGAGCTGGAGATGAAGATGGAGACCTTGTTAGGCCATAATTGGTTATTGAATGTCTGCTGCGTCCGGCTACACCTCCTCCTCCTCCACCTCCTTCGTCTCCTCTGTCACCTCCTTTTGCTTCTGCTTCTGTTAACCCAAAGAACTCAACTGAAAGTGTGAGAAGTGCGTGCTGACAAAGATGAATAACATGAATAACACTCGAGTCGTTGCGTTGTTGAGTTGACGACAATTCAGATTTTTTGTACTGGCAAAACGAATGACTTAAGCAACGAACTTGCTTGCTGTGCACTGACAAACGAATGACTTAAGCAACGAACTTGATTCTCGTATTGTCCCCACTCGAACTTATTTCGAAGACAATCGCACAATTGGACAATTGGCCATTTGATTTGCCTTTCACCGCAGCAGCTGGTGCTGTTGCTGGTGTCTGGCGAAGGCGATGACAGCTACTACTATCACTGCAATGGGCTCCATCCATCCCCAACCCACGAGCAGCCAGGCATTTACCCAGGCGTTTGCTGTTCAACCGAACTCGACTCGACTCGATTTGACTCATCATCATCCTCACCATTGGGACAATTTCGTGTGGGCGTTGAGGGATCAAAAGACTGGGAATGGTACTGGCACTGGGACTGGGACAAGGACTGGGCCGTGTCTCTTTCTCTCTCTCTCTCTCTCTCTCTCTCTGCCTCACTCTCTCCTGGTGTACACTGTAAACAGTTCCATGTTGTTGACAGATAAAATTGGCAATCTGTTGGCTGTTGACGACATCGTCGCCGGCCACAATTGGCGACAATTTCGACTCGGGTTAAACGGGTTTAAACTTCTGCCAACTAAGCTTAATGAAAGTCTTTAGTCGCTACGCTCACAGCAGCCATGAGACATGGGGACAACAATCTAAGCAGATCTCCGCCAGGCGGAGCACCAGTTCGATGCCTTTGGCTTACAAAAAGTGTAATTAGCGCAGAAATTGAACGTGAGGAGTCGCCGTCGTCGTCGTCGCCGTTGCTGTTGTCGCCGCCGTGAGGAATCACCGGGACGTGGACACGTTTCGCTTTAAATGCATATCAGTCTGGACCCAAAGCTAAGCGGGCAGGCAGGCAGGCAGGCGGGCAGGGAAACAACAGGCGGTTGGGTTGAGGAGCTGCTCCTGCCACTTCTACTGCTACTGCTGCTGTCTTGTTTCAATCGGGGATCGAGTTCAGGTTGGAGTTGGAGTTGGGGGCTCCGGCTGGGATTCAACCATTTAAAGTGAAATAATGACAGTTTTAATTGCTGATTTTTCTCGTTGTTCGTTGGCGTCAAAATGCCAGGGTCTCGCTCTAGTCTGAACCCCTTGCCTTTCCCTTCCCTTTCCATTCCCTTTCCCTTCTTTTCCCATCACCACACCGCCTATGGGCTATTTATAGGGATGGATACCGATGGGAAGAAGGGGAGATGGAAAGGCGGGGAGACGATGAGGTAGACGGAGGCGAATGTAAATGTTGATTACGCAAATGCCAACTAATTGGCAGCCATTAAGCGAGGTCGTTGCTCCTGTTTCTGTTTAAAATGAGATTCGGATTGTGATTCAGTGGTCCAAATCGAGAGGGTAGCATGAGTGAAAGAGAGGGGGAAAGCAAAAGGTTTCCCATTTGCTGTTGCGGGTGTCTTGGGCCGAAAATTTAAGTTGACATTCGCTTGATACGGCCGCCTGCGCCTTGGGGCCAGAGAGGCACAGCACAACCATAACAAATTGCTCCACGGGTGAAGCGAATTTAGGCTAAAGCGTGGCAGAGGCAGAACCAGGGAATATGGGGATAAGGGGATCAAAGCGTAAGGGGATAAGCTGGCTGCAACTCGAGGCGGTGCCTTTAAATCAAATTAAAATTTTGACAACTTCATTTGTAATTGGGGAGAACAACCGTTTACGAATATTTCACTAAGTAACCAAGCGAGAGCAACATCATCATTCTGATTTCGTTTTCTCTTCCTTTCTTTCTCGCCTCCAGGTCTCCGCCAGCGATCCGGACTGTGGCGTCAATGCGATGGTCAACTATACGTTGGGCGAGGGCTTTAAGCACCTTACGGAGTTCGAGGTGCGTTCCGCATCTGGCGAGATTTGCATTGCCGGCGAGCTGGACTATGAGCGACGCAGCAGTTACGAGTTTCCAGTATTGGCCACGGATCGAGGCGGCCTCAGCACGACGGCAATGATCAAGATGCAGCTGACGGATGTCAATGACAATAGGCCAGTCTTCTATCCTCGCGAGTACAATGTCTCCCTGCGAGAATCTGGCCCGGCACAAGCCTCAAGTACCCCATTGCCAATTGTGGCCGTGGTGGCCACCGATCCCGATGCAGGCAGTTTCGGTCAGGTGTCGTACCGCATCGTAGCCGGCAATGAGGGCAGCATCTTTCGCATCGATCGTGCCAGCGGTGAGATCTTTGTCGTCCGCCCGGATATGCTCTCTGTACGCACTCAGCCGATGCACATGCTCAACATCTCAGCCACCGATGGCGGCGGCTTGCGCACCAGCACCGATGCCGTCGTCTTCCTCAGCATTATTGATGCCCAGCAGCGTCCGCCAATCTTCGAGAAGGCTCGCTATAATTACTACGTCAAAGAGGATATGCCACGCGGCACAGTAGTTGGCTCTGTGATAGCCACCAGCAGTGATACTGGTAAGTACACAATCCCAGGTCTTCCCACTCCCACGCGAACTGATCGAGCTACCCACCACACACATTTGCCTGCTAATTTGCCCATTTTGACCACTGTACAAGACCCAAATATGCAGTATATACCGATGGCTTAGCCCGGGGCTACCCGAGTTGGCGGCCACCGTCGCGACGTCTTTGTCTTTGTCTTTGGATTGGATTGCATTCATTAGTTCAGTGAGCTGGAAAACAAAATATGCGCATATGATGGACAGACGGAGGAGACGCAGGACTCGGAGGATGCTCAAGAATGGTCCAATGCTCCAATGCTCCAATGGTCGAATGGTCGATTGTCGAATGGTCGAATGGTTGCGGCCAGAGAAACAGAAACAAGCTAAAGAAAATTAAAATAAAATTTGTACAAGCAAAAAGCTTGCAGCGCTTGCAACAAAATGGGCCACATGCAACAGCTCAGAGACAGAGACAGAGATAGAGAAAGAACCAGAGAGATAGAGAGGACAAGGGGAATTGCAGACAAAGGCAAAAACACTTCAAACGCAAATTTCGGCAGAAATCTGCACCCATCAACCAATTCAGCGTCGTCCTCGTCATCGCTCGATGATACAAAGGCCAAGACCAAAGTCCCAGCTCGACTCCCAGTTCTCAGCTTGATTGGAACAGAGAAGGCGCGGGGGGAATGAAACGAAAGAAGCTCGAGCTATAGCTGGAGTTGGAGTTGGAGTTGAAGTTGAGGTCTGGTCTTGGACTCTGCCGTGGCTATGCAAAATGATTTTGAGGTTTAATTTGCTGCTTTCGCTGTGCACTTCCTTTCATTGCTCATTTCTCGATTCTCACTCCTCTTGCCTCTTCGACCTGGCTGCTCATGTGTCAATCTGTTGGTTCTATTGTTCCTGAGTCCTTTGTTTGGCCTGTTGGCATTTGAATTGCCTTTAATGAGGAACCTTATGAGAAGAGCCCCTGCCTCTGCCTCTGCCTCACCTCTTAAGCCTTAAACATTTTCCCTTTAACATTTTTGTGCCTGTTTTCTTTTGTTCATCAATTTCTCTTCTTTTCTTTTACCCCCATCTCCTTTGTAGCCCAACGGAGCCCGGTGCGCTACTCGATCTACTCAGGCGATCCGGATGGCTACTTTAGCATTGAGGCCGCCTCGGGTAACATTCGCATCGCTCATCCGCTGGATCACGAGGCCAAGGCACAAGTTCTGCTCAACATTCAGGCCACCAGTGGGGAACCACCGGTCTATGGCCACACGCAAGTGAACATCGAAGTGGAGGACGTTAACGACAACGCGCCCGAGTTCGAGACGAGCATGGTGCGCATCTCGGTGCCTGAGAATGCTGAACTCGGTTCACCACTATTTGCTGCCCACGCCCATGACAAGGACTCCGGCAGCAGCGGTCAGGTGACCTACAGCCTCTCCGGGAATGCCACCCAGCGCGGAGGAGGCACCAGCAGCAGCAGCAGCGGTGGCAAAGCCCAGTCTTCACTCTTTGCTATCGATGCACGCTCTGGCCACCTGGTGCTATCGCGGCATCTGGACTATGAGACATCGCAGAGGCACTCGTTAATAGTGACGGCCACCGATGGGGGGATGCCTCCGCTCTCCGCGGACCTCACCATAATCGTCGATGTGCAGGACGTCAATGACAATCCGCCGGTCTTTGAGCGCGACGAGTATGCAGTGAATGTCTCTGAGTCCCGCTCCATCAATGCCCAGGTAAGTCCACAAAACTGGTTGAACTCAACTCAAGCCCGCCTGCACACCGTCCCTCAATCACCCAATCCTTCATCATCCTGGACTCCTCTGGCTGACTAGCTGCCTAGCTGCCTAGCTGCCTGGAGTTTTATTGAAAAATAAATTTTTGTAATGCAAACTAAATGCGCAACATAAATTTGATTAACAGCCAGTAAAAGTCACGCTTTTGTCAGCCGGGCGTCATATCTTTTTTAAAATATCTCAGCACCCGAGAGAAGATGCTGCTTCTTCTTCTCGTTGTGCTGCTGCATTCAGTGGTTGCATGTGGCAAGCTGCAGGTTTGCCGTCAGCTGCCTCACCTGCAGTGTGGAGTGCACCACCACGGCTGCTGTGCCTGAACTAGTTTTGATCATAAAATCACTTTATATCTTTGGCATCTCTTTGGCTGCTGAAACGAGTTGCGCGCTGCAAGTTGCGCGTTGCGCAGTTCTAGGGATTCCTCTAGAGATTTACGCCAGACATGCATCAGAGATTCCGATGCGCCGCTTCAGTGCATGATTGATGACCGCCAGCCGTGTTTGGCATGTAGATCTGGCTCACTCCAATCCAATCCAATCCAATCCAATTCAATCCCAGCCCATCCCATCCTAGCCTAGTAGAACCCATTCAATCGAAGCTAACACAAAAACACTTTTTGCATCCGTCTCCGTCATTGTTTCAGATTATCCAAGTGAATGCCAGCGACCTGGACACGGGCAACAATGCTCGCATCACCTATCGCATTGTGGATGCTGGGGCTGACAATGCTAGCCAGAGCTTCGCCAACCCTAGCGGACCCGATGCCGATCTCGCCCAGCACTTCGGCATCTTTCCCAACTCGGGCTGGATCTATTTGCGTGCTGCACTGGACAGGGAGAGTCGCGATCGCTACGAGCTGACAGTCTTGGCCACGGATAATGGAACTCCAGCCGCTCATGCGAGAGCCCGCGTCCTGGTGCGCGTTCTGGATGCCAACGACAATGACCCAAGGTTTCAGCGAGAGAGCTACGAGTTCCGGATTGAGGAGAATCTGAGACGCGGCGCCGTCGTGGGCGTTGTGACTGCAACTGATCTGGATCTTGGCGAGAATGCGGCCATACGCTACAGCCTGTTGCCCGCAAATTCGAGCTTTCAGGTGCATCCCGTCACAGGTGAGTCGACATCCAAATCCAAATCCAAATCCAAATCAAAATCGAAATCGAAGGCCAAGTAGAAGTCAAAGACGGAGACGAAGTTTCCTCTTGCCATAAATTAGTGTCGCTTGGTAGCCAATCTTCTGTCTATTCCAACAACTCACTCAACGCTTAACGCTCGATGATGCTGCCCCGTTAGAGTCGAAATCCAAGTTAAAGTCGGTGCCACTGTCAAGCCAGCAGCCATGACCCATGGTCATTCATTACTGCTCCACTTGGCTGTCGCTGGCTCCTGCACTGTCGCTGGCTCCTACATTGCCCACATCGCCCATAGATCAAACGCGCACGAGCACAAACTCTGGAGCAAACCTGTTCCCCACGATGGCCAAGCGATAAAATGCGATCTGTTTGGTGATATGGAAGATGTGGAGCTGGAGAGATGAGAAGATGGGAAGGTGATAGGGGCTAGAGGAGCGCATGACCATTAGTGTTTGAGCAACAACAGTTTTAACGCTGTCAGCTCATCCGTCAATGGAATATCATTGGGTTGACATTTGTGGCGGCCACTGTGTGTGCTGCGTGTCCGCTTTGAGGCCAGCCTGCTCCCAACGACACTTCCTCTTCCCTCCGAGGAGCTCCACCTCCGGCTCCGGCTCCAGCTCTAGTCGGCTCTAGACTTGGTTCATTTAAATTAAATATGGAAATCGCGTGCAGCTAATCCTGGCATCCGAGCCGCAGCAGCAACTCGACTGGCAAACTCGTTTTTCCTGACATGATTTTCTTTTGGCTGCCACGCTCCAAGGCATACAATTTTGATGGCAGGCGGCGGAGCCACCAGTGGCACCACCAGCACCAGCATCAGCACCACTTGTACCAGCACCAACAGTGGCAGCACTTTGGCATTAATCATCTACGACCCAGTTCCAAGCTACTATTTCCAGGCTAAGACAACAATGCCTTCCTCTCCTCCTCGCTCACTCTCTCTCTCTCTGTCTCTCGATCTGTTGTTGTACCCTGTACCCAATTATAATTGGGTAACTAGGATATAAATATAATTGAGCAGATGTATGTAAGAAATTAAAGGAGGAGGCAGCTCTGAACCTTCTCAGATCTCAAAGATTGTAATAGCTAGAGATACCCTACTTGGTTTCCCATATGCCATTCCGGGTATACAGGGTATCTCTTGACCGATCGGACTGATCCGCATTTACTTGTTACTGTTGATTAAACAAAAGCTTTTCCCTTCTTCATTTATTATTGCAGGCGAGATAACCACACGCGAGCCACTCGATCGGGAGCTGCGTGAACTATACGATCTGGTGGTGGAGGCACGAGATCAGGGAACACCAATGCGCAGTGCACGCGCTCCAGTGCGTGTCCATGTGACGGATGTCAATGACAATGCGCCGGAGATTGCGGACCCGCAGGAGGATGTGGTTAGCGTGCGAGAGGAGCAGCCGCCTGGCACTGAGGTGGTGCGCATACGCGCCATCGATCGCGATCATGGCCAGAATGCATCTATCACCTATTCCCTGTTAAAGGGTCGTGACTCCGATGGCCACGGTCTCTTCAGCATCGATGCCAACTCGGGCGTGATTCGGACGCGCGTCATGCTGGACCATGAGGAGCGGAGCATCTATCGTCTAGCGGTGGCCGCCACCGATGGCGGTAATCCGCCCAAGCAGACCTTTCGAATGCTGCGCGTCGAGGTGCTTGATCTCAATGACAATCGGCCAACGTTCACCAGCTCCAGTCTCGTCTTCAGGGTGAGTACTCCCTCCTCCACGATGAGATTTATGGGTGGGTCAACACACACCGACAACTACAACTATACTTAGACTGAGACTGAGTCTGTGCCTGAGACTGCGACTTAGACTGTTCCAGGAAAAAAGGTTTTGTCTATTTGACGCTTCTAGTTTTACACGACGACGCTCCTTGCTGTTGGTTAGTTGGTTGGTTGGATCATTTCCTGCTTCATTCTGTGGAGTCGTGAGTTGCGCGTTTGTCGCCTGCCTTTTGTCCGGATGATTTGTAGCATCAGCGTCACGTGACAATGGCTAAGAACACGATTCTTTGCCAGCTTCAGCTCTAGCTTCATTTCGGGAAAACAGACATCAGACGTCGCCTTGCGGGAATCTTTACCCATTTGCATTCAAACTAATGCGAGGCAAGGAGTTGGAGTTAGAGCTGGAGTTGAAGTTCAAGTAGGATTCAAAATAGCAGTAGGAGGAGGTGCAACAACTTTGTCTTTGTTGTCTATAGCTCGTTTGGTCATGGCGCACGCGTAATTGTCACTGTGAACCCTGTGACTGCCGCCCCCTCCCACCCTTTCATCCTTCCCGACTCTGAGCCATGCCCATTAAGTGCGATTCGTAACCGTCAACTGAGTGTTTCAGCTCTTGTTGTTGCTGCGGTCTCTCTGTGTTTAGATTTTGGCATGTTGCTGTTGCCGTTGCAACTGTTGCTGTTGTTGCAGCCTTTAACATTTTTATCACGTTCGATTCGCACATGTTTTGCATACCCCGCACATCATCATTCCATTGCATGCCTATCCACAATCCACAATCCAGCACCATCCCCATCACCATCACCATCACCATCAGCAGCTTCAGCTCGAGCTGCATCCTCAGTCACATCCATATCCACGTTCACGTCCACGGCTACAGCTACATCCACATCCACATCCCGTGCCCACTTGCTGCAGCATTTCCGACACTGTCTTGTGCCGAGGACGAAAGCCGCTGATGGCTGCGACGCTTTGACATGCATTTAATTGCCTCTCGAGACGCGTCCAACTCACCCGGTTCTCTGTCCAGTTTCTGTCAGTCAATGTGGACCCATCCCCGTCCTATCCCTCTTTCCGCTCAGTCTTGGAGCTTGGGCCCTTAAATCCGCTTCGGCAACAATTAAAATTGACACATTTCGTTGCGTTTCGTTGGCGGTTTCCAGCGCGGCTTTGCCTTTGATTTGGCTCTTTGTCCTCCAACTGGATCTGCATTCTTCTCGCTTTGTTCTTTGCGTTGGCGTTGCAGCGTTGCAGCGTTGGAGTTGCTATTGGAATTGGTGTTGCCGTTGCAGTTGGAGTTGGAGCTGGAGTTTTAGTTTGTCCGTTGGCGGATCATGCTCATTGCCTGATGATGTTGAGGCCACAGCATAAATCCATGACCATGGAGGAACAAATGCGTCATTGTAATTAAGCAATTCCCCGCAAGTAAGTGACCACTAGAGGCAGCTCCTGGCCAAGCAGAGATTAAAGTTGATGATGCAGCTGACAGCTGTAGCTGCAGTTGGATTTCTTATTGCCTCTTAGTGGTGCAACATCCTTAACCACAGCTGCTGCTGCTGCTGCCGCTTCTGCTTCGGCTTCAGCTTCTGCTATAAAAGTACACAACAAATCATGCGCCATTTTGGCGGTGTCCATTTTTGTTGCAATTCCCGTGCATAATTTGGTGGTTACCGAAATGAAACCGCAGCCAGTCCATTCCAGCCAGGAAGGCCAGTAGTCGTTAGTCTTAGCCAGACTACCAATGTCCACTGCCAGGTTCAGGTTCAAGTCCAGACTCGGAGACCAACTCCAGCTCCAAGTTGAGGAGGTATCTTCTCTGTCTTCTTGTTGTTGTCGTTACCTTCCTGCGTAATCTTGGCGGGGCATAAATCTCGTGACTGTCATTTTTGTGTCTCCATTTTGGCGACCCAAACAATATTTTCAATGTTTTTATTTTATGAAAAAAGATACCCACACACACACACACACATAGCCCTAAAGAGTGAGAGGCTGACCAAAGCAGAAAAAAGAAAGAAACAACAATAACAAGGAGAAGAAAGAGAAGGAGAAGGAAAAGGAGAAGGAGAACCGCAGCAAAACCTTTTCTTGTTTTATGCTCAGAACGGTTTTTGCGGTTTTGCATATTAAATTCTTTCTTATATGCGAAGAGTATCTTCTCCTCTCCCTCTCTCTTCTGCTACACTCTTCTCCTTTCGTTTGGCTACTCCAAGCGATGGCTCACATTTTTCTTCAGTGATTTTCGGGGCCGCCAACTTGGTCGGAATGCATAATTTCTTTTTAATGCCATTGCCAATGGACGTTTTACGTTGGTGGTGCTGGTGGTAGTGGTGCTTGTGGTAATGGTGCAGTGTGTGGTGCGGTGGCTTCCTCTACTGCTGCGGCTGCTGCTGCTGCTGCTGCTTCATTCGTTCAAAGCAAACGCCTGGGAATAAGATGAAGCCAAAGACATAGAACGGGAGTCAGAGGGCGACAGGGAACACCAGAGGGTGACAGGGGTACGAGGTATTCGGGGAGTCGAGGCGTCGAGGAGTTGAGAGCAGGGAATGAAATTTTTAAATGTTTGCTGCCTTCGTAATCTTGAAGTATGAATTATTGCTTTAAGATTGGATTTTCAACACTGTTGTTGAGATTAAGATACGCGGACAGGCAGACAAACAGACAGACAGACAGACAGACAGAGGGACAGAAAGACTGACTGACCAACTGCGGCGGCCAAGTAGAGCGAACTCCAAGCCCCAAACCCAAAAGAGACCAGAAGACAGACACATACCGACACACGGACTGACTCCTCTTCCTAATATACAAGAACAGAAATAATCTATAATTGACTTCTTCTGCGTTTATTTACAATCCCCATACCGTTTGCCGTTTACCATCCCTATTGCAGGTACGCGAGGATGCAGTCGTCGGCCATGTGGTGGGTTCGATTAGCCCCAATGAGAGAGTGGAGCTGCCACAAGACCAGAGTGTCAGCAACAGCCTGGATGATCTAAGCGACCACATGTGCGTCACGTATACGCTCAATCCTCTGACCACGGATATAATCGAGGGTGCCTTCGATATAGACCGCAACACGGGCAACCTGGTTGTGGCCCGCCAGCTGGACCGTGAGCTGCAGGCTGAGTTCCGGCTAGAGATACGCGCCCTGGACACATCGGCGAGCAACAATCCCCAGAGTAGCGCAGTCACCGTCAAGATCGAGGTGGCCGATGTCAATGACAATGCGCCTCACTGGCCCAAGGATCCCATCGACCTACAGGTGAGCGAGGCGATGAGCGTCGGTTCCATCATCTATAACTTCACGGCCACCGATGCGGACTCCGGCACCAATGGAGAGCTACAGTACCGCCTGCTGCGCTACACTCCACAGCTTAATGAAAGCCAGGAGCTGGTAGCTCCACTCTTTACCCTGGACTCGCTGACGGGCTGCCTCAGCCTGCAGGCTCCACTGGACTACGAGTCGCTCAGCGAATATCTTCTCATTGTCCAAGCTCTGGATCAGTCCTCGAATGTATCGGAGCGCCTGCAGACTTCAGTTACTGTGCGACTACGAATCCTGGATGCCAACGACAATGCACCACAGTTTGTGGTGCCCACCACGACTAATGGAGGCAGCACAGCCACCGTTTACCTCAGCGATACGACTCGTATTGGCGAAGTGGTAGCCCAAATTGTTGCTGTGGATCGAGATGCGGGTGAGAATGGTCGCGTCAGCTATGACGTGGTCAGTGGCAATGGCGAGGGACGCTTCCGCATCAAATCAGAGACGGGAATCATTGAACTGGTCAAGACACTGCCACCCGCTTCCGAGCAGCTCGACAAGACAGGCCGTTTCACGCTCACAATCCGAGCCACCGATCATGGCTCACCTGCACCACTGCAGACCACGCTCTCTCTACAGGTCTTCGTACAGGGCAGTCATAGCAATCCACCCAAGTTCCTGCAGTCCAGCTACCAGGCTACCATCCTGGAGAATGTGCCCAGTGGCAGCTTTGTCGTCCAAGTGGGAGCTAAAGCTTTCCATGCAGCTGACAACGGTATGTATCCCAACAGTATTGGACTATATATAATACCCTTAAATAACCCTTACCCTATTTAATGATTCTTCAGATAGAAACATATATCTCACATATAGATTTATTAAATAATAAGTTAGAGAGATTGATTTTTTTAACCAACCTGAGTTAAATTCCAAATTCAAATAATCACATTAATTTATGCAGGCTGTTGCATACTTCTAGGAGCACCACGACCTCTAACTATAGCTTGACTTTATACTAGATGTATATATATATAATATAATTCAATGATAATCGGTTAAATAATTTCTATATTTGAAAATAAAACTCACAATATTTTCTTACTTTTCCGATCTACAGCGAATCTAACGTACGAGCTGCCACCTGGCATTGCCGATGGTCACTTTCATATCGATTGGCAACGTGGCATTGTCACCACACGTGGCCAGTTCGATCGGGAGTCCCAATCTCGGTACACTCTTCCTGTTTATGTGCGCGACGCGAATCGAATGACTTCTTCGCCAGCTGCTGCCGTACGCAAGCAGCGTTCCTCGGAGAACAATGGGGAGCTGTCAAGTGGACAACACTTTGATGTGGCAACGCTGGTTATCACCATTGGCGACATCAATGATAATGCACCCGAGTTCCGACCAGGTGTTTGCTATGGCCTGTCCGTGCCGGAGAACAGCGATACGTCCATAATTCACACAGTTGTGGCAAATGATCTGGACGAAGGACCCAATGCGGAGATTGTCTACAGCATTATAGGTACGTCTCACTCTCTAACAATCATCACACGATCCTTGATCTTAATCTAATCAACCGTTTCATTGTGTGTCTTCTTCATAGGCGGTAACTTGGGCAACAAGTTCAGCATTGATGCACGCACCGGAGAGCTGAGTGCTCGTCCATTGGATCGGGAGCAACAATCCCGTTACACGCTCCAACTGCAGGCCTCCGACCGGGGACAGCCCATCAGTCACCAGGGTCATTGCAACATCAGTGTCCTGATCGAGGATCAGAATGACAATGAACCGCGCTTTGAGCTGACCAAGTATGTAGCCAGCGTGCTGGAGGATGCACCCATTGGCAGCAGTGTGCTCCACGTCAAGGCCACCGATGCGGACCTGGGCGTCAATGCGAGGCTTGTCTACTCTCTGGCCAACGAGACGCAATGGCAGTTCGCCATCGACAGCAAAAGTGGAATCATTACCACCGTCGGGTAAGTTTTGCATACTCATAGCAGCATAAGAAGGAGGAGGAGGGGGAAGCGGGTAAGGGGCGTTTGTCCTTGGGTCAATGGCTATGCGACATCTTATCTGCATGGCACATCTTGGCGCAAGGACACTACAAAACATTGAAATAATTTCTACGTCTCCAATCCGAATCTCAATGCGACTGGAAGACAAGAACCCACATCCTACGCAGCGACAATCCGAATCCGTTCCACCTCCGATTTGTATCCCCTCCTCTCCTACCCAGCCACACACACACACTCCTCTGCTATAAATAGCTCCTCTGTGAGTGTGTGTGTTTGTACACAACGCACAAACAAGGATTGGCCCTACATATTCGTCTGGGACGAGTAGGTCCCGTCTGGGCCTTGGGACCTGGCCCCCTCTGGCGCAAATTTATGCTTATTGACAATCAATGATGACAACAATTGCTTGTTCCGTCTGATATAGAGTGTGGGGAGGAGCATGGCCAAGGGTAGAGTGGGGACTGCAATTGCAATTGCATTACTAGTCCACCTCAGTTCCGGGCAGGCCTTCTCTACCTCTAGAGCCTTCACCTCCATCTCCCAGAAAGTGCCCCTGAAACCCTTTCAGCCTGAACAGCTTTAACTTCAGCTTTGGACTCGGAGCTGTAGTTGAAGTTTGGGGTTGGGGTTAAGCTTTTGGCTTAAAGCTGGAAGCCACTTGAAATGACAGTAGCGTCCGTCAGTGTTGGCCATTTATACAAACGCGATCCGCTGTCATGTACCAATTTTTATCTTGCGCTGATTGTCGGCAAACAATAAAAACGAAATCCCGAAAGCCACCAATAGCACAAAAACCCCAACAGAACAACAGGAACAGAACCACAGCAGAGCAGAGCACCACATGGAGAGAGGTAATGGCACAACGAAGAACTGTAGAGCGTCAGACAGACAGACAGGACATACAGACAGCAGCGACAAACGGACAGACAGACAGATAGACGGACAGACAAACAGACTAACAGACAGACGGACGGACAGACAATTCGTGACGTTGTTGTTAGTCTTGCTCTGTTGGTAGCTTGGGCGCTTTTGCGATCTTCGTCTTTCTCGGACGCGGATGCGGACGCGGACGCAGAGTAAATTCTCGCTGCTTGGGCAACAACAACAAGAGGAAAAAAAAGGAAGAATGCGGCTGCCGCTTGTCCAGGCTGTGCTCGCTGCCAGCTTCTTTCAGTTTGCATACCCTGTAAACGTGTAAGATAAAGTTGTCCCTATCCCTAAACTGAATCAACCTTGGCTTATAATCTAGTTGTGATATGAAGGGGAACCTATGTAAGCGGTTTACAGTAGCATCGGCTTAGTGGATGTATAGATATCCCTTTCTTTAACCCTAATAACTCAGATTTTACGGGTTAAACTTCCTCCTACTTAACTTAACAGTTTCTTGTCTATCAAGAATGTGTCTTCCCTGGCAAAATAAATGTCAGTAGGGGTATCCTTAACCTACAGGCGGGGTATATCCTAGTCGACTCTGTGTTGTGTCTGTTTTTTTCACTGACTCCTGACTGTTGACTGACTGGCCGATGCTGGACAAGACTAGGCGCAGTTTGAGACTGTTTCGCTCGCTTGTTCGACTGTCTGATGATCAGCAAGCGCGCCCGACAATGACAACAACAACAACAATAGTAAAAACAACAACAACTGACCCTTGAAAACATTTTTGCTGTTGTTTTAAATAGACAACACAAGAGACTGCGCTGGCGACTTGAAGAGTCTCGATTCTCTGTCCGGGAGTTGAACGCGGAATGTTTTGTGGCTTTCCTTCACTTTGACTGATTCAATTCATAAAATGAGCCTCGACATTAACATCAACATGATCTCCAGCTGAACCTAAACCTAAACCTGAAACTGATGTTGCTGCGGCAATTGGAGTTGAAGCTGGAGCTGGAGTTGAAGCTGTAGCTGGATAAGCTTGTAATTTGCTAAATTCGTTTTATTGGCCGACATGCAAGCTCGCAACTTGCTCAACTTGCTCAAACCCTTTGAGTACGAGTACGAGCCTAGGATTGTAATCATTTTGGTTTATTATATGTGGCAGGCAGCGTGTAGTGGTGTAGCCAAGCGAATGGTGAGGGGAGGACAAGGGGTAACTGAGCATGCAACGTGCAGCATGCAGTCAGATTAGTCGCAACCACCGCGAGCGGATCATTTCACCTGCAATTCATTTGTTGGCAGTCCAAAAGCAAATGACTTAATTACCATGCTCCAGCTCCAGCTCCAACTCCGCTCCGGCTCCCCTTCTCCTCCCTTCCCTCTTCTCCTGCACCTTTGCATGCTTCTTATGCACCGCCAACTCATTCGAGTTGTTGGATTAATTCCACATCATTTCGTGGGACTAATTGTTGCTAGGAATACCAGCGGGAGTCTAATTAGTGTCACTGAACATTAGCATGACCCCCCACAAACTATCCCCATCCCAATCCCATTGCATTCGTCGGAATGTTCCTTCGAAGTTAAAAGAAATAAGTAGATTCTTATTTTCCATTAAATCCCAGTAACTAATTAATTTCCCAATTTTCGAACAGGAAACTTGATCGAGAACTGCAGGCGAGCTTCAGCTTTATGGTTTTGGCCACGGATTGCGGGCGGTATGAAGTCCGTTCCGGCAGTGTGTCCGTACAGATTAACGTGCTGGACATCAACGATAACAAGCCGATCTTCGAGCGGTATCCATACACCGGCCAAGTGCCAGCGCTGATCCAGCCAGGACAGACTCTCCTAAAGGTGCAGGCACACGATGCCGACCAGGGAGCCAATGGCGATCTTTTGTATGCCCTCAAAATGGACAGCACACTTGGATCTGCCGTCACACGCAGCAAATTCCGGATCAATCCCAACACTGGGGCCTTGAGCGCCACCCAGAGTCTAGCCAGTGAGGCGGGAAACCTGCTGCAGCTGGAGATTATCGCACGCGATAAGGGCAATCCGCCACAGAGCAGTGTGGGTCTAATCGAGCTTCTGGTAGGGGAACAAAGCCAAAGGACACCAGTGCTAAGTTTCCAGAACGAAACCTACCGGACAAAGCTGCTCGAAAACTCACCAAAAGGAACACGGCTGCTCCACGTGGCTGCAGTGCGCAGCGATGGACGCCGCCAGAAAGTGAACTTCTCCTTTGGAGCGGGCAATGAGGGGGGCATCTTCTCGATGGACGCTGTCACTGGGGAAATTAGAGTAGCCAACCCACAACTGCTGGACTATGATCGCTTTGCCACGCCTACGCAGACGCCTTTCATTCGTGGCCGTGCCATGCAGTACGGGGAACGAGCTGGAGAACAGATATCATCCTTGATTGAGGAACACGGAGAGGAGCCGATTGAAAATAATAACAGTTCGCGCAGTCAACGCGAACTACCAAAAACATCGTTTGCCTTGACCACAACACAGCCACATGAGCTAATCCTGGTGCTGGTTGCACGCACCACGGAGGCACCCTTCCTGTCCAGCTATGCGGAATTGGTAGTCGAACTGGAGGACGAGAACGACAACAGCCCACAGTTTACGCAGCGTCAGTTTGTAGCCACCGCCTGGGAGGGCAACAACAAGGGAACCTTTGTGGCCCAGGTCCAAGCCTTCGATGCCGACGAAGGAGCCAACGCCCGTATCCGATATCACATTGTGGATGGCAATCACGACAACGCCTTTGTCATTGAGCCCGCCTTCAGTGGCATTGTCCGTACGAACATTGTCCTCGACCGTGAGATTCGCGATGTCTACAGCCTGAAGATAATTGCCACCGATGAAGGAGTTCCCCAGATGACGGGCACCTCAACAATACGTGTCCACATTGTCGATGTCAACGACAACCAGCCCACTTTTCCGCCCAACAACGTTGTTAGCGTCAGTGAAGGTAAGTTCCAAGCATTTTCCCACCAGATTACTCTACAGATTCCTATTCAGATCTCTAAATTAGCTGTCCTTGATCACCCCGTGAGCTATCTCAACTAACACTCTGTCTTTCCACTTTCTTTCCACTTTCTTTCCTCTCTTCCTCAGCCACAGAGATTGGAGCTGTTATTGCCTCCGTGTCGGCAAACGATGTGGACACGTACCCAACGCTGACGTATCGCTTAGGCAGAGATTCACCTGTGGAAACGGAGAACCTAGGCATCTTTGCATTGGATCGATACAGTGGTAAGCTGGTGCTGAAGCGTCGCCTTGATTATGAACTGCAACAGGAGTACCAGCTGGAGGTGATAGCTTCCGATGCGGCACATGAGGCACGCACCACACTGACAGTGCGAGTGGCCGATGAGAATGACAATTCGCCCGTGTTTGCGGCTCAAAAACCGCCCGCTTACTTTGCCCTGTTGCCAGCACCTTTGGAGCTTACAGATGGTGCATCGATGGACGTGGAACTGGTTACAGTGAATGCCACAGATGCGGACGCAGAGGGTCGCAACTCGCAAATAAGCTACAGCATCGATCCTCCAGTGGCCGGTTTCAGTGTGCATCCGACGAGTGGCATAGTCAATGTCAACATGAGCCAACTCCCTGCTGCAACCTCGTCCAGCGGCGACTACTTCTTAAGCCTTTTAGCTCGAGATGCTGGAAAGCCAATGCTGAGTGGTTCCACAGTGCTTCGTGTCCAGCCTGGCGACAGTGGATCAGGTCGTTCGCAGTTCCTGCAAACTCAGTACAGAGCACAGATAAGCGAGGCGGCTCCAGTGGGTTCGGTGGTGCTGCAACTGGGACAAGATATCAAAGATCAGCTGTTCACCATTGCAACGGGCAATGATGAGGGTGCCTTCAAGTTGCTTCCATCCAGGGCCATTGTGCTGGTCAGACCCCTCGATCGGGAACGCAACGACCTCTACAAGCTGCACCTGGTCGTCACTCAGCCAAACTCCAATTCCAATTTCAACACCAACTCAAGTGTAGGCATCACGGTCTTTGTCAGCATCCTGGATGCCAATGATAATGCGCCAATGTTCGATCCAAGCGCCAAGTATGAGGCTGAGATCAGCGAGCTGGCTCCACTGCGTTACTCCATTGCTAAGCTGGTGGCCCTCGACGCCGACCAGGAGAATACACCCAACTCTGAGGTGGTATATGACATTAGCTCCGGCAACGACGAGCACATGTTCACCATCGACCTGGTAACTGGGGTGTTGTTCGTCAACAATCGCTTGGACTATGACAGTGGTGCAACCAGCTACGAGCTCATCATTCGCGCCTGTGACAGTAATCACCCACGTCCACTGTGCACACTGCAAACTTTCCATCTATCGCTGCACGATGAGAACGACAATGCGCCTCAGTTCCCGCTTTCCGAGTACGTGCACTTCCTGGGCGAGAACGAACCTCTCGGCAGCTCCGTGTTTCGTGCCCATGCCACCGACCTTGACCGCGGCCCCTTTGGTCAGCTCAACTACAGCCTGGTGGCGGCGGTTGACGATGACAGCTCGTGGCGACTGTTCCGCGTGGACGCGATCTCTGGGGTTGTCACCTCGGGTGCCGTATTCGACTACGAGCAGCGGCAACGCTACAATCTACAGCTGCAGGCCATTGATATGGGAGGCAGGAGTGCGAGAGTAGCGGTGCGCGTGGAGATCGAATCACGGGACGAGTTCATGCCACAGTTCACAGAGCGTATGTATCGGTTTGTGCTGCCAGCGGCGGCCTCGTTGCCTCTGGGCTTTTTCGTGGGCCAGGTGATGGCGACAGATGCCGATTACGGCGCGGATGGGCGCGTTGTCTACCAATTAAAAGCACCACATGCCCACTTCAAGGTGAACCGCAGCAGCGGTGCGGTGCTCATCAAAAGGAAACTCGACGACAGTCTCAGCCTCAGCGATGGCCACGATATCAGCCTGGTGATCTTGGCCTCCTCTGGCCGACCCAACTCCTTGACGAACAAGACTGTCGTGGAGATTGCCCTTGACCCGCTGGCGCATCTTAATACCAATCTCGCATCTATTAGCATCCCAGGTGATGGCAGCGGTGGCGGTGCAGGTGGCGGTGGTGGTGGCAGCCTAAGTGATTGGATCGTGGGCCTCCTAGTCTCCCTACTGCTAATCCTTTGCGCCGCAGCTGGCATCTTCCTCTTCATCCACATGCGCAGTCGACGGCCGCGCAACGCTGTCAAGCCACATCTCAGCACCGAGACGGTGGGTGTGGGTAACTCGAATAGCTATGTGGACCCCAGTGCCTTCGACACGATTCCCATACGCGGCGGCATGACGGGGGCCGGTGGAGCGGGAGCAGTGGCCTCTGGCCAGTTCGCACCACCCAAATACGATGAGATTCCACCATTTGGCCCGCATGCAGGCAGCTCAGGAGCAGCCACCACATCGGAGCTATCGGGCTCGGAGCAATCGGGATCAAGTGGTCGCGGCTCCGCAGAGGATGATGGCGAGGATGAGGAGATCCGTATGATCAATGAGGGACCTCTAAGCCATCGAGCTGGCACTGGTGTTGGCAGCGACGATGGCCGCATCTCGGATATATCTGTGCAGGATACACAGGAGTATCTGGCCCGCCTGGGCATTGTGGATCACGATCCCAGCGGTAGCAACGGTGGTGGTGCCTCCAGCATTGCTGGATCCAGCCATCCCATGCCTATGAACATGCCAATGGCTATGCCAATGCCCATGCCCACGCTGCACATGTTCGACGAGGATGCAACCGCACGTTCGGACATAACCAATCTGATCTACGCCAAGCTCAACGATGTGCCAGGCGGTGGCTCGGAGCGAGGCAGCAGCGCGGACGACGCAGCGACGACAGCTGGCAGCATTGGCACCGTTGGACATGGCCATGGACACGGCGTAATGCCCAGTTATGGCGAAGTGCCTGTACCGGTGCCGGTCGTGGTAGGCGGTTCGCTCAGCTCCATTGTGCACAGCGAGGAGGAGCTAACGGGTAGCTACAACTGGGACTATCTGCTCGACTGGGGGCCACAGTACCAGCCATTGGCGCACGTATTCTCCGAGATAGCAAGACTGAAGGACGACACGATGTCGGAGCACAGTGGCCACAGTGGCAGCGCCGCCTCGTCCAGCGCCAAGAGCAAACAATCTCTAGCCCACTCATCGCACTCCTCCACAGGAACTGGCAGTGTGGTCTTCAAGCCGCCACCCACGCACATTCCGCCCCCGCTGCTAACCAACGTTGCTCCCCGGGCCATCAATCTGCCCGTGATGGGCAGCTCTGCTAGTATGCGACTTCCACCACACCTCGGCATATCCGGCCTGCCCCGATCACCGATCGGCCTTGACTCCAGTGGCGCGTTTAGCACCTCCTCGGCGATGTCGCCGTCCTTTTCGCCATCGCTTTCACCACTTGCCACCCGCTCGCCATCCATATCACCGCTTGGCGGTCCGCCCACACACATGGCGCATGTCTCCATGCCGCGCCACGCCCCCCAACCCAGCCAGCGTGCCAATGTGGGCACACGCATGTGACTGTCCCCGCATCAAACCCCCAGCAAGCCCGTGTGATCACCACTAGAGAGTAGCATAGCGATTGCTCATAGTACTCGTAGTTACATAAGTAGTTAGTGCCAGAGACTTGAATTCGAATGGAGAGCAGCTGTACATGCATAGTATTACTTGCACACCCCCAAACACGCACCCCACATACACACACACACACACACAGACACTCACACAATGTTAAGATACCCCAGCAACATCTCTTAGCTTGAAGAAGAGAAACTGAGGAAAGCTCTTCTCTTTCATTTATAAAAAAGCAACCCATACTCACACACACACACACACACTGTCACACACATACGCACACCACTTATACACTGATAGATAGACGAAAGGATAGTTGTTGTTTGTAATGTATATAGGATTGTAGTAGTACTAGTAACGACCACAAAGCCAACAAAGACTCTCTGAAATTCGCTTGGTTGGCCGCCAAAACAGACGAAAACCAAGCCAGCCATAAGTTATAAGCATTTCTTTAATATCTAGATTCTCGAACATAAGCATATAGATCATAACCATATAAATAACTCTAAGTATTGTTAAGAACTAACTTTAGAATACCCAAAAAAACGAGAAACGAAACGCGATTCATTACGAACCAAGTGCATCATAAGATCATAAAACATATCCAGCTTAGAAAAGAAATAGAAGGATCGCTCGCATGTCTGCCTCCATTCCTATTCTCCAAACCTTTCCATACCATGATATCATATATTTTAAAGATAAAGAGACAAAGAAAAAGAAAGAGAGAGAGAAAGGGAAGAAATGTATAAAGTAAGTTCTAAGTAATCATATTGGAGAGAGAGACCCTTGTAAATGTTTTTTTTTCGATTCGCATAATCCCGAAAACTTATTTAGTTAGTTACGAGTAGTTATAGTTAGGTAGGAGTATCATCATCTCTACATGGTAGGCTCTTAAGTAGCTGCTAAGTTTCTTAATAGTTTCTAGTGCTAGTTATTTTTCACTTTGTGTGTGATGCTATTTATGTAATTGTTACGATCTAGCAAAGCTGTAAAAAATCTGATATCTTATTCAACATACATATAGGGATAATATAATATTATATATAATATATAATAATGATAAGTCTTAGTTTGTAATAGCGAAAGAAATCGACAAATAAATATATGAAATAATATAAAAAAAAAAAAAGAAAAAAAGTTGATTTGATCTCTGGAATTCGTTACCTGATTCGCATGAATACAACAAATTGCTGTTGTCTTTGTGATTAATTTCCATTAACGTTTCGGGCCCTAAGGTAACCACCAACCACCAACTACCAACTACCAGACAGCAGAGCAGCAACCACTGGGATCTGCCCCTGATCTGTGGCATCGTCGGTCGTTGTTGCCTTAGTCAGAGACCTGGAAATGGATTGCCGGTAGAACGCCTTCATTATTATTATTATATTTTTTGGTTTCTTTGTTTTTGTTTTTGTTTCTTCTTTTCTTTTTTGGGGCACAAAAGCAAAAGTGCCAGCCACGCCCCCTAGTAAAAGGAAGTGAGAAGGGGCTGTACTACAAATGGCTTGAATAAAGCTCTTTCTTTAGGTGTAGGTGGAAAAAAAAAACGTAGCTGAACTCTTGAACTGGCATGCCACATACGCAGAGAGTCTCCCGGACTCTATGTGCTTCTGCTCTGGTCTGTGTTGTCTCCACATTTCCATCTAAGTCGCTGATAGGCGGTGGCCTCCTTGTTGCCACAGCTGCCACAGTTGCTGCAGTTGAAAGTTTGCAAACAAATTCTAGACTCGCAGCAGACTCAGCTGAAAAGGAGATGCGACGCGACGGCCACTTTGTCTTCATTTCACAGTCGTTGCATGAACTCATTTATTTGTTTCTGATTTCTGGCCAGAACCACACCTCCTCACCCCAAGTCTTAAGGCCCCCGCTTAACCCCTCAACAAACCCACAGCCCCACTTAGTACTCAGTCTTTGGCCAGGTTTGAGCTGTCGTCATTATCATTATTTGCTCCACACTCTTTGACTCGTACCCCAGTTGAGTTATTTCCATTTGCCAGATCAACTTTGAGCCTGACTTCTCCACCTTTGGAGCGCACAGTGGTCAAAAAACCTAAATTTCCTATAATAAATGTAAATTTGAAAGGGAATTTAGTATTTTGATCACTGTAAATAGCTGCGCTCCTCCTCCTGCTGGTGTCTATTGCAACAGCTAAAGGTTAAGAGAGCGAGCTACTAATATTAGTTTTTGTTCATATTACAAGCATCTTCTCCCCATCCTTGTACTCCTCCTGCTTTTGCAGCTCCTTCATCCCACGTCCTTCTGGCTATTATTAGTAGCAGTCAATTCACATTACAGTAAATACAAATAACATTTAGAGCGCCAAGGTATCAAAGCGTTGTAAGCCAGCCACCTGGACTATAGGATTAGCTACATCCATATACACATCCAGACCCGATGTGGATGCCATTGACTTCAACTAGTACGACGCCAACAAGAACAACTAAAACAGCTCCAAACTGCGACGATGATGATGATTATGGGTTTGCTGGTTTAGGTTTAGGCCCAGGTACTCATTTGGGCCACGCAGCATTTTTTCTTATTTCTTTTTTGGGGTGTGGACGCAGACAACGTTGCCAAGAAAAATAACAATAAAAACAACAAGGCGACGACGGAAAGTGAAAAGCCATCAATTGTTTCAGGCGAGTCTGCTTGGCTAGGAAATACCCTAACCTATTACAAACTGAACTCATTGAGCGGTTGATTCCTCTTCCTTCGAACACCATTTGGCATATACAAGTTACGATCGAGGCTTTCATATAAGAGAGATATGGTTTAATCTATTCAAATGTAAAGGCTTATCAGAGGTAGATGTATATAGATATGTCTTCTGCTGCCAGTTACATTCCATTGCTTTAACTTTATTAGTTCCTTTTATTTACAGGGTATAACAACAGACTAGGTTCCTCTGGGCTGCCATTGGGTTATTTTTAAAGTCATTTAAGTGGTTGTGCGGCTGTGTGTGTGTGGCTGTTGTAACTATGCGCACGTACTGGCTGTGGAGCGCCTTACATTGTTCTATGCGTTGGAAGGATGGACATTTTTCACTTGGCCTGTCAAATTGGAACTTCGACAGCTTTAAAAGCGGGCAGCGCCACCAGCGGACTCTGAATCTTTCTGAATCTTTAGGACTCTTTGTGACTCTGTCAGTGCAATGGGATACGCATCATTTTTCACAGCACTTGAAAAGATCGGCCCTGGGATTGGGATTGGGATTGGGTTGGGTATTGCAATTGGAACAAGGACAAGAAAACTGAGACTGGGATTGGTCTTCGCATTGCCAGCTGATGGCAAAATAAGTGATTTGCAGCGTTGGCTGCGTGATAAGATGCAATCAGTCGTAGGGAGAGTACGAGAGTATTCCTTGAATGCAGGCAGGCAACCTTATGCCTTTATAATTTGTCAATACATCAAGCGCACAATAAAGCGATTACGATTACGATTACGATTGCGATTAACATTGGAAACTCAACTGGCAACTTGCAACTGTTGAGTAAGCAAATCCCATAAAGCCAAATATGAAAGATGAATCTCAGGCTGCAACTCAATCTCCATCTGACTGTCGGATGCTGCCTAGTGGTGTCTGCTGCTGCTGCTGCTGGTGCTGGTGCTGGTGCTGGATGCCAAAGGATACCATATTCTTGACGATTGCCAACGGCCAATGAAATATACAATAATAATTTTATTTCAACTCCAAATGGTCGGACTGATGAGCAAATTAAAGCCGCCAGAGATCCAGCCATCCCAGCCAGCCATCAACTTGAGCCATAACCTAAGCTCCCAAAGGCTGAAGACGCTTTAACTTCTACTCGAACTGCGGTTTTCTCTGCGTCTGCGTCTGCGGCAGCGGCTTAATAACAATTCCATTAGCGGTTAATGTCTTCATTGCAAGTGTCAGTTATGGGGGCGCTGTTCAGAAACCGAGTGAGAAGCAGACTGGAGAGGCAAACCCCTCTATCCCCTCTATTCACCCCTTTCTCCTTGCCACACTCCGTCCAATGGCCAGCATTGCGGTTGACGCTAAACTGACTGCCCGGCTCTGCCTACGTCGCCATGTCTCCTTGGCCCCCTCTTCTGGGACCGTGTTCTTGGCCGCGTCATCACCAGCGTTGACTTTGCTTAACTCACAGAGCTGACCACGAACAGTACGAATATTACGACCACCTCCATCTTCAGCTGGTGATGGTGCTGGTGGTGGTGGTGCTGCTGTTGCTGGTGCCACGACTCACGACGCGACGACGTCTCTCGCATGTCAGTTTAACACTTTGGCGAAACATCTCTACAAATCCTTTGAAGTGCTGGAGGAGCTTGCTCTCATCGTTCGCTGCGCTTTTTATTATTGCGCACGCTTGATTATTGTCCAAATTTATTGCAATGACTGTACTAATAAGCTTGTTCCCAACTTTCCACCTCATTCCCGCTTCCCTTCGCCCTGCCCAGCCTCTTCTTATTCCCCAACTACACACCCTTCCTTTATCCCCTGGCATTGAACGTCGTCGAAAGCACCGACATTAGCATTCAAGTGGCCAACAAATGCGAAAATAATTGCTACCACGAAATATTCCTTGACTGACTGACTGACTAACAGAGGACTGTCTGCAGGGGGGGGCTGAACAGAGAAGGGTGACAGAGAGTGGAGATTGGAGATTGGCAACTGCAGGCGATTGCTAATTGCCGACATGATTGGAGCAGTCGCATCGTATCGTAACCCATTCAATCCATATAATAAAATAGAGACTCTTTCTTATGACCATTGGACGAGTTCGTTGTCTAAGTCTTTTGTTTTGCGCAGTCCATTTCCGGTTCCGCTAGGGCCTGCGAACGAGTTTGAGAGGCCACTTCAGGGGGTTAAATTGGGCAGCTCAAGCGCCGCTTTTGATCCGCAAATCATAAACACATACACACACACACAGTCACAGACACTAACTTACAGGTACAAGAGAACACAGACACACACGCACACATGGCATACAGACAGCCCTGGAGTGCATCAAAGAAAAGAGTCCAAGTCGCCGCCGCCGTTGCCGTTGCCGCCAAATGTAATTCGATACGTTTGTAGAGTGCACTGGCGCCGCTCCCCCAGCTCCACCACCATCACCACTAGCACCACCGCCGCCGCCGCCGCCAAAGATGAGAGATGAGATGAGATGAGTTGTGCGAGATGTGTCTGGTGGTGCTCTGCAAAAGCTTGTATTTCAACGGTTCCAATACCGATGGATCCCGATCCTAATCCCGACGACGATGACGATGACGACGACAATGACGATGATGATCCCGGTGCAGGGCAACCAGGAATCCATTAGAGACTGACAAGCAACGGCAACAACAATAACTACGACAACAACAACAACGCCGCATAATGAAACACGCGCAATCTGGCTATAATGGCAATGTTGTTGCCAATAGAATCATTGGCCATCCAACCATTCAACCATCCATCCATCCATCCATCCATCCATCGAACCATCTATGAGGGAAAAGGAGGACGAGTCCCAAACTGAAACGCAGACCCAATTCCAAGTCCAATCCAGCACAAAGGCAACCATTAAAATATAATAATAGCTGCCATAGCTGCAAATGTTGCTGTTGCTTGTTGTTGCCTTTACCCAGCAGCAACAGCAACAGCAACAACAGCAACAACAACAGCAGCAGCACCAGCAGAAGCAGCGGCAGCTACTGTGGCCAAACAATTTGGACATGACACACCAAAGGAATCAGGGAACAGCAGCAACCGCAGAAGAAGATGCGATGATCGAATCTCATAATGCCAGCCACCAGACCGAGTGGGAGGCGGGTATGAAAAAAAGAGAAGAGTGGGAGAAGAAAGACAGCGAGAGGGGGAGAGATGCATGAAGAGAGGGTAGCGATGAAACGTCAAAGCTAAACAAGAACAATCTATCCAAATGTCCATCTATTGAGCAGATAAAGCTGCAGCATCTCCGTCCTCTAGCGCGTGTGTCTAGGGATTTGTGTGAGCTTACACTTTGCGCAATCCGCCGATTTGCCGATCCGCCGAATCCCGAAGCTCCGACTACAAACGGCGGCTGATGAAGATTAGCCTTGTCCCCTTTTCTCCCTCCCCCTCCTTCTTGCTCCCCCGCTCCTAATACGCTCCTAGCTCAATATTGTGCTGTTGCTGTTGTTGCTGACGTTGATGTGCCACCAGCAGCAGCAACATGCAGCCATTTTGCAGCCATTGTTTCGACGCTTCGTTGAATGATTCTCGTTATTGTTGGTGTTGTTGTGTGTTGTGTGTTGGTGTTGTGGTCTGTTGTTGTTGTTGTTGTCCTTTTAGCATCAAAAGAGATTTGCATTTTATCGCATTGCGATTCAACAGCGGAAATAACAAAATCCACAGGCAGCAAACCTGGCAACTGGCAGCGTTGTCGTCGTTGTCGCTCTTTGATGCCTGCTGACAGTCGGACAGTTGCTCAGTTTCTCGATTGCAGCTGAGAGATCCACGCTGGGAGCTAGGAGCTGCGAGCTGCGAGCTGGGACCTGGAAGCTGGGAGATGGAAGCAGTGGAGAAAAAGGAGCAGAAACTGTGCGGATGCTCAGTCATTTTCGGGCGGCCTGTCAGTTAATTGAAATATTCGTGCCATCGTCGCTATTGCCATCTCCATCTTCATCGTCATTTCCATCTCCATCTCCATCGTCGTCGTCGTCCTCGTCCTCGTCGTCGTCATCGTCATCATCAATGTCAGTCGCAGTGGGTACTCATTAGAGCTTCGCTTAGGAATCGAACAAAGGATTTGCATGGCCGATGCAGTGGTTCAAAGCGTAGCTCCAACAAAAGCGGTGATCAAACATAAAACGTGTTAATGTGCCAAATGAAAAGATTCAGCAGTTGCTTGGCTGGTCGGTTGCTTGAGAGACTGGGTGAGATTGGGAGAGACTGGGAGATACCTGTGGCAGAGGGGAGAGTCAAGCAGGACAAGTAGCCCAAGGAGCTACCCGCTGTGCCACAAAGTTAAACAGAATCAATTTATAAATCAGCGCACTCCGCGGCTTTAAAGGTCAGCGATAACAACAGCAACAGCAACAGCCACAGCAGCAACATCAGGCACCAGCAGCAGAAACCACAACGAGAGCTTGGAGAACGTGGAGAACTTGGAGGATTGGCCAGCTCTTGTCCGCGATGAGCAATTTATTGTGTCAAACTCAATTATACTCGTGTGATATTTTTGTTGGCCACAAAACAAAGCAACTGAATGCCAGCAGCACACACACACACACACACACACACACACATCGATACACACATACTGGCACACACACCACAAAAAGGAGCAACCCAAATTCTCGAAATGCTGCAACTTTGGCCCGGGAGTAAAGTAGCAAAAGACAACGGCAATCGGCAAATACTCGAACAAAAAGCCAAAAAAAACTCAATCCCTCTGCAGTACCATCCTCTCTACCTCCCCGTGCCATTGATGTATCCAATGGGTAGCCAAAAAGTGCAGCCGAAATGAAAGAAGAAAAGTTTCTGCTAAATGAGGAGAATCGTTTGGGGAAAGGCGCAATTCAACTGCCAAAATAACAAAAGCCAAAAACAGCAGAAAGAAATATAAATAAAAGAGGCAAAAAAATAAAAAAAAAGCCAACAAGAACCAAAAGCTAAGAAGCGGCGATTGAACCCGGAAAGGCGATTCATTTAATGCCCTACAACCAATCGATAATGCCCATCGATACCAATAGTTCTATCAACTATCAATGGAAGCAGCAGTAAGTTGCGTGCAGCTACACAGCTCAGAGAGATTTTCCTACGAAATGTGATGGATCTTTGTTTTAAACAATAAACAAACTCTATTTAATTGATATTAAAACAAATTATCGATAACATTCCATTGCTTTACTGTGCTAATAGGGTCAATAGGGTCCTTTTGTTGGAAAGGGTATACCCTGTGCTCCACACAGTTTTCCACTTACATCTGTGGCTCATTGGAAGGCTTGCCCGCTGGCAGATTGCCCCCGCTTGGAGGGGCAGCCCAAAACAGAAGTCGACCACTGTAACCGCAACAGTGGGCCACAACATACTGCCTTATTCTCCTCCTCCTTTACTTACTCCATCGCCTCCAACTCCACCACCTCCTTCCTCTCATTCTTCAATTGCCTCTTCTACTCCCTTGCGGCAGCTCGCGACCAGGCAACACTCACTTTTTGTGCACTGGGCAGCCAAGAATTTCACGTTGACACTTTTAAGTGGACATCAAGCAGTTTGCGCATATTTCCCTACCCCCTTCTCCACCACTTCGCCACCCAATCGTTCCCTCATCCAATCTCCCCCCACCTTGTGGCAGCGCCTCAACCGCAACTGCAGCTGCAGAGGCCCAACCAGAGAGTCCGGGGCCAACTTTCGGCTTTGACTCTTTCGGAAATTTACAGTTGGCGAACAGTTCGAAGAGTGATTCGACCGAGGGGCTGCTGAGGGGGGCGTGGCGTGCGAGTTATGCGATCTTTGGACTCTTAACGATTCGCTTTTGTTGTTGTTCTCGTTTTTGTTGTTTCTGTTGTTGTTGTTGTTGGGATCTCTTCAGTTTGCTTGTTGTTTTTTTGGGTAGCTGGCTCGTCCTGCAGTGCCGGGTCAGAAATTCAGTTAATTTAGCGAGAAATGTACAAAAGTTGTCAGCGGCTACAAGAGGATCCCAGAAAGGAAAGCAGGGAGGAGTCTGAAAAGAGACAGGGAGGAGACAGGGAGTCATCACGGGAGCTAGAGGTCGGACATAAAGAACAAACAGAGCCTTCATCAGTGTCCCTCTTCTATTATAAACGTTGCACACACACTGTTCGCTCTGCAAATATGCGAAACAGTTGCATCAAAGGACACAATTAGGCTGCAGCTCCCATGGATGGATACTGGATGGAGTATTTTTTGGGAAAACTGAAGAAGCCTCATCAAAGCCGCTTAGCCGCCTATAAATCTTCGACACATAAGCAAAATCCACGCGGAATTTTTATTGCTTATTATTGCAAGTTTTCGACTCGATTCAACTTGGGATGCATTTCGCAGATTTCGGAGAATGAACCGAATCAACAGAACCAGCAACAGAACCAAACCGAACAGAACAGAACAGAAAGTATCGAATTTCATTTCCTGTGTCCGAGAGACCTATAGAAAGGCCAGTTCACTCGGTTCACTTGTCATTATGATTGTGAACAATGGCAAATTTGCAGCATATCTCCTCCCGGCTTCACTCCCTTTCCCTAGCCCTTTCCCACAACTCCTACCTTTTGGCTCTCCTGTGTATATCTGAAATCAGATCCTTAGCGGAATCATTCGCACAATCAGCGCACACAAATCGTAACGATTTCTCATTTTAATCAATTAAAAAGTCAACGGCCGAAGCGATTCTCTCTGCGCCTAACTGTAAATCGCTGACACTTGCCGAAAATATGCCAAAAGATTCCCAAATCTGAATCTGAATCCAAGTTGCATTCTGTATTGGAGCTGCAGTTGGTGTCCAAGTCCATGGCCAAGACGCATTGTGCCCTTGCATTTTGTTTGATTAATGAGGTGAAATGTTGTGAAATATTGTCGGTTGGCAACGCGTTGCTTAAAGAGTGGGGGGCGGGGGAGAGGATTGGAGGGGTGGTAGATGCTGATGAGCACGTCGACAAATCAAATGGAAATCAATACCTGCATGAAATTTAACGCCTTGCAAGATTCCCGTTGTCCAGGCTCGTTACAAGTAAAACCCCCCCGACATCCACCTGCCGTTTCATGTGACCAACACGCGTGTGTATCCCCCCTCTCTCTCTTTTCCACCCAATCCAAATATGGGGAGACAACTGCAGGCAACAGTTGTCAACCTGCAGTCAAAAATGCTACCAAATAAACTAAAGAATTGCAAAACAATAACAACATGTGCACACTAAGAGAGAGAGAGAGAGAGGTAGAGGAAGATTGCTTGACTGAAAGATACCCTGTACGCACATCATCTGAAATTTTACCTTTTTATTCATTTTGTCCTAGGCTTAGGCCAGTAAATATATTTGCTGATATCTTCATCAGCAACTATTCTATGATATAAAGTAGATTTACAGATCATTTCGATTAGTTTTTGATCAAAAATATATGTATGTTACTCTAAAGGATTGTGTTGATCAACCGATTATTATATACCCTTTAACTGTCATAGTTAGAGGGTATACAGAGACAACACAAAGTGTGAACATGTAAACGTCAGGCCGTCAAATCGAGTCAATTCAAGTCGAATGGAGTCGCGGAGTGCAGCACTCAGCAACCTGAGACCAGCTGCAGGTGTTCCCAGCGAACGCTTGGCAAATAGCTCCAGCTCCAACATCAACTTCAACTTAAGCTATTCCTGCATCCACCCCTCCACCTCTACCCCCATTTCCGACTCAATGTTCGAGTAAAGCGTGAAACGCGCAATTCAGGTAAAACGAAATCAATAAGCACGCGGCGTATACTTAATCAAGACATAATGCACGACCAATTTCCCGCAAATCAGAAAGACAACCAGAGCCAGAGTCAGCGCCAGAGGAATATCGAAGGCAAATCTGACAACTGGCACAATTCGATGATAACCATGATTAAAGCACCAACGCCAGTAGATCCCCAATAGATTCCCAGCGGAGATATCGGCTATTGAGGCGCTCGTTTAGAAATCGATAAACAGCAATACGGAATCGATTGCTGGCGAAAGCGTTACGACGCCCACAGAGCTACTTTAGTCTAGCGATGGACGAAGCCCGTGACACGCATCACATGGACTTAAAAGTCAAATTAAATATAACGAATAAAAGTTGTATATTATATTGAATCGTTTTGAAAACATTCGTGTCTAATTCTTTGGAATGGCATTCAGTGTTCGGGGCACACGCGTCCATCTCTAGAGATAAAGATCAGCTGTTAAACTAATTTACTAGATATATCCAGAGGCAATGACATGGTTCGCACCTAGGAAGAGATGCTTCATTTGGCAAACAATATTCAATTATTCGTACAATCACTGGCAGCAGAGATCCCTCCTCACGATATTCCCTCGCAGAACTGCTGACCCAGTTAACCAGGGCTTGAATAAATATGGCACTGTGTTGCAGTGGTGCAGTGGTGCAGTGGTACAGTGGTGCAGTGGCGCAATGGCTCATTGCTGCTGCTGCCACATCGCTTGGCTTACATACATAGCAGAAGGCGCATTAAATTCTAATAATTCGACTATTATGACATGATAGTCACGTATTAAGCAAAGCTGATCGAACAACAGCAACTGCAACGGCAAAGAGCCAAAACAGCAAAAATTATGAGACGGCCCCACGACCAGGCAACCAACCGGTTACTCAGCCAACCCAAACTGCAGCCCCTCGATACCCCCTCAAGGCCCCTTTAGATCCCCTCTAGACACCGAGCCAAAGCGATTGGGAAAAATTAAAATGAATGCGCAAATGCCAAAATATTTGAGGCAAGGAAAAAATTTGCATTCGCATCGTAGTAGAAAAAAAAAACTGGCCCAAACCAAAACCAAGCCAAAAGCAAAATCAAACCAATGCGAGCAATTTTCGTGCCTCATGAAGCATGTGGCAAGAGGTACTCGGGGCAGCAGGCGGAGTGTTGCCACAAATGCGCACAACATACGAGTATGACTACGAGTGTGTGTGTGTGTGTGTCTCTGTGTGTGGAATGGAGATTTTGGCATACGGGCATCAGCGGGAACGTATTTGTATTTGCATAACAAAGGCGCAAAGTCTTGGCGCCTTCAGGCGAGTAAACAACCTAATGCCACCCCCTTCGGCTCCCCCTTGAAATAGATACTTCCTCCCCCTTCCCTACACTCCACTCCTCAGCCAGCATACCCCTAGCTAATATTTGGCTAGAAGCCATTTTGCCATTTGGCAAGTTGCGTTGACACATTGCGCAGTCGGCGTCGCAGTCAACGTTGAAAGTTGTTGTGTGTCTGCACAGCCCACACACAGTCAGCACACAAACACACACACACACACATACATTGTTCTACGTCTGATCGATTTGTGCCCCTTAATTTGATGCCAAAATGTGGGCATATGCAGCGCGTGTACGAGAGTATTTAATATTTAGTCCGCAGACAAATCGCTTCAATCTCGCAAATGACACTAGCTTCAGCGCTGGCACATAACATTGGATTAATCGTTTAAACAGATGAAATTCGATTCAGATATTCATTTGAGTCATTTGATTACATATATCAATCTCATTGGACTAAGTCACAATTAGTCTTGTCTTTATTTTGGGCTAATTTCTAACTTATTTTATTTCATCTTTAGCCATATTATTTTCTTTTAATTTCAATCAAAATTCTTTGTTTTAAGCCAATGTCATTGTGTAATTTTCTGAGGTTTTGTTCTTTGAGTTTGTGTTTTGCTTTTGAAGTGTTTATGTGGAGTTTTGCTGCACCCGCGCATTGAGACAAAACTTGAACTTCGACTTTCGAAAAGTCCCCCAACAACAACAGCAACAACTCTAACAACCACACCAACAAAAGCAACAACAAACGGCTGACTAATGAGAGAATTATGCAAAAGATAGAACGGGCCCCAGAGTTGGCTATGAGTAGAGAAGCTGGAGGAGGAGGGGCGGGTGCAACGCTGCGTATGCGCAACAGGAGGGCAAAGCAAAGCGGCTCATTAGCCTCAATGGTGGGCCTAATCGCACTGGGACTTTACTTGGACCTGGTGGGACTGGTGGAGTGGTGGACGTACTGGACCTGGTGAATGGCAGAGCCAATCGGGCCAACGGCTATCAATGAGTGTGCGAGCAAAACGGCAAACAACATGAACACATCTTATCGGGCAACCAATTAAGACAAACTTGAAAATGCCAGCTGAAAATCGAAATGAAAAAATCAAACGCAGAGCCCCAAAATGTAGACAGACACACACACACAGCTTAGCGTTTAATTTGAAGCAATACAAGGAGACTCTGAGTTGGACAGGGGGAGATGGAACATTGTTAACGTGGCAAGTTTTTGTTATGCTTTTTAATACCCTGTAAATTGATCTTGTGCGGTATCTCCAAAGAGCCAAATAGATAAAGCCAATAGATAAACAATTCAAATCGATTAAATGAACTTCCATGACTCCTTCCAAAGGAAAACTAGGTAAGAAAAGGCATCGAGAATCTCTTTTCTATCATGAAGAGAATAGAGAACAGGAAGCGGAGCAGCGTAGTTTCCTCTTATTTACAGAGTACCTTTTAGTGGATCAGCTTGGTTTCGAACTATTCTGATTTGGTGCTCGTACGAGTAGTTTTCGATTTTATTTGCGATTAACAACAAACAGAGTCCATTCGAATATGCTGCCTGGCCATGTAATGAGCGACGTGCGACATGGCCAATTGTGCGACTCTTGGCTATTTCTAACTGGAAACTGACAATTGACAATTGGCAATTGGCAATTGACTATTGCCTATTGATTATTGGCAGTTGGATCAGTTGGAAATTGGAAGCTGTTGCTGCCACCTGCTGCAATTGTCTTGTGACTGCCACCACCAATAGTGTGTGTGCACAGTCTGTGGGTCTTAAAGATGCTGCGATAGATCGAGCAGTCAACAACATGTCAAACAGTCACCACCAATCGGACATAACTCAGATTTCAGATCGTGGCTTGAAGGTCGACAAAGGAAGGGCACAAGAAAGAGACACTGCGAGTAAAAGAGAACGAGAGCGAGAAATAAAGAGGCCTGAGAGAGAGAGAAGCAAAGACAGGGACTAATTGAATGCATTTTGTGGGGGTGTCGGCAGCCCACGCATCTGCCGCTGAAGCCATCTCCAGCTTCAGCTGCACATCCATTTCGAACTACAGCTTCAACTGCATTTGCATTGGCATTGGCACTGTGGCATCTGGAGGAACCTCCATTTGGTGGAATCGTGTGCTTTTGGCTTGGATTTCACGTTCAAAGGTTATGACGTTGTCGTGTCAACGTTTCATTATTTATTGTTGCGAGCCAAAAAGGGTTTGCCGCCCAAAACAAAAGCCAACTAATGCGCCCACTCCTCGACCTGCTTCTCCTGTCTCTTACCTCTTACCTCTTAACTTTTACCTCGTATCTTCTGTCTCCTGCCTGTCTGTTGCCTGTCGATCGGTCGGTGGCTTTGACTGCGTTTTGCAGTTGAATCTGTTTCCATCTAGGTGTACGTTCTCGTCCTCATCTGCGTCCTCGTCCTCGTCAACGTCTCTGTCTGCTCCTGTCAGTTATTAATGGAGCGCCCATTGTTTGCACAGCATCTCTGGACCGGCTCTAACGGCGCTTTGATTTTGCTTGAGAAATTAGCATTCAATACAAAAATTCTGTAGCAAAATAGACGACAATCAACGCCCAAACCGAGTAGAATCCCATAGGATTCAAAGGGGAACCACCTCCCCCATTCCCCTGGGAATGGCAGCTAATCAGAAATTGGCTTGGAGGACTGAGGATTAGGAATGAGGGTAAGGGAAGAGGAGAATGATAAACACAAATTATGCACAATTATGCGAGAGTTCCAGGGACAACTTCCGCCGAGATGGATGCGGATCGTGGCGGCAGTCACAAAGTCACCCAATCCCCACTATATAAGCCTCCCCCTCATTACCTCTGCGAAACTCTCACATGTAGGTGGCGCTGCGGACATAGACATAGAGTAGAGTACACAGATCTGGGCATTAGATAGGCAACAGCCGCGCGATGCTCGACTCAATTCTGGAGACTCCTCGGCTACTCACCTCATCCTAATCGCAATCGTGCGCGTTCTCATTCTCATTCTCGTTCTTATTCTCCTTGATTGTTAGATGAATCCCAGATGCGGATGCAGACGCAGATGCAGACATAAACGCGCAGCGCAGATGCGAATGCGACTGGAGCTGTGGCTATGGTTGACGACGCGTCTTGTTGCCGACAACAACGTTGATTTCAATGTTTCATCTGCCGCAGCAGCAACAACAACAACAACAACAATAGAGCGCGCCTTTTAATTGCCATGCCGCCAACAGACATTAGATCTGGAGAATTGAGATGGGGTTGGGGATGGGGATAAGGTTGACGACGAGTATGACGATGTGGTTGACGATAATGGCGTTGTTCTTTACTTTACTGTCTTTTGCTGTTTCCGTGTCTGTTCCTCTTGCTGTTCTTGCTGTTGTTGTTGTTGTTCTTGTCATGTGGGTGGAGAATATGACGCTGATGTCTGTTGCTTGTCCTACCTAGTGTACCCAGCCTCCCAAGCCCCCTTCTTGCCTGCAAGCCAGAACCCTTCTGCATAAATAGAACAATGCTGCAACGTGGCTAAGGCCAGCCTCATGACAGTCGTTCAATCTGAGAGCCACAGCCCACAAACAAGGCAAAGTTGTTGTTGCTGTTGCAGTTGAAGTTGTTGTTGTTGTTATTGGTACTGTTTCTGTTGTAGAGGTTGTGGTTACTGTTGTTTGAAATTGCAATTGTTTTTAATTTCAGCGACAACATTTCATTGTGAATAGCCAAAATGAAGTGTAGACATTTCCGGAGTGACAGTAAGACAAAGAGATAGGGACAGAGAGAGATATGAGATATAGAGAAAGAGGGAAAGAATGAGAGATAGAGAGAATGGTATAGGAAAGATTGGACAGAATTCATGTGGAACCGCCAGGAACCGCTCATCGTACGGTATTGCGTGTATTGGTGCATTGTCTCTGTCCATCGATATGAGAACCTCGGCAGCAGTGGCAGCAGCTGCTGCTTAGCCAAAGCAACAACAACAGTAAACAGTAGCAACAGCATTAGAATTGCTAAAACCACTCAAAATCAACGACAGCACACAGCAACAGTTGCAGCCAGAGCAGCCGGAGCAGCAGCAGCAGCAGCAACAAGCAAAAATGTTAAAGTGATCACGTTTTCCATTTTCCAGCAGCGGGAAAATCCTTTACTTAAACGATTTAAGATGAAAAAATCTCAGCTGCTGCAGCCGTTGACATTCCAAGCTTTTGCTGCTGTTGCTACTGCAACTGTTGCTACCGTTGCTACTGCTGCTGCTGTTACCCTAGCGCATGCTAATTTTTGTTGCTGCTGTCGTTGGTCGTGTGACTGCCCAGCGTTTGATCATGTACACATAGGTATATAGCTTTATATATATATTTATATATATATATATATATATATATATTTTTAGTCTAGGACAGCAGGGCCCTCGGTGCTTACTGTAAACTGCAAGCCAAGAGCCCCTCAACAAGTGAGCCATGAAGCATGCAATCCAACAACAACAACAACGACAACAACACAAATGTTGCTGTTAGCAACGCGTATGTGTGATCATGTTGCATGCCGCTCTCCTCCTCCATCATGGAGACAATTGTCATTCATTTGACTTGTACACTTTCTCCCTCTCTCCTTACCCTGTAGTAAGAGCATTGATAGAAGGAATCTCATAACGGGTGTAAGCTGGGTGAAAGCTTCCAGAAGTACCCCTAACATTTTTCTTTCCTCATCTAAACAGGGTGTATATCTAAGTGGGATAATTTTTAGTCTGGGATTATCTTCTACCTTGATTTGCCCTTCAATAGGTCTTATAAAACTTAGCCAGTTCCTTTCTAAATGTTATTTTTAAATATAGTATACAAATCTGAGCAGATCATATATATATAATGTACAAACATAATATACAAATAGTAATAATAGGGTATTCTGTGGATAAGTACTCCGAAGAAGAAGAGCTTTCCAACTGGGTGCCTTAACGTTTTGGTGAATTAAAGGCATAGCTTAAGTAGCAACAACAACGGCAACAGCAACAGTAAGAATAACAGCAACAACAACAAACTTCGGCGGCGGAACGGGGTAAGTTGACATGGGTGGTGGGTGAGGAGGGCTAACGAGAGAAGGAGAAAGAGGAAAGGGGGTCTCAAAATGCAAATAAATGCCGATAATTCAAACGATAAGTTTGTCTTTTGTCTTGTTTGCAGCTACCGTTTGTTGTTTGGTTTTTTCGTTGTTGTTGCTGCTGCTGCCGTTGGCTAAAGCAACAGCCATTACGCCTGCATAGACAAGGGGATAGGTTGGAGGGGAGCTGGGACTGAGACTGGGTAACTGGGGACCTGGGGACCTGGGGACAGCCAGGACCATGATCACGATTTTCAAGTTTCGACATTTGATTGAGTTTTCGTACTAACGAATTTTTTACATAGCCCCCGACTTGTTGTGTGTGTGTGTGACTGTGTATGGGTGTGTAGGTATGGGTGTGGGAGGGAATAGGTTTCGGTTATTTTGTATCGTTATCTGTGGTGCATACGCTAAAAGCGTTAATTTGACACAAGTGACCCGATTAAACGGCAACCGGCAAAAGGCAGCCGAAAAAAAGACTTAGAACACGAACTCGCAACGCCAGCAGCAACAATAACAAACATCAAACAACCAACAACAAACAACCAACAACAAACAGAGAACAACAAACGAAGAAAACAAAAATGTTAACTTCACATGTTGATAAAAATATGACAAGTTGCCTGTCATTAGTCACACAATTAACATATACAAATATTGCGAGTGTTGCCAGTTCCACTCAACGGTGGAGACGGAAAAGAATATGGAGACGGGGACACGGGAGGTGGCAGGGCTTGGCAGACTCTCGAAGCGTCGCCGCATCGGTCACGTATCGTATGCTTCTCACAAACACACACACACACACACACACACACACTTGAACAGACAATGAGGGCCTGTACGAGGATCCAGGAGACACGCTGACTTCAGCAAATTGTCAATTACTCATGCGATGAGCGAAAGGAGCAACTGCAACAGCAACAACAGCCACAACAGCATCAGGAGAAACATCTCCAGCAACTGGCCAGCCATCAGTTGCGCAACTGGAGGCTCAGTTGCTGTTGCTGTTGTTATTGTTGCTGTTGCCGTTGCTGTTGCTGTTGCTGTTGCTGTTGCTGTTGCTGTTGCTGGCGAGCGACCGCCTGTCGTCGACGACTGCCTTTTAAAGCATCATTAGCAGCGATAATTAGCGCCGTGCAACGACAGCCAAGAGATTGCCAGGAAGGCCCAGACTCAGACTCAGACTCAAACTCAAACTGAGACCCAGGCAACAGCAGACGCAGACTGACTGCAACAGTCCCTCCTCTCTCTCGTCATCTCCACCCTTCTTCTTCTCATCCCCCTTCTCTCAGTCAGCTGCAGCAAGCAAAACTTATTTTTGGCTAATAAATTCAAAAATTTTAAACGTTTTTGGCGATTTTCGTTAGTTGCCTTGGCAAATTTGAAACTCGTGAGAGATTTGTTTACTTCGGCGTTGGCCAACAGGTTGCCACGGTGGTAACGAGGCAACGAGGCAAACGTCAGGCAGGAGGATTCGCCATTGCTTCTATTCCATTCAGACTTGTCATGCGTAACTCCAAGCTCCACATAACTGTAATATGTACGCTGTGCCAAGGGGTGGCACAAGATGTGAGGCTGCAACTGCTGCTGCTGCTGCTGCTGCTGCTGCTGCTGCTGCTGCTGCTATTCTTGCTGCTGCTGCTGACTGACATGTTAATTAGTCGCTTACATGACAGCAGTTTGTTGCCAAGGCTTAGCTTCAAGTCTGAGTCCAGACAGAGCCCATTCAGCTTGTTGTTCATTATTCAAATGCTAATTTCCAACGTTGGGCAACGACTCCACCAAACAGCAGCAGCAACAGTCGTAGCAACAACTACAACAGCAGCAACAACGCCACCAACAGCAACAGCCGCCAAATGTTGAGTAATTTTAATTGAGCAATTTGCGTGATTTTGATTTATTTTCCCAGTGACTTTAACTGAACTCAACGAGCAAATAAAATTTTTAGTAAACGACGCAAATGTTGTCCACATTTCCACCACAATTCCGGATAATACGTGTATCCATTTGCAGTATGTGTGTCGGTAGAATCTACTCGTATTGCCATGTTCCAGCCTATACCCAAAAGCCGAAGAACGCTCCAGTCGAGTTTGCTTGACTGCAAATTATCTTTAATCCATGTCGGATACAAAGTTGAGTAATGAATTATACTAATCAAATCAAATTATACTTCCTAAAAAGGTTGTTGTCAAAGTTATATCAATAATAAGTCAAGTATCATCGCGAAATCATCAATAATTGATAACTGAATGAATTGACAGATAGAGAGTCCATGATTATGGGATGAGAACTTAACAAACATTTACTTAGTTTCCATCCAGAAGATAACTTTAAATGTGTTTCTGATCAGGCTCAATAGGCTAATCATTCTTGTCAGGTTCGTTATCCATATCTATCGTATAGGGTATTTGCTAGTCGTACACAACTTCAAATCCAGTGTTTCATCCTTCTCTTATATTTGGTGTTGCCGAAAATGTTCTTCGTTCACGCTTTAAGCTGCCAAAACACAGCCAACAATAACGACCGCGAAAGCAACAAGCAACCCCTCGATAACTCTGTCTACCTTTCCAGCTTTCCTCCTCTCCTAACACCCCTATTCGTACTTCTCTGTGTGTATGGTTAGTCTGCATCTTTGGAGCAAGAGATTTTGTGTTGCAACCTAACAAGTTCGCCGCGTGCAAATGATGCTATTAAAGTGGCATTTAAAATTTAAGTTGCAGTTAAGTCGCACCTCTCCTTCAATTTCTCCCTCACTCACTCGCCCTCACTATCTCTGCCTCTCCCTCGCTCAATCTATCTATCTCTTGCTAACTTTAACCACTTTTGATCTTTGGCAACAGGCAAAAGTCGAAGCCATTTCTTTGCCACAAAACCACAACGAGAGCCACACAAAAGAACAACAATAGCAACACTGGCAACAACCACACGACTTTCAGCCGCCTTTTGCATATGTATAAAGAGGCATCTAATCTGCACGACGTCTGTGTGTGTATGTGTGTGTGTTTGTGTGTGTGTTTGTGTGTGTGTATTGTCGTATAAGCATCTTAGATGCCGCTTCAGATTCACATTGGCCGCTTCGATCGTCACAATTCCTGGCATCGGACGATGTTGCTGCTGTTGCCTGCTTTCCTATCAGCAGCAGCAGCAACAGCAACAATTACAGCAACAACAGTCGCACTTTTGCCATTTGGCCATTTGGCTAAACTGTCGACTGTTTTGCTTTTCTCCCAACACTGCAAATAATCAACAGCAACAGCAACAGCAGCAGCAGCAACTGTTGCTCGAAAAAGTCGCTGGCAGCAACTACAGCTTCAATTGGCCAACTCTTAAATGTGTTACGGTCACAAATGCTTAACTTTTACTAATACTTTGTTGCACTTTTTGTAACTGTCCTCCCCAAAACTTCCTCTGACTCCTTGAAGCCTTTATCCATGCCACAAGTGGTTGCCGATGTTGCTGTTGCTGATGTTGCTGCTGTTGTTGCTGTTGTTGCTGTTATTGTTGTTGCTGCGAATACGATTTCATAGATAAACATTCTATTTGGCAATTAATTGGCGTTTTGTTAGTTTTCCAGTTGAATTTGTATAAAATGTTTTCTCGTCGACCCGCGCACGAAATGAAGCCAGCAACAAGTTGCAGTTGTGACTGTTGCTGTTGCAGTTAGTTGGTGTTTTTACTGCGAAGGCTTTTCGTGATTGTCAACAATGATTACTATTTGACTGCATTTTAAATTCCCCTCTACTGCCGTCCCCCACTCGATCACCCCCGCATGGCGATTAGCAATTAGAAAGTAAACGGCGAACTCGACGAACCTGCTAATTAAATTGAAGGCGGTTCTTCTCTGCCAGGATGCGAAGACAATGCAATCAGCCCCTAGGGCTCTACCCCTCTCCCCACTTCCCTCTACGGCGATCTGTATTTATGGCATTGGCAGGACAGGCAATAGGAGAGCATCGAATGGAAGCAGCTAGTTGCCAGGGCCAATTGACATTAGCCCTAACAGCGACAGATGCTAAAAATGTTCAGCCGAGAGTTGCAGTTCATTGGGAGTTCTTGCAACTGCAACTGCAACTGCCACATCCAATGCCATTGCCACTGCCAATGCCACTGCCACTGCCACTGCCACTGCCACTGATATTGCCATAGCCCCGGCAACAGGGGCAACAGGCAGTGCAACTGGCATAGATGAATTTATGTATGCAAAGCATCAGCGCTAAGAAGAGGAGGAGCGCAGAAGGGTTCAAGGAGCTGCCCAGGGAAACTGAAAGCGAGCGTCGATCGTCGGCAAACAGCGACGTCTCTGACTGACAGGACAAAGGGGATATTTTTCACAAAACAGAACAAAAACAAAAGGGAATGAAACGGGGTAGGCAGTAGTGCGCATAGTCGCCGCGGCGGCGGCTACTTCAAGTGATGCAACCACAAAGGGCAGCAGCAGCAGCAGCAACAGCAACAGTAGCTGCAACAGCAACAGCGGCAACACAGGAGCAACTGATCACAAAATGTGAGCAAAAGTAAAAGTAAAATAACTAAAAACTGATCTAATGGAGACTGTCCGCCTAAAAGATACCCTGCACTAAGCATCAATTCCAAGCATCAAGCTCTTTTTGTATCCCTCGCTAGTATCAAAAGATTGTAATATGTTGTAAGATATGTCGTCTTATCAGCTTATACGAATCGCTTGATACCACTTATCAGGAGTAATGATCTATACTATAACGTCACGTATGTTGCCTTGTGTATGTGAACTAAGCTACTCTTTTGTAGAGAGTTTATGATTAAAGGGTATAATAAGTGCGCTTGCGATTACGAGCGTATGCAAAATGCCAGGACATAAATTATCTTCGCCCAAACGGCGGACAAAATGCTCTAAGACCCGACTCGATTCCCGACAGCCAAGGCAGCCTGTCAATTGGGCCAAAGGCACAGCAAAAGCCGCTGCCGCTGCTGCTGCCTCAGCCACAATTGTAGCCAGACAAAGCAAAGCCAGGTGGGGTGAAACGATGAGCCGCCTGCTGTCAATAACCGAATCTCGGAGACAGTCCGATTTGCAGATGGACACAGACGAGGCCCAAAAGCAAAAGTGCGCCTGGCAAATGGACAAGGATCCCTTCGAGGCAGCTCTGACAATTGCCGAATGCAAAGAGAACAGCCCAGGAAAATCCAGCCCATCACAGCGCCCAGCCCAGCCCAGCCCAGAGTTTGATTAATTTATGGCCTCTGCCTCAACCTTAGCTGCAGCTTCAGTCTCAGCTTTGACCAGAGCCAGAGCCAGCTCCATGTCTATGTCTGTGTCCATGTCCATTTCCAAATCTAAATCCAAGTCCATGTTCGCTGTAAGCTACAGAAAGCAGTTTTTTGACCTTGAATGACGACAATGTCGCATGACTACAGCTGGCATTTGAATCAAATGCAACTCAGACCAGAGAAGGGGAGAGGAGTTCAAAAAGAAGACGCTGAAGGGTGTAAGATGCTGGATGAAGGGTGGAGGAAGCCGGTGCTGTGCGAGGTGTTTTCATTGTGGCGAAAATTCGCGGAAAACTCTCCCAGCGCATAACATAAGTCATGAACAGCGCGGCATTGTCTTGGATTTGTCTTGTTTCCGCTTCTGGGAGCACGACTTCAGCCGGACAGCGTGATACTCGTACCTCCAATCCAATCCTCATTAGACGCTCCATAACAGCCACAACAAAGTATGGGAACACACGAAAACAAGCACAACCAAGGAATGTTTAGCATCGAGTACTCGAATAGGACAGCTCCGTACAGGCCTCTAGAACCTCAGTTCCCAGCTGACAATTGGTTAAAGAATATAGTAGTCGGTCGTAATATACGATACTATATTCATAATATTTACACAAACTATGAGCTTTACCCTGCTATTGATCAGGAACATACTATATATAAGATACGGCATCATAGCTTTCTCTTGATGAATAATAAATTATCAAAGAAATAAGATATACATCCAAAGAAAACGCATTAGGTTGGTCAAGCAACGATAAATGGATTATACCTCGTGATATATATCGATACATCGATTTCTGCTGTGATTAGCATCGGGAATCGAGCCTGAGAGACATGGAAAGTTCAATGTTAACAACATCTTGCCACAAGTTGGGTGTGCTGCTCTACATCCACATCCCCAAGTCCAAATCCACACCCAAAGGCCATATCAATGGGCCAAATTGAGAAATTGAAGCCTAATCAGATAAAAAAGCGTGCGACTTGCCATAAGCAACAACAACAACAGCAACCAAAAATTGATTAAATATGAAACACGCAACCTTCACCCGCCTATCCACTGAGTGTTCCTCCTATTCCTCCTGTGCCCCTGCCCCTGTTCCTGCACTCGACTCTAAATCTTTGGGCAAATCGCATCGATTCAGATGCTTGTTTCGCCGCTGCTGACCAGCCCCCTGTATGTCTGCGCTCTTCCTCCATCGCGGCTTAGCTCATTCCTCGGTTCGGTCGCAGCATTTGAAAAATTGAAAAATAAATTGAATTCATAAAAAGATTTATTAAATAAAGCCCGCAATTTTGGCAACTGCAGCAACAACAGGCGGCAAGCGGTAAGCAGCAAGCAGCAAATCTTATCGCAAACTCAAAATCACACGATCTGCTGTATCTGGGCAGAGGGAGAAGGTGGCTGTTGAGTTGGTGGGCAGGTGGGCAGGTGGAAAGAAGGGACGGACTGTGGGGTGGTTGCATGTTGTTGTCGCTAGCCGCTGTTGCCGGTTGCTGTTGCTGTTGCCTGTTGCCGGCTGCCAGTTGCCGGTTACTGTTGGTATCGCTTTTCAATGGGTACACGCGGCCGTTCCAAGGTTAAACATCAATTAAATACCGTAAAGTGTCTGTGACAGCAGCGACATCAAATCTAACGCCTGTTGCACACTGTACGAGTATGAATATGCGGCTGCATGAAATCTTGTCACCAACTGTTGCAGTTGCAGTTGCAGTTGTTGCAACTTATTGCATTTGCAATTGCAATTGCAACTCAGTTCATTTGCATAAAACAAATTTGGTATTAAATGCTTAGCGTGGCGATAAGATCTGTAACATGCATCCAGTGCACTCACCGCCCCATTGGGCAACTGATACGCGACGGAGATGCAGATGGAGATGGAGGCCGTGTGAGAAAATTTGAGGAAAAAGCAGAGTAGCCACTCCTCCTAGTCCCCTAATCTCCTATAGTCCTACTCTCAACCCGATCCCTGAATCCAGCAGCAGCTAGCTGTCCGGCTAGACAGTTAACCAGCTGTGATAAGGAAATTGCCAAACCAATTGGACACCTTACAAACGTTGCCGTTACGCCAAAGCTGCAGCTAACGGCATATTATGAACAAACGATGCAACGAAGCAAATTTCATTCATGGCACAAATCAAATCCCCGCTAAGCATCGCTCCTACCCGCTCCTTCCTTAGTCTACCCACATCCTCTTGGGCTGCCTCATCAGCGGCAATTGTCAGAGTTTGTTTGCATAAACTCGACCCTAATGAAACCAATGGCCATGAAACCAAAGCAAAGCATTACGGTCATGGATTTGCCTCCGATATGACAATACACTGAGAGGAAAAAGACTGCGTTTTCAACCAAGAACTTATGCAGTGCACCAAGGTATTAATTTTCGATAAGATCAATAAAAAAATGTTTGAGTTATCGAATTATTTCAATACTCTCACCTTAAATCAAAGCTATAGTCCTTACATTGTTCTTGGGATTGAATCTTATGTATTTGTTGCGCTTGAGACGAAGAAAGTTGAGAAGTTCAGGGCTTGAGAACGCATAATCTGAAAAGTTTCTCTGAGTGTGGAATATGCAGCGGCAGCTTCCATTTGGAAACTTACAACAGTTGCCGCTGGCTGTTGCTGTTGCTGCAAGCTGTTGCTGCAAGCTATTGCTGCTGCTGTTTTTGTTGTTGTTGGCGTTGCTGCCGCTTTGTCGTGATTCTACAATTTCTTCATTTTATTTATTTAAGCATTGCAAACATTTTTTCTTGTCTGCTGTGATTCTTGTGCCGTTGTGTTAGCCCCCTTTTGCCTGATAAGTATTCTTGCCCTCTCTCTCTCTCTCTCTCTCTCTTTCTCTATTTGTATCGTAGTCTTTCACTCCCTCTCTTATCCAGTAGGATTTCATGGAGCAGCAGGCGCATTTTCCATTTTCTATTTCCCATTTTCCCCGATTTGTAGATGCAACGTTAAAGATTTGCATTAGAAATGCGCGACCAGAAAGCGGAGGCATCGGGAAATTAGCCAGAAATTGTCCATGCACTGTGGGGAGCAACTGCAGCTGCTGTTGGTCAGTGGGCTGGCAAGCAAGAGGCACCACACTTGCCACTCTGTGTTGCAAGTGGCCACTTGCAGCCTCCTACTTGCCCTCCTCCTTCTGCTCCCTTCCCTACCCATTCACTCTGTCCGCACTTGATGCGTCTCTCCTCGCAGATAACGCACACAAAATTGAACCTGACCTTAAGACAAAACGCGCGAAATGCGAAACGCCGCCACAGCAACAGCAGCTCCGGCTACGGCTACGGCTAAGGCTTCAAGTCAATGGCCAGTGGCCAATGGAAGCTACACTTGACCCCATAGTCAACCTGGGGGGAAGCTATTTCGGTGTGGTCGACCCTCCTCCAGAGGTTAATACACTTGCTTGATGTTTAATGCTTAATGGCATTAAAATATTTTTAATAAAACAAATTTGACTTTGATTTCGGCAAACGACTCTACGAAAATTGCCTCTATTCGAAATTACACTATACAACATATAATAGATTCCAGTTAATATGATAGATAACACCAGATAAAATCAAATTCTAAAAAAGGATATTCGCAACATCAAGAGCGCTGACACCTAGATAAAATGAAAATGCTACGTACCTTGCCACCTATAAAACTTTTCATTGTGACTAGAAATTATTCCTGCAGCTCGGATCTGTTATGAACTTGCTTGGAAGAGAGATAACTCTCAGGACTTTGTTGGCCAGTGTAGTCGGAGAATTCTCCAAAGTAGACAAATTGCATAAAGCAAGCGTGGAAAATTTGAAAAAGCGTTTGCCATCCTCAATAGGTTGTTGGTAAGACAAAGAGAGATACATATAAAGAGAGAGAAAGACAGAGAGACAGATAGAGCGAAGAGAGAGGGGCTGAAGATAGAGTAGGGTAGCAAACGCACACACACACACCACTGACACACACACACTGACACAGTTCGACGCCCACTTAGTACGGTAATTTCAAAAACGTGCTCCTTTGATGAGATATAATCTCAGTACCCAAACGCAATTGTTGTTGCTGTTGTTGTTGTTGATGTTGTTAATGTTGTTGTGGCTGTTGTTGCGCTTGTGTCTCAGTCGAGATTAAGTGCAGCAGTCGAGAGTCAACCGGGCGCAGGCATCAGGCATCAAGCATCGACATCAGAGATGCCAAGAGATGTTCCCCCGTTCCTTCCTCCTGGTCTTATGAGGTCCGTCGCCAGTCATCACTCTCGTCTCTAGCTAATGGCGAATGGAATATCTACATTAGAGTAGGCACACGAGGATAGAGGACAGAGGACATCCGACTAACAGGCAGATAGACAGACAGCCATTAGAGAAAGCCACCGGCGTGGTAATTAATTAGGCTCCCTCAATGGCATCCCAGGTCCAACTGCAGCTCCAACTGCAACTCCAAGTGCAACTGTGAGGCTATCGGTGTGCTCTGGTCTCGGCGACTATTGCTTAACCTCTGTGCCAGGTTCTCATGATCCGCCCGCTGCAGTGGGCCACCTACTGGCAAGCATCGTTAAACGATACTCTTATCCCAGGCAAAGGCACAGGCACAAACACAGGCCAAGGCCCAGGCATAGATCCAGGCAAAGGCAGGTGAGTGGACTGCACTTTCCCCCAACTTGGATTGGAAAGCACACAAGACCATGGACTAACTCTAAGCGGCTCGTGCGGTTCTATCGCAGATTCAGTTTGAATTCGCTAATCGTTCTTCCTCATCATCATCATCCATGGTCGAGTCTCCCTTTCGGTAAGTCAGCTGCAGGAGCGAATGGGGTCGCTGTTGCGCCTCAGTGTGTGGCATACTATGTGGGTGACTGTCTTTAGCCACCTGTTTATCTGGGTGGTTGCCTAATCTCATTTTGTGGGCAATTAAAAATCCATAAGCTCAACAAATTACTGAAGAAAACCACAAAGAATAGAGGGCAAGAAGCTGAGGGGGAGGTATATTGAAGAGAGAAGAGAACCACTCAAAATTCATCTCGTATGGGGACATATTCGTACTCATTGTAGCTGGACACTGAACGGACTGGGCGACCTTTGATTTATCGTTATTTTCATTTAAAAGGCAAACGACAGAAATCAACAACAAGAAACGAGAAATGGGAAACAGCTTCGACAACAACAACAACAACAAACTGAACAACAACGATAACAGCAACAACAACAAATCGATGTCCCATCGCGCGTTTTAATGACAACGACCAAAGTCGAAGGCAACATCAGCAACAACAGCGGCAAAAAACTTCTATAAATTAACAATATATATACATATATATATATATGTGTGTATATATAAAAAGAGTTTTATAGACACACACAAAAAATCAACAAGCAGAGCAACCAAAAAGGATGCCCGGCGGCCAGTTGTAAGTGAGCCACTGGGCGATGACTTCAAAACGAGCGACAACGGCAACAAAAGCAACAGCAACAACAGCTGAAACAACTACAACAACAACGACAACGAAGACGACAACGACAACAACATCAACATTGATCGCGAATTGCCGCATATCGAGGACAGGCCCAGCCCGAACTTCAGATCCAGACCCAATCCCAGTCGCAGTCCGAGTCCCAGTCCCAGTCCCAGTTCGTAACAGAATTCGTATTCAATTAAAAAGCGTTTATGCTGCAATTGCAAAGATGATGGTAAGGAGACGGGAGGGGTGCGGTCAGCCACAACGGGGGGTTCAAGGACCCACGGGGCGTATGAGCGTTGCATAGTTTTCAAAAATTCAATTTGCTAGTGGCGACTCGAGGTGGGGCGGGGCGCGGCATCTGAAGCTGAAGCTGACGCTGAACTAGTTTTTGCAGCAATCACAACAACAACAGCAAGAGCAAGAGCCGCATCCTCTCAACGCGTCGCACGTTGCACGTCCAGTTTTGGCCTGTGGCCAACGCAACATCCACCCGAAGTCTCACTCGGAGGTGGGGAAGGGGCAGCGGCGCGTCTTAAATAAGTTATTATCATAGCTCGCTTTAATTGCTGTAATTGAAAGTGAAAATGTTTGCCTTTTGATTTGTGCCACAGAAAAATGTGTCTAGGTGTCAGTTGGACCACGTTTGCCACTTGGCCACATTGCCACGCAGAGGCACACACACACACACAGAACTTTGCGTCGAGCGGGGCAGATATCTGTATCGCAGTCTTACTGCCTGCTTAGTGGGTCGTCCTCTTTAAGCTCAAGGACACCACAGAGTTCTGAGTCCAGAAAAAATGGTTGCCACATGCCGCGACAACGTTGCTCCATCAATAAGACAAAAAATAGCTTGTAAAATTGATTACAACAATATTCCATATAGTGCAGCTGACAAAAAAGAATGTTGATCTTGAGCTTGCTGCAACAGTTGTTGCTCCTTATGCTGCAGTTGTTGTTGTTCTTGTTGTTGCTGTTGTTGTTGTGGAGCATTTCAAATTAATTTTACAGTCGGACTGTGCTGCCTTCTATACTATATCAAAGTCGTGCGCTGTCAAGTAATGAAGTTGCCAGATCAGCAAAAACCAACAACAGCAGCACCAACTCGACACACAAAAAGCTGTCCACACAAAACAGCAGGCACCAGGCAACAGCAGCAGCAGCTACTCCTGGCGCTGGGTTCTGTGTCCGGTCCGGTCTGGGCTCAGAGCCTGGAGTCTACCTGTTGCTTCGCTTGCTAGCAAATCGTGCAGAAGATATCAGTGATCAACATGTTGCCATGGCCACCGCAGACCATACCACACCAATCCCGGTCGCATCCCTTTGTGCTGCTGCTGCTGGTGCTGCTGTGGTTGCTGCTGTTACGGCGACAGAACAACAACAATTCGACAACAATTGCAATTGCTACCGATTTTTATTATTTGCCGATCTGCGAGTCTCATTGCTGTTGACAAATCTTACGGACCGCAAATATTTCTGTATTATTGTTGTTGTTTTTGTTGTTGTTGTAGCTGTTGCTGCTACTCCTGGTGCTGCTTTTTTGGCATTTGCTCTGTTCCTAATTACAAGCGACGATGGCAATGCCGATGACGACGGCAACGGCGACAATATCCCGCTTTTGATGGCCGCGCTCCACCCGAAAAACGCGTTCCCAGCTAATTTAGACACCTCACATGCCACAGATGTTCCATCTCTCTCCTCAACTCGCGTGCCTCCTTTTGTTGCACTCATTAAACAGGCAGCCAATTGCTTATCCCTCTCGAAAAGTGTTGCACATGCGACAGACAAGAACGTGGACAAGGGCGAGGAGGAAGGGATCCTAGCGGGCTGGGGGGAGCAGGGCAATGGAACAATTATGGCGACAGACGCACGGAATTTGCAACGCTTGTAAGCGGCTGGCCAAAGGCTCAAAGACACATCAGCAATTGTTGCCGCTGTTGACTTGACCTACGTGTTGTTGCCGGCGTCGCCAAAAAGAAGACTAACGACGAGCGCTAGAAACGAAAACAAACAGCAACAACAATCCCAGTGGCAATTATCTCTGTTGCTGCTGTTGTTGTTGTTGTTTTTTTTGCTAGTCACTTATTTAAATTGCAGCATTGTAACATTGCTGTCGCTGCCGCCGCTGCTGTTGTTACCTAAGCAATGACAACCGCTAACATTGACCGCCAAGAGCCATAACAGTTGCATGCCACACACACCGCCAATGTTGCCACCGTAGCCGATGGGCATCAGCAATAGCCTCCCAAGCAGCAACCTCCAAATTTTTTCATATTTACTCTCTTCCCTTTTCTCTCTCTCTTTCTCTCTTTCCTCTCCCTTTCGATCTGACAATCGGTTTCATATAATTATTATTAACACCAAAAGCAGCAAAAAGTAAGCTTTACCTCTGCTGCCGCCAGAGCCACCGCCGCTCTTGCCTCCAGGTAAGGAGCAGAGCAATCAATCAAAACGCGCTCCAGATCCAATCTGGGGGCAATGCGTAGATTTATATCAGCGCCTTGACGATGTGTCAGCAACTGTTGCTGCTCCGATTTGGCTGCTGCTGCTGCTGCTGCTGCTGAGGTTTGCTGTATGGATACGGGCACGGGTACGGGATTTGCTGACAGCGACGAAGAAGACGCCTCATAAATGTAACGCAGACGATGCCGCCTGCCACAGTCACTGCCACTGCCGATTATGAGATGATTGCTTAAGATGACAACGACCAGGCTGAGAATCGGACTGAGACTGAGACTGAGAATGGAGAACTGAAACTGAACGGAGGTTCAGCTGTGACCAGTAAGCTGTAAGCTGAAGGCTGCAGGGGAATGGATGAGCGCGAGGGCGATGGTAAGGATGCGGCACAAGGAATGCCCCAGCGAGTGGCAGCAATAAAAATGACGTTCCAGATTATTGCACATAGCAATCGCACTCGACGAGCAGCAACAAAGACTGACTGAAGCTCAGCTGGACAGGCAACGAGGGGCAACTGAGGAAGCAAAAGGTGCCACAAGAGTGCTGCAGGGAGGCAGGGAGGCACTCATGGACATGAGCGACGACACATGAACGTGTTCCGAGTCTGATGATGCTTACGCGCTTTTCAAGTTCCACACATAGTTGCTGTCATTATTAAAGACATTTTCAACTACATTCTAGTAGGTACTTAATTTCGACCCAGACCAACGGCGGGGGCGGGTAGCCGGCACAGGAGATGTGGACGCACGGAAGGAATGCCACCTCACACGCACTCACAGACAAAGACAGAGATAAAGATGAAGATGAAGATGAAGATGAAAATGAAGACAGAGACAGCGATAGAGACTGGGATTGACATGTTGAGGCTGCTCTCTGATTGGATTGGATTGGCCATAGCTTTTGTGATTTGTGTAGGTTGTCTAGGCTAGTCACAGAACATTCTTATTTCATTTTGTATATGTGTGTGTGTGTGTGTGTGTGTGTGCATGTGTGTAGGCAGCCAAAATCCTTTTGGGCAGACAGCATCCGCAACAACAACAGCAGCAGCAACAATTGCAAAGCCGCGTCTGGCGCAAAAAATTGATGAGTTAATTAACGCGCATCGCCAACATTCCGGGCGACTAATAACCAAGTTGTAGATGACCACAACGACAACAACAACAACAACAACACCAACAGCAACAACAGCAACGTTGAGAACGAGTCCAGCATTTGCCATATTTATGAGCTTTGAGCACTGTGCAGTGCTGCAGTGGACACTGTGGCAACAACAACGCTGACGAGTTGTCGATGTGGCACTTCAATGTCAGTTCATAATGATGATGACAATGACGATGATCATGATCATGATGATGATTATGATGATGATGATGATCTGTGCTATAGCTGGGAGTATCATGGCTGAAATGTGGCTGCAATGCGTTCTTTAATTGAGTTTTGCGTTGTTGCAACTGCAACTGCAACTGCAACTGACTGTTTATGGCCATGTTGCTGGCGTGCCCAGCAGCAGAAGCAGCAGCAACAACACCAGCAGCAGCAGCAACAAAAGCAGAAGCAGCAACGTGGCATATTATCACACAACCATTAAATATGATGAAGACTGCCGAAGCAAGCACTACGAGTATCCGCTCTTCTGCCCCACCAACAGTTGTTGCGGCCGCTGCTGATGTTGCTGTCGTCAACTTTACGCATTTATGACGCGTTTTCTCATCGCTGGAGAGAATCTATACAAAAGGCAAACAACTGCAGGCCGTGCACAGATCCGATGCTGCTCCCTGGGGCCATTACGCATACTTTTAAGTTTTGGTCTTTGGCGCTGAGAGTTGCCTACTCCTTCTCCATCTCTCTACTCCTGCCACGGCTCCTTGTCCCCCTTCTTTGTTTTCCTCTTCTAGCATGGAGGAGGAGGTTGCACTCTAGTTGCAGCTCAGAGATCATTATCAATGATCTTCTGACCATCGCCATCGTCATCGCCATCGCCATCGCCATCGCCATTGCTATTACCATTGCCATTGCCATTGCGATTGCCTTTGCCATTGGCATTGGCATTCCCACTGCTCTTTGTATGTCCATGTGTATGGTCCAGTGTCCGTCTTGACTCATGACTGACAGAAAATCCAGCACAGTGGTACCAAATGCAACCACCCTCTTCTCATAGTCTCCCTCCTTTTCGAACCCACTGTCGTCCTCCTCCTTCTCCTCCTCCTGCTTCAAGCGGGATCATTGACTATGAGTATTGAGCAATGCGCTGATTGATTGCTTTCTTGTAAATATTTTTTCTTCGTTTTGCTGCCTTTTGTTGCTGCTGTTGTTGTTGTTGCTGCTGCCACGCTAGCAATTTATTGGCCATGGTCGGATGAATGCTTCCCGTGCTGCTGCTGCTGCTGCTGCCGTTGGATGATTAAAAACGCTTTTGTGTAAATTATTAGCTGCAAATTCTCAGTTCAAAGTCATTTGCTGCGCCACCAGCCGCCAACTGTTGTTGCTGTTGTCGCTCATAATTCTCGCCTTGAGGTTTGCCACAGGTTTCCTTTCATCGCCATCGCCATCGTCGCCATCGTCATCGTCGTCATCGTCGTCGTGGTCTCATCATCAATTGCGTTTCGGTGTGAAAATGATGTATGTTACACTGCGGTTGGTTTCGCATTGCAGCTATTGGAGCTCGTGATGCGAGATAGAGCCCTGGCATGGGACTATCCATTCACTCTCGTCCTCATCCCACCTCCTTACGCTTAGAATAGTTGGCGGCGGTTGCTTTGAGCGTGTAAACAAAAGCAGCAGCCACCTATCGCCTTATCTGTTGCACTCTCTTCTCCTGCCCATGTGCCTTTGTGTAACAACTAAATTTCCTTAATATTTCCATTTGCTTGTTGATAGAATTTATGCCAGCCCGCGGATTGGCTAACAAGCCAACTCCAGATTTCCAGTTGCAAGTAAATCCTCATTGTGGCATTCCTTGAAAGTTACAGCAGCAGCAGCAGGAAAGCCATGACAATGACAGCGTCTGGGACGAGCATTGGCAATATTTATTGACATTTACCTTTGGCCGAAGGAGAGGGCAAAAAATGCCCTCAGGATGCTGTTGCGGACAGTCCAGGGCCACAGCAGCAATGTTTTTAATGTTGCTGCTGCAGCAAGAAGAGGTATAAGAGGGGAAGAGAAGAGAACAGAGAGACAGTCAGAGCCTGTTGAACTGTCAGTTATCATTCACTCAAAGAACGCAAAATGACAAAAATTGCAACTGAAATGGAATTCAATACATTGCTGTTGCTTTTGCTGCTGTTGCTTTGCTGTTTCTGTTGCTGTTGCAGATGCAAATGTTGCTGCTGAGTTACGAGCAGCGCGTTCATTTAGAATGAGAGACAGCAGTCGAGTAGACGACGAACCACAATGGCCACAGGATGTTGCCTCAAGGTCTATTCCATAACTCAACGATTGTTTCCCAGCCACCTCCCTCCCTCCCGTGTTCACTCGCAATTAAACATCGAGCTGTTATCGATAAATCTATCCATCTCTTTCTCTCTGTCATTGTCTCTTTAATTCCTTTCTCTCTTTTTTTTACTTACGAACACGCACATTTGCAGGTGCTACAAATTAGAAATGAAATATTTTCGATTCTGCTGTCAGCTCGAGTTCTGTTGACAACACATTAGCAACTGTTGTGAACAAACAGCACCAGCAACAGCAATAGCAATAGTAATAGCCATGGCAACGGCAACAGCAACAGCAACATGTTGTTGCACCTGGACGTCGCGACATTGGACGTTGCGCATGCGCCGCACGATTTGCAATTTGCAGCTAATTGAACGCGTGCCCAGGCGCAGTTTGTATCTCTGCGCGCTCTCTCACGCTTCCTCCGCCTCCATCCTCTCTCTCTCCCTCCACATCCCTTCCTTACAAGCAACCAATCACCCCTCCTCCTCACTACCCTTTCACTCGTGTACCTGTTAGAAAAGCGCTAGGCGACAAATGGAGAACGATATAAGGAAAACAATTAGAAAAGTGTGTTGCATTACCAGATACCCTATACCAGGATCTGACACTAACACACACACAAAATACATACACAGACTGAAAGCATTTATGCTTTCGTCCAACCAAACATTTTAGGATTATTCTTAATCCTAAGGAAAGCCAATCTTTATATAGTACTAAGCGACAAGTTTTCTTTTTCAAATACTTTCGAACAGAAATAATATACCCCATTAAAACATTAATCTAATGGGTACAGGGTATAGTAATAGCAAATAATATAAAAGCCACGCGTGTAACTTGAAACTGGACTTGAAATTGGATTTGAATTGAATGAAATTCGACAGGAACTCAGCGGCGCATAGCCAAGCTCCAGAATCGCCAACCGATTACCTGCCCAACCAGTTTCCTGCTCCTACTCCTGCTCCTGCTTCTGCTCCTGCTCGTGCTGCTGCTTGTGCTGCTGCTGGTGACAACGGCAACAGCATGAACAGTGGGAGGCGCTGTTGGAGCACTACCTATACGCATGTGAGAACTAGAACGCTGAAGCAATCAGCAATATTTTAGAGATTATAAAGTTGTAGAACCTGCAGTAGATGAGATGTCTTAGTGACCGATCCATTTGGATTTACTTCCCAGCCTAGAACATTGACGTTTGCGATACGACACCAGCAACAAAGGATGCAGGGTTTGCGTAGAAAACAAAAAAAATTGTCGAATTACATGAAAGTTTTGTGTGAGTACGCTCATCGCCGATAGTTGCTGACTGCGGCCAGCGCTTAATCGCTTGATCAACAGCAGCGACAGCAACTGTTGTCGTCTTCTAGCAATACAAACACACACAGAGAACATACTCGCCTTCGTTTCTACACACTTAACCAATAAAAATGAACCTTGCTAAAAGAGTGTATTCAACTTGTGCAAATGTATGGAGCATGTTTTATAGTTCGCAAATCTATGTTATCTCTCTCCCCCTGTCTCTATCTAGTCTCTCTCTTATCCGAATCACCTTGACGCTATCAGACTCACCTGCTTTCTTAGCAGTGCACCCAGGTCACCTATAAATAAATATAATTTCTGCTCTATAAATATAATTCTATTAAACATAGCGAATATTTTGACGACCAATTCAGTTTTTTTATGAATTCCGGTTGAGTGCGGTCGCACTCATTGTTACAAATTCAAACAAATTAATATTCCAGATACCGTAGCTGCAATACGAGGACAGATAACTGAACTGAAGCTATTTCCCAATTTTAGAAATCTGCGAGGCATCCATCAATAATCAACAAGATGAAGGTCCCTGTGATTTAAGCACTTGGGGTGGCGACTGGAAAATCATTTTGCAGCGATTGGATGGAAGTGTTGCCTTTAATCAAAAATGGAAGGATTACAAGGAAAATTTCGGGAAACGAAAAGGAGAATTCTTTCTAGGATTAGACAAGATCCATGCAATTACTGCGCGCAGAAAACAGGAATTGCTTGTTGTCCTTGAGGACTTTGAGGGTCATCTAGCTTACGAGAAATATGACAGTTTTGCAAGTGGAGATGAGAGCGATTCTTATGTGTTACACACACTGGGGGAAGCCAGTGGAAATGCTGGGGATTCACTGCGAACTCACCACAATCAAAAGTTTTCAACCATTGATAGGGATAACGATAACGATTCAAATGAAAGCTGTGCGGAAGGCTATACTGGTGGCTGGTGGTACAAAAACTGTCACGATTGGTATTTATGAGCAGGTTAATTTCAATATCAGTTAACCCTTCACTTTGATTCTTTGCAGCCTTTTGACTGGGACGTATAACAATACAAACATGGCGAAGGGTGTCAACTGGCTCTCATTCCGAGATAGTTACTATTCATTGAAGAAAGCTGTCATGATGATACGAGATAAGAAAAACGACAGCTAAAATTGTTAAACATTATTTTGTATTTGTTAATGTTAAATACTTTTACACATATATTCAAACATACATAATATATACAACATATGTATATACTTATATAATTAAAGCAAATTTTGTGTAATCGAATTTAACCTAGAGATGGAATAGCTCTGAAACCTGTTTGTGTGTGACTGTGTGTATGTTTATATAAATAACAAACAGAAGGGCATATCAGACATTAAGTTAAAGGCATCTCGTAGTTTTTCAATTTTTTTACTTTTATTCATATTGAAAACTGTTGTTTTTTCTTGCTGCTTCTGTTTGGGTTTGTGTTATAATGTTTTGGTGGTGCCACCGTCTAAAGGTGCCCGTGTGAGTGCGGGGGCTCCTTTTACAACTATAACTATTATTATTATTATGGCTATTGTTGGCTGAGACTAAGGCCAGAAACAATCTGCAATATGTTTATGCATTTCTTGTGGTTGCTTTGGCGGCGTTGGCAGCGACGACAATGTCACTTTTTGCAATTGCCTCTGGAATGTGACTCCATTAAATTGTGTGCCTAATACACGATTTGCAGTAGCTTTTGTTTTTGTTATTGTTGATGTTGCTGTTGCTGCCGTTCTGTTTGTTGTCGCGGTGCATTAGCAGTTTAATTGATTTGTAGGCAACAATTTGTCTGGCACTTCATCTCGCTCTGGTTGGCCTCCAACGCAGCAGCGACAACAGCAGCAGGTTTTTTCTTGTATCACAAAATATGCATAGACATATATCAGATCTTTCAGAAGTCTCAGAATCTGAAGATATGCAGATGTTGAGGGTGTTTGCATATTGCATGTAGAGTCAAAAGATATGCAACACGGGATAGCAGCAACAGCAGTGGCAGCAGTCCACATGCAGTTGCAACATGGCGACGCAACAGCTTTCAAAGCGAACAAAAATTAAGTGGAGGGCAATAACAGAGCTCGACTACAGGACACCTATCTGAATCCTTGCTCTCCAGGAATCAGCTCTAAATAAAATTGCGATAGTGTAAGTATGGATTGGGAATATGTATATACTACTTTCTTCCCACAAACATATTGCATTCGATATACCCTATTGATCCTGCTGATGAGTGCAGGGTATAGAAACGAGCCCTGCTGAAAGAGATAGCAACATTAGCAAGAGCAGCAGCAGTAGCCCTTTTGGGTTTGGCTTGTTTGTTTTCCACGTCGTTGGCTGCAAGTTAAGGTGTTGTTGTTGTTGCTTCTGCTCTGTTGGTTATTAGCAACATTCAGCAGCTACACCCATTTAATTAGAGGCCTCTTCTTCACACAGCTGTCGTGGCAAGCAACAATGGCAACTGCTGCTGCTTCTTCACTTTGGAGTCAAACGGCGGCCATTTTAATGTGGTCAAATGGAGAAGGAGCCTTACGGCCATTTCTTGTAGTGCTCCTGTTATAGAACTTTCTATTTCCATCTCATTGCAGGCCTTTAGATGGCACCTCCAGCTACCGCTACTAGCGCCTTCTGCAGTTGGTTGCCTCTGAATGATTTATGCGACTTCAACAGCCATAGAAAGGTCGTCTCCTGCGGCCATAGTGAGGTGCGACGTCTATGAGCAGGAGCAGGAGCAGGAAGAGTTGCTGTTGGAGGGAAATCATGTGCTCAAAAACGAGTCTTAGTCTTCACTGATGTCAGACTGCAGCTACCTCTACACTTTTGCCATTCATCCATTGTCTGGTCAGTGCAGATAACTTAATTAGGTTTTTCTGTCGAAACGCGCCACGCAGAGGCGGTGGCTAATGCCTTGCCACGCCCACATCGCATACAATGTCCAATGATGACCCACTCAAAATGTGAACTGCTGATGCTGCTGCTGCTGCCACTCTGCAAATTAATGAGCTTTGTATAAATGTGCACTGTTATACATTTGGCGATGTGAGGACTTGGAGTGTTGTGTTTGTGCCCAGATGAAATCGCATCCGCCGCAGTTGCGGCCCATATACAGTCACAGTTGCACCTAATGTTGGGATTCCTGCTGTTGTAGCCCTAATTTGAAGCTTTCTTTATGACAAATGAGAGCCCATTTGTCATGGCCGGGTTAATGTGCGTCTTCTTTTCAGAGCGCACAACTTCATTAGCCTGCCAACGTTCTGGGAATGGGTATGAGTATGGGCAAAGTCATCCACATGCTTTAACCCTGCCATCGTTTTACAGTTAGCTTAAGAGGCACACGCAGCGTCCACGCCCACGCCCACATCCACAACGACAACCGAAACTACGCGGCCGCTGCCGCTGCTCGAGGCACATTTTAAGTTGGAATCATTTACTCGTCGCACAAAGTCAAAAATCAGGTTACATTTGAGACGCTGCTTAGCTTCTGTACATGTAGTATTCCTAACGCTAATCTAGGTCTTAGTCTAAGGATACGGTGGGCGGTTACAATGTAATTACGCATCTGCTGAGCCTGAGGGTGTGGCTTCACGAGATCGTTTAAGCACCGCCTGATGCTGCTTGGTAATCGCTATATGGTCCAAATAACCTCTATCCACTTTGTCACTGGGGCTAACCATTAAGTTTCTCAGTATTTCCAAGTCCTTAGCATCCAGTTCTTCACCCATTGTCTCATCCTTTAGTTTCTTCTGCTCTCTCAGACCACTGCAAATGGCTGCCACTGCCTCCCGATGCCACTGCACCAAGCTGTAGAACGTTGAGGTCCACATCGAAAGTGAGTGCGAAACAGAAGCTGCTTCCCTCATTTGTTGCGCTCTTCGACGTTCTCCGTTTAGCTGCTTACGTCCCTTCGATTTTTTACGTTTTTCCGAAGACTCCATTATTACCGTTTTCTTTTTATTACTTTCCATTCCTTCTTTAATTTTCTTCCTTGCTTGCAGCCGTCTGTGGCTTCAGTCAATTAATTCTTGTTGTCCAGAGTAGCCATATATTTGACATAAACAGCTGAGCAATGCAGCGCTGCCAGATGAACAAAACGAGAGAGTAGCGTGAAAATGAACTATAGATGGCGCTGAGCAATTAGCGCTCAATTCAAATCTTCCTTTTGAAGGCTTGCATATATATATGTAAATCTTCTTCTCAAACCCGAAAAATATATATAATATTCCTGATGATAATATGTATGTCAAATAGTTGACGTTTCCTTTTAGTGGTCGGAACTGCCTGGCCCCATGTTATATAAATATGGTCCAATATTATATTATATTATACTGTTTATAAGAAATCTTTCAAATTAAAAGAGAAACTTTTATTAGGAATACGAGTTACAGTATTTATGTTTGTTTATGCTTAGATCTCATCAGATTTGGAAAACTTATTACTCTTATTAGCTACAGCAACAACAATTCCAAGACGGCTTTTATAGTATGTTTTGAGAAGAGCTCCAAGAGATCCTTGGCCACCGTTGTGGTGAATCAGATACACTTTCGGCTGGTTAAGTGACTTCAATTTGGACTGAGTCGGGGTCAAGTCTAAGGCCTGGCAAAGGCAGAAATTGTTGTGTTGTTCTTTCAAATTAAAATCCTGTATGCTTATGGACAATCCCACGGGCGATGGCTCGAAGGAGTTGGACGAGAGGACAAGTTTACGTGTGCGAGTATATGGAGCTGGACATGGATTAGGGCGGATCAATTTGCTTGTGGTGCGAATGCAAATTGGCCAGCGGTATGATTTAAATGAGGCTCAGCTCGAGCGGTCAAACAAAGACGGAAGCGGCCGATTGAGTGCTGCGGAGTATCCTGGCCTGTGCATCCTGCTGTGCATTGTGAATAGCCGGAACAACAAATGAGCACAGCCCAGTTCAGTCCAATGTCCTTTTTGCGGTCTAGGAGCTTTGTCCGGGCGCAGGTCGAGCCACATAAAGGAAAATTAGGTTTACACCTACTTTTCCAATATGCTCATAAAACAATTTAGAGATTTACAAGGGATCAACTTATATGTGGTCCATCTCCCTCTCTTTCGCTCTCCCTCTTACTTTGTCACTTTTACTCGCTCTGTCTTCCTCTACATCTACTTTAAGATTGTGGGCTGAGTGTTTGTATATGATATACATATGGTCTGGCAAGGGGCGCGTGGACGTGGACATGGTCGTAAAAAGCAATCCTCAATCCTCCTTAGCCTCGCATTGCCTGAGCTCAGAGAGCAGCTCTGGCTGGCACTTCCACACATGTTTACTTTGGCAACTAGCGGCAAGGGGATGGGCAGAATGTGCAAGGTGGGGTATTGCCTCAATGGTGAAGAGCTTTTTCATTTACAATAAAGTAATATGCGCTGATAATATGAAAAATATCCTGCGGACAGGATTTGCACGCACTTATTCCATTTTAATGGACTCTGCCTGACATTTTGGCAATCTTTCGCATATATTTTGCATTTCATTTCCCACACACAAACAAAGGGCCGCTCCAACGTTAGCAGATACTGCTCCAGTTTTTGTTGGTCCTTGTACGGACCAGAGAATAGGGACAGGCACAGGGACAGGGACAGGGACAGAAAGACGTGGCAAAATGACAATTTGGCTTTGTTCAGATTGCAAATAGATCTGGTCCGCAGGATGATGAGTAGCAGGTATATCAGCAAAGCGAAGCGATGGGATTATAATTCTTGAGCACGGGATCAGCCGAACCCTGACTGACCGGACTAGCCAAAAAATAAAGGGTAGAGTGGCCGGTTCAGCGCTAAGGGTAGAGCTAGAGGTAGGGGTAGGGGTAGGCAAGTTAGTAACTCTCATTACTTTAAATGGATTTCAATTAAGTTGCAAATTGATCTCAAAACAATTGAGTCCCGTCGAGGCGTTTGAGTGCCTCGGTTTGTGCTTTACGAGTAACCACGCGTCCTAAGCCATCCAAGCAGCAATCCGAGCAGCAGCATCCCAAACAATAGGACAAAAGGGCTGCTACTGCGGCTGCTGTGGTTCCTTCTGCTGCTGTTGCTCTTACTACTACTGCTATTGCCACTGATCCACTTGGTGGTTGTAGGCGGGTTGCTGCTGTTTTCATTCATCTCAATACCTCTGCCTCTGTCTCTATCTCTGCCTCATCTGCGGCGGCTGTAAGCGATATGCGAACCAGCTGCCAATTGATGGGGAAGCACTTGATGATGCCCCCATCTTCCAGGGTCGCCGCGCCTCACCCTGATGACTGTCAGTTTTCCCAGTAGCAGCGTCAACGGCTGCCAAGTGGCTGCCATCGGACGTCAGCACTGGCGTTGACAGGATAACGAGATTTTCAAGTGGCCGCGACGCGCGTCCCACTTCACACCCTTTAGAAGAACGAAATGCCCATCATGAGGCAGATGTAACGCCCATGATATGATGAGCTGTCCAACTCCAGGTCCGGCTGCACTGCAGAAATCTTAATCTGTGCCAGGTATTAACGATTTTTCTCGCAATTAGTTGCAGGAAATTAAAAAAAATAAAAAGAAAAAGAAAACGAAAAATAAAAATAAAATCAAAAAAAGGCAGTGCAAAAAATGAAGCGATTTTCCAAGGACTTAGGCACGATCCCTGTGTAGGATCATCGACGACGACAACAACAGCAACCAGAGGAACAAAGGCAACAGCAATCAAATGCGCATCAATGATCAGGACAAAGTGCAGCCAGGAGCCGCAGCGAACAGCGTGTGAAGAAAAGAGCAGAGCATAGGCCCAATCCAAGTCCGGGGTGGGAGCTCAGTTCTGGATGCATAGGTATGTTTCGGTACTACAACGGGGCTTATCCCGGCTAAGCCTTGTTGCGATTTTAACGGTCAATTGAAAAGCGGCCAGAAAAACGATCATGTTAATAATAATAGAGTAAAATACAACCTAGACTGGGACTTGAACCTGGACTTGGAGTTGGACCAGTTTACTGGCTCACGAGCATCCATTGTTTAGACATTGTTTTTTATGGTCGAGGCAAAACAGAACATGGGATAACAAGAAAACAACACCACCACAACAGAATAGGCAATAGGCAAAATAAAATGAAAGAGAAGGACTGAGTTAAGGAGAGAAAGAAGCACGCTGTCCCAGAGGCATCAGGCTCCGACAATTGTGAAAACAAACACACCACACAACACACACACACACACACACCGAGTGAGTCTTAAAGGAGCTGCCTCCTGCTCATCAGAATTTTGGTTCCCCGATTGCGATTGCTCTGTTCGTTCTGTGTTTTCTCCTTGACTAGCATCCTTTGCAATCCTTTCGTTTGTCTGTTTTGTCGTTCTACTGTTTGTTTGTTTGCCAATTTGCGCCCAAAAAAAAGTAAATTTCTATTTGGCTTTCACTGCCTTTGTCAAAGGTGCGGAACAAGGAACACTCCGAGCAGCCGCAACACCCTGAACACCCCGAGCATACGGAACACCAACCGCATCCTATTGTGCGATTTGTTAAGAAAGAGTTAAAGCAAATACTCGTAAAAGGAGACCATAAATTGGAGCAGAACTTGTCCAGGACTGGCTAATTAATTGAGTTGAAGTAATTTACAGCCCAATCCCAGTCACTGTCCCAACCCCAGACCTAGCTCCAACCCCAAATTTCACTTCTCTAGTAACTTATGTTTTATTCAAGTCTTCGGCTTGCCAAAAATTTGTTTTGCCATTTCCCTTCCATTTCCACTGCAAATATTTGCCGTCCTAAGGCGCATAATTTAAATTTTTAATTATCCATCAAATCAACAAAAATTATGACAGCCCAGAGAGAGTTATATAATAGAAGTTAAGACGGGGAAAATAGATGTATGTATATACATTATATACAACTCTGACTTAGTTTATAATATTATATAGCTATCAGGCTAAAGAACTACACACCTGAACGAAAAGTTCAGTTATTTAGTTTACCTTTATTTTATAGCCTTAAAATACATAAAATACTAAGCAAATACAAGTTTCAAATTGGTATTTAATGAGTACTTGTACATATAAGAAGACATTTAATAGAAGATATTCGTTTTGGATTACTGTGGCAGCTTCTCAAGGAAAGCTGGCTATTAACTAAGACCACAAGATGAACCTTAGAAAAAAATATGATATGCGCCAATTCCAAACAGAGAACAAATCATTACAGAACTGTATTGTTTATTAATCTATATAAATGGAGAGACTACCCTACTACTAACTAACATTTTAAACTGGAAAAACCATATCTATAGAAAGTCTACAGTTTATATAGAATTATTTTTGATTTCGAGTTGAGTTCGATGCTAAAACTATTTATCAACCCAAAGGCGCATAAAGTGTGGTCTTGTTTACTCAAATTGAGGCATCATATGCAGCTGTCGCTCTCCCAGCTCCCGCTCCCTGTGCCTGAGTCTGTGTCTGTTCTGCGATCGACCGATGGACAAATATTCCTCCATTCAAGGGAAACCATTTTGTTTGCTCACGCCCCGCTTCATTCATCTTCTTTTCTCATTTCTCTTTTTTCATCTCTCAATTCTCTATTCTCAGTTCCAGTTTCCATTTTACGTTGGCCGCACGTTCGGTTTTATTGCACCTTTTGTCGTTTTATTGTTTTGTTGTTCGCTCTGTCCTACTCTCTCTCCCTCTCACTCCCTTTTTTATCCCCTGCAGCGGCTTCTTCCATCTCTGTCCGACTCATAAACGTCATCACATCATCATCCACATCCATATTATGATCATCATCATCATCAGCATCAGCATCAATATCAACATCGGTGGCAGCGGCGCATGCGTAATCGCAGCAATTTGCACGCTTACGCATATCGCAAGATTACCCTGATCCGGATACTGATCCCTCAGCCTGATCCCTTGATGCGACTGCGACTGCGACTCCGACAGAGTCTGCCATTGCGATGTGGCTTCCGCCATGTCAGAGAGAAACTGCGACGCATAAAACGATATTTGGATTAAACATTTAATTGACTATTCAAGACCGGTATGACCGGATCGGGCGTCGTATAGGCCAGCGGACAACGCGGCAACGGGGTTGCTTTTGGCATGGATTAGCCGACGACAGGGCACAATTCATTAACATATCAATGTCAGATTCAGCTTCAGCTTCAGCTTGAGCATCAGCATTAGGCGGCGGCTGCTGCTGCTTAAGATTTTAATTTTGATTTTCGATTTTAGCGCTTTTGGCTCTTCCTCTTGAAATTCGCTTAAATTTTTAACAACACAAATACCCAAAGCTCACACACGCACACACACACGTACGCACACACATACTCCACAGCCAGCAAGCAATCAGAAAAAGAAACTTTTCTAATTTCGCAACTGGAGAAGCAGAAGCAGAAGTAAAAGCAGCAGCAGCGAGCAGCAAACCACAAAAATTGCCGTCGGCGTTACTTTTTGCGAGAGAAAACAAATCGAAAACAAAATCGAATAGAAAAAACAAAAGAAAAGAAAGGAATCGAAAATAAAAATCATATCATGAGTTAAGAAGAAGAAGCAGAAGAGCAGAGAGAGTAGCTGCGAAGGATGTTCCTATCCCCCCACATCCTCTTCAGTTGGAAAAGTAGAAAAACCTTTTATTCCACAGTGTTTACACAGTCCTTTGCCAATTGAACTTTTTCCCGCAATCGAAGTGGACAGGACTTGGTTATTGAAGGGGCTCAATTGGCGAGGGGAAGGAGAAAGCTAACGACAAGTGCCAGTGGAGATGGATGAAAAACGTTACCCAAATATACTCGCACAATACTTAGTCGAGTTAATTTAATTTGTTATTTAAAATTCAATCTACGAACTAAAACAAAAAGTGCCAGAGAGACGGTTACAGCAGAGAGAATCCAAAGTTTCGGATAGAAAAAAATGAGCGAAAAAATTAAAAATTTGTAAAGGGAGAAAAAACAACAGGGGAGAAGTAGAGAAATGAATGCTTGGATGGAGGAATACTCCTGCTGAGGCAGAACTTTTGAGCTTACTGAGCCACTGTTCCCCGATAGTGACCCACCCGTATTGTACCCTTTCCTTTTCCCGTCGGGAGTCGCTGGACTGGTACATGTAAGAAGTTCAGAGCAAAAGCAAATAGACGTCAGCACAGTATGAGTATATCCTGATGCTGACTATTAACGCTTCAATGGTTGACTGGCAGCAGAACCCGGAGCACAAGCAGGACTAGGTGCAAACGCTGATGCTGGAGTACCGTAACTTGCTTAATTATTCAATAATTTCTAAAAGCATTGGCAACATACTCGTACGACAACGTAACACAAGGTCGCACATATCGTTCATGCCGTCCATGTCGTCCATGTCGCCCATGTCGCCCATGTTGGCCATGTTGCTTAGATCCTTTCATCCTTTTACAGGGAGAATAAGGTTATTCCCTTTTAATCAGTTGAACACATACGGGCAAGCACTCGGCATACTACTCCGTTTGCATGCACATAGTCATAAGCTCCTCCACGTGCAAGTAGTTGACATTGGACTAGGAGCTCTGCTTCTATATCCGAGTTCGTAGAAAGTTTCAGTACTATTGAATTTCATCATTGGTCGAAGCTTAGTTTTTGCTGTTGCTGCTGCATTTGGCTGGGCTGCCCCCGAGGGAAATTTGGGATTTGCACTTGGGCATGTTTGATGTGGAAACTTTAGATTAAAATACTTTCGTATGCACACACTCGTACGCACACTGAACAGTCACATATATGCACATATATGAATATGAATAATCAGTGTTAAATTCCCTTTCCAGTTTATGTTCCTGTTCCGGCTTCCACTTTTCTACTCCATCGCATAATTCTAAGAATGGCGCCGACTTCTCAGAGATTCTCCAACACTTTCTACACCACCTACAAGTATGTACATATATACACCATGTTCATCTCATCTCTGTACATAAGCATCCTTTACCACCCACGGCCACTGAAATGAGGGTGGTGGGAGCTACTGAGGAGCGTGCGCCGGGTTCAGACGCCCGAGAGGGGATTGAGCGCATAATGATGTTTATGTGTTGCCAAAAACATAAAAGCATTAATTTAGTCATTATCTTCTTAAGATACGGCGGAGCGCAGTCAGCTACGACGACGACGACGGCGGCTACTACTACGACGCCGACTTCAGTCGGCCCTTTCCCCGAATCCGAACCCAATCGCAATCCCAATCCCATGCAGCGCGAACTCCAACACATAATTTCCACATTACGAGTACTCGTATCATGGACAATATTTTTATGCCTCTAGCAGTGAGTGCGAGCTGGCCAGCGCTATATATAGCACTGTCCTCTTCACACAGTATCTCTTTCTCTTTCTTTCTTTCTCTCTCTTTCTGTACGCTACCGAGGGCCGCGGGGGCTGTCAGTGATGACTTTATCTGTATAAATAACTGTCAGGATGGAGAAATAAAAATCAACAACAGAAGCAGCAACAACAGCAACAGTAGAATGTCCAATGAGAGGAGCACGCCCACGTTGCAGCAGACGGAGGCAGCAGAAAGCTCCATCAGAGAGACAACTGAGCAGCGTTATCTTCAGCGCGCCATCTTTACGGCTTCGCAATGGGTAACGGTAAACGAAGATGACGCGCTCAGCAGCAGCACAGTAGAAGCAGGAGCAGCAGCCGCCAGAGGGCGTCCACCATAGCAGCCACCACCATCAACACCGCGGCAACAACAACAACAGCGTTCACAGAGAGAGCTGAGTCCAGAGAGCGAGAGCCAGCAGCTGCTGAGAGAGTATGCTTTCAATATGGTAGCCAGAGCGAGGGAGAGGGCGTGACTCGATTCATACCAAAGTGAACGCTGATTGGTCGATCTACGAAAATGTCTGCCTCGTATATGCCAGCATGTGTGAGTGTGTATATGCGTATGTGTGTACTATGCGAAAGTCTATGACTTCGACTTGCCTGACAACTTGTCGTGCGCGTCGCTGCTGCTGCCGCTGCCGCTACCGTCGCAGCCGCCAACACCGACGCTACCAATGAACGGGGCATTCAAAACAGTTTCGCACGTCGAGCGGACAAGAAGGGTTCAATTCCAGTTGCCGCTTCAATTTCAATTTTAGTGCCACAACACTCGTCGCGTGTGTATGTTAAGTGATTGTGTGTGTGAGGGATACCGATACCGTTACTATTATAATTACCGTTAACGTTAGTAGTTACTATCATCGTAGCAATTATCAGTGTTCATCTTATTTCTTGCGCTACGCGTTCTACTAAATCAGCCAAGATTCTGTCCTCACTGTGGACCACGCCGTCGCAGCTCGCGGGCGGCGCCAGCAGCGAGACCAGTGCGTCAAAGGCCAAGTTCAAGATCACCGTCGTGAGCACGCCCAGTCCCTCGCCCGGATCACCTCCACCTACACCTCCGCCATCTAGCGCACTCAGCCACATGGTCGAGACAAACTCCCCGCCAGCGGGCTACGTGCTCAAGCGTTGCGCCAGTGATCTCGGCGAGCAGCAGCAACCACCTCGACAAATGCAGAGATCCCGCTCCCCAAACAACGCCAGCAATGCTGCCTACCACTTGACCACTGCCATGCTCCTAAACTCACAGCAATGCGGCTACTTGGGCCAGCGTCTGCAGTCGGTGCTCCAGCAACAACAACAACAACAACAGCAGCATCATCACCAACAGGCGCAGTCGCAAACACCTTCCTCTGATGATGGCTCGCAATCGGGTGTCACTATACTGGATGAGGAGAAACCACGTGTCAGTGGACCCAGTGCAGCATCTGCTGCTGCCGCTTCCCTCTTCACCATTGACAGCATCCTTGGGTCACGCAGCGTGGCAGCTGCTGCTGCTGCCGCCAGCAGCAATAGCAGTGCCAATAGCAACAACACCATTCACAACAGCAACAACAACAGTAACAATATCAACATCAATGGGAACATGGGAATGGGGTTGGGAAAGCGGAGCACGGAATCACCAGCATCACCCAACTCCAACTCCAGTTCCAGCGCCGCCGCTAGTCCCATTCGCCCGCAGCGGGTTCCTGCCATGTTGCAGCATCCTGGCTTGCATCTGGGCCACCTGGCGGCTGCCGCAGCAAGCGGTTTTGCAGCCTCGCCGTCCGATTTCCTAGGTGAGTAATGTCTCAGGTGCTCCACTGCCCAGATTTATTTGTAAGTAGCGCCCACACTCCGCAACACCCAGTTTGAGGGGTTTATTGAGGCGCAAAAAGTTGTCGGTCCACTTGTCCCTCCTGCCCTTTGGCACTGATGCGGATTCTTTTGAGCTCCAAACACCTTAAGGTTATTGCTACCGAGCTGGGGGGTTCCTTAACGGATTCACGATTCACCCACCCATCCGACCGCCAGCCTCCCTGAATGGCATTATTCGTAATTAGCCATTGATCCGTGAAAGATGATTTCGCATTCCGTTCCATTTTGCGGTGAGAGGATTTGCATTGTGACTCAATCTCCAATCTGAATGAGATGAGGTTGAAATGGGTCGTTGGAAAAGGGCGTTATGGCATTCACTCGGATGAGTCTTATGTTAATTCGAGCGTGGATTTCTGGCCACATTTTTATGTAAAGTCTAGCCAGGCATCCGCATCAGCAATCCGTATCCGTATTCGTATCCAGTCTCCCATTCACAACCGCATCCGCATACACATTCAAATTCAAAGGCCTCCGCCACCTTAGCATGAATATTAAAACGTGAAAGTTTTTTTGGGTTGCTCCACTGCAACCGGAAACGGAAGCGAATATGGAAGCCAAATTTGCGTGCCTGCCAACATGGCGGCTGCTATTTCTGTTTTCCAGCTTTGTTATGCGCATTTTTAAGGATTTCTCTCTGATTTCCTACATACACTTATTCAATATGATTGTTTATCCATGGTATAATATGAATTTCAAGCTGACAACATTCCGTTCTTTCTATCTTCTCTTATATCGCATCCGCAGTGGCCTACCCCAACTTTTATCCAAATTATATGCATGCCGCGGCTGTTGCCCACGTCGCCGCCGCCCAGATGCAGGCGCACGTCAGTGGGCATGGAGCCGCGGCCGCCGCCGCCGCTGGACTGACCGGCCATGGACATCACCCACATCATCCACACGCTCATCCACACCCGCATTTGGCGCACCATGCGCAACACCATCTTGGCCTTGGCCATTTGGGACATGGGCCCCCACCGAAACGCAAGCGTCGTCATCGTACCATCTTCACCGAAGAACAGTTGGAGCAACTGGAGGCCACCTTTGATAAAACTCATTATCCCGACGTGGTTCTGCGCGAACAGCTGGCACTCAAAGTCGATCTCAAGGAGGAGCGCGTAGAGGTAAGTTATCCAGTTTATACAAGCTTCAATTGGTGGGTTTGGGATTGAATCTAACTATGTGTGGGTTATCCAACCCTCTTGATTCAAAGCGTAGTACATCAATTTCACGCTCATTTTAATACTGCGACCGAAACCAATTGAGTGCGGCTGCCCCCTTCCCATACAGTCCCAATCTATCGACTGCATCGCAATCTCTTGGCATCTGCTCCATTCAATTCCTGCTGTGAACTCCGTGATGTTTATTTAGTTGTCAGCGTTTAGCATTTGTTGAGCTTCCTTCCTTCCTTTATTCCTTTATTCCATTCTTCAATTTATCCATTCCTCCGTTCATCCTTCGCTCCACACCGCTCGCCGACAAAACAATGCCATGATTCACTTAATTTGAGTAATGGGCCACGGGATGGCCCTCAAGTTTGAGGTTATGCCGTATCATTGCCAATGTAAACAACAGTCTCCCAAGTTTCTCCGGCTGCAAAGCCTACCCCGGGCAACGCTTTCAACCCTCCTCTGCTCAGACTTCGGATACGGAAAGGCGGAGGTCACATTAGGCAAATCAGCAACAAATCTGAACGGACAATTCTCGGTATTCAGGGATTGGGGTGGTGTTGCTGGTGATGTTGATGTTGATGGTGGTGTTGCGTCCTACCATTCAAAGTCCATTAGTGTCGCGGAAACCCAAAAGCAGCCGACAAACAAACAATTTGAGTGGTTCGAGGGGAGAAAGACGACAAAAGTTGACAATTTAATTTGTAAGCAATTTATTGATGGCGCTGATAGCGACGCCTTTTACTTCTCTTGTTGTTGTTGCATCGTCTGATTAACAAGCTAACGAGCCAGGAGAGAAAGGAGAGATAAGAGGAGCAGGAGGAGGAGGAGTCTAGTGATAAAGCGTCTTTGATAAGGATTAACGCCGCTTGTTGTTGTCACCATGACAATATGCTGCCGGTCAATGTTTAATCTTGAAACACGCATATATACCTCACCCGCTCTCCACACTCCTTTTCCATTTCCGTCTCTTTCGCTGCCAGCATCACCCCCACTCCATCAGCGAAGCACGCCAAGTGCGACAATGTTGACATTTGCGTGTGCACAAACTAAGGACTCTGGTAAGGGATGCAAAGGGTTTAGGTTTGGGTGTGATTTCTGCTGCTGGTTGAGTTTATGGTTCTGGTTGATGTTTACTGTCGAGCTTAAGACAACTAACGACATTTAGTATTAACCTTGTGCTGTTGCTAATGATAATGATGTGAGGACAGCCTGCAGGGCCCAGAGTTGACGCCTTCACTTAGCACTAGGCGACAATTTAGCTGCGGGCTATTCTAAGCGGATTAGGACATCGCTTGGCTATCATAGATTGCGATTGTAATTGGGATTGAAACTGAAATTGAAATTGAAATTTGTTGCGTTGATAAATTTCTCAACTGCCTAATTGAAATTGGGAAAACTTAAAAGTTGCTGCATCACAGATGCTTATGTGACCGGGGCTGAAGATAGTGCTAAGAGGGGGAGGCAGCAGCCTTTAGACAATCCAAGCGCTTAATTAACATACAAGAAAGAGACTTGAAACTTGTCTCTGACGGACAGCAACAACAATGGCAACAGCCACAACAACTGATGCCAAGAAGCCAAATCCAAATCTTGTGCGCAGTCATCGTCGTCATTCCATTCGTTTGGTTCGTCATTGACTTAAGCAGCATAATCAACTTGAGCGGCGTCTTCCACTCTCCACAACTCTACTACTCCATACCACCATACCATGGGCCACTCTGAGCCTGGTTTACTGCCTGCTACTGTTTAGCATATTTGCATGCCAAGTGTTGAGCCCTCTTAAACCCACTCCGCCCATGTCCGCGTCCGGCACCGCTCAATCTGACTGCGTTGGCAATGCCATAACAGGCAATAATTATTGAAAATCTTGCCTAAGACAACAGCCAACTCCAGCAACAACAGCAACAGCAACAGCAACTCCAACAACAATCACAAATCTCAAATGTGAGCAAAGAGTTCCCATCGCCATTTAAATGATCTGCTTATTTTGACTTCATCATTTACAATTATTATTTTTATTTAGACACTCGAGTGTCTATCCGTCTCTTCGTCTGTCTGAGATTCTTCTACCATCTTCGAACAGATAAAACGGGTAAAACAGTAGCTGAGAGAGATCTGACCACACAGATCAAGCCTCAATCAGGCCTCAATCTCTCTGTTAGCATTGAGTATTTCTTTACTTTGTCTTTCAATTTTTTTTACTTTTTTGGTTCTCGTTGGTGCGTGCAACTCAAATACGCCTAATCCCGCAGCTCAAGTGATTGAGGTGATTTCGATTTGGGATTCCTCATCATCATCGCTGGCATTATCAAGCCCTATAGCTAGTATCTCGTAGCTGGTAGCCCGTAACCCGTAACCCGTAAACCAAAGACGTAGCCAAGTCAATAAACTCTTCGAGCGCAGCGCAAATATTTATCTTTGCTCGTCGTCGCCGAGAAATTAGTAATCATCTCGGATCTCAGATCTTAGATCTCAGTCTGGACAGTAGCTCTTCTGCTCTCTCCTCCTCTCTCTCACTCGCTCTCTTTCTCTCTCTCGCTCTCTGCTCTGGGATAGCTCAAATATTGATGTTGGTTTTGGACTTGGGCACATACTTAAAAGGGTCACACAAAGAATGCGCACAATCATCGCCATTGTGATCAGCGTGCCAGGATTTGCGCCCGCACAAGAAAAGGGCTCATCATTTGGAAGAGGGTTTTTGTCCTCTGGTGATCCTCCAAGCGTTTGCCGCTTTGAAGTTGCACAATCAAGTGGCATGGCGGGATCTGGGCCACCTGCGGTGTGGCAATTGGGCAATCACTGTTATTATTATTATTAATTTGAGTATTATTATGATTATTATTGCATTCTCAGTAGCAATAATAAACAAATTTGTCCGCCCTTCAAGGAGGTAGTTCGTGTGGGTGCCCAAAACCCATCCCCATACATGAACCTCTTCCCCTACTCCGAATTCCATTACTTTTGTTTGTTTAGTGTTTGAATCAAATGAAATTAAAATGGCAATGAGCTGGAATCAGCAGATTTTCGTTAATTTCGGAAAAGCAGCCGCAGCAGCGGCAACAACAATTGCAAAACTGGCCTGGGGGCAACCCAACAAACAACCACCCACCACTCAGTACATTGCCACTTTGCTGCTTCTGCTGCTGCTGTTGCACCGCCCGCAAATCTCACACGGCCACTTGTCGCCCTTCTGCCTGCCGTTGAGGACTCCTGCAGTTGTTGTTGTTATAATTTTTCATAATTTTCCATTATTCAAACACTTGAGAACAATTTTGCTTCGCAATTTTACGCCTTGTGTGTACATGTGTGTGTGTGTGTGTGTGTGTGTGCTTGTGTGCTTGTGTGTGCCGACATCGTTTAAGGGTCGCTCTCAATTCTCGCGGGACTTTTGCGGCGCAAAGTGCGTTTGCGGCCTAAGGCACGGCCTGATGCGAGATAATGCGGTGGGTGGGGAAGACGCAACTTGGGAGGCAGAAGGTGGTGTGCGCCCGTTTAATGTTTACTTTACAGTTTTGACTGTCGAAGCGTGTAACCATAGACAAATATTATGTGGAGCGAAAATTGGCCTCGAAGCTGCATAAATTTACACAAAAAGCGCTAAGCCTGATCTGAAGAGGGTGATGCCACTATAGAGGGTATGACGGACAAAAGGGGAGACGGGAAGGGGCGACAGGTGTACATCGCTAAGCTCTTAAAAGGTCGCCCCAACTAAAACCTGGTCCAGCGATTACTAACAGTTAAAATGTTTTCTTATTTCGACATTTTTTGAAGGAATTTACATTATTTTACCTTAAGAGGAGGAGGGAAATTTGATATGTTAGAATGTTGGGACATGATCTGACATGATTGTAGCAGCATTACCATTCAGACTTATGACTAAAAGCTCTGAAACTCACCAATGCCAGAGTAGCTCCATCCCTATCGCACTTGCTTAGGCATGCAAGCAAAGCTGTGTGTAAAAGGGAAGACACAATTAATTACAGCAATGCGTTCAAGAGTTCTAAAATGTACAATGCAAGTCGTGCTATCCCTGTCGCACTTTCCAGTATTGCCTAATTTACCTTTCGTCTAGAATTGCAAAAAGCGATCTGAGTCTGAACAGCAATAAAGAGAAATAATCTGAGCCTTGCACTCAGCATACCAAAAAGCTTTAGCTTTGGTATCTCTGAACGCTCTTGCACTTTAATAAATCTCTCTTACATCCGCCGGTGCACAGCTTAAAGAGCACTTAGACTGATAATGTAGCTCTTTTGATTATGCTCTCCCTGCCACTTTCAGTTCTGTCACATACACATCTGTAGCTTAGGCTCGACACTGTTAAGTTTTAATGTTACGTTGATGATGGTTTTTCTCTGTTTTCTGCTAATCGTTGATACCCTTATTGCTGTCAAAAATGATGGACATGGTATATTTGTAGTATTTTAGTATTTAAATCAGCAATCATACAACATGTACGTTCGTATGGAGCAATTAGTGCATTTGCAGCTGAGCAATTGTGACGTCAGAGCTTCAATTAGTGTGAACCGCATTCACGTAACGAGTTAAAGCACTTTTTCACGTCTGCTGCTGCCACTGGGAGGGATGGTTGGGTAAAGGGGAGGGATGGTCGTTTGAGGATCGTTACAAAACCAAAGCAACTACTGCCGAGCGGCAGTGGGAAATGCGTAACGAGCAATTTTCACGGCTGCGCGATTTTAATCCAACAACACGAAACAACGCCAGGACTTTCTGCCGTAGACGTCGGCGTCTACCTCTGTTGGTTGGTGACGAACTTTCCAACCGACTTGCGTTGCCAATTTTCACTAATTAGAGCAACGAGCGTCGAGCAGAGTGCAAAGGCAGCCGCCATTTTGTGTTGCCTCAGGCTCCACCTACCCACACACTAACACAAAAGAGAGAAAAAGACATACACCTACAACTACACACACACACACACACACATACGCACATTTACCAATCAACTGCATAGGACACAAAATTTTTAGCATCGACTTTTCGCTTTGTTTGGCTTTTCCCAACATTTTGCAAACTGCAAAAACATGAAAATTAGGCACACAGCTGCAGCGATTAACGAAGCGCAAAGTTATCATAGCGTCAACCAATGTGACCAGACATATTTACACATTTACACACACACATCCATAAATGTATTTGGATACGTTTGTATGCATGTGTATATGTATGCATATGTGCATCTATGGGGAAGCTTTGGGTAATCCCGCATGGGCAACACTGGTCAGCAATTCTCAACGCCAAAAATCAAACAATAACAGAAACATGGCACGTCTCCCTCTTGCCCCTTCTTCCGTGTCTTCCTCTTGACTGGCCGTGGGACGCTCAGTGGCAGCCATAAAGCGCTTTTGTAGTTAATTAAAAATCAACTGCCGTCGGTCTGTTTGTTCAATGGATTTCATGCACGTTACGAATGCGTCACGCTGCCGACCCCCTCTTGCCGCCAGCCCCTTCCCCCTGCTACCTACATCCATACATCCATTTTTGCTACACTTTGACTGCGGTGAGGATTTCGACGTATCAGCGATTTATGCGCTTTTGCCTGAAAAATCTGTGGCAATATTTGCTAGGCGCGTACTGCACCGTCCAGAAACCATCACACAAGTCAGCAGCCGCAGCATCTACTGCATCAGCAGCTGTAACATTCGGAGCATCAGGAGCATCCCATGCATGCCAAGTTGTCGCTTCCAGCGGCAGCCATTTTGTTGTGTTTGCGAGCCACTTTTTTTTATGGGCCAGAGTTGCCCGCGATTTGCATGCGGGCAATTTTCATTGATACACATGGGATAAGCGGCAACACACTCCACCTGCGCCACCTACTTCAAGTGCTCCAACTGCTCCACAAGCCCGGTATATGTACACCCATCAGTTGTGTTTTTTCCAGTTGTGTTTATTTAATTTCGCAAATTTTCACTGCGATTTTTGGCAACTTTTCCACGCGCTGCAAAAAACGCGCCTGCGGCAATTGAAAAATCTGTGCGTTAGTCAGATTTTAAACGGGGTGGCAGCTGCACGTGGTAAGAGGCATGAACACGTGACTCCCCCTCTACCCCCCACACACACTAGCACACATCATATGAGCATACAGCTATAACAAGACCATGTTGGCCGTAGAAATTACGGGATTAGGTTTTTTGCCGCACTCTCATATTTGAGCCACCTCCAGCCCTCCAGGCAATCCTCCCGTACCACCCTCTGGTGTACTGGCCAACCGGATTAGAGTTCAATGCGGATCGCTGCCTCGCGAACATTTAATTAAAATATGAAACTTTTATAAAGCCAAACAGCGTCGAGCGGCAAAAAAATAAAACGCCAGCAAATCGCGCTGAATCTTTTTTCGCTCTGTTTTTTAGATTATTTGGATTTAAACTGTTGCATAGGCGATTTATGTCGAACTCTTACCACGTTACCGTTATGTTGACATTATTAAGCGCCTGGCTTAATTCATTGGGTATACCCTATAGTACAGTATAAACTAAGCCGGAAAGTATACACACACCAGAACTAACTAGAGATTCAATATTATTTAGTATATTCAGAGAAAAACTTCATCTCTTTGTTCCCCAACCCGAGAAAAGAAAACCTTTCGAAGTGTTCAAAGTGTGTTTACAGGATATTCGTTAGTCGAGCTAAGTTTTGATTTGTTATATTATCATGATTTTTGATGTCTATTTTGAAAAAAGCATCAAAATCATAACTGATTTCTATGTGTTTGTGCATGTGTGTGTTATTTTAACAGCTTAAGCTCGTGAAATTACGAAATTATGAAAATAAATAAAGCGACACTAACACACACACACACACACATCAACGCACACACTCAACATAACACCTAGTTAAATGTGGGCGATTTTTCAAATTTAATTATTTGAAATGAAAAATTTATTAGATTTGAATTGAATTTTCTATTTGAGCACAATTTAAATTGACGTGGCGGAAAATGCATTCTGACAGCTGCAACGACGCGTGACCATGCCCACTTGACAGAGCCCTGTTCGACTTCAAAGGCGGATTCGTTGCCCCGTTGCCAACTTATCTCAATACACAGTTCAAAGGTTGCCAGGACATCGCCATTTTGTTGCCATTGCCGGTGCCGGTGCTGACATCCTAAGCAAATAAGCCAGGCAACACTGCCCCGCACCATGTCCTCCTCCTTTCTTCTACTCTCTCTCTCTCGCTCTCTTTCTCTTTCTACCTCGTGAATGGCTCTCGTCCTAGTATAGGAGCTGCTCCTTTCAACAGCTGCACAAATTTACACAAATTATTCAAACTTAAATAAGCTCAAGGAGATCCGTTTGGGCCCTGGACAGAAGCCCTGCTTATAAGTTTAGCGCATTTCCCCCACCCACTCCTAACCACCCACACAAGCGAAAGCTACTCTCTTCCTCTTTCTATGCATTGGTCATGTCATTGGCCCAATCCTTGGCAGCTGCTGTCTGCGTTTTCTCTGTGTTATTTCAACAAATTCAGTCGATTTGCTGCATAAACAATTCCATTTCCAGTTTTGCAGTTCTGACTAGGATGGAGGTTGAGGGAAATCATGAAATTGGGAAAAACTTTCATTGGCAATCAAAATAATTTGAATAATAATAATAATAATACGGACCGAAACTCCAAAAATCAACGAAAAGACGCGATAAACATTTCCCCAATTCAGTTTTGTTTTAAAATTTCTAATTAAACTTTGTATGTGGATCAACAGCAGTTGCTGTTGCCGTTGCCGCTGCTGCTGCTGCAGTTCATTTGTTAGCCTCCACCAACAGAAACAGAATGAACAACAATCATTTGAGTATTTATTTAAGCACCAACAACAACTTGCAGGGGTTGAATTTCTGGCTAAGGATTGGGCATTGGTATTGGTGTTGAGCTGCTGGGTTTGTTTGGCTCCACCCCGTTGCCAAAGAGACAACAGTAATGAAAACAACAACAACTGGCCAAATGACAGGAGACACGCCAGATACGGCTGATGCTGCCCACGCCCAATCCTTCAGAGAGCAAGAGTGAGAGAGAGAGAGAGAGAGAGAGTGGGTTGGAAGAAGGAGGGTGACCAGGCCAGCCAGTAAAATGTGCTTCCCAGTTCCCATTGCTGATCCCGAACCAAAGCAAATTAACCCTTAAGTCACTTGACTGATGCTTTTGTTTTAATTAGCTAAGTACTGGGGTGGGCAATTGGTGTCCGGTGGGTGGGCGCAGGTGGGGGACCACTCATCCAGGAAAGGGTGTGGCCAAAGCCTAATTAAAAAGCCCATCACCCGAATACCATGCAATTCATACCGAACTGGGAGAGGGAGACAAGCTCAGAAAGTTATTCTCCTGCTTTAATTACAGTAACAATAAGCTTGCTAATTAGGTGGAAAATGCAAAGTAGATGTGGCAGGTGGGTGGTGGAGCTCGGAGTAAGGAGCATCGTCAGGCAACTGACTTGGACGCAGATAAACCAAAGGGCAGCCATAGGAAATCGAAGTGAAACGCAAAAAAGGAAAGATGAAAAAAACATTAAAATATTTACAAAGAAAATCGCGAAGGAGCGATGGTTCGTTGGGGGGCGGTGCGTTGGTGGTGTGGGGGGTCAAAATGGAAAATATAATTTGAAAAACGGATGAAAGTGTTTTTGAAGCCATATCAAAGGTTGCCTTGACTGCCAACTTAACCAAATTCCACCCTCTTTTCTTCCCTCTTCTCTAGGTCTGGTTCAAGAATCGGCGAGCAAAGTGGCGCAAACAGAAGCGGGAGGAGCAGGAGCGTTTACGTAAGCTGCAGGAGGAACAATGCGGCAGCACCACCAACTCCACCAGCTCCAACGTCAACGCGAGCAACAATAACAGTGGCTCATCACCCGGCATTGGAGCTGTCGGCAGCGTGGCCAAGTGCTCCCCGGACCACTATGCGACGCAGCTGATACATATAAAAAGCGATCCGAACCACTACAGCGATGCGGACGAATCGTCTGATCTGGAGGTAGCCTAAGAATGTTCACGAATCATCCCACCAGGAGCTGGCCCCCAGTTGATGAATCACCTGTAAATACAATCAAACTGCGCTCCTTTTATTTGTTTTGTATATAAATAAGTATAGAAATAAAAGCCTGTTGTTATCTTAAGGATTAGCCAAATGTACAGTCACTATATGTATGTGTATGTCTGTCTGTGTGAGTGTGTGTCCGCGTAGGAGTATGGGTGCGAATGCGAGTGTGAATGTGAATTTTTATCTAGTTGTTTTGTGTCATTGTCCAAAGTAAACCGCATATTAATTTAAGTGTATACAAACTGATAACTTTCCCAACAATCGATAACGATAGCATAACGATAAAAAAAGGTCTAATGTTAAATATAACTTATTGAAAGCAGCCACAGAAAACATTTAAAATAAAATACAACCAAAAATGCCATGAGAAATCAAGCAAATTATAAACAAATCATCTTTTTATTTGGGGTCCAAACTTAATCCTCAGTGGAGCAGTCGGGGGAAGACCCAGAGAGCCGTATTCACACCTACTCTGAAGCAGGCGCACTGGTAATACGAGCGTTTTTGCAGCACAAAGTTTTGCCAAAGATTCAACTAGAATAACCCCAAGCCACAGGCCACTGGTCAATCGAAGATGGGAGCCAAACCATTTTGGCACTTGCAAGGCCTCTCTTGTTGGCAAAAGCAAAACCAATTTACAAGCAATCACACCACAACACTTATGTATGTGTACATCCTTGGCCACTTCAGGAGCTGCTCAATTGTGTGTGTCTGCCTCTGCTTAGCTATCTTTATGTATATATATATCTTCATCTACAGTGGTTCACAGCTTAAATTAACAAAAGCAAAATCAACTGAACTGAATCATTTTATAAACGCATTGAACTGTAATAACTAAGAGGCCATGTTGCTTCTTTTTTTTTGGTATAAAGCAAATTGATACAGAAATAGATCCGAACAAGAGTAAAAATGATGCAGACATACACACATACATACAAACGTATGTTGTCCCGTGACAATAGCCAAGATGGGACATGATCTGACACGAGTGCATGGATGATGCTACATTGTCACTCAAATTTAAATAAAAGCTCACCGACTCACCCATTCAAGAGTAGCTCCATCCCTATCGCACTTGCGAGTGTACTATTTGCATGCAGACAAAACGCTTAATCTGTTAGCGAAAGGGAAGAAACATTTAATTACAGCTTTGCGTTCAAATGAATTTTTATGTACCATGCACTTACCGTTTACCTAGCTTTGCAGATCAACGTGTAAAAGGGAACAAAGATAAATAATACGAGCTTTTCCCTCAAGCGAATGAAAAAGCTTGATTTTCTCAAGCAGACGCCGCACCGCCTTGGACCGCGTAAAAGCTTTAGCCTTTGCTAGCGTCGCGTGAAAGAAAAACCGTAATTTCATCCTTTTTGCCATTGTTTTCAGCGAGCTCATTTATATTATCAATTTTGTAGCATTTATTTAAGTATTTCTTTATGCACTAACATTTTAATATCACATAATATAAAATTTTAAGAAAGGATCTGAAAAAACTTGCACTCGGAAGAATTTCGCGTAGACCTACAACCGCGTACTTTCACACCTTAAGATGCACTGACCCTGAGAACGCAGCATACAAATAGTGCAAGTTCACCTAATTACGTTCTTCCTACCATTCCCCACTCTCACCTCAGACATATGCAAGCAGGCGAGAGAGCTTAGTGGCTAAACTAAGCGAAAAGAGCACCAAATAATTTCAATGTTAAGAGATCCACACACTCTTACGTAGCCATACACATATCGCTGGACAGCTACAAGTGCTGCTCCTGTTTTTTGTCTTCTCTGTATCCTGTTACTGTAGCTTCATCATTTATGTGTACAGTGACTTACAGCTATAACTAACATAAGCAAGTCACCTGAATTTGACCCTTCTTCAATATATACTTTAACTGGTGTCTATATATTAAGGCTTCTGTAGGTTATAAATTGAAACCTCCCATATTAGAATTCCTCTCAAGCCGTTGAATACCGACATCGATGACTGTGCGCCCAAAAGAGATTTGACTGTATTATGATTTAGTGTTCCCACTGAACTTTAACAATGCATTGCGGCCATGTTTTTTTTTGCTTTGGAGCAAGAGAGATTGCAGCAAGAAAACTGCTCAAAGTTTAATTAAAATCTCAAAAAATCACTCATATAAATGTCGCTCTATTTCTGTCACACTTTCCAGCGAAATGGTAAACTAGGTTTGCCGAGATAACGATCGAAGTACGAGTAAAGATACCAAAAAGCTCCGCTTAGCCGTCATAATTCGCTCCTTTTTTCATACTCGCCTAAAAGCTTTATGCTGTGGTGGTTTCACGTAAAATAAACCAATTTCCCTTTGCCCAGCAATTTGTAACGAGTTCAATTATTTAATCACTTTCCTAGCATTTCTTTAGGGATCTCTGAATGGGTTTGCACTTTAAAATATCTCAATATTGGCATTAAATAAACGATCTTCCGTTATTTGCAGTTGTTAAAAATTCGCGTAAACTCACACCAGCGTACTTTGAAAGCTTAAAGAGCACTGAGACTGAGAATACAGCTTGCAAGTTGTGCAAGTTCGCCTAATAATGTTCTTCTTCCCACTCTCACCTCACACACACGCACTTATTTATATATGTGTGAATGTAGATATGTAAGCTGGCGGGAGAGCGTGCTGATGGAGAAGTCAAAGTGAAATGTTATTGATTAAAAGATAAAGATCAATGTGAAGAGCTAAAACAAAATGTAACGTTTAATTCTGTTTACGAATTTTGTGATCCACTGTATTTCTATTCTACCTCCTGGTTCAGTCTGTTCCGCTTCCGCCATGTGTTGTCCAATTTGATTTGCATTTCTGCACAACCATATTTTTCTCACCCTTCTTCCTTTCTATCTTTCTATCTCCTCCTCCCAACCCCTCCACTACGTTCTTTTTGAAGCATCTTCCTGGTGCTTCTACATGTTTTGTATTTTGCAACTTCCAGTTGAATGAGCCTTTTAACAATGACTTGTCGTTCCAATGTTTAGCTGTTATCATTGTTGTTGTTGTTGTTGTTGCTGTTGATATTGTTGCCATGCCGTCCGCTTTGCATCTTGGCCATGTTCCGCCCACGTTCTGTATCAATTTTTTGCCATGTTGTCCTTTGCTTTGACATCTTTGTCTTGTTATTTTCCTTTGACTGGACAACGACATCAGAATCAGAATCAGAGTCTGAGTCAGAGTCCAGTATCAGAGTCAAAAGTCACTTAGTCAGCCAGGTGACCAAAACTCAAATTTTATCTCTTCCTATTTGCCTCTTTCTCTACTGATTTGCCATCTCATTCCTCGTCGCCATTTTGTTTGCCTGTTCCCCCTTATTTTTCAGACTATTTACATAGGTCGGTCGTCTGTTTTCTGTGTTTCGGTTGTGCCTCGATGACATCTCGAGTTTCAGGGTACCCTATATATAGTAGTAGTAGTACGAGGTCTGTTTGTGGCCTTGTTAATAGTTCGTGTAAAAATCTACAAATATTTGCAGTCTATTAATTTTGATTTCTTCTCTCTTTTTGTTGTAATTCTTTTTTCTCTTTTGTTTTTCTAGTGTGTGCCTCGTATTTTATTATTTTCATTTTATTCTTTCATTTTTCCCCATTTTTTTTTGCTTTGTTTCTCCTCTATCAACACGAAATTTAATATATGTTCTGCGTCCCCGTGTCCTGTACTTCCCCATATATCCTGCATATATCCTGCACATATATCCCACCATATTTACACGGCACACAGTGCAAAGTTTTTGTTTTTAAAATAAAAATTATACCAACATTTAAGCGTCATATTTTTTTCGTATATACATACATATATTGTATGATACATATACATATATACATACACATATACACCATTATGTGGCACATGAAATATTTACCCATTAAATTTGCCTTTAATTAAATGAGAGCCTTTTTTATGTGCGAGTCCTTTCGTTATTTGTTATTCGATGGAGCGACTGGCGCGGGGAGAAGCGGGGCAAATGGCGGAGGCGCCGCCGTTTCGTTTGTTGAAATAAAAATATTGTTAATTGCAATTTATTCACATGAACACCTCGCCAGGACATGTTGACTCGGTGAAAGGGGAAGCGTGGCGCAAGGATGAGAGAAATTCTCTCATTCGTCACATTGATATTAATATTTCATTATTTAATAATTCCTCCCGCCCCTCTCCAACACAGCTCGTAGGACACAATGAATAACTCATTTGTTAAAGGAGCCAGAGATTTCAGAATTTCGGTATTTCAGTATTTTCAATCAAGTCCATGACTAATTTATCCAGTATACCCTAACCAGGACGAGTCGCTCAACCGGTTGAAACGAGTCTGCAAGATCTAGTTAATAGCTCTGATAGGAGTAAGTGTGAATGGATTATAAGACATTCATCAGGAAGTATTCTAATAGTTAGTATCAGTTTCCAAGTTAACAAAGAGTATATCAATAGCTCAGTTCCATCCAGGGTGTAGACGATTCGATGTCCTTGCCCATAATCATTTCTTCTGGCATTTGACTGACCGAAACGTTAGCTGGTCATCAGCTAAGAGTGAAAACAAAGCCTGGCACTGCAGTCAAAGCATAGTCCTGGCTTTGGGCAACATTTTTAATAGATTAGCAGGTGAGCACAGGTGAGAACAGGTGAGTTTAATCCATAAAATGTGCGATTATTGCGTTTATGCGGCCCGAGGCGAATTCAATATAAAATATAAACAAACGTTAGAGAAATTACAGCACAAAAGCGAGCGAGCTGCAGGACTCAGGCAACTAACGTCATCGTCTTTGTTATCCTTGTAATGTTCATGCGACACACACACACACGCACACACACACACACACACACATACAGAAATATAGAGCAGACATTGTTTCCTGGTAACTTCTCTCCCTTCGTCTGGCTATATTTGACTATCGATTAAAGTTTGTGGTCCTTGTGCATACAGCCTGAAGTCGTGCTCCTTGCGTGGTCTCGATACGACGTACCCAGCCCCTGCCGTATCCTTTCAAACATGCAAGAAACATTTTCGATTAATTTCAAATCATGTGTGCATGTCTAACAGGATCTGAGACAGGGAAACGGGCAGAGGCAGCGGCTGAAGCTGAAGCTGAGGGAGAGGGCTGACGCCTGACTGGAATGGAATGGCAGAGCATAAAGCCCAATGACAACCCCGGAACCATTGCGCTTCAGTGCATCGTATTGTTGCGCGGATTATCCAATGGCAACCAGCCGATGTCGAAGCCAATGCCGAACCGGATGATAAAATTTGTCGATGTGGCCTGAGCTGTGGCCAGTCTCCCGCTGCGGCGTCAACTCATCAGCAATTAGCTCATTGTGCGACGTCTGCTTTAAGCTGGAAAATGGAAAATGGCTGGCAGCGTTCAGTCCCAGCCGAGCATTAGGTGGCGCCCAACCACTGGTCCAACCCACAAAGAGCTTATCAAAGTGTTAAGCTGAAGTTCGCGTTGGCTCGGCTCGGCTTGGCTTGGATCCGTACACCTGGCTTATGTTAAGCCCTTGCCAGGCCACTGGATACAAAGATGAGGCTAAATCAGGAGGAGGTGCCGCCTAAGGGCAGCCCAATGCTAAGAGCCTCCCCAGCTTAGGCCAAGAACCACTGCTTACCAGCTAGGATCCGGCCATATCGCTAATGACTCTAAATGGGTGGCTATGGGCGTCTCTCAGTCAGTGCCAAGCCAGACGAGGATTATACGGTCAATGTAGATGTAGAGCCACACACCTTGTCCCCCGGAGGCGCCCAGCAATCGCAGCAATTGTTAAAAAGCAAATGTTATTTCCAAACAAACATTTGTGGAAACCCGAAATCCATTCAAATCATACAATTAGTTGCCTCTAATCCGGGCAACAAATACGAGTACAAGTACGCGCCCAGATATGGGAGGGAATGGAGGGGGCTGGAGGGCAACGTCCTTTGTTACGCACACGCACACTCACACAACATTCTTCACACACTCATGGACGAGAATCCATAGAAGCATATATCAGGATATCAGCTATAAGTATGGGTACAAGTCCTTTGAAGAGCTATTCAAGGACCAAGCGTACGGCCCTGTTTTATATATTTCAGGATGAGAGCCCGCTCCTCGCTCTGCATCACCTGTGTTAACTTTAAAGGAATAGTAAATGTCGAACGTAGTTCGGATTCTCCTTCCCACTCTGAGAGATATTTCGAGAGGTCCTTACAGCTGTAAGGATTGACTTTACACAATCCATGTCTGAAAAGGATTAACACGAACTTTATCTATAAGCTAAGTTACACGTTCGAAACGTTTCCCACTGTCTGGTGCTGCCACCTATTGTCAGGAATTGATACTATATGGTATATATACAGATGTGCCAGAGATATCGGGCACTATATATTGAAAAGAGTAAGAGTAAGTCGAAGTTAGAGCTAGGATAGAATAACATTAACTATGCTTAGAATTCTGCTAGGTAGATAGAGATTATGTTTAGAGGACATCGCCGCTGGCGACCACATCGGAGACGATGTTCACGTCGTGATGGTGATGATGATGCAGTTGCTCCACCAGATCGCCGATACCGTCTACACCGATGCTTAACGAGGGCAGAGATTTATCCAGCACCAGGAGCGAGGGCGGTGACTTCGGCTCCGTCACCGAATCTGCAAGGTGGCTTGGGAGCAGGGAGAGACCACCAAAGGTTGGGGTCATGCCCATGCTCACTCCGATGCTATCCAGGCAGAGGGAGTGCAGTGCACTGCTATCATTAGATAGGGTCTGGCCGTGGGACTGAATCTCGTAGCCACTGGATGAGGTATGCGTCAGCGGGGACGGCTTGTCGTCCAGTGCCAGGCCATGCTCCATGCTCAGAATGCAATCCGCCTTGAAGCTGTCGATCGTGAACTGGTCCACGCTGAGGAATTTCATTTCGTCATAAGCGGAAGAGCCGTCGTTCATGTCCAGATCCAAGGATGCGCCAAAGGCACTGGCCAGTGCCTGGTGCTGCACTGCGTCCAGCGTGCAAACCTGTTGCTGATGCTCCTGCAGTTGCTGATGTTGTTGTTGGAGATGTTGTTGTTGTTGATGTTGTTCCTGATGCTGATGCTGATGCGGATGAAGATGCGAATGCTGCGTATGCGACATCTGGTCGTGCTGCGTGGAGGATGTGGACGGCGGGTAGGTGGACCACTCCATGGACAGGCCGCTGCCACCGCGCTCGAGACCCAAGTGATCGATGTTGAGATTAAGAAAAATGTTGGGCGAAAGTCGTGAAGGCGACAAGGCACCCGTGCCGTAGGGAGCTTTCAGCTCGTTGTCCAGCGAATTGGAAGATTGCGGCGGCGTGTCCGGCAGGAGTGTCCCTCCTCCAGCTATGAATAGTTAGCGGGATCATTAAACTTGGCTGCGCTCACTTGCTGATGAACCAAAACTTACCTAAGGCGCTGTCCAGCTGTCCCAGCACTGCACTGTCATCAAAGGCCACATCCAGATCAAGTCCGGACTCCTCCTTGTAATCGCCACCAACCTTTTCCTGTTTGCGCCACTTGGCACGCCGGTTCTGGAACCAGACCTGGACTCGCGCCTCCGTCAGTTCAATGCGTACGGCCAGCTCCTCACGAAAGAATACGTCCGGATAGTGGGTGCGCTGGAATGCACGCTCCAGCTCCTGCAGCTGGAGTGTGTTAAATGTGGTTCTATGGTAATGCAGATGGAATCGATTAGTTTGGGATTTGGTGGGATGCAAAGACAGCCTCGAACCTGTATCTCCGCTGCTTGCGCTTCATTGTGCCTTTGTCCATGCGAATCCAAAATGCGAATCCGTCGCTCTGTCCTGCCTAATGGTGAGTGTGTGCAAAGGTGCTAGGTGTGTGTGTGTATGGGTGTGATAGTTTGCTCACACAATTCGTGACATAGTCGCAACTTTTCTATTTTTTAACGATTTTCGTCGACAACAACGGCGACACTCTTAGGGCTTCCTCCCCTGCAACTTGTCTCCCTTCCGACAATATCAAGCGGAAAACTGTACGTGCTCCAACAACAACAACAGGTTTGATAGCTCGGTGAGTGCATCGGCGTCCAGATATCCCGAAAGGATCCTTACTTTACATCTAAAAATCTTCAAAATATCTTCCCCTTTCTTTCGAGCTCGATTTCCCTCTCGCTCTCGCTTGCTGCGTACAGTTGGAGAGCGATAGTGTCACAGTTTGAGAGGCGTTGTGTGCGAACGTGTGCGTGTCAAACTGTAAATGAGGCCCCACCGTGCGAGGCAACGACGCGCGTTCAACTGAGGCGTCTGCTGGAGGATTGCGCCCGCTCGTGCGAGTTCTTCGCCAAGGGAAGCCCTACAAATGGCTACTACTACTACACACACACACACACACACACTAGCACACACATACACACAAGAGACATTTGTTGTGACCAGCCGCTTAGCGCAGCTTTTTGGGCACCCTACCCCTCCGGAGACAAGCCCCCCCTCCCGTCCCTTGCCGGGCATAGCATACGACCGACCAGTACAGCAATGCACCTGAACAGTTGAGGAATAGTGCTAGACAGGCGGCCCATGAGCTCATAGTTCGCTCTTATCTGGCGGGGGTTGCAAATGTCTGGGTCACTGGGTTTCTTTTTCGGGTATCATCAACATTTGAACACTTCAAGTTTGTGGGCTTAAAGTATCCACAGCCATATTTACACCCACATCCACATCCACATTCAGAAGCAGCTAAAAATAGGCTGGACTTGACACTCCACTCACTTCCTGGCACTTGGGGTACACCCCCTGCCCACCCTTCCCACCTCGTGCCCTATTCTTTTGTTATTGTGTCAACAGTTGACCCTTTTGTTTGCCTGATGCTGCTCAGACTGCTGCTCTTTCTGTCCAGGTGACGGGCCGTAATGGACGCGCCAAGCACAGACAAAAGGTAATCCGAGATTCCGCACCATTGTTATTGGGGCACAGCGCTGGCCAGCGGCTATATAAGGGCCAGCATCGCCATGAGAAAGCCAATTCCAGCACAGGCACGGATATAGAAATGCCGTGGGTGAGTCTCTAACGCACTGCAGTCAACCTCAAGCTATACCTATTACTTCACAGATGGCCACTATGCCACTAGCAGCGCTGGTGCTGATCTGCGTTGTCAGCCGGAGCGGCAGCAGTCGCTTTACGGCCTACGACGAGCTGAACGTTCCAGCTATTAGCCGGAATATGCCCAAGCGCTGCAGCCGAATTCTGGGTGTACGCGAGTGCACAGACCAGGTTGCCCAGGAGGAAGCGTTGGATGTCGACGCCGACCTCTCTCAGGGCACATCCAAGATGCTGAACGCGCTCTTTGGCCTGGCGCAGAGTACTCCGGCAACGGCACCACGTCCAACGGAAGCAGCGCTCGCACCCTACCAGCTGCCACCCATGTACTACAATGACTTCTACGAGGATCTGCTGACTAGCAAGCGGAACGATGTCCACTCCGCGGGCTGTGACTGCAAAGTTATGGTATCACCTGCTCCTGTTTACAAGCCAATTCATTTCAGCCTCTTATTCGATTCTCTCTCACCCGCAGAATGATCTCCTTGACCTGGGCAGCACACACTTTCCTCGGTATCTGATGATTGCTGTGTGTGAGTCCGGACCAGCGCTGGGTGCCAAATGCACGCAAGGCTCCATTTGTAAGCCTCTGGAGTACAAGGTGAAGGTACTTACCCTGGGCCCAAACCAGCTGCCGCCAAAGATATCTACATCCTCAGCAGCGGCCACCTCGCACCTTTGGCTGCCCGAGGAGGTCGCCCAACTCTGGCAGTGGCAATTTGAGACGGTCACCGTTACAGCCGGCTGCTTCTGCACCCACTAATTATGGCAGTTACTCCAAGTCCATCTTCATTTTGAACCCAAAGCTGAGACTCCATTCGGATTTATATTAAAGTGCACAATAGAGCGCCAAAAGAAAACGCCAGTGGCTTTTATTGAGTTGTTTTTTGATAAATATCGGTCGAGAAGTGAACCCAAAAGGGGTTCGAGATATGATCTTTCGATTGCATTTACTTAAGCTACAAGGCCTCATTTTCATCCAGTTTCAACTATAAGAACTTGTCTCCCATTGGAGTAAAACTTTAGAGCTTAAACGTAACCTTTGGAATGAATCCAAAGATGATCTTACAAAATGTCTGAGATTCAACGACTCAAGTAAAGAATCTTGAAGAGATTGAGCTTCTGTAGTGTTAAGGCACTTGGACGGAGTCAACTATAAAACAAATGTACACAAATGTACACAAATGGACGGCACATGGATGGTGCTTAAAACTACTGGAAACTGCTTAGTTTCCTGGGAATGTGAATCGGAATCGTTAAGAAACGAAGTGAGATTCGTTATTATATACGTAAAAGGTTGTTATACGTTGTATATGCCACGCCTTAAAATCAATCCAACGCCCAGCAGCATGGCCAATAGCATTGAGCCCTGTCGAGTTGTCGCGCCGCTCTACAATAGGAAATCGATTAGAGTCAAATACAGAAACAGGTGACCAGTCAGACGAAACAAGACGAAACTCATGAAGTTCTCAATGACCTCCATGAGGTAGTTTCATCATGCAGATGTGAGCTGAAAGGCCAACGCCCACTTACGATGACGAAGTAGTTGCATCTATCGCCCTGGCAGCACTCATTGCAAGCCCAATCCTCGTACCAGATGTGAGTGCAGTAGAGCTGCATGTAGCGTCGTCTTTTCGACTGGCACTGTTCCTTAGTCATGCAGCGTTTCGATACATAATATTGCTTCAGTGCGCCCTCGGAGAAGTAGGGCTGACTGCCCCAACGTATCTCGGTGCCGCATACGTTCTCGAAGGGTTCGCATGTTTTGATGGTATTCAGGCACTTCTCCGTGTTGCCTGTCTGATTGGAGCACACATAGCACTCCAGTCCAGCCGCAAAGTGCACTGCAATATGTGGTTCCACATGTGTTACTATTTACCTCTAATTAAGGTGTGGCTCAACTTACCTTGGCTACACAGATAAATGGCCGCCAAGCCCAACACTGCAATCTGCCAGGCTTGCATTGTGCAGCTGATTGCAAAAGTTGATTAAATGAGTCACAAAAGAGCAAAAGCAAATGGTAAATAAAACTCTAAAGCAAAATAAAAACCAACAACGACATCAACAACCACTCCTAGCATTGTCTATCGTTATCGCATGCCAACGATAATTTCCCATTTACCAATGCGCATTTTACAACACTGAACTTAATGAGCAGCGATTGGGACTTATATCGATGCAACTTGTTGAATTCACTTAAATAAAATTATATTAGTAGGTATTTCTACAAAGAGAAACAGTTAGAAAATAATAAAATAATAATACTTTAACTGATCGATAGATATATCCAGTTAGTTTAAATAAATGATTGTCAATAATAAAAATGTAATTTGAATTTCGCGCCAAACTCAACTTTCAAAGGTCAAAGCTAAGGTCAAAAGAAACTAAGCAACATTGATCTGTTTAAGGATATTTAAATGGAACATTGTTTTAAAGTTCAATTAATCAAACAGAATAATAGTTTTAAATAAATAATCTATTTTTTATTAATGTCCTCTTTTGTGTGCCCCTATTTTTGTTGCACGTTTCTCAACACTGACTTTATTTTTGCGCACTGTTCTCGCTGCATTTGTTGCTGCTGTGATTTTGAGTGCGGGAGATTCGCGAATCGCGACAGAACATGGCCAAGAAGGAACAAGAAAAGGTGACAGCAATGCCCGCCATGCCACTGGGCTACCGTCAGCTGTGCACACAGGTGGCCGGCCACACTTTCGTGGCCAGTAATGCAGCTGCTGTGGGTATGCTCCAAGATGCGGGTGAGGGACGTGTTTACAAGCCGCTGGGCAAACCGGAGTGCGGAGTACGCGAGCTCAATTTCTATGAGTCACTGGCGGCGGCGGCGGCGGCGACGGCGACGATTGTGACACCAGCAATTAAAGCAGCAGGTGCATTGGCCGAAGCTGGCAATGACCTGAACGGCAGAGATAAAGGGGACTGCGAAACGGATAAGCAGTCACTGCTGGCCGCCCTCAGAGCACACGTCCCCCGCTACTATGGACACATAAAACTGGTTGTGAATCAGCGTGAGCATACGTTTCTCAAGCTCGAAGATCTGACACATGGCATGGCAAAGCCATGCGTCATGGATGTAAAAATCGGCAAGCGCACCTGGGATCCGTTGTCATCGCCACAGAAGCGCGCCATCGAGGAGCAAAAGTATGTGATCTGCAAACAGAATCTGGGTCTCTGCCTACCCGGCTTCCAGGTGTATCAGCCGTCAGGACAGCAGCCTGGACAAACTGTGCTCATCCGACATGGCAGAGACTATGGCAAAAGTCTGAACATTGAGGGCTTTCACAAGGCCTTAGCTCTGTTCTTCAACACCGCTTCCATATCCAGTCTTTCCCACGGCACAGACATTCTCCTCCATGAAGTACTCCGCCAGCTGCAGAGCATTAGCGCGTGGTTCAAGCAACAGCGTTTGCTGCATTTCTACGCCAGCTCACTTCTCATCTGCTACGACTATGAGCAGCTACAACAGGTAGCCAGCAGCGGTTCCAAGAATTCGCTCAATGGCTACCACAAGGATCAGGAGACGTCTGCTGAGCAATGGGTACGTGTGCGTTGCATAGACTTCGCCCACATCTTCCCAGCCGCCGACGCTCAGCCCGATCAGAACTACATGTTCGGACTGCACAGCCTCATTGATATTGTTGAATCCATGCTGGCAGGACGATAGCAGCAACTTTCGCAGTTCGATTTCGCCAGATGCTCGTACCACACATACATCCAAGTCCACACACACACACACACACATATTTGTATTAACGCTAAGCCAAAAGATTAGACCACAGCAGAGCTGTAACTACAATTATATGGAACCAACTCGCAATTTTAATTACTTGGTAATTAAATGTTTAATTACCAATGGAATTGCTCAGTCGAAATTGAAGTAAAATTATTAGTTGGTAATTAAGAAGTATTTGAAGTAATGAAATTTGGAATAATTTCCAGAAGAATTGCTCCAGTAATTAAGCCCATGTTGATGGTACTTATAAAGTATTTAAAGATTTAGAAACAAATTACTTGGTAACTAACGTTTATTAAGCATTACAATTGCTAAGTAACTATGATTACAAATCGACCATATGTTGTAATTGGTAAAGTACTTAACGGTAATCAGAAATCGTGGTTACTAAAAATTCAGATACTAATTATTGGGAAGTAGTTACAATCACTTCCTTAACTACTTGGCATTTAAAGCTACGCGTGTACAGAAGTAACTCGATTTATGCACGGTGCAAGGTTAGAGGGTGTTCCATCCAATCTTAAGGCACTTTCATACATCTGCTTTGAGTCCTATTTTTCTATTTTTCTATATTTATATATATATATATAAATGTATGTATATTTAATATGTCAAGTAAAAACACTTCGAGAAGATACAAGATTTGATGTGGAATCGGGAAGTTAACAAATGTGCACACTGTGTATATGAGTATAAATATTGTATGTTGCATGCATCGAGTTACCACTGTAATTGACGGTGATTAAAAAAGTATTCCAAAAAAAGTTAACATTTTGATTACAGCCCGAATAAATACTCGTTTTGTACATTCGCGTTATATTTGTGTATTCGTCTTATGGAATTAAGATTACGTTTACGATTACGATTACGAGCAGGTTGGGGGATGAGCGATCCTTAGAGGGTGTAGTCCAGTTCGTAGCGCTCGTACTGGTTCTTGGGATCGTTGGAGATGCGCGGGTAGCCGGCAATGAGCGCATCCTGCCCGCCAATGTAAAGCGAATTGTAGATCTTCCAGTATACGTCGCGCACTTTTCGTGCCGGATGGAAGAGGCCCTGCAACGTATACTGTAGGATCTTGATGGAGCCAAGCGAGACACGCAGGCCGTCCACAGAGTCCATGAAGGCCTGCACCAGATGCGGCGATGTCTCAAAGATGTTCGGCCACACATAGTTGAGCAAGTGGGTGAGTGCATCCTCGCAGCCAAAGCCGTACACGCCCAACGCCATATGTTTGATGGCTGAGCAGGCTGTCTGGCGATGCACCAGGTCTCGATCCATGAGTGCGTCTTCCAGCAGTGGGCACACAGCATAAATATAATCCTTGCCCATCTCTCCAATATATTCGAACAAGAACGAGAGCGACTTGAGCACGCCGTTCTGGACGTTCAGCTCCGGCACACGGTACTCGTTCATCAGAGCTGGAAGAACTGTGAAGGGACGACATGTCTCGGCCACGATGGCAATAGCGACTGTGGTGCAGACACGGTTCTGTCGCTCCTGCACCTTCAGGTTGTTAAGCAGCGTGGCCAGCACATCGTGTGGACCAATCGCCTTGGCAATGTACCCAAACGTGTTGACTGTCGCGCGCCGAATGGCCTTTTTGTGGGCCTTGAGCAGCTCCAGCAGCTCGAAGCATATGCGCATCCATTCGCGGGCAGAGACATATTCGGGTCCGCGATCGGCGATGCGACCCACCAAATCGATGCAGTTCTCCTGAACCTTCTCGTGACGATTCTTTAGGATTGGCGTGAGGCGCGGAAGCAGATCCTTGATGGGTGGCGTCATTTTGGTCATGCCAATGACATTAACAATCGCCTTGAGGGCGCCCAGAATGCTACCAAGCACTTCTGGATACTCCTCGCCGAGGTACTCATAGAGCACGACGCCCAGATGACCCATTAACTTTTCTTCCTGGCAGGTCTTCATAACGATGGCAATACGCGAGATGAGATCCGCCGCCTGTTGACGCACCTTGGCGGATTTGTTGTTCAGACGCCACAGGATGGTACCGCAAATCTGAGGTAGATAAGGCTTTACCCGCTTACCCAATTGATTCACTATGGTGCCAAAGCCATTCAACATGACCACATCCTCTGTAGTCTGCTCCTGGAAAGCATAGAGTATGCCATCGATAAGTTGCTCCTCTAGGCGCGAATCAATGTCAGCAGCACCCAGATTGCCCATGATCTTCTCGACTGTTTCCATAACCATTTTGCGATACTGTTCGTTCTCGTCCTTCAGGTCGTCCACGACGCGATTGATGATCTCGGATGTGCCCACTTTGTTGGCTATCTCCACAGTTGTGTCCACCAACTGGCGATAGTTGCGCCTATCCAAGGCCATGCGATGATTCCAAAAGAACTTGAAAAAGTGCGGCAGAATCTCCTCCTTTATGTACTGCGCCTCCACACCATCCGTGGCGCAACACTGCTTCACCACCTTGAGGACAATCTTCTTCATCTCCTCGTCGGGGGACTGGAACTCACGAATAAGAATCAACATCACCTCACGCGTGTAGTAGTTCGCATATTCGGCATCCATAAGCGGGATGAGGTAGCCAATGGCTTTGAGGAAGGCGGCCAAACCCTTGCCACGATGGGTCCGTATGCCCTTCCAGAGCGGTTTTAGCACCGAATCAAAGGATTCGATGCCGTAAGGTGTGGCTGCTTCAGCGAGCGCTGCAATCGCCAAGGCTGTGATGGTGCGCACCTTCTGCTGTTCATCTACAAGTCCATGCTCAATGATCTCCACCAGAGCCTTGAGATGAGGCAGAATGGCACAGCCCATAAGTATGGCAATCTGCTGAACGATTTTGATGCCCGTGTGCCGCGCCTGCCACGACTTCTTGGACTTACAGACGGCCTTCAAGAAAGGCAGCAACGAGGGAATGCCCAGGGCGGAAGCGACGACGGCAAAGGCACGTGCTGTGGTGTTTCTCACGTACTCATCTATATTGTCAATATCGGGTCTCATGGTGGAGATCATAGTGGCCAGACCGGCTGCCTTAGCCAGATTCGAAATGATCTCTCTGCCCTCAATACGGGCATAGTAATCCTCATCAATCAGAAGCGGCTCAATCACAACAAGAATTTTGTGGACAAACGGACGCACCAGATCGTCCAGTTTGTACAGCACTCGGTCAATGACCTTCACCAGCAAATGACGCTCCTGATCCTCCAGTGTAGGCGACATAAGCAGTGGTAGAATTTGATTGAACAGTGGCCCGGCACCAAATTCACGCGCCTTGTCCGTCATCTGGCGCAGAGCGGATTTACGCATTGGCGGCGAGCCATTCTTTATTGTCAGCAATAGTTTCATGATTTTGCGCTCCTTTAGCTCCTCGGGTGAGAGGGAATCCTCGTTGACGTCTACCAGCAGCTTGTCAAAGTACTGAGCATCCTCAGGCTTCATAAATGGCAGATTTTGACCTTTCGGCTGATTGTCCATGAACTTAGCATTCTTGTCCTCCACCTGGATAAAGAAGCCAGCCGGCGTGCCTGCTATCGGCGTGGGCGTGGCCATCAGTTTACGTCCAGGCGTGCGCAGAGGTACATACCCTGCGGGCGGAGGAAGTATTTTGTAACCCGGCGGAAACATCTGATCAAGCTCCTCGTCGGTATACGGTCTATTGCGTTCGTCGATCTCCTTTTCCCACCGATATGCCTGCAGCTGTTCGGGTGTCATGGCAGCCAGTGCACCCGGTGTCGGTGTGGCCATTGCCATTGCCTTTACGCCCACCGGTGTGCTGCCACCAGGCGTTAGAAGGGGAGTGACATGTCCAGGAGTCGCATGCGGCGTCATGCTGGGGGTCATCGCACTGGAATTGCTTGGAGTAATGGCTGGCGTTGAATTTGAAGGGGTCTCATCCCAGCGCGAACGTCGCTTCGAGGCTCCTGGCGTCGACTCTATAGAGATACTTTCGCCAGCGCCGCTGCCAGTGCGATCTGGCTTCGGTGTCTCTGCCCAACCGCTGTGACCGGGTGTTTCGCGCTCCGTTTTTGGTGTCTCGTCCCAACGGTTTCTGCGCGCCGATTTGTCATGGCCAGGCGTCTCGTGGCCGGGTGTCATGGTGTGCGCCGGCGTCGCATCCCAGATGCGTGTGCCCAATCCAGGAGTCGCACCGGGTGTCTCGCTGCCCTTGTGACCTGGAGTCTCATCCCAACGATGATCGGCAGGTGTTTTCTGCAAGCAATTGGATGAGCTTAATTGCACCTTGTTTAAAGTTAATTTATTAGTACTCACGTCCTCCCAAGTAGGCGTGGCAGCACTACTGGGCGTAGCTGACATTTTGGCGGGAATGAAACTGTCACTGACTGTCTGATCCCAACGTCCACGCTTACGTCCGCTGTCTTTCGAGGAGGCATCTCCATTTGAGGATTTCACCAAAGTGCCCTCCTTGGACTTCTCAATGATGCGACGCCGCAGCTCGGACTCCTCACCCTTTAACATTTGTTCCCTCATAATATCCGTGTAGGTGCGGGAACCCACATCCGGCGTTTTTCCGCCATCGGCGAAAGGATCAGCGCGATCTGGCGAGATGATAATGCGGCGTCTCTTTTGTCTGTACTCATCCTCTCGATCGGCTATAGTTGGACGCCGTCGATCTGCCAGAGGATCAATATCCTCCTTGCCCTGGATCACATCTTTCAGAACAGAGTTGGGGGCCGTGTATGTAGTACGCTTTTGGGGCACCGGAAAGCCATCGTCTTCCTCATCCTCATCGACTTCATCGTCGTTAGCCGCTATGGATGTGTTATAGCCCTCGTAGCGGCTCTTGGCCCCCTTCCCCACCGCCTTATCATCATCGTACAGATCGGTGTCGAAGAATCCACCGCTGTCGAGCAAGCCGACGCCAGCTGCCGCTGCACTATTCTTGGCCAGCTCCGTCTTCTTGGCCTGTATTTCCGAGATTTGCGCCTCAATATCTGCGATAATTTATAATACATTAAAATTGATTTTCTTTTCAGAGGAAATGGAACCGATGCCAATGTACGGCGACCAATGGTGTTTCCCAGCACACTTTAAAGACGCCATCGATTAATAAAGGTGTCTTAACAAATTACGCATCTTTATATTTTACATACCTTCATGAGTACGCGGTATATTTTCCATTTTTATAAATTTTTAGACAACAAACGTATAAAAAACGCGTACATGAAAATTGTGCGACAGTGTTGCCAAATGCTGTAGAAAACTGCATAAGACATCCCTCATTTACATGAAGTATCGCGTGCTTGTTTAAACGATAACAGTACTATCGATATATGTATGAAACTGTTCCATCACTAAAACAAGCACGTGTTGTTTGTTATTGTCCGTGTTTTTTGTGAAACATTCCTATTGAGAGAAAAATGTTTGCAAAAAAACAGAAAGTGGAAATGGAAGTGCAACCAATTGTTGCGCCACACACGCTGCAGGCACGCCTGATATCAGATACAGGCGAAGAAGCTGGGCCGCCCATAGACTTGCCTAGCGGCATCACAACACAGCAGCTGGGACTCATTTGTAATGCGCTGCTTAAGAATGAGGAGGCGACGCCGTATCTATTCTTTGTGGGAGAGGATGAGATCAAGAAGTCGCTGGAGGATACGCTGGACTTGAGCAAAGTCGACACTGAGAATGTTATTGACATAGTCTACCAACCACAGGCAGTTTTCAAAGTGCGTCCAGTGACAAGGTGTACCAGTTCCATGCCAGGTCATGCGGAGGCAATTGTTTCATTGCATTTTAGCCCTAACGGCGCACATCTGGCCAGTGGCAGTGGCGACACCACAGTACGCCTCTGGGATCTCAACACAGAGACACCGCATTTTACTTGCAGCGGCCACAAACAGTGGGTGCTCTGTGTCGCCTGGGCTCCGGATGGTAATCGCTTGGCGAGCGCGTGTAAAGCGGGTAAGATTATTATCTGGGACCCAGAAACAGGCCAACAGGTTGGGCGCACACTCACTGGGCACAAAAAGCATATTAACTGCCTTAGCTGGGAGCCCTATCATCAGAATCCCGAATGCCGAAAGCTTGCCTCGGCAAGCGGTGATGGTGACTGCCGCATCTGGGATGTGAAGCTTGGGCAATGTCTATTTAACATTGGTGGACACACTAATGCTGTCACAGCGGTACGTTGGGGTGGCGCTGGGTTAATTTACACTTCGTCCAAGGACCGCACAATCAAGATGTGGCGAGCCACTGATGGCATTCTTTGCCGCACATTCACCGGCCACGCACACTGGGTGAACAACATTGCTCTGAGCACGGATTACGTGCTACGCACTGGACCTTACCAACCAGTCAAGGATCGTCAAAATGCGTTCATTCAACTAGATAGTAAGTGGAACACAAGATCAAAGATCATATCGGTAGATTCTATCTGTTTGCGATTTCAGCTGAGGAACTGCGCGCAGCTGCTCTGAAGCGATACCAGACTGTCTGTCCGGACGAAGTGGAGTCGCTGGTGTCTTGCTCAGATGACAATACATTGTACTTGTGGCGAAACAACACCAACAAGTGCGTGGAGCGGATGACTGGCCACCAGAACGTGGTGAACGATGTGAAGTACTCGCCAGACGTTAAGCTAATCGCCTCAGCATCCTTTGATAAATCCGTGCGTCTGTGGCGAGCCCACGATGGCCAATTTATAGCCACATTTCGTGGTCATGTGCAGGCTGTCTACACGGTGGCCTGGTCAGCAGACTCGCGCCTGATTGTGTCTGGCAGTAAGGATTCCACACTAAAGGTTTGGAGCGTACAAAGCAAGAAGCTGGCGCAGGAACTACCTGGACATGCTGACGAAGTCTTTGGTGTGGACTGGGCACCCGATGGTTCCAGAGTGGCCTCCGGAGGCAAGGACAAAGTGATAAAGCTGTAAGTTAATGCATCAATCATATAAGAATTATAACAATCATCACATTTATTGCTTCTTCTTTTAGATGGGCCCATTGATGAGTATCCTTTGTACATAGAATTAATATATTAACAATAAAGTGAGAACCCTGACTCTCCCTGAGTTGAACTACCGGACAGGCTGTGTCTGTTTTGTGTCAGTCTCTAGACGCTCTGGCGCTGCATCGTTTTCAGAGTTTGCTTAAAGCAACTTTCAAATGCATCCGCATTGCGGAAATATGTTGCTGGCACCGCTGACTCCGACAGCAGCGCCCGCTCGGCGGACACAAAGCCTGCAGCGACGCATTCATCCAGCGTGTAATGATTGAGCAACGCCGTTATGAAGCCAGCACAGAAACTGTCGCCGGCACCCGAAACATTGACAATGTTGTCCACTTTGGGTGCAGCATAGAAGCGAGTGGTGTGCTCGCAGCTCGGTGAGAGTGCCAGTAGCTTGCTCGCATCTTGTTCAGCGTCGGAACGGTAGCTAAGCAAAACGCCGTGAGATCCCAAGGTGGCGATGATACAGTTAAAATGCGATTCAATCTTTTGTAGCAGCATCTTGGCCTGTGCCAAAAGCTCTGAACGCTCTACTCTGGTGTCCGGGTTCCAGTCCACGCGCTGGCCAGTGATAGCCTCTACGATGGTCTTTAGCTCGTGTAAATTCGGCTTTAACAAGCGGATGTTTTGCGTCAGTTCAGGCCGCAGAGTAAACGGTTTACCGGCTATGAACATGTCCGTCGGCTCAAAGAAGACGGGTACGTTAAAGCTCTGGGCCAGCTGCAGCGTGAAGGACATTGCCTGCTCTGAAATATTGCTGTCCATGACAATTAGTGGTGCATTGCGAAAAAACTCGGACCTAGTCGCCAGTGCTTCAGGTGTGATGCTGCCATGCACCTCCATATCGCCCAATATCAGTTTGCAATCCCCAAGCTGGTCAAAGACGAGTGAACAAAGTGACGTGGCCCGTGTCTCGTCCACGATGAAGCTGTGCTGCAGCGGCTCGGGCATCAGTTGGCGCAGTATATGTCCAAACTGGTCACTGCCCACAGCTGAAATGAGGTTCACCTCTCCATACAGTTTGTAAATGCCCTCGGCTATGTTGCGTCCAACGCCTCCAGCCGCCTGTTTGGTCACTGCGGAATAAGTGGCTCCATCGAGGTTCATGTCACGCTTTTCCTTTACCTTAAAGGTTAGATCCAGTATGGAAGCGCCCACAACCACTGGCTTCTTCTTAGAACTCCTGCTGACATTAACTCCTTCTCCACCGGCAAGTGCGCAAGCGATTTCTGCGGCGACTCCTGCATTATTCTTAATCAGCGCAATGTTAGCCTTCAGACTGAGTCCTTTGGTGATGCGTGAAATGTGTGAGAGCAGGAAGGGAGTCACATCCTTACCGCTAACACCTTGTTCCTGCGCTTGAGCGATGGCTTCCACAATGGCGGTGTCTATTGTCGTCTTTTCTGCAGCAAACTCTGCGGGAATGGGAACCCCAATAAGTACGCCAGATTGCATCTGCAACTGTTGCCAGGCACGCAGTAGTTCGGCTGCCTTTTTAGCAGAATCCAGATTATAGGGCACAGTGTGACCACTGTCGCGGGTGTAGAAGTCAGGGAAGGTACCGCCGGGACTGTCGTAGGTGGCCACGCAGACACCTTGGGTTTCCAGATATTCAAGAGTGCGAGGTATATCCAGTATGGACTTGACCCCACTGCAGACTACAGCGACTGGCGTGCGTCCAAGTTCAACCAGATCGGCGGAGATATCGAGCGTAACGTGTCCCTCACGATGTACCCCTCCAATGCCGCCGGTGGCAAAGATCTGAATGCCCACGCGATGGGCTACAATCATTGTGGCAGCTACTGTTGTACCGCCGCTTTGTTTTGTAGCCACCACATAAGGTAGATCTCGGCGGGAACACTTAATAACCTCCTCTCGTGGCTTTTTTGCCAGATCCATCAGCTCATCCTTCGTGAGGCCAACTTTGATGCAACCATCAATTATCCCAATGGTAGCTGGCACAGCACCTTTACTACGCACCACCTCCTCCACTTGCAGCGCTGTTTCCACATTTTCTGGAACTGGCATTCCATGTGTTATAATCGTCGACTCCAACGCAACAACCGGTTGCTTCTGTTCCAAGGCATAACGGATCTCTGGATGTACAACAATGTTTTTCTTTGTTGCAATTCCGCGCAAAGATATTGCCCGAAAGCCGAGGGAGTAGCATTTCTGCAGAAACATTAATTGATACAAAACAAACTAAAAGAAAATAAAACCTTTTTGTTTTTTATTTTGCTGCATGTTTCGAATGCTGCTATTTATATGTGTGTGACTCTGTAGCCCTGGTGTAATCACGATAAGAAGTTTGGAATTTTTGGTGCTAAACAGCTAACAGCTCTTTTAAGCACAATGTTAACCCATCATATTTAACAGAAGCGATAAATTAACTATCGATATATCGGTTTTCTTTGACTTATCAGTTGATTTTAACCAATTCGCGCAATTTGTGGCGTCACTTTAATAAAAATAAATTTGTTTTTATTAAAACATTATTATATGCTTGAAAATGGACTTTGAGCAAAGCACATACAGTCTGGAGCTCTTCAACTTTACGCCAGAACAAATTTCCGCTGAGCGTAAGCTAAACTTACCCGCAATATGCTAGAGTCTATAATTTCAAATACATTTGCAGGAGATCATCTGGTAAAATCCCTTATTGGAGCAGCTGTTAAATCGACAATAAAGAAAATTGAAACGCCGACCACATCCAGCCTGTTGGCAGACAAGAAAGACGAAGTAATAAATCTTATGCTGGAAGCCTGCCAAGCAAAGCTTGACTGCTTGCGGCAGATGGATAAGGAGACCTTCACTGTGCCAGCGTATGTCTTGCAGATAAAGGACTTTGTGCTGGAGCATCAGTTCTCTAGTTCCGATGAGGCAAACAAGAGAAATGAATTGGAAGACCTTAAGCAGAGATATCGTGAGGTAAGTGTAAAGAAAATGTAAACGAATAACTCTTAATATATCCAATTTCATCTTATCTTAGAACATGGCCATGCTAGCCGAGCTGGAGGCCGAACAGGAAAAGTATGCGGCTCTTGAACCACTTATACAAAAGGAGCTAGAAATGCACAATCAAATATACGATGCCTGCGCTGACTCCGACTTTAAGAAGATACACAAATTTGCAAATTCCCTCGTTAAGGATTAGGACCTGCTGTGACAATCTATTTACACCTACAGTTTGTGGGTATGTATTAACAAATCCCAACTACCATAATCATTACGCACAACTGTACATTTTATTAGCATAAGTGTGTAATATAAAGATTGGTGTGAATATACATAAAGCCAATTGTATATGTCACAACCATCCAAGTCCTTAGGCTTTCTTCTGTTTGCGTATCGGTTTACCCTTGTCGATGATCTTATATTCTTGCCAAGAAGTGGCTTACGTGGTGCTTAGGTTATTCCTACCTCTTTAGATCCTGCTTGTGGATTGGATTTTTATATAAGGAGAATGAGTTAAAGCAATGTCTGCCTTCCCATAGAAACAGAAATAAATACTTCAGACTTAACCCGTGTATTCAGCGTAATCTCTTCTCACATCATGATTGGATCCAATAGGAAAGATGGACACTAATAGACGTATAGAACAATTAGATAAGGATTCGGTTGATTTCAATATTGTATATTGAATTGTAAAGGAAATAGAATGAATTGGCCCTAAAGAGTATTGAATCTTCGGCATGCCGGCATTCCTTTCGTGAGAAGAAGGTACCCAGAAAGAGAGTGTTCTGTGTGTTGCGTTTTGTGTTTTTATGACTATCTATTTTTGACGCACTGCCTCTAGTGGCGAGAGTCGAGTCCCTCGCATCGTCAACAGTTCAACAGCCGGTGTGTGGATGCGAACTCGGTTTGTTTTTGGGTTTGGCACGACTACAACGCAGCCACACGCCGAGTTGTAGCCGATGCAGAGAACTCGCATCACTACAGAAACCGGGAGAAATGACACTAGGAAGGGCGGCAGGAGGGGCGTGGTTGGGTTTTGAGGCTATTTATAAAATAGCGCGAGGCGGCAACGACATTTTTTGCGAGGCGTTTGTGAAAAACAAAAATGCGAAAAACAGCCACAAAAATAAAGCAGGCGAGAGATTCGCCAGTCGGCGCGTTATTAATAAAAGCAGCGCTGCCTTCGTTGTAGCTGTGGCTGGTGCTGGTCGATGTGAATCGTTGGATAGGTGGATAGGTGGATCGTTTCCTCGGCTGCATTTATTCGCATTCAGTATTTCGGCCGTGGAGTTGCACATCGTCGCAGATCTTCGCAGTGAATATATCTGAGGTAATTTCTCCCTCCTCTCTCTCTCTCTCTCTCTGTCTTGGACTACCGCTGGCCATTTTATGTAATACATATATGTAGATAGAATTGCATATACAATATCTATATATTCTAGTAAAAGGAATTAGCCAGGATGAATGTGGAGAAGCTGAAGCGGCTACAGGCCCAGGTGCGCATTGGAGGCAAGGGCACGCCCCGCCGCAAGAAGAAGGTTATGCACCAGACGGCGGCAACCGATGACAAGAAGCTGCAGAGCTCGCTAAAGAAGCTCTCGGTCAGCACCATACCGGGCATTGAGGAGGTGAACATCATCAAGGATGACCTCACAGTCATACACTTTAACAATCCCAAAGCGCAAGCTTCGCTCTCAGCAAATACTTTTGCGGTCACAGGTCACGGCGAGACGAAGAAGATTGTTGAAATGCTGCCAGAGATACTGCCGCAGTTGGGCCAGGAGACGGTTGTACAGCTGCGCATGTATGCCAGCTCCATGTCCAACAATCAGAAATCTACCGAAAACGGTGCTGGGTCAGTTAACATCGGCGAGGATGACGATGAGGTGCCCATGTTGGTGGATGACTTTGATAGGGTTGCTAAATTGGAGGCAACCCAACAACCGGAACAAGTGGCTGCTGTCAAGGTAGACAAGGATGCCAAGTCTACGGCAGAAAAGCCCAAAGATGCCAAAAAACCGAATAAGGCGGATACTAAACAGCCTCAACAAAGCAAGCAGGAACGCAAGAAACAGGAATCCAAACCGAATGAGCCGCCCAAGAAGCCAAACAATGAAAAAGCAAAGGGCAAACAGGATAACAAGAAAGCCGCCGCGAAGCCTCAGGATAAGGAGGAGAAGAAGAGTGAGCCGGAGGCCAATAAGCCAGATGTCAAGAATAAGACGGATACCCTAGTTGCCGATACACAGCCGAAGACTGCATCCGTAGGTGGACCAAGTAAAACTGAGATGCAACCCCCAGTAAGCTCTGCCGTGACGCAAAACACAGCAGAAGCACCAAAGCCCGAAACGAAAAAACCATCACCGGATCCAAAGAAAGATCAGCAGAAGCCAGTCGAGCAAAAGACCGAACCTATATCGAGCCCACAGCCAAGTAAGCCCACTCCGGTGGCAGCTGCAGCTCCAGTGGCCAAGGCACAGACACCGCCTGTTGTTCAAACCCTGGCCCAGATTGTAGCCGCCGAGCCCCCGAAGCCAGTGCAAGCCCCAGTTGAAGCCAAGCCGGCAGCACCAAAGCAAGTGACACCTCCACCTGCAAAGCAAGTTGCTCCACCCGCTGAGGCACCGAAGCCTGTGCAAGCACCAATTGAAGCCAAGCCGGCCCCTCCAAAGCAAGTGACACCTCCACCTGCAAAGCAAGTTGCTCCACCCGCTGAGGCACCGAAGCCTGTGCAAGCACCAGTTGAAGCCAAGCCGGCCCCTCCAAAGCAAGTGACACCTCCACCTGCAAAGCAAGTTACTCCACCCACTGAGCCACCAAAGCCAGTCCAAGCGCCAATTGAGAAGAACATTGAAAAGAAAGATCTTACAGCTACAGTGCTAGCCGCCCAGCCTGTAGCCGAACAGAAAACCGAGAAGGTTGATGACGCTCCCAAACAAGTGGAAAAACCAATCTTAGATGCGCCACCTAGTGTTGAACCCAAATTGGCTGTGCAATTGCCTGCTGAGCCGGAAAAGAAACCACAGGTAGAGCACAAAGAAGCCGCTCCACAGCAAGCTAAGCCAACTACACCTAAGCAAGTGATGCCCCCACCTGCCAAGCAAGCTACTCCACCCGTTCAGGCTAAGTCTCCGGCTGAACAGCAGAAGCCGGAGGCCATTGCAGAAGCTCAAGCGATTAAGACAGAACCAAAGGCGGAAGTAATGAGCCCAGTGCCAGCTTCTCCTGAACCCGAGAAAAAGCCGCAGGACAAGAAGACAGCAGCGCCAGTTCAACAGGCCACACCACAGAAGCCCAAACAGTCAGCTCCAAAGCAAGTTACTCCCCCACCTGCGAAGCAAGTGACACCACCTGCTGAGCCAATGACTGTTGAGCAACAGCAGCCAAAACCAGCTGGTCCTGCTCCAGCTGCACCAGCTCCCCAAAAGGAGGAGCACCCAACGGCAAGAAGCAAGAGACAAATCAGAAACCAAAACAGCAGCCATCTAAGCCCGGTCAGACGCAGCAGCAGGGTCAGAAGCACCCGCAAGCTAATGTAGCCGGCAACAAGGCCCAGCAGCAGCAACAACAACAACAACAACAACAACAGCAGCAAAAGCAAGCGGCTCCAAAACCTGCCAACGCACCAAAGTCTGATACTGCAGCTGCCAAACCAGCTGGACCAAAACCCGCGGGTCCAGCAAACAACCAACAACAACAGGGTAAGGGCAACAAGGCATCGCCCCCAAAACAGCAGCCAACTGGGGCTAAGCCCCAGCAGCAGCAACAGCAAAAGGCTGGCGGACAAAATGATGGTAAGCCAAAGACGCCGGCAAATACACCGAACTCGCAGTCGTCCCCCAAAGCGTCGCCGCCACCAAAGGCCGGTGCTTCACCAAAGACGGCCTCCCCGAAGGGCGGTGCTCCGACGACCACACCAGCAGCTGCTGCACAGCAGTCAAAGGATGGCTCCAACTAATTGACATGGTTTTGATGCATTTTTAAATAACAACGATCAGCAAAGAAGAAGAAACATTGCCATTCTGCTACAGATGGTGCACAATAAGTTATCGATAACGCTGATTCGATTTTATTTCTGACGATTACATTTTTTATTCAAAAATAAACAAAATTAAAAAAAAAACATTTGCAGATCAAATACCAAATTGTTTCAATATCAATGTATTTGCCTGGCCTTATTCCCATCTTAACCTCAAACTAAATTTGATTTTAAAGCAATTTCAAACTGTAACGATCGGCAAAGAAGAAGAAAATTTAACATTCTGCGGGAATCGCAGCTTATCGATAATGTTTAAATCGGCAAAAGATTGGAATAAGGGCATATTAAAAACAATTATATTGCGAGTCCATTTTCCATGGTTAATTAAGCTTCCGTCCCGATGTCGACGGCTCGTCCTTTTCCTTCTCCGGATTGAGTTTCCACATGGCATAGTTTAAGGCTGTTGCGAATCCCAACCAGGCCATGTACGGGACAAACAATAGTCCGGCTGTTTTGTTCACACGGTAAAAGAGAACTCCGCACGCGCCAGCTGCTGCCGTCAGCGCCACAATGTCAATAAGCCCCTGTGCATATCAATATTAGATAAGGGTAAATCCCCTGAAATTCCAACTAAATTACGTCAACTTACGCCCTTGATGCTATGCTTGCCAAAGAAAATCGGTGTCCACGCCCAATTGAGGGCCAACTGTGTGCCGTACGCGATCAGTGGCAACTGGGCATCGCCATTGAAACCACCACCATCGCGCCACACCAGGTAAGAGCCGTATCCCATGCCAGCGTACAGGGATGTCCACACGGGCGCAAACATCCAGTTTGGCGGCTTGAACGACGGAAAGTTGAGGTTCGCATACCAGTTCTGAAGATTTCTCCGGGTCAATTGGCCATTAACAACGCCTCCAAGATTCGGCAGGATGATAGCTCCTGCAATTCTCAGAGCGTTTCCTCCATAATTTATCTCAACCATCTTTTTAAGTTTCTTTTAAGTTCCTTTTGACCCGTCGCACTAAATTTGACTGGTTGTTTTGCTTTGAAATGCGTCTTACAAATGAAAAGTTGTTGCTCGCCGGTGATTTCATATATTTATTGTGCGTGTGTGTGTGTGTGTGGTTGTGTGTGTGTGTGTGTGCGGGTACTTATTTTATTGCTGTCTGTGCTCTTTGCCTATTAGTTTCGCATATGTGTGTGCGCGTTTCTGTGTGCTTTATTTTCCTGCACTGAGCGACTTTTGCACTTCAACACTCTGCAACAAAATTGTGGAAACTAGTAGAAAATAGTGTAATTTGAATGAATTATTCGCTGGTTTTTATCTGAGCTGAAGGCGGAAAGATATACATATTTATATGATAAGCTAGAGCGCTCTCCAAGGTGATACTGTGTGACTAAATTACACCTGGGTGGCGCTAGAGTGAGGTAGCACTCATGAACTTTTGAACAGGTATCTAAGGTGAGAAGCTGGTCAGGTTACGCTCACAATGTGGACTCCGCATCCAGATTGTTTCAGACCGCGACTATAAAAGGCCTCTAAAACGGGGAAATGGAAAACCTTTGTGAACGGGAACAGCTGTGAAAACATAGCCATACTTCTTCTGTTCTTGGGAGTAGAATCCCTTTCAGAATTTTGTTGCAAAGTGTAATTTATTTTACAATCATGTGCGTAGACTTAGAAGGGGGTCAAAAACTTTTAATACTTAATTACTTTCATAATAAATTTTTTAATTATTTATAGTTTAATACTTGGAACTGCTTCAATGTCAAAGCTGCTTGGTTTGTTGGGCAGGTGGAATTGCCATGACAACCGTTGCCTGTTATGGCAAACGGTTTGTTTTGCCCAAGCCGTAATATTTTCGGTGCTTGGATTTATACGGAGTCGGAGCTGGAGTCGAAGAGATGACGCTCTATTTTGATACGAAAATCGAGTTCCTTGACTCGGATGCAGTGAGCACAATCAGCAGCTGGCATCCGAATGAGCCACTGTTTGCAGTGGCCTCCTACAGCCAGGATCGCGGAGGCAGTGTGACTATATTTGCGGATACGGTAAGCTTTTGATTGGGAATCAAGGAAACATAAATCTATTTCATGTATATTATATGTTACAGGGTGAACCACAACGGGATGTCACCTATCCAGTGCATGCGACCTCCCAGGCGACAGCACTCTGCTGGCATCCAGAAAAGGCGCTTCTGGCGACGGGCTGGGAGCATGGTGACATTCACGTCTGGTTTGCCGGACATCGTGAGTTTGCCAGCGTTAGCGGTCCCCACAAGGCGGCCATTGTCCTGGTCGAGTTCAGTGAACAGGGCGGTCGCATGGTCACTGCCGATGCTATGGGCCTGGTCACAGGCTGGCGCTGCGATGGCCAATACCAGTTTCTAACCATGTTCTCGCATGACCTGCGTGAGGTTCTTCTGCTCGTCTGCTTTCGACGCACGGTCGAAAGCGAAGTACGCGAGGAGATGGCGAATTTGGCCAAGGCAGCAGTCGCTGGCGATGAGAACGCTCTAGACACACTCACCAACTGGCGGCCACGTACAGCTGCCCGCAGCCACTCGGGTGTGCGGGACAATCACTGCTTTTATGCCTGCACGCAGGGAGGAGTTGCTTACTACATTAACCAGGCCGGCACCTGTACCGAGGTGTTGAAGAGCGGCCCGCATCAGCCAGCCATTGGCCAGATGCTCTGGCACCCCAAGAAGTATATACATTCAATTGGTTGTCCTGACCCATTAACAAATTTTTCAATTGATCTTTTCAGAGATGCAGTTATTTGCCTGATGGATGACTTGACCATCACTCTGTATCTTGTGGAGTCGACGGGCATATTGACGGAGTTGGATCGCGTTAAGTTGAGTGGTCGTGGCATTGGGAAACAGGGCGCTATCGCCTGGGCAGGCAACAGCTTGGCCATCATAACTGGCGACTTAACAGTTCGGATTTGGGATATTGAACGCAGCGATAACTACCTACTTAAGATGAACTTGCCTCGGTCTAGTCTAGCTGGCCTTGGCTCATCCCAATCCAGTCTAAGAAATGGAGCCGCCATGAGCGAGACATCCTCCTCTAACAATAACAACGGCAGCAACAACCACGTCTTTAGTCAGGAGACCAGTGTGGACAGCAACAGCAGCAATATGCCACGCAAGTTGTCCAAATATGCGCAGCTCTCGTCCAATGAGATTTTCACCTGCATGGCCTACAGCACCAGCAACCAGACGCTATGCGCGGCCACCAACCTGGGCAACCTGTACACCTGGAAGCGTGCGGTCAGCTGCTTTGTGAGCGCACCAGAGGACGCCTGGCAGTTGGGCAACATTTCATCGCTGTCCCGTCAGGGCGCTATCAAGTACTGCACTTGGGGCTTCAACGAGCTGAGCAAGCCATGCATTCTGGTCAACTGCCTCTCAAATGTGTTTATGCTCAAGGAGCAACCGCTGCTAGCCTGTCACACGCGCAGCTTGTGGGCCGTACAGTCCTCCTCGAAGTGTATCCAGCTGACGCACTGCAGCGGACGCCAGTTCACTGTACAAGCAGAGTTTGCAGTGACCGCCTTGGCACTGAACGAGCTCAGCATGGTAGTTAGCAATGGTCGCTCAATATCCTCGTACAGCCTGCAGAAAGTGGAGAAGAGTCTGGATGAATTCGATGAAATCTTAGAAGCCACTGGCGCTGCATCCACAACCTCAGTGAAGAGCTCGCCTTCGCTTAATGTTAGGCTGATGCAGACATTTCCCGCAGAATGCCTGTCCCTGTGCCTGCAAAACCAGAACATCTTCTGTCTGACCTCCAGCGATATTGTCGTCTACTCCGTGGGCGGCGTGGTGCTGCACAAGATTCTGGGAAACGACATTGAAGGCAAGATCATTGGCATGGATCTGACCGCTTGCTATCTGTCCGTCTTCACAATGAATGGCTATGTGAAGGCCTATGATGTGACCCGCCACGATCCGAAGCTGCTATTCCCTAGCAAATCCGGACACGAGATATTTGATGACTTCGGCGAGTTCATTCTGGTCAAGTGCAACAGTGTCGGTAGCCATCTGGCTCTGGTCATCGCAAACAGCAGCTTCACTCCCTGCCCTACCATATACTGCTGGGACTTCGAACGTAACAATCTCTTTGAGTACGACCTGGCAAATGCTGAAGATGAGCCAGAGAAAGATGCTCAGAAAGATGCCAGTTCCAAGTCGAGTCTGGCAGTGAGAATTTTCTGGGATACGGAAGAGCCACGATTACTGGCTGTGGAGGTCAAATCAATGATTATGATGACCCAGAAACCAAGTCGTCTGCACCCTGGTCCCAGTCACTATGTGGAGTCCCGAGTGCTGGTCATGTTTTACACCGAAAAAAACGAAGACAATGTTCTCAATGTGCTAGAACCACAAGATCTGGCTTCAGGTGCTCAGCTGCTGAATTTATGCGTACCCAGTGTCATCTGCCTGCAGGTGAGTGCGGTGCAGGAGCAGCCGCTCAAGGATTTTGCCGATCTGCAGCAGTGCGACGCTACCACCCGCCGGCAGGTGCTCAACTTTAGCTTGCATGTTTCTGAGGGCCAAATGGATTTGGCTTTTCGTTCCGTGCGGTCCATCCAGTCGAAAGTGATCTGGACAAATCTGGCCAAGATGTGCGTGCATACCAGTCGGCTGGACGTGGCCAAGGTGTGCCTGGGCCATTTGGAGCAGGCGCGTTCAGTACGCGCTCTGCGTCAGGCCATGGAGGACGAAGATCTTGAGCTAGAAGCCAAAGTGGCTGTGTTGGCCATTGAGTTGGGCATGATCGATGAGGCGAAGGAGCTATACAAGCGCTGCAAACGCTACGATCTGCTCAACAAGCTGCTCCAGTCCACCGGAGATTTGGATGAGGCGCTCAAAGTAGCCGAGACCGTTGATCGCATTCATCTGAAGCACACTTATTACCAGAAGGCGCAGGCACTGCGCGAAAGTGGCGACATCCAGGGAGCTTTGGAGTACTACGAAAAGACACAGAATCCAGTACAGAACATTACCCAGTTGCTGCTGGAGAATCCTTTGGCTATGAAGCGGTACATCCAGACGGCCACCGATCCCAAGTTACTCAAGTGGTGGGGTCAATACGTGGAGAGCTCTGGCGACATGGATGCCGCCCTGGCTGTGTACAGCAAGGCCGAGGATTGGTACTCGCAGGTGAAGATACTCTGCTACCTGGGCAAGATATCCAAGGCAGACGCAATCGCACGGCAGTCGGGAGACCGGGCCGCCTGCTACCACCTTGGACGACACTATGAGAATGTGGGCAAGTTCCAGGAGGCAATCATGTTCTACACACGCGCCCAAACCTTCAGCAATGCGATACGCATCTGTAAGGAGAATGACTTTCAGGAGGAGCTCTGGACAGTGGCCAGCTCATCGCGTACCCGGGATAAAGCCATCGCTGCGGCCTACTTTGAGGAGTGCGGCAACTTTAAGTACGCCGTAGAGCTCTACCATAAGGCGGGGATGCTACACAAGGCACTGGAAATGGCCTTTGAGTCGCAGCAGCCGGAGATACTCGAGATCATTGCAACGGAACTGAACACCGAATCCGATACGGAGCTTATCAACCGGTGCGCCGACTTCTTCACAAGCATTGAACAATACCAGAAGGCGGTCCATCTGCTGGCCAAGACCAAACATCTGGAACGTGCGTTAAAAATCTGTGCGGAGAAGGGTGTGCCCGTCACCGAGGACCTGGCTGACATGCTCACACCGGGCAAAACCGAATTAGATGAAGCCACGCGCACAAACATCCTTATCCAGTTGGGTGAGCTGCTGCAGCAGCAGGGCGACTACCATAGCGCCACCAAAAAGTTCACCCAGGCTGGTGACAAGGTGCGAGGCATGAAATCGCTCCTCAAGTCTGGCATCACCGACAAAATCATCTTCTTCGCCACCATGTCCCGCCAGCGTGAGATCTACATTATGGCGGCCAACTATCTGCAGGCTCTGGACTGGCAGAGCGACTCCAATATACTAAAGCACATTGTTAGTTTTTACAGCAAGGGACAGGCGTACGATTCGCTGGCCAACTTCTATGCCATCTGTGCCCAGATTGAGATCGAAGAGTATCAGGATTACGAGAAGGCTCTAACTGCCATGCAGGAGGCTTCCAAATGCCTGGAGAGGCTCAGCCATGCCCAACACGCCTACAACAATCTGCAGCGTACTGTCGCCGATGTCAAGAGCATATTGGAGATCCAGCAAGCTCTTCGAGCCGGCGACCATCAGTCAGTGATTGGCTCCTGCCGCAACATGTTGAGTAAGTTGCTACAAAACACGGCCCGGATATTCCATTAAAATCTCAATCCATTCACTTGCAGTTAAGCCGGAGCAGCCGCCCATACGGCACGCCCACATACTGGCCATGCTGGTGCGTGCCCTGGTCTATGCTAAGCAGTACTCTGAAGCAGGTCGTGCACTTAAGGAACTGGCCGTAAAGGATAACTCGTGGAGTGCGTCTGGCCTCGTGGATAAGGCCCTGGTCCAGCGAGTGGCCAAGGAATGCGACTTGGACTTTGACCTGATTTGGAACTCGGGACGACAAGCAAACACACCCACTACGGCAACGGCGGCCAGCACAATATCAATGACAACCACTACACCGACCAGCGATGACGAGGCTGATGACGAGGAGATCAGGGAGGAACTGCACTAACAACTAATCATAATTCCAATGAGCAGTATCAAGAGGAAGCTGCTCCACTATGAGCCTAATCAACCTATGACCAATCTACATAAATACAAGTTAGCAAACACTTGTATATTCCCAATGAATCCCTAACAAAGGTCCGCCATACGGTGATTCACCCATTCGATTGATAAAACCTGGATTCACTCCAGAGACCCAGCGGTAGTCCAGTCAATAAACTAAACGAAACTTAACTAACCCCTAGATATACTATTCGTACTCGTTTACCAGGTTATGAATGAGCAATCGGAATTTCGCAAGATCACCTAAAGCTTTATACCTTTAATAACAAACAAGTCACACACACACACACACACACACACACGGAGAGAGAGAGAGAGAGAGAGCCCTACACCCAATCGGTTTATGAATGAATGTAGTAAAAGCTCAGCCCTAGACAAGGTGGGAGATTAGTTTGTGAAACCAAAATAAATAAATATTGTATATTATCTGTGGCGCCATCCACCCGGGAAGATAAGGGGGAACGAATGGGGGTCGTGGATGTGAATCACTTGAACTAATTGCGTCTACAACTATGAAATCAGAATGGTTTCTTGGAATCCCGCGCTGAATTCAAATAATTATGAATAGAGCATTCGTCTATTTGGTGCCTAGTATTTGCCTTCTCTTGTGCCACTCGAAAGCTCCGGCTGACGTCTGATTTTGACGCATAATGCGCGATTCAGTCGAAGAAGAAGTATCGAATGAGCCATGAACTACATCAACAACAGCCGGAGCATTCCGCTCGCAGCTAACGGACGGCGGCCGCAGAATTGTTGACCAAAAAACGAGCCGCATATCGGAGACCAATCATAGCAATAGAGATTGGATGCGAGACTCATGTGGCTTTTCCAGGAATAATGACGCGTTAAGTACGAACAAGTGTGTGAGTCAGAAATGGCGAGAGAGGAAGAGAGCAAGCGAATTAATGAATGAAACGACCTTACACCCCTCACCTCCACATCCTCCCCGCATCTCGTACAACCTGTGCCTGGGGAACTCCATGATACACTCAAATATTTGTTTGTTCGCTTTGCCGAGTGACTCATTGAAGCCGATCGCCGACCACAATGCCGACGCTTGCCGACGTCATACCTACGCGAGAGCGTACACGATACGAGGAAGAGAGCAGAGCGCAAATGAGCGCAAAAAGCTTTTGCGCCCGCTAGAAATTGGCACTGTGCAAACCGGTCGCGATCAACCGGCAATTGCTTGGGTACTGCCAGTTGGGCAGCGGGTGACCGGCATTCGGCGAGACCAAGAGAGACAGACAGACAGAGAAAGAGAATGAGAGTGAGAGGCGCGAAAGCTTAGGCGCTTCGACTGCGTCATGAATTTATCGTGGTGCAATTCGGTTGATCATTACCTTGTTGGTCGGGAACCCGTGCGGATGGTTTCGGTTACGCGTCGCTCGCGGATTCAATACTCATTAACCGTTATTAAGTGCTCGTCTCGGTACAAATAATTTTGCACAAGCATCGAGAAAGTCGACTTTGATTTGTATACTTAGGAACGGGATTGCCTTATCCCCTGCATTAGAGTGAATTTCCCTAGGTCCCGGATCGTGCGCACGTGCCTCGAAGTGGGTGAATCACCCCGACGGTGTTTGTCCTAAATCCGCTTGTAAGCGGAGCAGCAAGTGATTTACAGAAACTGTCGTGACGACAACAACGGCGTCATATAATGTCGTCATATAAAAGTGCAGCGATTGTTACAATCTGCAGCTGATAGCAGAAGCAGTCGTTGAGTGTACATAGTTCATAGTGGTTCATCTTGGCTATTCCCATGGCCATTCTGCGTAGCTGTAACCAAAGTGTAGACCAAAAACAGAAAGGCTTCTTGTCCAGTTCTTGGCCAGTGGAAGTACTGACCTTTTATGCCATGCACCAGGATGCCCGACCAACGAGTGTCGGTGCATCTTCCAGGACAACAACATCAGGTGCAGATGCAGCGGCAGCGCTGGATACACATGAGAAGGCGAAAACGGCGACAGAAACGAGCTACGAACGCAAAAGCTATAGCAGAAGCTCGTCGAGTGATGAGTCCACATCCACATCCAGTGATGCCAGCACAGACTCATTCACAAGCAGCACCAGCAGCTCGAGTTCGCCGGCTCCACCTAAGCTAGTCCCGCCCGTGAATGTGACCATCTCACCGCCGTCAGCAATTGCAACTCCTGCGCAAAACTCCGATACAACGGACAGTGGTCCCCCGTCGCCTGTGCTGGTCCCTGGTGATCCGCATGCTTGGACCACAGAAGACATTGCGAGTTGGGTGAAATGGCTAACGCGCAAGTTCAAGATCGAACCGAAGCCGGACATCACCCGCTTTCCCAAAGACGGCAAGGAGCTATGCCAGCTTAGCCGCGCCGAGTTCTGGGTCTGTGCCGGCTCCCGTCAAGGCGGCATCCTTCTAGCGAAGCACTTTGCCTTCAGTCTCTACCATGCCACCGGCCGCGAGTCCAGCCCCATGCTCAACGACAATGAGCCAAGTGAGTAAAAGCACAATAAACGTAAAAGGTAATCTCTGGGCACATAAATCTGATGCGTCCAGATTGAGCTGCTTGTAATTGGGTGCACGTCGAATTCCCAGTGGCACGTTTAGAGCCAAACAATTCCACTTCTTTTGGCTATCAGCTGCCCTCCACCCACGCATAGGGTGCGAATCCTTTGTGGTCAAGCATCAATTGAATCCTTTTGCTCTGCTCTCGATTCAACCTAATGGCAACTTATAAAGATCTCAGGGCGTTGATAGCGCTGTTACTTATGTGTGTCCATTGATTGTTTTTCCCACCTCCCCCCTCCACCTCCATCTCCATCGCCACGCCCTCCATAAGAAATGCTCTGCCATTGATAATGTCGGAAAATTAATGAGAATGAGTTGGACGGGGTATAGAAAAGGGATGAGGAGTCGCATGTGGCGTGGCTAAAAGGAGACAAAGGCAACTTCATTAGCAGCTTTAAGGTGACTTTTAATTAGACGTATAACATACGTACGTAGAGTAAGAGTATACCTGCTCCCGCGACCTCCTTAGCTTGGAGAGTGGCTTACAACTTTCACCTCATAAAAGTAAAACGCGAACCGCAAAATCATCAGTAAAATATGCAACACTTTCCGACTCTCGACGGCTATTAACTGCGGGTGGGCGGGATTCGGTGATACTTCCAGCTCGTAAGCTGGGAGAGAGCAGGGGAACAGGGACTGGGAATGGGAATGGGAATGGAGTTGGAAGTCGCTTTTCGAGTGATGAACTTAATAATAAACGATGTAAATATGATAATTTCTCACAGGATGTGGCATCTAATAATAAAATCAAAATAATCCCCAACGCAGCACCAAAAGTCGCAAAGTCAGAAAAGTCACAGCCCAAAGCCAGTCACAGACTCTCAGCCAGAGCCAGGGCCAGGGCCAGGCAGGAGCTAGTCACGGCAGTGACAACAGCACCACGGGCGGTCAGTCTCTCTTTGGAGTAGGAGTTGGAGTCACAGGAGGTACAGGAAAGGAGAATATTCAATTCGTTGCATCCTTCCTGTGGGCCTTGTGTCGCGGCATGCGATTTGGGTCCTCGCATATGTTAAAGAGCGTCCTGCGTCCCGCGTCCTGCGTCCACGCTGGTGACGACGATGCCGATTTAATTGATTTGTTTTTTATGCCAAAGAGGATTACAAGTTGTCCTGGCGCAGATTACAGTTGAACGTCTGCGGCGGGCCAAACAAACCTACAGCGTAGCCAGTTTCCTTCCCACCCCGGCTATCCCCCTCTTCTGCTCTCTTCCTCCTGCTTGTCATTCGCTTTGGGCCCCGAGGGTTGAGTGGCTGCACGTGGCCTCTGACTTTGGAACTGTTTGCCCGAGATGCCGAAGCATCAGAGCATTTACCACCAGCTGCGCAGGTGAACTTCGTTCGCACTCGGTCGTTATCCTCGGCAGTAGATGATAGCCATAGAGGCCTTGGCTTCCAGTTGGAATCAGTTGCCAAAAAGACGTAGTCCGAAACGGTTCACATTTGCTCTTCAAATCTTCAAATCGACCGATTAGAGTTCAAGTTCTTACCCAATACAAAGATTAATTTAGGAAAATACGGGAAATAATATTTTCGATAGGCCTGATAAATATTTCTCAAAATTCTTTGCAATTCCTCAAAAACTTCGCGATAAAAACTTAAAGCTAAAAACTAAAATAATTCCGGCTCTTGTAATAAAATCATAAAAAATTCCCACATATTTCTTAACTAGAAAATCGAATATATTTTTGACTGCGACCCATAGCAGGCTACATTCCGTGAAAGTTGGGGAATATCTTATATATCGCTTATTTTATCGGCCAATGAGCCAGTGAGTTATTTGTTCCGTGTATTGTGTTCCGGATAGAGCAGTAAAGATGAGTGTAAGCGTCGATGTGGGCGTTATGTGGCGCCTCTCAGAGGACTTCAATAGGCGTTTCGGTCTACGGATGCAGCCGGCACCGACGGCAACGCATCACCATCCCCATCCCCATCATCATACGGCCGTGCACCACTATCATCAGCACCATCACCACGGACCCACTTCCGCCGCTGTAGCACACCCACACATCTTCAATGGTACGGCCAAGAGATTGGCATTTCCGGAAAGACAAACGGATAGAGATGGCATTAGAATAGAGACATTGCTTAGACGTGGAAGAAGCGAATTTTGAAATCTTCTCGCGAGAGTATTCGACGTGCTCGTAATCTTCTCTCTCTTCCCCTCTCTCTTCTTCGTTGACGGTTGGCCCGTGAGTCACCTTTGGTTATGGTGTTTTCGTGACTGCCACAGACAACATTTGAAGGGGGAATTTTGCAAGCGTAGCCTTCGAGCCAAGTCCGCTTGGTGCAGACCCTGGTTTGGTCTGGTCTGGGCATCACGTCTTGTAGTTGGGAATAACCCAACTACCGGCCTAGAGGTTTCTCATAGCTTCAATACGCTCGAGGATTTATAGTCTCTCGCCGTTGATTTTCTGTGGAATCGACTAAGACCAGCCGCGCCAGGCGGCTTATGAGCTTTCATTTGGTTTGCATGCCACGTTGCCAACGAAGCGTTGCCCCCTTCCGGCGCAGCCATTGAGCAGAAAATCTTGTTTTTTTCTGAAATTTCTTGTGCCTTGCTCTCAATCTCTCTCCTTCTCTCTACCTCAGTGTGTGTGTATCTACATCTATATTTGTATTTGTATCTGTATCTGTTGGCTGATTTGTCTGTTTGTCTCTGTTGCTTCTTATAGATCCGTATCAGCTGCTGAACGCTGCATCGCACCGATTGGTTGCCCAGGGCTCTGGCGGCCAGATACAGCTCTGGCAGTTTCTCTTGGAGCTTCTCGCTGATTCGTCGAACGCCAACTTTATCAGCTGGGAGGGCCAATCGGGAGAGTTCCGGCTCAACGAGCCAGAAGAGGTGGCCAAACGTTGGGGCGAACGCAAGGCCAAGCCAAATATGAACTACGACAAACTGAGCAGAGCCATACGGTGAGTACCTTTCCACATCCAATTCCAGTCATATTCCAGTCATATTCCAATATCATTTCGAGGTCGACTACGAGATACCCTGACACAGTTCTTGTCTCAAATCAGAGTCCTACACACATACACCAGGTACATACAGTATGTGTATGCACACACACGCTACACACAATAGGCCTCTTTTCATTTCTAGGAAATCAGAAGAGGCGCCGCTGTTTTCTTGTTGAATAAATTCTCTGCTTATTATCAAATTCTTATGAAACTCGAGCAACCGATAATTCTCTGGGCTTTTGACCCAATTGCATATTCAGGCAACGTGCGGTCGGTTAAATATTTATCATTTGTAGTCTGTAAATAAAATAAATGTAAATGCTTTTTATCTCCAAGCACTCCCGACTCTTTGCCAAAGGACATTTCTTCCTTCAGCTTCCTAAAATCCAACGAATTTTATTTAAAAACAACTTACATAACAAGCTATGGAGTTCCGAATGTCTTTAATCGTTTGTCTACTACTATCTTTCACGTTTAATTATTTTAACTACTATTTTTACTTTCGCCTGCTACTACTTTGTCGCATATGTAGTAGCAAATCAATTGGCACGGCAACACTGAAATTCCTGCGATCTGACTAATATTTCTAATACAAAGCAAAGAAATACAGTACAATATAAAGTAGTTGAGAATTAGGACGGCAACACTGGAACCCGTTCAATCTGACTAAGCAACATGCTACTATTTTTACTTTCGCCTGCTACTACATAGTTTGTCGCATATGAAGTAGCGAATCAATTGGCACGGAAACACTGAAATTCCTGCGAATTGACTCATCAACCATCCATTGGAAACTAGTTTCCAGTTGGTCTGCTCAGCTTGCAGGGTATTAAACCTCTTCATCTCTTGGTTTTTGCAGATATTATTATGACAAAAATATTATGACAAAGGTGCCTGGCAAGCGGTATGCGTACAAATTTGACTTTCACGGGCTGATGGCCGCTTGCCAGGCACAGGCGCAAGGCTGTGATCCGACTAGCAGCATGATAAGTTCCTACAAGCATCATCAATATGCCACCGCTGGCGGCGGCCCACATGCGATGCAACCGCAGCATCTGCAGCATCATTTGGCACACCATTCCCATCATACTCATCCCCATCCGCATCATTCGCACGCCCAGTTGCTGCACCAACATACCGCTGCAGAGCTCACTTCACCAGCCTCGACCTGCTCCAGCCTTGGATTTCCCTCACCTTCGATGGCATCGTCGCTACCCTCACCTACCACTGTGACGTCGGTGTTTGCCGGTTCCGGGCCCACGCCGTATGCGACAGTAGTCTCCGGCACCACAACAGCCGGTTCCAACCAGTCGTCTGGCAGTGCTGACCCAACGCCCAGGACATCTTCAGCCTCGGAGACGGTCTACGAGCAGCACACCCCGCCCAGCAATGCATTTAATTGAGATGACAACCCCAATTTGTTCAGGGTTGCTTAAAGTGCTGCCATTAAAGGAGATGGGGTTGGGCGCGGGGGCTGGACTTGCGCAAGGGCCGCCCGCTGCGCACAAGGCAACCGTTTGTGTGTCTGTCTCGCTCTGACTACCAACGGATGCAGAGTGACCGCTTAGTACTGTCCTGAGCTTTCCGTAAAAAGGACATTTCGCTTAATTGTAGCTACTTTTGGGTTAATTGAGTAATTTTCGTATGTGATAACATGGAGCAATGGAGCGCATAAGCAATACAAGGAGGAGTTTCCCGGACCCGGGTTCGGGCTAATTTGTTACATCGTCTGTTATTTGTCGCTTGTAAGCCTAATCTTACTTCTACATTTACTCTTACTCTTACTTTTAGTTTTACTTTAATGTGTGTCTATGTAAATAGAGGTCCCAACATTATAATATTTATATAATTCTAAGTTGATAATCGTAATAGAAATAGAAGTTATTTATGAATATATGTAGCAAATAAGGATTACAGCCCGTAGATTCGGATGGGTAGTTCACTTTCAGATGGTCAGACAGAGTAGACAATCGCCAAAACGATGAAGACCACGCTGAAGGCAAGAAAGCAAATCCGATCCACGGCGGTAGCCAGGAGTACCCACTCGAACTGCAGCGCCCGTGCCGAGGGCATTTCACGAGGATTTATGTCCAACGGATTGGTTGCATCATCTGGGGTGTCGTATAGGTTTTCGTCCAACTCTTTGGCAATGCCATTGCTCTGCGTGGAGTGCGGCTCAGCCTCGTTGGTGAAATGGGAAAGCAATAGGTAGGTTCCAAGGTTACCGTGTAAAAGACGCTTTACAAAGTCCGGCAGCCGTCGTTTGTGCTGAGCCGTGGCAAGATAGAGAACCACCACTTCGATGATTGTGGATATGCTCAGCAATAGCAGACTGGCGCTATAGAACACAACTGTGGAACTGAATTAGCACTCGGAATGGTTTGAGGACCGATTATAATTCTTACCAATAAGTGGCGTGTTGTTAGCAAGAACCGGTAACAACTGTGCGAAGTACATGAGAAAGGCAGAAATCAGGACGATGAGTATGCCATTAAGTAATATCTTCTCGCCCATCTGAGGTGGCAGCCAGAAAGTGGCCAACGCCAGAATCACAATGCAGGAGGCAGGTGTATATATGACAGCTGTGTACATGGAGGAGCGTCGTTGGGCCGTAAAGACAAACTCTATATAGTTGTAGTAGTCATCACGGATGAATTGTGTCTTGCCGTCGACAATCTGCCACTCGGTGGACTCCACCATTTCATCATAGTCAAGCGCCTGCTTTCGCTTGTTATAGTCCGTTTGAATATTACTCTGCGACCAGGTGCCAATCTTAAGTTTGCACGTCTGCTGGTCATACGGCCAATTACGCATGTTGAGATTACAGTAGGCCGTGTAAACAGCCGGAGGTACCCAAAGGAAGCTTCCATCATTGGAGAGTATCACCTGCGTGTCTACAAGATAATTGCCTTCATCCGCAGCGGCATTGAAAAGTGTTATCTCTGGCTTCCATACTTTATGGGCAGGTATATGCACCTTTCTGATATTGTCGTATTCACTGGCATTCCAGGAACGTTTCTCATCCATCCAGTGCTGAAATTGGAGATTAAATCAGAATTCACTAAATAAGTCTATCAAAAATATTCTTCACTTACGGCACTAAGCCAACAATGCAGCGTGATTTTGCCGTTCAGCTCATCAATGTCCAGATAATTCACCGAGAGACCAAGTGTTATATTCGTGGGCTGATCCCGCACAGTGGGTTGCATATGTATATCATAATTGACAAAGAGTCCCATCTGTAGTCGATCGACGGCACTGATATTGGTATTCGCACCTGCATCATCCGTGTTGGCTGATTAGAACATGGATCATATTAAAATATATATATCTTTAAATACAACTGTATAATTTGCACTCACAAGTGGCGCTTGGCACGGAAGCGAACAGGCTCAGCAGAAATATTCCGATTCGAAACAACAATAACGGCAGTCCTCCACCGGAAGTCAAAGCTTTTATCTTAATCGACATTGTTATTCCTCAAGTTCAGAGTGTTATTTTTTTTTTTTAGTGTGTTCTAGATATACTTATTCTAATTTAATGCACACTCAACGGTCTCCAGATTTCGAATGAGCTGGGCAGCGACTCGAGTCAGTAAGAGTTTCGCACATGGCTGCAGTTGCTGATAAGTATGCGGCGTTGCTGCCGTCGACCGTGGTGACAGAGCAAGTGGGTAAAGAGATAAAGCAACCGCATACCATAAGAAGCTGAAGCTTGTAAAGTGGAACTGACGAACGCCCATACTAACAATAGTATCTCCTTTTTTTTTTAGAATACTTTTAAATCAAATTTAAATGGTTTACTCAAATTTTAAAGCTTTAACGGCAACCACGTTAACAGTGCAATTTTAAGTTTACAGTTCCATTTTCAGGTTAACATTTTGATGTTAATGTTTCTCATTAATGCCTTTAAAAATATTTAATATATATATATAATATTTATACAACTTCAACAATGACAAACGACATTAGAAAACCAAATGAAAATTATAGATGTAATTATATGTATAAATTAACTGCAGCTTTTAATAGAAATAACTGTTAAGCTAAATTAATTTTAGTGGCAACAATCGATAAGCCAGTATGCATCTGTATAATAATGTCCATCTCTAGCGTTGACGTGTGCGTCGCTCTCAGTTGTTGTTGTGTGGTTGGCTGCGTGTCAATTGTTACCCCAAACCGCGAGACGAACGATTTTCTATAAAAATCGTAGAGTAACATTAAAGTGCAGCGAATAGAAGTACGCAAACAGTAAAAATGGCAGATGAAGTTATTAGTAATGTTAGAGATGCAATCAAGGGTATATTTGAGAACGTGAGTGCGGGCGTTAAGAATGAAACAATTACAAATGAAAAGAAGCCATCGACGCCGGAAGGCATTGCAGTAGCGTATGGAAGCCTCGTCATAATGGCAATGTTGCCTATCATTTTCGGCTCCATACGTTCCGTAAAATTGCACAAACTAAAGAAGGTGTGTGAGCGTGTAGATAAACTAGACGCCCTTTTTGTTACTTTCACTATAACTTTCCATTTTACAGTCAACTGGCGAGAAGGCAGATACAATGACCAAAAAGGATGCCATGTATTTTCCGCTTATTGCGTCCGTGGCGCTTTTTGGGTTGTACATGTTCTTCAAGATATTTCAGAAGGTGCAAATTAACTTGTTGCTGACCGGTTACTTCTTTGTGCTCGGAGTGATTGCGTTGGCCCACCTGCTTAGCCCTGTGGTTAATTCGCTTATGCCAGCTGCCGTACCAAAGGTTCCGTTCCGCATACACTTCTCAATGGGAGAGGGTAAAAACAAGGAAGATATCATCAACTACAAATTCACAACACACGACATTGTGTGCCTGGTCCTCTCGTCTGCCATTGGCGTGTGGTATTTGATGAAAAAGCATTGGATCGCCAACAACATGTTTGGCTTGGCGTTTGCAATTAACGGTGTAGAGATGCTTCATTTAAACAACTTTGTCACCGGAGTGATTCTCCTGAGTGGCCTTTTCTTCTACGACATCTTTTGGGTGTTTGGCACGAACGTAATGGTTACTGTGGCCAGGAGCTTCGAGGCACCCATCAAACTAGTCTTCCCCCAGGACATTCTGGACAATGGCTTCAACGCCTCAAACTTTGCAATGCTCGGCCTTGGCGACATTGTTATTCCCGGCATCTTCATCGCTCTGTTGTTGCGTTTCGATGACAGCAAAAAGCGCAAGACGCGCGTCTACTTCTATTCCACGTTGGTAGCTTACTTCATGGGTCTGCTGGCCACAATTTTCGTAATGCACGTCTTCAAGCATGCACAGCCCGCTCTCCTTTATCTAGTACCCGCTTGCATGGGTACCCCTTTGCTAGTAGCGCTGGTGAGGGGCGAGTTGAAGGTGCTATTTGCGTGAGTTGCCTTGCATATTTAAGTGTCGTTTATATGTTAATATATTTGATCCTTTCCGACAGCTATGAAGATCATCCTGAAGAGAAGGCTGAGAAGAAGGAGAAGAAGGAAAAAGATGAAGGAAGCACGAACAGTAGCAGCAATAAGAAAAAGGAATCGAAGAAGGCTAAGTAAATTAGCGGACAGATACATTTTGTCGACTTCCAAGCAACCCGCGTACATGTCTTCTATTAAAGAAGAATACGACGTAGACTAATTTGTTTTAAAACGCTTTTTGTTATCGGTTGCAATTGTTTAATTTACTTTCCAAATGCTAACTGCAACTTCCAGCAACCAATTTATAAAAGACGATTTTTAATATATTTTGTTAAGAATGTTCCTTAACGAGGCACAACCACATATTGAGTTCGATTAGGCTTTAATTAATAGAGAATGATAACATGCACACATTTTTCCAGAATCAAAAAAAATAGCTTAAGTCTATATAACTAAATTACGTACATGTAAAGAACAATAAATTGAAATATTCCAAATTTTTAAAAAAAATCGTATTCGGTGTAAACATAAAAAAGTGTGACCGCTCTTTTTAAAAATGCTAGATACTTTGAAAAAATAATGGAAAAATGTTAATGTTAACATAGACATCTAACATAGATATTCCCATGCTTTTGGTATTTTTTTTTACCATTAAGTTACACTTTTAAAGACACAACATATCGATATTTGCAACCCCATCCCTAATACAAGCCGAAGCCGTCAAATTGCGCTAAATTGTGCAAAAAATTTTCCAGTAAAGTAAAAACCCGTAAAATTAAGAATAAAATAAATCATTAGGGAACAGACAAACCAATAAGGTATGTATTGGAGTAAAAATGCATTGTTTTCCTGTGTTTAAGTGTTAATAGGAGGCATTTTTTATCGAGCAGACGCAAGCAGCGTGTACTGTGTAGGTAGAAGCAGAGACGAAAAGGAGACTCGGCAATAGATTTTGCCAAAGCGAGAAGCGTGAAGCGAGAAGTGAAGAACTTGCAAAAACCACAAAAAGTGCGAAGCACAAAATGTCTGGCATTGCTATAACGCGTTTGGGCGAGGAGCGTAAGGCTTGGAGAAAGGATCATCCGTTTGGATTTGTTGCGCGGCCAGCAAAGAATCCCGATGGCACATTGAACTTGATGATTTGGGAGTGCGCGATTCCTGGCAAGAAGTCGACCCCATGGGAGGGTGGCTTGTACAAGTTGCGTATGATCTTTAAGGACGATTACCCAACGTCGCCACCTAAGTGCAAATTTGAACCACCACTTTTCCATCCTAATGTCTATCCATCGGGCACAGTCTGCTTGTCGTTGCTAGATGAGGAGAAAGACTGGCGTCCCGCCATCACAATCAAACAGATTTTGTTGGGCATTCAAGATCTACTGAACGAGCCCAATATCAAGGATCCGGCTCAGGCTGAGGCGTATACTATCTATTGTCAAAACCGCTTGGAGTATGAGAAGCGTGTGCGAGCCCAGGCCCGAGCCATGGCTGCCACTGAATGAGAAACTTAAAAACCAGCATAAATTCCGCATGGAAGTTCACACAACATATACACACACAGACATAAATCCAACACACACCTACACAGTAAAAATAACAACAAATTTTCGTATATGGGGCTGGCATTAAAGTGATCATCTACACACACACACACACACACACACGTACACAGAAACAAACAAACACAAACACAAATGAAACTTTTAGGAGCGAAGTGTTTTCGAGAATGCTTCTTCTTATTATAATAAAATTTTAATGATTCTTAAGTTGATTTACAATTAAATCGATTAAAACAACAAAACAAAAGTAAAAAAATATATAAAACTTCTGTACCAATTTTAAATTATAATCATACATACTTATAAATTACATACCTTATAATTACCATTATATATAACTCATTTCTCTCGCGCTTTAGAGCGCTGTAATATCGGCATAAATGTGTTTCAATAAATCTACATGGCATTTAATAAAATACATAAAAGATAATCCACCATAATTGCTTACGTCATCTTCTTTTTGTGCGATTTTCTAGTTTTGGAACGCGCGAAATGTTGCATATCCGCTCAAGCCTAAAAGTATGCCGCAAAAACTTTCTCCAGTATCGCACACCATGCTACAAAATCCTTTAAAACTTGGTCATTTATAGGACGTTATAAACGTCCTTTTACCAGGTGGTCCTCCTAATTGACCCAATTCGATTTGTATAGGACGTGCTATGATATAATTTATTATACAAAAAGTGCTTGTAACACGGCTATTTAAAGGACCTTCGTCCTTTGGAAGATTTCTCTTAAGGTGGAAGGATACGCACTATCTGCATGCGAAATTTCATTATCGTAGTCCTTCAAATAGCAAAGTTGTATGTTAATTTTGTTTAAGAAATTTTCCTCTGAGCAACAACCTAACGGAAATATTCAAATTTTATAGTTTCGTTTTCTTCCCAATTCTGTTCGCCTGGTATTTTCCCTAGATTTTAAGGTCGGTTTGAAAGATGAAACAGCTCTGAGAGATCAAATTTGTTGCATACTTCCCGGGGCAAACGTGTTCAACAATATACCCATAGGTCGGCCATATCCTGGCAGATTGTTAAAGGATATGGTGCAATAGGATCCTACGGGTTACCTTCATCGATTGGCATTCAAGGATATGGAAGTTATCTAAGGATCATCGACATGGAAAATTCATCCTGATATCGAATAAAATCATGCCGAAAATAGAAAATCCTTAATAACTTCGGAACGAAAAGGACGATTTGAGTGAATTTTACTCAGTTGATAGTCCATAGTAATCGACGTCGTTTAACCTAACAGTGGACAGGATACGTAAGGATACGGCTGAGATATAGCAAATTTTCTTTCTACAAAAAAGTCCTTACAGCTCGGCTGTTCAAAGGATTTTCGTGACTTGAAAAGTGTTTTCTGAACCGGCAGGATAAGAACTACCTGTGTGCCAAATTATATGAAAATAGTCCTTGAAACGTCTGAGTAACAGCGTAATCAATGATTTTTTGTTATTTTTTGCATGCCACCCCCTTGTATAACACCCAATTGGTCCAATGAGTGTTCTCTCGGTAATTGACGTCTCCCAATAGGAGTTCCAGGAATAAAGGACTTGGTGGAGGTTTATTTTAAATAAATTAATTAGTTTTATTGTCGCACACTCTTAATAAATAGATATATATTTATGTATATTTAAATTACACAGTTTTATAATTATAATTTATTGGGTACGCTTAGACGCGGTACATTTACAACAGTTATTAGTCGTATATATATATAAATATATATGTATATGTATATGTATATGTATTTGTATGTATAAGTGTATGCATATTGGATCTATAGGATTATTTACCGTTTACCCTAAATGGGAACTGCAACAGAGTCAGAGAGCAGTACCGAGAGTTGGTAACTAGAGAGAGATTCTTCTTACTCTTTACTCTTCTCTTCCTCTCATCTTCTATCTCTCTTTCTCTCTCATCTTCTCTATATATATACCTATATATACTATATCTAGAATAGTATATCAAAAACTTGTAGTTTCTTGCACTCGAATGTTGTTTTTTTTGTTTTTCTCTAAGTGGTAAGCTTTGGCATGCATTATATGTCATGATTTCTACTATATATATATATATATATATGTGTGTGTGTGTGTGTGTGTGTGTGTGTGTGTGTGTGTGTGTGTGTTTGTGTGTGTATATGTATGGGGTATGTAGTATGTAGTGCCAAGATGAAGATATTCAATAGGGATCAGTCGATCAATCGAGCGATCGAGCGGTCGATCCTGAAGTGTTGTGACATAGCGTGGCGTAGCCTGGTTGGAAGGGTGGGGGGAGATTCTCCGGAAATAGGTTTGGATACTGTGGCGGTACATCGGGGATTCAATTCGTTTTGTGGTCAGATGCAGTTCGGGCTCAAAAGCACTTGTAGTACCATTCCAGCTGCTTGCGTTGAGCCTCCCACATCAGTTGGCTCTCTCAAATGGCCGCCTCCTGCAGGTTCTCCTTGTTCTTCTGCAGCAGCATTAGTTCGTTAGGCGACTGGAGGGGCACCGTGGCACCCAGATGATTGGGACTGGGGCTGTCATTGGGCTCTGGCCGGTGCAGCTTGCTCTTGCAGTAGAACTGCTTGTGAGCGAGGAAGGTCTTGACATAGTTGAAGGATATGTCGCAGGTGGAACAGTACTTCTTCATGGTCTCGGCGGCGCTTGGGCCCAATGGCGAGCTGGCAACTGGTGGCGGCAGCGGCTGCGGTGACACATCGATGCCCATGTCCATGGGCTCGGCCTTGATGTGGGTGTGAGGTGTGCCTATGGGCGAGTTGTTGTTGTCATGCACCAGACTCAGCGTCGCAACGGGCTGCTCCATTGGCTCTGATTTGATGTGGAAGCTGCAAGGTGGAAGCAAGGAGCATGTTAGCATGACGTTAAATTGTATTTCATTGTTACTTTACCTGGGGACAGGAGCATTCTCGCGCTCTCCGTTTACAAGGGCTGCTTCTGGCATGGGATGGGGATTGGAGTCCTGTTCGCGTGAATCCGGAGAAATCGAGGGCGAGCTGATCGCTACGTGCGGATGCAGCAGTTTCATGTGTCGCAGCTGTGAGAGGGCAGAGAGAGATTTAGAAAGAGAGAGAGATTCAGTAAGATGAGCTGGGATTATGATGAAGTCTGCAGTAACACCTACCACATTGCCCTTGTAGGTGGACGCGTAGTTGCAGTAGTCGCAGTTGAACAGCTGCGGCGGATGCTGCTCCAGTTGCTCCTGCGCTGTCACTGTAACGGCGGGCAGATCCAGGCCGAGGCTATGACCTGGAGCAGCACCTGCACCAGCACCAGCGCCAGCAGCTGCAGCTGCAGCAATAGCAGCAGCAGCAGCAGCAGCGGCGGTGGCGGCGGCGGCTGCATCTTCCTCGAAGATGCAGGTCATGTAGTGCTCCTCGTTGACATCGCTGGTCTTCTTGTCGAAGTGGGTGCGTATGTGGGTCCGCATGCCACGCAGCGTGTTGCCCTTGTACTGGCAGATGCTACAGCGGAAGGCCTTGACCGTGCCGTGCATTTCCATGTGCTTGCGGGCCAGTGCCGCCGTGGGACTGACCACGCCGCAGACGGGACATTTGTTGACGCTGTTGGAGGAGGCGCTGGCATTGCCGCCGGAGCAGGGATTGGCGTGTTGCGGGATCTGCGGTGTGGCTGGTGCTGGACAGGGCAGACCGTGCTCGTGCTGTGTCTTACACTTGACGCACTTCTCCTTTGGCAGCGACAGTTGAGCAACCGCTGCCGCTGCTGCTGCCGCTGCATCAGCAGGAGTGGCTGCAGCACCTCCCTTGGGACAGTAGTAGTTTTGGTGGGCGCGCAGGTTGTCCAGCGAGGTGTACTTAATGCCGCAGGCGGCACAGATTAGCTGCTGATATGCCACGGGCGTTGTCTCCGTCGAGGAGGTAGCTCCAGCTCCAGCAGCACCAGGAGCTGCCACACCGCTGGGTGGCGTCCCTGCGCTCTTCGAGTCGCCCTCGCTTGGCTCCTGGTTGCGGGCCGAGCAGTAGTGCTGCTTGTGGGCCAAATAGTTCTCGTACTTGCAGAAGACAATGTTGCACTCCTTGCACTTGGAGACGCCCTGCTTCACGTAGATCTGCGGCTGACCGCTGGCCGCATTGGCTGCCGCAGGTTGTGGCGCGGCGGCAGCCGCTTGTCCAGTGTTGGCTGGCGAGAATCCCAGCTTGCTGGCCAGTTCTGCCGGGGAGCTGCCAGCCACAGCGGCGGCTGCGGCTGCTGCCAACTTGAGCGCCAGCTCGGGATTGGTCTTCGCCAGGAGCGACTCGGACAATGCAAAGTCGGCAGGAAGCATGGAGCGAAGCGGTGGCAGGTTGTCCAGCAGATGTGGCACGCCCAGGCTCATTGCTGGTGGCGACATGGAGGAGGCGCTACCTGCGCCAGAGCTGCGTGGACTGAGAGCGCGTCGCTTGGGCGAGGGACTCATCGAGGGGCTGCTGGGCAGCGATGGAGCACAAACGATCTGCTCAGGGGTAACGCTGCCACCGCTGTCCACATTCTCTTTGCCGGAAGAGGCCAGAAGCGCCTCCTCCGCTTCCAGCAGGGCAGCTGCCGAGCGCACAAGCCGCTGTCGTTGCAGCAGCGCGGAAATGGGAGATCGGCGCAGGGACAAATCCAGTGGCGTTGTTTCTCTACAGGATGGGGCAACAAGCGGGTCAGTTGGGTCAGTAAAGTGGCAGCAGATCTCATTAACTTATTGACTTACCGGGTGCCAGTAGGTTCCTTGCGCTTGGGCTCGGGCGGACTACTCTTGGCGTCCATTTCCAGCGCATTGCCGCTGGCCGTGGCCTGGCGATCGGCCTCCAGAGCGGGCACGGCCAGGTGATTGCTGCTGGCCAACGTGGGCGTGGCATTTCCGGCTAGCGCATTGATGTTCAGCGCCGTGGCTAGCGGCTTCAAGGCGCCATTGTCCAGCGTGAAGCACGTCGACTCGGGATTGACAATGCCCGACGTGGAGGTGGTGCTGCGGAGAATGGACCAGGCGTGCCATTAGGAGGACTGCAATGCGGCCGCAGGATTGTGGTATACTTACAGTGGTCCCGGAATGAGGCTGGCCGCACGAATCAGCGAGCAGGGCACAATGATGATGGGATTGGTGGGCAGCGCCAGGAAGGGCTGCGGTGGCGTCACCTGCAACGAGGCGGCGGCGGCCGCAGCTGCTGCTGCTGCAGCAGCAACCATTGCAGGTGTTGGCGTCTTGTTCCGCGTCTGTGGACTGTGGGCGCCACTCAGCTTACCCGCTCCAACGCCAACGCCAACGCCAGCTGCAGCGCCTGTGCCGCCAGCAGATCCAGCAGATCCTCCAGCCTCCGGCTTGGGCGTCAGCTGGCCATCGCTGCGGCGGGAGCTGCAGTAATGCTGCTTGTGGGCGCGGTAGGTCTTGATGTTGTTGAACCGGATATCACAGTCGCTGCAGTAGCGATCCACCTGCTGCGGAAGACGGAAAGGGGGAGAGACAGATTAGCGTCAGGCTGGAAGTTAGAGGGCAACCTTGGTGGGTGACCATCGAACACTGAACACAGACAACTCACTTGACTAGGGCTCTCCTCGAGGGAGCAGCTGCCGGCAGTGGCTGAGACCCCATTGGCGGTGAGGCTGGATAGGCTGGCGAGGGTGGAGAGATTGGGCAGACTGGACAGACTGGACAGGCTGGGAGCCGGCGAGGTCTGATGCATGCGCATGTGCCGGTTGAGGGACACCTTCTTGTCGGCGCTGTAGGAGCACTGGGTGCACGCGTACTGCTTCCCCATGCGAGCCACCTTGGCGGGCGGCTCGGAGCTGCCGCCGCCGCCGCTGTTGTTGTTGTTGTTGTTGCTGCTGCTGTTGGCAGCGATGCCGCCAACCATGCCCCCGCCAGCTGTTGTGGATACCTTGTCGCCGGCAGGGGTCTCCTCGTCGGCCTCCTTGTTGCGATGGGAGCAGTAGTAGGCCTGGTGCGCCTCCAGCGTTGAGGGCGAGCTGAAGGCAATCCCGCAGGGCAGGCACATAAAGCGTGCCGGCTTCAGCAGCGGCTCCACTAGGCTGCTCGGATCGGTCATGCTCTGCTGGTGCTGCTGCTGCTGCTGCTGCTCAGATTTGGTGAGCTGAGGCGGCGGACCGAGCAGACGTGCTTCATGCAGATGCAGTTCCTTGGCGTCCGGTTTCAAAGCAGGATCGGAGGCAAGCAGCGCATTTAGGCGCAGCTTTGGCAGCACGGCAATGGGCGTGGGCGTGTGTGTGGGTGTGGGTGTAAGTGGGGGGCTAGGTGTAGGTGCCGCTGAAGGTGGTGTTGCCGGCGGCTCATCCCGCTCCAGCTTGGGCACCAGCTCGGGCGTTGGGCTACGCGGCGGCGTTGTCGAGTTGTCCGCCTCCTTCTGCTGCAGTTGCTCGTTGGCCTCTTGAGCTGCTCGGGCTACTTGGGCCTCGACCATGTCCATATCCTGATCCATGTCAGTCTCCATGGGCTGATCGGAGGCGTTTTTTGTCTGGTTCTCCACCTGCTCCTCCTCTGAGGGCTGCTCCTCCAGCTGCTGCTGTTGCGACTGCTGCTGCTGCTGCTGCTTCTCCTCGCTCAGCTCGTGTGGGCCTAAATCTTTGGAATCTGCAAAGAAGAAAGAAACAAAAGTTGTAGCTATAGTTCAGAACAAGATCAGGCGATCTGACCCCGACCCTATCCTATCCTGAACCCTACTGATCGATTCGTATATATCAAAGGCAGCTCAGGCTTCAAGCAGACCTGAGATTACACCAAGAATAGCCGCAAATGAGATCTCAGCTGAATGGTTGACCCCAATAAAGATGGCTGCTGGTGTGTACGCTTTCAGGCAATCCTCTAGAGAATCGAGCATGTGTCCGGTTAGCAATTATAAGCGAACAAATTGTCAGCGGTGCGAGTGAAGCGACAGGCGGCCTCTGAGAACAATGTGACGTTCTTCCAGTTGCCAAGACTCGCTGGAGTCTTGGAGTCACCAATCGACGAATCGACGAATCGACGACTCGACCATGTGGCTCTTTGGATGTTTTTTTATCCCGTTTGGGCATCTCGAGTCGGCTGGATTACGTGGAAAAAGGTCGAACACAAGGAGAGGCAGGAGCTGTCTTCCAGGCAAAGTTGATGATTAGAGCGCGGCCTGGCTGACATCTGATTTGTTTTTGGGCACAAAATATTATAACGACCAGCGATGCGGTTGATAAGTGTACTACACACACACACACACACACACACACACACACACAGACACATACACAAGTCGAGACATGCTTCAATAGATATGACGGCGACGATAAGAAGCTCCATGGAATGGCCAGCATTTGGATTCGCTTCTCGTGCGGGCCGCCACTGCGCGTTGACCTGTCAATTGTTGCCTATTGAAATGTCAGCGCAACTTGCAACTTGCAACTTGCTGCTTGCCGCATGCGGCTTGTTGTGTTGTTGCCTTGTTGCAAGTTGCCTGTTGCCTGTTGCCTTGTTGCGGCTGTAATTTGTTGTGTTGCAAGTTCGTCGCCTGAGTCTTTTGATTGCTCAACGCAGCTCACCCTTCACCTTTCCCCTGCTTCCCCAGAGCCACCCTCCCATCCTCCCATCCTCCCATCCTTCCATCCTCCCATCCTCCCATCCTTCCAGCCCAAACGCCCTAATTGCCGTGTCGATTTTCACGAATTCACACAAAAGTTGCACGTGAACAATCGACAGAATCTCCTCCTTGCCCCATGCCCCAAACTCCATCTCCATCTGGCTGTCCACAGCCCCGCGACCGCTGCCCAGCCGATCCGTGGACCCAAAGCCCGCTCGATCTCGCTGCGCATTCCTGCGCATTCTGCTTATTTGTAAGATATTTATTGCCTTCGATTGGTGCGCGATAAGCAGCACACGTAAAGTGTTTGCCTCGGATGGGGCATGGTGGTGCTGGTGCTGGTGGTGCTGGTGGTGGACTCCAGTTGCTCAGCTCCTCGCAAGCCTAGCTCCAAGTGGTGGGCTTTGGGTCGCAGTTGTCCAATTTGGCTGCGGGTAGCTGCGGCAACGGGCGGGCGGTTGGCCAAAACTTTTGGCCTGCTAAAGACGCTAACAATGGCAACAGCTGAATGTTGCTGCCGGCAGCGGCAGCTGTTGCTGCTGAGGATTAGCTGCGTCATTTTATTGTTGTTGCTCTTTCCTCTTCGACGATCGTTTGTTTAGCCATTTCGTAGCGTTACGCCGCCTCACACAAACACACACACACACACACACACACACACACACATACAGACACAGGCAGCGCGCCAACGCCAACAATTGTTTATCAATTTGTTAAATCAGCAGCGCTGCCGTTGCCGTTGCCGTCGCACTCGCGATCGATCGTCGCCGATAAGCGACACAAGAACCGCATAAGAGGAGCAACGGAGCAACTGAACAGGCGGGGGGTATCGGAGGAAGGCGGGGGAGGGGACACTTTATCAACCGGCAGATTATTGTTGCTGGTTTCTCACTTGGCCAGCATTGTTGTTGCTGCTGCTGCTGCTGCTGCTGCTGCACTCGGTGGGCGTTGGTTGCAGCCATAAACAATCGAGCAATTTGATGTGGCCCGATCTCGGGCCAGACTGAGAGGGGGAGGGGTTGGGAGGAGGGCGATCGGAGGGTAAGGGCAAGGCGACCCTTTTGTTCATTTGTCGACGCAGCGGACCGCCATCGCAGCTAATCGCAGCCAGAAGAAGGTCACTTAACCCGAAACCCAAGCTGAAAATCTCAACGAGTAGCGAACTACTCCAGGCTGAGTACCCAGCCCTGGTCCGGTCCGGTGCGGTCTGGCCTGGTCTGATCTTGATCTGAGGGTCCGGAGGGTCTAGCAGAGACGCAACTTTGCGCTATGCTAAATGCGAGTCGACGCCAGTTTGTCTGGTCGGGGTATCATATGGACTATGGGGCGTATGCGTAATGGTTCGAGTGGGCGTGCTAAGAGCTTCGCTTTGCATGCCCAAAGCTGGTGGAGAGTGGGCACAAGGGGTTGCCTGTACTTGGGGTGTACTTATAATTAAACAAATTTCCTTTCTTTCCTGTGGAAAGACGGGCAAGGTGGAAGGGGGAAGGGGGGATGTGCAGGCAAACAAATTGAAAAACGTGAGTCTCTCAATCTGAGGAATCGATGATGCAGCTGCGCTAGAGTTGCCAAGTTGGCAACTGTCTTGGAGCTGGTGCTGGAGCTGGAGCTGCTGCTGATAAGGAAAATCTTCATTTTCGCGCGAAAATGTTGCCACCTTGTGGCAGTCTCCGGCAATCAACGCCATCAGCAGCCACTTGCAACTCCACTTGCACTTGGGACTCGCTACGCGGTGCGCTGTTCACTCGGGCCGTGGCCCGGGTCCCGGTTCTGGCCAGGCACCTCGGCGACCTTATCAATTGTTATTAATCAACAAAGGCAGCAAAAACAAATGCAGAGAGCACAAAAATCGCCAATTCGCAAAAAAGAGATTCGCGTTGCGGGCGCAACATTTCATTTCACACTTTGTTGCCTTCTGCTGCAAGTCCAAGTCCAAGTCCAAGTCCTCCTCCTCCTCCTCCTTCTTCATCTTCTCCTTCTCCTTCTTCTTCTTGTTGTTTTTGTTCTGCTGCCGCTGCAGCTTGTTGTGGCTCCAGCCTGGCTGCATCCGAAGAGTGAACCCGTGCAGCAAATAATCAACATTCTCATATCTCGCAAAAGTCTCGCAAAGCTATTCGTGATTTACTCGCAGTTAGCTCCGCGCTCCACAGAGCTTCCTCTTCCTCTTCTTTTCAGCACCTCCTTAGCGCTATGGGAAACGGCGGTCCAGCGATCCCAAAATTCTTTGATCAATCGGATAAGCAATTTGGTTTCTCAGTTCAATTTCCACTAGTTACGAGTAACTGAAACCTTATTTCCATTCCATGTATTTAGTTCAAATTTACGCACAACTGAAATAAACTGTACTTTCTGCATTAAAGTCCCTGCTCGGGCGCCATTTGATAGCACTTGTCCCTGCTCGGGCGCCCTCAGAAGCAATGTCTCATTCCAATCGAAACTCCAATAGAAGAGTAGGAGAATATAGAGACATAGAGTATTTCTGTAGTGGAACTCGGCAAGAGCTATTCTGGATTCTGGATTTGTGTAAAGGAATCAAAGAGGAGTAGCATGACTCTGAGTGAGACTGCAACTGCAACTGGAACTGGAACTGGAACTGGGATTGTGAATCGCATTCAGAGTCTGTGGCGTGGCCCTTTAAGAGTTCAGGCTGGAGACTAATTTAGCGCACGTACTCGACTCGCAGATGTCACAGAGGCAAATGGATACCAAGTATCGACTACTACGGGGTAGCCATGTACTCTATCTTCGATCTATAGAAGCTGAACACAGACTTCTCTGCTCTGTGAACGAGAGGGGACAACGAGCTCTGCAGCCAATTCCTCGAAATCAACCGAGTCTCAAACTCTTTTTGATGTCTTAATTAAAAAACGTGCAAATGATGCGACAGAGGCGGGGTAAATGGCTTCATGAGACGGAGGGGGTGGCGGTGCTGTGAATGGTGGGGTGAGGGGGGAACGGGTGCTCTTTGTACAGAGTTCAATGTTGAGCAATTGATGCAACTGTTGAGATGTGTTGCTGCTGTTGCTGTTGTTGCTGTTGTTGCTGCTGCCGCACGGCATGCTGATAAGTCGCAGGAATGGGGCAGAGGCGTGGACGAAGGGCAGGGGGGAAACACAGAGGGTGCAGGGTTTGGGTAGAAAATAAAGAAAATTGTCGCAGTACTTGAAAATTTCGTGTGAGCACGCTCAGCGTCGATTGTTGCTGACTGCGGCCAGCGCTTGATCGCTTGATCAACAGCAACAACAGCAACTGTTGTCGTCTTCTAGCAATACAAACACACACAGAAGAACACACTCGCCTTCGTTTCTACACACTTAACCAATATAAATGAATAAAAGGGTGTATTCAACTTGTGCAAATGCCTGTTGCATAGGCATCGCTGATATATTTTCTCTCTCTTTCTAGTCTCTCTCCTTATCTGAATGACCTTGACGCTATCAGACTAACCTGCTTTCTTAGCAGTGCTCCCAAGTCGCCTATAAATATATATAATATCTGTTCTATAAATATAATTCTAAAAAACAGCGAATATTTTGACGATTAATTCAGTTCTTTATGAATTCCGGTCGAGTGCGGTCGCAAATATGTTGCCCAATATATTTCGGGTTATCTTTCTTATATATACACTTATATATATATCTGATTGTTACAAATTCAAACTGATTAATATTCCAGATGCCGTAGCTGCAATACGAGGACAGATAACTGACCTCAAGTATGTTTGTTGAGGAGCAAAACTTGAACAAGACTTTTACTAATTTAAACACTTAACAGATCGGACAATGCACATATTATATCTGGACAAGAAGCTATCAAATCTGGACAGGAAGGTATCAAATCGGAGCAAGAGAAAATCAAATCGGGACAAGAAGGTATCAAAACAGATATAGCCAAAGTCAAGTCTGGACAAGAAGCTATGAAATCTGGACAGGAAGGTATCAAATCGGATATAGCCAAAATCAAATCTGGAGAAGATGCTATCAAATTGGAGCAAGAGAAAATAAAATCTGGACAGGAAGAAAAACAGATATAGCCGCAATCAAGTCTGGACAAGAAGCTTTTAAATCTGGACAAGAGTCTATCAAGTCAGAGCTAGCTAATGACAGAAGGATGCTTGATCAAATTATGAGCATACTCGGTCAGATATCGTCAAAGTCAAAGTCGATCGCTCGGAACCTCGTTGAAGTTTCTTCCTATTTCCCAAAATCAGAAAAGTGCAATACTTATGTCAACGATCAACTAATTGAAGGTGCCTGTGGTTTAAACACTTGGGGTGGCAACTGGGTTATTATTTTACAGCGATTGGATGGAAGTGTTGCCTTTAATCGAAACTGGAAGGATTACAAGGAAGGTTTCGGGGAACGAACAGGGGAATTCTTTCTAGGATTAGACAAGATCCATGCCATAACTGCACACAGAAAACAGGAATTGCTTGTTGTCCTTGAGGACTTTGAGGGTCATGTTGCTTACGAGAAATATGACAGTTTTGCGATCGGAGATGAGAGCGATTCATATGTGTTACACACACTGGGGGAAGCCAGTGGAAATGCTGGGGATTCACTGCGAACTCACCACAATCAAAAGTTTTCAACCATTGATAGGGATAAGCATAACTCTTCAAATAGAAGCTGTGCGGAAATCTATACTGGAGGCTGGTGGTACAAAAACTGTCACGATTGGTATTTATGAGCAGATTAATTTCAATATCAGTTAACTCTTCACTTTGATTCTTTGCAGCCTTTTGACTGGCAGATATAACAATAGAGAAGAGAGGAAGGGTGTCATTTGGCATTCATTCCGAGGTAGTTACTATTCATTGAAGAAAGCTGTCATGATGATACGAGATAAGAAGAACGACGACTAAACTTATTAAACATTGTTTTGTTTTTGTTACTGGTAACTACTTTTACACATATATATATTCAAACATATGTACGTATATATATATATGTCTATAATACGTATGTATATACTTATATAATGTTATTAAAGTAAATTTTGTGTAAATGAGTATAACTGATAGAAGTATCTCTAAAACCAATTGTGATATGTACATATATATATATAAGATCTATATATATATAAGATCTATATATATATAAGATCTATATATATATGAGGTTAAGGGTATCTGGTAGTCGTGACACTCGACTGGAGCCTTTTTGCTTGTTCGTTCTGATCAATTGCGATCTGGAGCTGAAGCTGAAGCAGAAGCAGAAGCTGCTGTTGCTGTTGCTGTTGCCGTGGCAGCAACTGTTGCACAAATTTAAATTGACCCAAGTGCAAGTTTGAATGTTGTTAATCTAAAATCGCTCGCAAGGCAGAGACTCTTGTAGTGTGTTGCTGCTTGCCAGCCAATGTTGCCGGCTCTTGTAGAGAGCAACGGCAGCAACATGTTGCTGGCAGTCTCATAATTCGCGTTTATTAAACACGGCCTTCATTTGCATAAACTTCCTCTTGTTTATGATGTTAATCAACGCAGACAATGTCGCTAAGGTACATCACAACAGCAGCAGCAGCAGCAGCTGGAGCTACATCCAACAGCGACAACATGCTGCCAGCACGTTGGCAGCAACATTGCAATTGCTGTAAACAAATCACGCTCCATGCGGATCAATCAGCAACATTTCATCAACTGAACTGAACAACTGACAATTGCTCCCGGTCAAGGCGGACAATTCAATTGCTGTGTGTGTTTGTGTGTTGTCAGCAACAACAGCAACAACAGCAACTCATAGACACGACAGCAACATGTTGGCAACACTAAGCGAAGACAGCGGAAAGCTCATTTCTCAATTCTCATTGCCTCGTTTACAGTTACACTGAATTCGTGAGGGCGTCGACACGCCCATCGCCCCAAAACGCGATGGACCGCCCAACAGGAGACACAGCTTTTTGCACACAGCTGCAACTGTGTGTGTGTGTGTGTGTGTGTGTGTGTGTGTGTGTGTGTAAGTCGTGTCTGGCATTGTGTTAACTTCATTCCCGCTTTGCTCAAATTTGATGACTTTGATGAGTTTATCAATTCGAAGAGCCAACAGCAGCTCCAGATCGGAGGCGCTGAACAGCTGAAGAGCTGGGGAGTTGGTGAGGGGAAAGAAGAGGAAGGAGCAAAGAGAAGGGGGCTTGGCTGCTTAGCAGTAAATTAAAGAGGCGCGAACACTGCTGCGAGGCATAAGAAACAAAAGGGGACGGACCTCACACAGGCAACAGGCGTCACATTGCCAGTTGCTAACAAGCTGCGAGCAGGCAACGACAACAGCAGCGACAACAGCAACAGCAACAGCAACAGCAACAGCAACAGCAACAGCAACAACAACGTCAGCAACAGCAACAAGCAGTTAAACAAAGTACAAAGCCAAAATGCCGACACGCAGCAGCAGCAGCCAGAGCCCAGTTTCAGCTCCAGCTACCAATTCGAGTCTCATCCTCCAACTTCAGTTGGCCACAAGAAGACACAAAAAGAGGCCACGCAACATGGGGCAGGAACGAGCTGCCTGCTGCCTGTTCCCGGCTGCCTCTGCCTCTGCCTCGAGTGACTAACAAAGCGGCAAGGCAGACACATCATTACCTACCAATTAGGCCCCCCAAAAATGTGTGTGTGTGTGTGTGTGTGTGTGTGGCATGGAGCGGGTTGCTCCAGGTTGTGGATTGTGTGGCACAATAAACGTTTACAACGCGCAACAAGCTGAGGGGCACAACAAGGCGACGCTCCTTTTTGAGAGCCAGCTGACTGACAACAAATAAGCCATAATCCAACAGGGCTAAGAGCAGAAGAAGAAGGAAAAGGAGTAGCAGAAGATAAAGGTGCAACAGTGAGGCAAGCTGTGTGTGCCACAGATGCCTACCTGGTTGCCTACCCAGTTGCAGTTGATGAAGTGCAAAGTGCTCACTAACAGCTTGTAATGACTCCGAAGTGTTGCTCCTCACGCAAAACTTAACGACCCAAAGGACCCAAGGAGGATCCTTCTGCTGCTGCTCGGATCGTAAAGTCCCAACAGAGACTCAAACTTTATGCATTTTATTCAGAGCTGCACAGATAACAGCTTTAAACGTGTTCTAAGTTCGGCTAAGTGTTCGCTGAGCTTTTCAAAGCGCAGTTTTTTCAGTCAGCAAGACGGTTTAAAGCTGTCTTATTCTCAGGCTCGATACGATAAGAGAAGTTTGTTCTAAGCTAGCGAGCTTTCTACTTAAAGAAAGTGAGCTTTCGCATAGTAAAAGCTGCTTACTTGTTGTTCTTTTCTATTCTTATCTCGCTTCAACCAATTGTGTTTACATTAAGGATCTGCCGAAGCTGTTGCACTTGCAGCAGAGCTTCAAGTGAAGTGAAATCAGACGTGCCACACACAGAGCTGACACAGCGAATCATCAATTGAATTTGAAATGTCAGCCACAATTTGATTTGCAAGTGTGTGTGTGTGTGTGTGTGTGTGTGTGTGTGTGTGTGTGTGGCAACAACCGCCAATTGACGAGGGTCGCTCAAACAGAAGTGAAACAGCAAATGACAGAAGCTAATCCAAAGGATGTCAAGAAAGATTTGCGACTGACTTTGTGTCTGGCTTGGGCTAATTGACAGACATTTGAATGTATTCAAATGACACGAGACGAATCATTCGACATACTCTAAGCTTATTCAACTCATTCATTTCGATCTGTTCATTTCAGTCGCCATTTTCTATGAGAGTCTTCCAAGCTGATGAAAACTCATTTAATGCTTCTCGTAACACATAAAAAATTACAACATAAATCACACACGCACGCACACACACATACTAGGCACACACCCACACACATACTAGTACAAATTTTGGCTGCTGTATTAAAAATAATATCGTCGTCTGGTCGACAAAGATAAGAAAATTTATCCAAAGGATTGCGAGTGCTGTTATGGCCACCATTGAGCCAAGTCACTCAGCCACCCACCCACCCACTCGCTCACTCACTCACTCAGTCATCCACTCAGGCGGTAGACAGGCGGCCAGTTGGCCCACCCCCTTGTGCCTGCGCAACCGCAAGGACAGGGCCCAGCTTCATCTTCGCCCCTCCCCTTCCCCTGAAGAGCGCACAAACAGATTTTATGACCAGCCCAAGTCGAACCCATCGTCATCATCGTCGCCAAGACAGGCCAGGAGCAGGCCAGGACTTAGGCCGCAGGACTCCTTGGCTGCCTGTGCTCTGATCTGTGGACAACGATAAGCATTCCTTCTTCTTCATTTTTTTGGGTATAAATTTCATAAATGCTCCGCGCGCCACACAAAAGGATTATGAGGCCAAGTGCCTGGTTATCCCCCAGCCCTCTCCCTCCGCTCTTTGCAACTCTATGACTCTGTGTGTGTGTGTGTGTGTGTGTCAATATTTGCCCACATATGCGTGTGTGTGTGTGTTTGTGGTGCAACGTTGTGTAATTTATTGTTAAAAAGTAGAAATTTCATTTGCCACCCCAAAGCTTGGGGAGAGACTGAAAGAACTCCCCCACCCCCCGAAAGAAGCGTAAAATAAAGTGCGAATAAAATTTTGTTTCTTCTGTGCGAAACACACACAACCACACACACACACACACACCCAGTTTATACACTTAATCAAAATATGAACAGGCGCCATTTCAATTCGTAGCGAAAGTTGAGCTCAAATCAGTTCCCCCAATGCGGTCACACTGCGTATGCGTAATATGATATGTCGCATGTTGTTGTTGTTGGTGTTGGTGTTGCTGGTGTTTGTGTTGCTGGTGTTTGTGTTGTTGCTGCTGTTGGGGACGATCGACGTTTGCTGATAAGCAAAGCGCGTAATGGATTTTTGTGTTTTGGGCCGCAGTGTCGATTGTTGTCGTTGCTTTTGTTGTTGTTGTTGTTGTTGTTGTTGCAACAATTGCTGGTTCCTGTTGGTGTTGCTGACTGTTGACTGTTGGTTGCCCGCAGCACAAAGCTTGCAATGCGTCCCGCATTCAAACTCAGCCGAGCTGCTGGTGCGCCTCTAACTTCAACTCGATTGCCAACGAAACGCAACTGAGAATCTGCCAGACGAAGCTGATAGACCAACGGATACCCTGCAGTCCTTCTCTCACTTTATAAACATTCCTTCGTATCGACCATGAGTATACCCAATACTTATGCCTACAGGGTATTCAGAAAACAAGCAAAACTCGGCCGCCTAATGATTAATTACATGCCGAAAAGCTATCTAACAATTTGACTCGCTGTCTCTGCGTATATTTTGGATTGTCATTAAGCCATGGCAAAAAGAAGACAAGGGACAACAAAAACGAACAGCTACAACTACAACGAGTAGCAACAACAATGTTAAAGCGAATAATAAAAAATTATGCCATAGATAAAATGCCATTAGAGACTGGCGCTCATGTGGGCAATGGCTCTGGACGGAGATGGAGATGGAGGTGTGTGGTGTGTGGGGAGTCGCTCACTTAGCGCCATTAGAAGACAAGTAACGCCAGCAGCAGCCAAAGAGCAGCCAGCTAACAGAGAACCAGGCAAGCAACCAAAAACGCTGCCAACGACAACAACAGCAACAGCAACACCAACAACAGTTGCAGCAGGAGGAAAAACAGCAGCAAGAGCTGCAGCCAGGACAGGCCCTGGGTGCTGCAAGTATGCAATTCAGTCTGATAAGCCGAAGCATTCATGAATTTTACAGATAAAAACCACACACACACACACACACACACACACACACATAGAGAGTGCGATAGAGAGGTAGTAGATGCGCTTACAGTACATTGCACAGCAGCAACACCAACAACAGCAGCAACAGCAGCAACTGAAGAGCGCCAAAAGTGAGCAGCAGCAGCAACAATTCAGAGCAGGGTTGCCAGATTGTTCGGGCATCCTTAGGAGCAAAGGAATCCCCATAGACTTATGGCTCTGATCTGATCTGACTTTCTTAATCCATATAAGAGTTAAAGCTAAGAATAAGTTTAACCTGAAGTTAAGTTAATTGACATTGATTGAACTGTGGCGTTGCCAGACTTTCGCATAGATTGGACAAAGCGCCTTTTGTAGCTGATAGAGCAGCAATAATACCCTTACAGGTGCCAGGCTAGAGTCCAACCGCACACAAAAGGGAAGCTGAGCCACTGAGGGTACACCAGGGTGACCATCGTGTGGTGGGTGAAGGGGCACATGGGGCATGGGACGAGGGAAGAGGCTAAAAGAATGTGACTCTGCGCTTTGCCACACTTTTGTGTTTGCCATTTCTGTTGTTGGTGTTGCTGGTGTTGCTGGTTGGTCTGCTGCGTTGCCATGGAGTGTCAACAGCTAGATAAAGATTAGCGCAGACAAACGCCCACTTTTTGGCGCGCTGTTACGCCCACTTGGCCACTCGTTGTCTCTTTGTGGCTCTGTCTCCCTGTTTGTGTCTCTGTCTGTGTGTCTGTGTGTGGCTGCCGCAAATCTTTCACTGACGCAGCACAAAAAGACCACGTGGAAGGGACAGTGGGGCGCCTTCTGCCTCCTGCCTCCAGCCTGCTGCCTGCTCTGCCCTGAGGCTGAAGGGGATTATTAATGATGAATGCTTGAGAAGGCAGCGAAATGGCGTGGAATGTCGAGCAGCAACGATTTGTGTGTGCTCTCCATTTTCTCCATCTAATCCAATCCAGCCCGGTGCCACCCAAAAGGTCGCAGGTTGACCAGCCACAAAATGGACAACTGAAGCGTCCTCCTCCTCATCCTCCCCGATATTACCATCAACATTAACATTAACATCATTCTCATTCTGCTTCTCATCCTCATCAGTTTCCCATTGAATGTGAATGGGATTGGGATTGGGGTTTGGTTAGGCTTAAGGGGCCAGGAAAGGGTGTGCTCTGCGTTGACACTGCCGATGATGGTTATGAAATGATATGAAATTGATGCCAATGATGATGCCAGTTAAGGCAGAACACGCACAACTTGACAGCACTCCTCAGCGAGGAATGGAGGAGGAAGGGATGAAGCTTTGCTGGGCCATGCTATGCCATTCCATTTCCTGAACTGCCCAAAAAAGGGGTTGTCAACTGGGCAAGTGGTTAGATAACTGCCCGATGGCTGGCAAAAGGGTTCGGACTTAGTTGAGGTGTCAAAACGGTAACCGCACTCAGCAGAGACGCAGCTCGAGCAGCGAGGTGGGCGAGTGTCAAGTGGGTGGATGGGCGAGTCCAGAGTGGCTTTAGGGCTCCGCCGGAGCGAGCGAGCGAGCGACCAATCATCGCAATAGAAAATAAGAATTGGTATTAAATAACCAGGATGGGTCTCAGCGGCGTTCAGCCATTCTGTCACTGGATATGAAAGAAGATTACATTTTTATTGGCAACATATCTGGCAGCATGCAGACGACAACTTTGAGCAACTCAACACACACACACACACACACACACACATGGAGATAGAAGACCATTTATTACTGGTATTAACGGGTTATGTCTGCCTGCTGACTGCAAGCTGATAACAGTTTTGGCTAAGGGGAGGGCAGGAGCACAGCTCAACAGGATATTCAGACGTCACTCACCTCTGCTGTCGACGGTCATCTCTTCTGTGGTATCGGAACAATCACCTGCAATGATCGAGAGAGAGAGAGAGAGAGAGAGAGAGAGATGGGTTATTCATTTGATTCACACTCATCAGCATATTCAGCAAATGAATAATATTCACAATAATTGCTTCAACTGAAAACAATGTTTGCTCATGTGTTCCCTGTGCTTACTCATATCGCAGTCGTATCTACTAAGTACGCACAACACGATGTCCGTTTCAACGCCAGTAGTAGCCATATCCAAGCCCATTCCCATTCCCATTCCCATACCCATGCGTATACCTCTAGCCATTGGAAGACCAAGTCGAAGACCAAGACCAAAAGCGATACCAATACCAAGTCCAAGAAACAGCTACACTCGTGGTTCTTGTTGTTCTTGTACCCTGTCCATATGAGTCTACCCAAAGAGCTGTCACAGCAGGAGACATCTCTAACCCTATATATATATATATATATGTTCCTGATCAGATCTGATTTACCTATATAAAAGCTAGATAGATCTCAAGTAGTTCAGGTTGAGGTGTTTAACACAAAGTGTTTGCCACAAATGATACTCAGTTATAGGGTCTACCTAGAGCGGTTCTTGTAGGGTATCTGGCAGTCGATCATATGCGAGTGGTGCATTCTTACTTGTTGTTTTCTCGTTTTGATTATATTTCGCTGATATTCACTTCAAGGAATTATAATAACAATAATAACAACAATCCGCAGAATTCCTCGTTTTTTTTATTTCTCCTTCGTTCGCCAGATTGTAGATATCACACACACACACACACACACATACACACATGTGTGTGTGTATGTAGGAAGGAATGAATGTGTAGCCACACAGCGTAGATAGTCGACTGATAAGCAAAAGCAAAAGCTGCCTCAACAACTGGGGGATAACTTGGGATGATTTTCTGTCTTGGATTGTGCGCGATGCAGACCAGTGGCAGGGGCAGGGGCAGGGGCAGGGGAAGGGGCAGGGGCAGCAGGAGGACGCAGAGAGGCAGCTCGAGGCTTGAAGCCTTTCAACGTGTGTGTTTCGAGCGACTGAAGAGAGTAGTAGCTGATCTCCACATGTGTCCAGTGGCTGCTGCGGCTGTCTCACCTTTTGTTGTTGGATTACTGCTGATCATGGCGCTGGCCTCCAGTTATTAGTCCACGCTGATGCTTTATCCAAATTGAAGAGCCTCCAAGGGAACTCTGGGTGGAAGGTGCGGGGGAGGGGGCTGTTTAGCTCACAATTTGCTTTAACTTGATTTCACTTGGTAGCACAGAGTTGCACATGTTGTTTGTTGTTCGGTTTGTTCGGTTTGTTCAGTTTGTTCGGTTTGTTTGGTTTGTTTGTTTAGCTGTTCACTCGTTATGGTATTCAAATTACGCGGCGAATGATTGATTGATTGATTCACTGACTGACTGACTGACTGACTGACTGACTGTATGACTGATGGAATGATATGTGGGAGAGCTCGTTGCTGCTCGCTTCGCGTTCTACAGCCAACTGAAACGCAGTCGAGGCGCTGAGTAATGAAATTTAATGCTGTCTCTCTGACGGTTCATTTTTTGTGTCTGTGTATCTGTGAGATACAAAGATACCGAGGCCAGCCGAATGACGACGACGCTGACGCTGACGTTGACGCTGACGACGACGCTGCGTCTCTGTCGCCGCTGGCAGCAGCTGGGCGCAGAGCACAGCTGATGTTTGTTGATGGCTCGCAATGACTACGAGATGTCCGTCTATAGTTCCCGCTCTCCTCCAATCCCTTCTTCCTTTCCCTCTCGCTCTTCCTCTGAGTGTTACGTCTGTTGGTAAAGTTGTTTATCTTTCATTTGCCAGTCTGCCAGTTGAGTCTATATCTGCAGCCCTATCTGCCTGGCAGTCCTATTCCAAGACTCAGTCTCAGTCCGAGTCCCAGTCCCAGTCCCAGTCGCAGTCGCGGTCTGCGGTCTCTTGGATTCGTATCTGTATCCGACACACACTCGCTCGCAGTCGCTACGCCCGGCCGGTTGGCTGCCAACTGAAATAAGATATCTGCTCGCTGCTCTGCCCGCAGCTCTGCTCGCTGCTCGCTGCTCAATGCCTGCTGCCTGCTGCTCGCCGACTTCCTTCGCAGCCACAACAACAACAACAATAACGAACGTCGCTCGAAATTATTCGAAACAAAAACTGATAAAGCACTGATAAGAGCGCAGCGCGGCGCGCAGTTAGATAACATCGAGTCGAACGGGGCGAAGCAGCCAACCAGTTGGGAAGGCAGCCGGCAAGGCCCGAGGCAGCCAACCAGCAGCAAAACGGATACACACACACTAACACACAGGCGTACACATACAGTTGCAATTTCCAGTGCTGTGCGCTGTGCACTTACAGATACAGATACAAAGATACAGATACATTCAACAAAAGCAAGCCACTGCTCGTGTGTGTGTGTGTGTGTGTGTGTGTCTGGTGGTGTGCGTGTGTATACGTATGTGTGTGCGAGAGATGCTTTTGTGCGATATCGCGTCGTACGGCTAATGGAATTCTGATTATTGCTTAGTGATAAGCGTTTTGTGTTTAATTGTATCTGTGTATCTGTATCTGTTTTTGGCCTCAACCGCTGCATGCACTGCGAGAAAAGGTTGCCAACTTCTATATACACGCGTATATATAGTCTTTATGTTCCTGTTGCTAGCACCCCTTTTTTACTTCTGTGACTCCCTACCCCGCCTCCTTCTCCTTCTGCTTCTCCTTCTCCTCTATTGCTACTTCAGTTGGAAGTTCATTTCCTGCACAGGGAGAGGCAGAAGGAGCGGGAGAACACCTGCTAGCCCCCAGTTAGAGCTACCCTGTGCCTCTCCATTCGCCTGTCCCCATTTCCATCATCATTATCATCGTCATAGACATCATCATCATCATCATCATTATCATTATTATCAGCCACATCCACTTGGCTCAGGGCCTTTGTCGCTTTTCAGTTTTCATTGTGTTTATCAGCGAGCGTTGATCTATTTTAATGTTGCTTTGGCTTCCCATTTCGTTTGACTCCTGCTCTGCCTATTATCTATCTCATCCTCACTTCCACTCTCTCTCTCTTTCTCTCTCCTTCTCATGGTTATCTCTGCGCCTTTATCGGCGTTTGGTTTATTCATTTCACTGGCAGCTTTTGCAGATGCAAAACGTTGCCAGATTTTTATCAAATTGCCCACATCTACCTCTCTCTTTCTCACTCTGTGTAAGAGGCACACCCTCTCCCATTCCCGCTCTCAATCTCTCTCTCTCTCTCTTTCTCTCTATCTCAATCAGCTGTTGTCTGCCTGCGTCGCTGCCTGCGTCAACAGACGCTGCGACTGCATCTGTCGTGTTGCGCATGCGTCGTGGGCCAAGCGTTAAGTCCACCAACAACAACAGCAACAACAGCAACAGCAGCACACACCACCAGCAGCACATCCAGCGCCCACCCCCTGGGCCACCCTAACTCTTACCTTAGCTCGTTTACACCCGTCTGGCCTTGTTGTGGTTGTTGTAACTCGAACAACGATTATCTCGTTTGCCATTGTTGACTTTTAATTAGATTCATTAAACGTGCCGCTTGCCGCCGCCGTCGCCGTCGCCCTTGTCACCACACACACACACACACACACGCAGACAGTCTGACACCCACCCCACCCTTTCACCCTTCCTAACTGGGTTGCACGATAGCCTGGCAATGTTTAGCCTTATCAGAGACTACATATAATATTTATTCTAGATATATTTTAGAAATATACTCGCAACTCTTTTTCTCTATCGCTCGCATTGTATACCTTCACTTAGTTAGGGTATTCCAGCTTCGGCTTGTTGTTGTCTCTTCTAGCTCTCTGCTATTTTCTTGTTGCTTTGCTCTGAATAAATTTTCAAGTTTTGGTGGGTGTTTTTTGAGTTTGTGAGGCGATAAACACTTCATGCGTGAATATCTGCCAAAGGTTTTTCTTTCTTTTTGATAAGTTGTAATTGTTAATGTTGTTGGTTGTTGTTGTTGTTGTTGTTGTTGTTGTTGGTTGTTCCCAGGGTGATGAACTATCAACAAACGCAATGGTCGCAACAGTCGCTCAGCTGCAAATGCAGTTAAACAACATTTCTGGGCAATTGTTTTGCAATTATGTTGGATGTTAACTACACTTCTCTCTACCTCCCTCCCACCTTCTCTCTCTCGCTCTCTCCCTCTGTGTGTGTGTGGTTATGTGTGTCATTGTTATTACGTGCTCATTTATTGGCATAAATATGGAGGTAAATAAAGGCAGATCGACGTTTGCTGATAAATGAAGCCAAAGCCACGAAAACAGTTTACAAACGTTAAGTAAAAATGCTGCAGCTCAGTCCCAGACTGACAGACTGCCAGATACCCTGCAATCATCTTGTCATCTCTGCTGATGACTGATCTGTCGTCCACTTACTCCTTTTCTGCTTATAAGCTGATCCTTCAACTCGATATATCAAAGATATCTGCTCAAATTAATAGGTACAAAGGTCGTGCTTCTTTTATATCATAAAGTTATCAATATGTATATGGGGATCGTTCTCATATACCCCAGATATATGGGCTCCTCGGATATATAGCTAACGACATATGCCATACCTATATCGATATACACTTGATATGTATCGGTTATTCTCTCTATAACTTTGAACTCTCTTTATGAGTTATTCTGCTTTATTTTCGCTCAGATCGTCTCAGTTATTGTTGTTGTTCAGAAAGGTTATATGCAGTTGTATTATAGAGTCTTTGATACCCTATAGTTTCATACAGTGTCGTAGATTACAGGGTATTCGCTTTGAATATTGTAGCAAATGATGTTGCTGTCTCTCATTTTAGTTACTTTTGTTGCTGCAATTGCAAATGACGCAGCAGACACACAACATACAAGTGTAGGCACACCCGCTCACACACACACACACAGACACAGACACAGACACACATTGTAACATCGACAGCGACCCGAGGCGACCTCGATATATGCGGCATGGAGCAGAGCGGAGCAGAGGCTCAGCTCTGAGAGTTTAGAGCTCAACACTCGGAGCGGAGTCGCGGCGCAGATGCAACCAACTGATAAGATCCTGCCGCTGATAAGACTTCTGCTGCCGCCGTCGCAGTTTGGGGGTAACTTCAACTGTTGTTGCTGTTGTTGTTGTTGTTGCAGTTGTTGTTTTTCCACACGCTGCCGAGTCGCGTTATTTCATTTCGTTCGCCTCGCAGATGCGTCGTTAAGATTACCAAAGCAGCGTTTTCTTCCTCTTCTGCAGCATTGTTGTTGCTGCTGCTGCTGCTGTTGTTGTTGTGGCAAAGCATATAAAATATAAAAGGGAAACAACAACAACAACTACAGCAAGAAACGAAACAGCAACAAACATTTATCATGAAATAAATCTACTTAAGTTTTTTACTTCTTTTGGATTTTGTTTTCTTTCCTTTTGTTTCGTTTTGTTTTGTTTTCTGCTTCTTTGTGCCACAACTTTAAACTCTTGTTGTTGTTGTTGTTGCTGCTGCCAGTTAGTTGTTGGCTGTAACCTGAAACTTGCACATTGAAGCCAGGCTTAATCATTGAACAGAGTCTGATGTAATCATAGACCTTGAATCGATTCCATCTTCCTGCCCAGAGTTGAACTCTTGCCACTTCCAGGGTATCTTATAGTCCTCTATATTGAGACAGCTACCTCAATTTACAGGGTATTTCCAAGTCTCACTTCATTTTTATTCGCTGCTCAACTCAACCTTGAACGCAGCACGAAATTTCCATCAACTGCTTCCATTTACCCCGGTCAGGTGCCAGTCGCAAGTGTCGCCAGCTCTGGGACTGCCTTCCACCTTGGAATGGCCAACTCCAGCTCCAGCTCCAACTCCAGCTCCCACTCCAAGCTGGGACTCCCACAGCACCCACATTTGAGTCCACTTTTGCATATTTATGGAGCGACGACAACGTGGATGACTTCATTGTAGCGAAATTAAATCAATTAACATAAGCACAAGGTGTGAGCCAGACCCAGACACACACACACACACACACACACATACACAGGGTTAACCACCCAGAGAGACAGGGCTTATCGTTGACACCACGTTGCCTGCCACGTTGCCATGTTGCCACCTTCAAAGTCTCCGCTGAGCAGCTCTTTAATCTGGCAATCAATCAAAATGATTTAAATTTCATGCCGCGTATCTCTGGCGCAGAATATTTCGATTAAGAGCTGCCTCCCCTGCCCTACAGCGTGTGTGTTTGTTGTGCAGAATATAAACAAAAGTTTAAGTAAACGGATACGAAGACAGAGATGGCGATAGAGAGAGCATCCGCTGTATAAATGAGTTAAGGTTTGAGATACATTCGCTTAAAAGTATCTTTTGGAGCATCAGAATATCTTTGCGCTACACTCAGATTGATCCCTGAGTCATTCGGTGAGCAGTTTTCAGTTGTCGCTGCTGCTGTCAGTCATTGAGCTCTAAGTGGTCATAAAATATGCTTAATGCATCAGGAAGCCGATGCGGGTGCTGCTACGGGTAGAGCTAACTACTACGGCTAGAACTACGGGTTGCGTTGCCTTTCACCCCCTTTACGTACAGGTCGTAAAACGTAAAAACCTTATCTACCGGCCAAGCGAATGGCTCTCTCTCTCGCTCACTCTTTGAGCCCTGCAGTCGACCAAGTCGATGGCAAGTCAGTTAGCTGAGTTCAGTCAGCCGTTGGTAAGTGCGAGATTAAAATATTGGATAAGGCAGCACACAGGGCCAAGGCGCGGCGAGGCGAGGCAGCAGCAGCAGCAGAAATGCACACAGAGAACGCGATAACAAAAAGTGGAAATGGAAATGGAAACGTTCCTTATGAGCCCGACACCGACACCGACATCGCCATCGCCATCGACACCGACGCTGACGCCGTTGCTTTCGAAATATTTGTGTGTTATCGAAATCGCCTGTTTTGAATACTGCCTGCCCTCTTCCGTCCCTGTTACCCACCTTCATGCGGGACTGGAACTCCGTCTTCGTCTCCATCTCTGTCGCCGTAAGTGAGTGATAAACACGAGTTATCGCATCAATTAGTTCGGCGTCAACTTGACGTCGTTAAAGGCAGCACAACAGAACACAACACGAGAGTCGAGGCCGGAGAGCTGAGGCCCAATACTCGTTTACTCCTCTGCGCGGTGAGCAGCAACAATAACATTTAAGACTCACGAATCAGCAGCGAAAGTCAAAAGCAGCCATAAAACCCAAGCCCAAGCCCAAGCCCAAACCCAAGCCCAGAGCCAGAACTGTAGCCAGGGCAACAAAAGAACGAGACGCGGCCGCGACGCTTACAAAGTGTCAATGATCCTATAACCGATATTAAGATGACGTCCTCCGGCCCGTCCCTGTCCCCGTCTTAATCGCCGTCGCCGTCGCCGTACGCAAATTGAGCTCAAAAGTGGCTTGTAAAACAGTAAACGTTTCTTTTCTTTCGGACTCTTCCGACGCCAGCGTCAAATGAGCAAATAAAACACAGGCAGGCGCCCGAGCATGGACCAGGTAGAGACTCAGCGCTAGAGAGAGAGAGAGCGAAAGTGGATTGTAAAACAGTTAACGTTTTGGAACTCAGAATCTGTTGTCGATACTTCCGATTGCGTCGCCAGCGTCAAATGAGCAAATGACAGACAGGCGCCCGAGCAAGGACCAGGTAGCGGCTCTTCACGAAGGGAAGGGTAACATATCCTGATTCATAATTTAGCCGGTTCAGATGCAGATACAGCACACGTCGCAGCCAAAGCTAATTGCTATTGCCAATGTGTCTTGTGTGTGTGTGTGTGTGTGTGTGTGTGTGTGTGTGTGTGTGTGTGTGTGTGTGTGTGTGTGTGTGTGTGGAACGAGCTGCTCATGTTCGTCATCTCCTGCATTCTTGTGCCTCGTCTTTTGCTTCAACTGCTTCAACTACTTGTTTCTGCCTGTCAACGGCTTCAGTGCGTCAAGATCTCGAGTGGATAACGGGTCGGCGTCGCCCGCTATCGCAGCCGGAAGTGCCATCATAAAAGGAAGGTGCAATAAAAATATTTTACACGCCTCTCAGCCACAGCCTCCCAGGGTGCTGCACCTACTCCTCCCTGCCACAACGGTATCGTCTCTCTCCCTCTCTGCCTCTCTGGCTGTCTGACTGCTTGATCAGCCGACGGCGGCGACGATGTCAATTGACAAGGACCATACGAACATCCTTACAACGAATCTCAAATACCCTTGGATATATGCTATATATATATATATGGAAATCTCCCTGTATGTCCTTATAGAACATCAAATATTATAGCTGTATATCATCAGAGGATTGAGAAGACCTTTTCTGTTGCAGAGCAGTAATCGAGGTATGAGAGTAAATACTTCATAGAAACTGCTCCTGGACTCCACAAGATCAACACCTAGGTACTACTTAGGGATCAGAATCCTTGGAGGAAGAAAGGAAAATGAAATTCAACCTAATTGAAGGAGTTATCATGAGTTGGTTGAAATGCAAAGGGACTCGCTAAGTTAGGGTATAAGAATGTCTCAGTCAACGTCTCTGAAATGTGCGCCACATGTGTTGACAGAGCTGCTGGAGGGAGAGGAAGGGAGAGAGAGAGAGAGAGAGAGAGAGGGGGAAGAGGAAGAGGGAAGGAGCCACATCGGAAATGTTGCTCTCAGCGCTTATCAGTGCACATTCCTTTTCTGTGTCTGTTTCGCATTGTTGCCTGTCATTTGTTGTGTGAGTGGTTTGATGTGTCTGTCTGTGTCTGGGTGTGCGGGTAGTGTGTGAGTGTGTGAGTGTGTGCGTGTGTGCCTGTGTGAGTCATGGCCCCAAAGTGTCAGGCAGCATCATAAAAATCATAACCATTTATGTCCACAATTTGGCCCAAAGGCTGTGGCCAATGGCCAAAGGGGCTGACCTGCTGCTGCTGCTAGAGAGCAGGGAGCAGAGAGCAGAGGGTGGAGGGTGGGGCTGGAGCTGGAGGAGCAGATGGTAATCAATGAGTTTGGCAAATAAAAAAGCAGTTACCCAGCAACCAAAACGCAGCACTTCAAGGATAATAACAATTTTCGTAAATTACAAATTACGCAACACAACAAAATGTTTGTAGGATGAGTATGTTTGTCCGAGTGTATGTGTGTGTGTGTGTGTGCTAGTGGGTGTGTGTTGTGGTGAGGTTCACTTAAGGAAGCTCGGACACGCATACACATAAATCGCTTATCCTTTATCCTGTTGCTGCTGAAGCTGCCTCTGCCTCTGCCTCTGTGACTGGGCAATGATAAATTTGCAGCAACTGCGAGTGCGACTGCGACTGCATGACAAACTGCAAGGAGCACGCAGGAGGACGCAGCTGGCGATAAGCAACACTGGGCAGGCGGAGCAAGTGTGGCAAGAGTGGTCAGTGGGAGATGAAGCAAGGAGCAACCAGAGGAACCGATGCGTTTCGTCTCTGTAGGACGCGCGGGGCTATTAAATTGACAAAATACCAACACACAACAGCAACTACGGATGGATAGAGATAGTGAGACAGACAGAGCAAGCGAGTGATAGAGAGAGAGAGAGAGAGAGAGAGAGAGGGAGGGAGGCAGAGGGCAAGCCACAAAAAGGACATTCCTCAGAGCAGAGCCAAGCGCCATATTTTATATTTTACATTCTTATCGCAAACTCTCACTCAGCCATTCAGGCAGAGGCCGGCAGCAGACGCTGCCAGAGGACGGGGAAATGGTATGTCGACACACACACACACACACACACATACACATACATAGAGAAAGCCAAGCACAAAAAGGAATCAACTCGACTCGCCGGAGCTGGAGCTGGAGCTGATAACACCCGCGCTAATGGGACCAAACAATGCCAAATGGAGCAGCGCAGCAGTCGATGCAGCTAGTGGAGCAGGATATGGAGATGGAGAACGGGGAACGGGGTAGACAGCGCAAGGACAACACAAAACGAGGACACAACAGCCGAGCAAAGATTGAGCTTCCCGCCCCCCAAACTGGGCTAGGCTGGGCCTTATCTATGGCCATCAATCAGGCGAGCAGCAAGCGGCGATAAGCAAAAAGATTTTAAATGGAGTGCACGAGGCGGCGAGTCAGCACAACAGTCCATGTGCTCTCTCTTTCTCTATATGTGTGTGTGGGTGTGGGTGTGTGGTTAGTGGTAGGTAGTAGGGTGGTGGGTGGTGGGTGCTGGGTGGCTCTGGATGTGGTGTGGCCACACAGGTTTGGGGCTTAGGAGCGTCGACTCGCTCCCGACTGTTCAGCGAGATAAGCGCAGAGCGCTGAATGCAGACGCCAACGCAGTTGCTGCTGGTGGTTCCTCCCCCTCCTCCCCTGCTCCTTGTGCTGCTTGTTGTTGTTGTTAGTGGGAGCAAAGTGCATGGTGCTGTCCAGGTGGTTACTGCCCCACCTGGTTGGCCTTTCGGCAACAGTTTCATGTGCGCTGATGACGCGAGCGGGTGAACATTTTCACTTGCCTTTGTCGCTGGCAGCCTTATCAGCAGGCGCAGCTGGAAACGGCCACACCCGAGCCACCCATCGCAACACCCAATTACCCACACACCCAGTTGCCCATCCAACAAGCTGCCAGGACGTGGCGCAGTTGCTTATCGCCAACTTACACACACACACACAAAGATTCACACAGCAGCTGAGGAGAGGCGCCAGAAACAATGGCAGCTATCAGGAGCAGGAGGGGAGCTGCTGCTGGTTGGAGCGGTAGCTGGGCAGGTGCTCTTGTGTTCTTGCATCCTAGGCATAATGAAACCTTTCAGTATTGGAAAATGCGCGTTTTATTCAATGAATTTGTTTAATGAAATGATTCGCAGTCCTTGTTCCCGTTGTCGTTGTCCTTGTCAACGTTGCCCGTTGTTGACGTGAAAGGCTTTTATGCAATGGTAACAGCAGCGCCACGTCGATTGATTAAACTGTGTTCCAGCTACGGCAACACCCTCCTCCCCCCTCCCTAGCCACCCCTACGCTCACCCTTTCACCCGAGTAGCGCCTTTACTTAATTAACTGAAGTGAAAATGGCGCCCGGCTTCTGCACGGGCTATGATAAATAACATTTCGGGAACCAGGCCGGAGCCAGGACAGCTATTGTGATGCCCTGGAACCGGAGTTTCCTTAACCTGGGGTAGTCCAAGCTGAGGGTTCCTTCCACTCAATAAACAACAGGCAACTTTTTCCGCAAGAGAAACACAGAAATTTATTTCAGATTTTGTGCTGGAAAACTTGAGATCTGATTTATAGGGTATCTGCTCGTCAAGCTTATCCTTATCCTTGCTGTTCCTGTTGTTCTTATTGTTGTTGCTAGTTGCAGCAGCTGGTGGAAGGTGGCAGCGGTGCGGGGTGGGGGGGTTGGTTGGGTGTTCTGGTAGCTTTGCTTATCGCTACGGAATGTGCCAAGCCATTCGAAGCTCGGGGCAGGCGATAAGCGAGCCGAAACACACTCACACACACACACACACAGGCAAACACCCACAAGCAACGGACTCGCAGGATAACGCTAGTTTCGGGGGTAGGACTGGAGTGGAAGTGGGAGTGGGCCTGGGATTTCCCTTCTTGTGTGCGTGCGTGGGCGATACAAAGCGCGTTCAACAAAAGGCGGCAGGTGCACGACAAACGCGAGTGCGAGAGGAGAGTGGGGCACAAAGAGAAAGAGAGAGAGAGAGAGAGGAGAAAAAGTTTTGGTATTTTTTATTATTTGGGGCGGTTAGCCTTGTTCCTGTTTGCTGTTGTGCCTCTCCGACGCACACAGATAGTCAAACACATGCAACAGCGGTAACACACACTCTTTGTACACGCCACGTGTGTGTGCCGAGTTGTGCCTGTGTGTGTGGCGATGTGTGTTGCGTAACAGGCGCTCAGCAAATACTGCTGGAGGATGCCGACTTGTTGTGCAGCTCAGTTCTGTTCTGTTCTGTTTTGTTGTTCTCGGCCTGCCAGCTGTAGATACGAGATACATTTGTATCTCTCGCATTCAGAGAGAGATATAAGTGTGTGCGTGCGTGTGTGTGTGTGTGTGTGTGTACGTACAACGTACGTCGGATATTCAGATATTCAGATACTCAGACAGCATGGCCTTTGTCTTGCCATGCATCATGTATGATGCCACTTCCCCTTTCCCTTCCTCACATTAGATACAAGTTCCCCCATCTAACTATCTGCTTGTTGCTGACTCGCTGGCATTTGCTTAAAGGTAACACGAAAGGTATTAAAGGTATTTCGTTGACCCAGATTACGCAATCGAACTGGCTCACGTCTCGACAACACGTGTCTATATATCTGCTCGCAGTACGAGTACTCGGCGCAACCAGAGCTCCGCATACCACAGCAAAAGATACAGATTGAGATACTCGCTGCGGGTCTGGTGGCACGTGCAGCCGCAGTTCGAGTTGAGATGCGATTAGCGCGGATCGCACAGCTGTTGCCGCAATTCCAAGCCACAATTATCGCTCTTTGGGCTTATCATTTGTATCTTTCAGCTTTTGGCCCTCTAATTAGACCCAGACATGGCGAAGATGTTGCCAAAAACGATCTAAAAACGACGCCAATTGCCCATTCAAACAAACTAATCTATTATCGATTATTTCTTTCTATCTCTCTCTCTCTCTCGCTATCACTGTCTCTGTCTTCCACTCAGTCGCGTCGCATTGGAACTTTTTAATGATGATTGCCACTGATTGATAGCATTTACGAGTATTACGATTTGCACTCCCCAATGTCCAATGTTTCAGCTCGTTTGTAAATAATTTCTATACCCTTAACCCCCCTTAAAGTGTGTACAAAGAGCCTAAGCAGCTTGTGACCAGGCATGTAATAGACAGATGCAAATTGCATCATATAAGGTTTATATATCTCGTATTCTGGATAATGCACATCTATTTATAGAAAGATACATAGATAGATAGATAGATAGATACATAGATACATTGATATATAGATATATAGATAGATGGATAGATAGATTGATAGATAGATATATAGATAGATACATTGATAGATACATTGATAGATACATAGATACATAGATACATTGATATATAGATAGATAGAGAGATAGATAGATATACATGGGATTACAACCTTAGGTTAAGGCATCTCTTGACTCTATTTACATCCTGTTAAAGAGCAGTTGCTAGTCGAGCAATCCCCAATTTATTCGCTTTATCGTTTTGTAATATTTGTGGGCTTTTTCGCTGTCAAAATACAGAGAATAATTTTTGGTTTATTTTCGGGTAATCGTCGTTCCCATTGGCGTCGTTGTGACCGATGCCAAAAGGCGATACGGCTGATGGATTCTTTGATGATAACGCCGAGTGGCTACCCCAGTCCCATTCCCATTCCCAGTCCCAGTCCCAGTCTGTCGATTAATGGCTGAATAATTCATATCGTATATGGCGAGATATCAGTTTTAGCAATGAGGATTGACGAATCGGAAATGCTCTGCAGGATGCTCTGGGTCACCTGCAGGATAGTCGAACTTCTATGGTATCGTTGCCCCAATTAAAATGTTAATCAACTTTCCATTGATGAAGATGAGAAATCGAGCATATTATACGACCGACTTTTCGATCATACTCTCTATAAAGTTAATGGATGCCATTTCGATTTCGATTTCGATTTCGATTCTGTTTACGACTCTATAACTTATGCACATATTTGAGATTTGATTTTGGTGCTTGGTGTTCGGTGTTGCTTGTTGGGTGTTCGATTACAAGAGCCTCTCGAAGGCATTGAATATCGCTTAATATTGATGAGGCTTTGGCTGGGTATTGGGTTCGTTCGGTCTTCGATAGGAATCGAATGGAGCTGGCGCCCCATGACTAAATAACTAAATGTGCCATGAGCAAACAGAGTCATAAACTTCTGGTTTATGGCTGCCGATACACACACACACACACACACACACACTCATACATACACGCACACAGGTATCGACGACTATCGCTTGAAAGGATCTCTGGGAAAGCCAAACGAGTTATCGTCGATGGGCATCTTTTGGTTTAGTGTTTGGCGGGAGCTCTACCTTAAATGGGTGTAGCTTGGGAGTTGGGAGCTGGGCTGCTCGATAGCTGCCAGCAGGATATTCTGCTGCCAATAAAGGCAAAAAGTTTTTATAGACACACACACACTAACACACACTCGCACACTCGCAGAGGGAAACACACACATAATTTACGGGGCTTTTATCAATCAATCTTAATTAATCACAACGCGCAGATCGCATAAAGCCCGCAAAAGTGAGACAAAACAAGCGCAGCTGAAAGACGTGGAATGAGGAGCATTCCGGGCGTGGCAGGCAGCCAGGGGAACGGACGGACGGACGGACGGGCAGGTGGCTCAGCTAAAAGTTTCGTCATCGTCAGCAACAAATCGATGGTAAGAAGTTAAGAGCCCAAAAATCGTATGAGGCTAGAACACAAAGTTGGTTGAGAACTGAGAACTGAGAATTGAGAGCTGAGAAAGTGCCCCGCTGACAAAGTGTGAAACGGGTAAATGTGCTGCAAATGCTTAGAATTATAATGTTTGCAATCGCTTATCAACAATGCCACAGTCTGTTGCCACTCAGCTGCACAACCAACTGCTAACTGAATTCCAGCGAATGTGTGTGTGTATTTAATAGTATAAAATAATATATCAAATCGAAAACTATACATAAGATATACCTAGGAGTAGGTACTATTCGATTTTGAGAGAGATCATCAAACCAAGACCAAGAGTGTCTGAACCAGAAACAGGACTCATCCTCTATAAGAATATCCATTTTCCATTCGGAGTTTAAGCCACATTTTGAGAGGTTCGTAATATCTACGGATTGCAGTTCGATTGCTTTAGATACAGATACTCTGAGCACAGCTGTATTGTATTGGTTGCCACACCTGCTCCGGTTATCGATGGCACTTTGCAGTTTCAATTCCAATTCGAATTCGAATTCCAGTTCCAGTCTCGATTCTGTAGTTTTCAGGGCATGCCCCTTTGGCGTGTTATCAAATGGCGTCGCCGTCTGCCGTCGGTGCCACCGATAATGAAGACGCCACCGCCATCAGTTGCATCAACATCAACGAGTTGTATCAAACGACGCCGCCAGCAGCGCCACTCGAGCGCCACTTAGATGAGATGTCTTGATGTCTTGATGCCCCTACCACACCCGGTACCCGGTACCCGTTACCCGTTACCCGGTACCCTTGATACTCCAGTACTCCCTAGTACCCCCGGTATCCCTTACCATTTAGGGCAGAGCTTATCAGTCTGACAACAACAGAAAAAGCCAAAAACAAAAACAAAAACGAAAAATTTCATTAAAATGATTTATGAAAATGCAAAGCGCGCTGACCAAGCAAAGACAACGAAGCAAGCGAAGCACCTGGCGCCCCACGGGCAAATGGGTGTGCGAGTGTGCGAGTGTACGTGTGTGTGGCCCCAGTGACAAATCGAGGTATTTAGAGAGCCAAGAAAAGAGGGAGAAGAGTAGAATGGGGTTGGGTATTGGGATTGGGATTGGGATTGGGGGAAGGCGAATCGTCGGCACATAATTAATTACAATTTAGTTTATGAACTATGAAAGTTCGGGAGGATTGATGGATGCCGTCGATAAACTTGACAAATTTCCTTTTACCCGCGACGATTGGATCGCTTGACTAACGGTACCCGCCTTGGCTAATGAGACCGGCTAAGCCAACGGAGAAGTTTCACTGGGCTATCACAAATCTCGAGGCGCCACCATCAAAAACGACGAAGAAAACAAGTAGGAGTGCTCTAGTGGGGAGGGTTCGACTGGAAGATACCCTTAGCTCCGAATTCAACACAAAAGAATCGCTTTTTCTTTGGATTTTCTTTACTCTAAGAAAATAAATATTGAGTTTCTTAATCAGAAGGACATTCCAGGATGTATTTGGCTTTAGATGCTGATCAGGAATACGCCTACCATATAGAGACGTCCTTGTGATACCCTTTTAACCCATTTTTTAATGGGTACAGGGTATCGAAATGAATGGGGGAGCAACAAAAAAGCGCACAGTCAGCGACAGCAACAAATCAAGCAAACGCTAAAGGCAGCCCCAAGGATCAAGGATAACGGTTTTGTGCTGCGCTAAGCGGGAAATATTAAAATATAATAATTTTTGCTTATCGCTAGTGAAAAATCGCATTTAACTGCGCGACCAACACGAGGCCAAGCCAGGACACCACAACAACAACAACAATAAATAGAAGAAGAACAAGAAGACAACAAGGATAAGGCAGTCAAGCGGCAAAGACATGGGCATCGACAACGGCAACGGCAACGGCAGTTGAGGGGCTTCAGCTGATAAGGAAACGAGAAAAAGGAAGGACACCAGGCACACGACGAAGGAGTCGAGGTCTGCTGCTGCCGCCCTCTGTTGTTGCTGCCCCGCTTCGTGTGTGTTTTTGTTGAAATTCGCGACCGGCAAGGAACAGGCGCACAGCAAAAGGCAGAAACAAAAACAGCAACAGAAACAGAAGCACAAACACAACAACAACATAAACAAACGCGCCAAAAAGGGCAAATAAAAGCGACGACGATGAGGAGACGATGAAGGCGCGTCAGGCAATTCCCATCGAATGTGTGTGTGTGAGAGAGTGTATGTGTGAGAGTGTGAGTGCGAGTTGTGTGGAGCACGCAATATAAAAACGGCCGCAAAGATAAACAACAACAACATAAGAACAAATAAAGAGAGAATCCCCAGCAGCAGCAACAACAAAATGTATTAGGAAGCAAACAGGCAGGCAAACAACATACACACACACAGGCAAAGACTTACTCTCACACGCACGCACACAGTCAGAAAGTAGGCAAAACGTAAACAGCGACCGGCAGCAAGCGGCGTTGCCGAAAAGCCAAACAAAACAAAACAAAACAAAACAGAACGAAACAAAACGAAACGAAACGAAACAACGACAACAACAAATGTTTTGCTCACCCACCAAAAAAAGAAAGAAGAACGAAAACGGGAACGAAAATAAAAATAAAGAAATGCAAGCAGCGCAGCAACAAGAACAATAATAACAGAGCGGCAAAGGTGAGTGCTTATCCTGTTTATTGGAGAGTGCGACAGAGAGAGGTCGAGTGAGAGTGCGAGATGAAGAGAGCGTAAACAAGCGAGAGCTTTAGTGCCGAAAGACGAAAGACGAAGCAGTCGCGTCCATTTGTCTTCGTGTGTGCTTCGTGAGGTTCGCACTTCGCATTTGATAAGCACATTTGATTGTTTGTTGGACCATTCCCAAAGTTTAGCTGATAAATCAGCTGCAGCAAGACAGAGATAGATAGCGAGAAAGCAAGAGAGAGATGGGGAGACTCCAAATCATATTCAGTGGCAAAAATGCATAAATAAGTACTTAAAGCTTGCAAAATTTTATGAAACGTAAAACTTGCGATAAGACAGTCTAAAGATGCAGCACACACACTCTGCATCCTGTCAGGCACCAACTAACACACACACACACACACACACACAGACACAACAAACAGTAGCAGCAAGAAGACGAGCAGGGGAAAGAGGAAGATGCAAGCAAGCAGGCAGGCAGGCAACTATTTTATGCATCGTCATTACGAGTTGATTACGAAGTTTAGACGTTGCTCCTCCAGCTGCAGGCAAGTGCGAGGTGCAGGCAGAGAAGCAAGAGGAGGAGCAGGTGGTGGAGCGGAGTGGAAGTGGGAGGTGATAGTCTTGTTGTTGTTGCTGCTGCTGCTGGTGCTGCTGCAGTTGTTGTAGTTAGTGTCACAGCACAAGGAAGGCAGCAAAAATGATACATTTTAATGCGAATCTTGATAGCAGCACAGATTGCTGTAAAAAGAGGAAACAAAACTCCTGCAAGCGCTCACACACACACACACACACACACACACACACACACACACACACACACACACACACACACACGTATGCTGCAAGAGTGCACACGAGATAAGCGCGCTGCTCATTCGTGTGACAGCTGAAGAAGTTGTAAGCGAGCAGCAGAGGAAGAGGCAATAGCTAGTAGACGCTGAGAAGTGGAAGTGGCAAGGAAAGAGGAGGAGCAAGGGTAGCGTCTGCAATCACTTGAATATTGCATTAACAGGCACGTAAGGCACCCACACACGCACACACACACACTCACAGACGCAGCTTCGCGCAACGCAATAAAGACGTAGTCATAGGCAGCGATGCTGCAGTGCACGTCACCGTCGCCGTCGCCGTCGCTGTCGACGTCGTGCCTCAAAAAGTTTTTAGTGTCTGGCAACGCGTGACTCGAAAGTTAGCATCGCTGCGTATACGTAATACTCGTATGTAATATTGCTCATACGCCACATTTGGCTGCCAACCGAGCGTGTGTGCAATGCGATTTCCTGCTTGCAGTCACAGCTTAAGACTGGGCAGGCGCTTAAAGGACCCACGCGGAGGACTTATGTGGTTTGGGGCGGGGCGGGGCGGTGTGCTGGCGGTGAAATGGTAAATAGGATACAAAATGCTTGCAAGTAACTGATAATTCGGTTGCTGCTGCTTATCAAGAGCTCAGCAGCAATGTCGCTTGTGCGCCAATACACTGAGAGAAACAACTAGCTAATATTATGAAATGTGAAGCGTGCGCCTAGGCAAGACTTGATTGAGATATGCAAGTGCTATGCACATATATAGATATAATCTCGAGTGTATGTGAGCTAAAGTTCTCTTAACTCTTTTCTCTGAGTGTACGCATTACATTGGATAACTGGGCATAGTTCTCGTAGTGCTTTCTGGAGCTGTTGAGCTCGTTAGATCCAAATGATGGCATGTGTTGTGCCATATATTTTTATATAGTCGCATATGTTGGTAATTCGAAAAGTTCTAATCGCCCGATGAGATGCGTAGATTGGCAGTTGGATAGCTCTACCCCTATCCACACACACACACACACACACACACGCATATATGTTTATAGGCACAACACATCCACAAAGTGGCTTAAATGTCAAAATTGGAATCGTAAATGAGATCGAAACGGCGCTCGTTACGTGGCCAATGCCGCTTGGCTAATTGCACATATGGAAACAGTGGGGCAGGTTGGAATGGTGGCAGGTGAATGGACAAAGGAGGAGGTGGGGGTCAGGACAATGCCTAAACGTAATTACAGATTCTATCTCATACAATTTTATATATAAATTGAATTTAAATAGAAAACAATTGCGAATTGTTGATCAAATTGCAATTTAGAATCGAAATGGCTGCCGTTGATTGTGGGAATTTGCAATTTGTGACGTTTGGCTGCAAGTTGCATGTGTTGCAAGGCACACTGCAACTGTTCTGTTGTCCCTGTTGTCCTGCTGCTGCCTGCCTGCCTGCCTGCAATTAAACCCACTGATGTGTAAACTTAAAAATTCTGATAATATTGTCAGCGTTTTCAATTTGCGCATACAAAAACGTCAACAGCAGCAGCCTCAGCCACAGCCGCAGCAGATGCGCCACGCCCCTTCCGCCTATACAGCCAAACACCCACAAATGTTAAACAATACGAGGCGCAACAGTTGCCCGGTTGCCAGGTTGCCAGTTGCCCGATTGCCCAGATGGTTAGGTCCTTGTCCGAGTGTCGCCGAGTTGTCAACGCGCCTCCACATGGCAAGGAAACCAGCGGCAGCAACAACAACCACAGCAAAAACAACAACAACAACAACAGCTACAACAATGACGAGGCGTTGTGCTGCGAAATTGAAAAATAAAAGAAAATGTGCGAAACTGATTGAAAAATTCGCTCGCCGCGATTTCCATTTGAATGCAATCGATAGACACAACGTTGAGTGGAAGCTTTCAGCTGTTGTTGCCACATCGTCTGATTGGACACGAATCATAGAACCTATCTTGAATACGTTGCTAGCCGGGAGAGTCGTGTGAATCCTCTGGCAAGCCTCGCTGCTGCTTCAAACAGGATCTGCATAGAACCATCTACTAGGATATGTAATCCTCTCTTTAAGGATCTCTAAATATAATATAGAGAATACAGATAGTGCATCATTGCTTCACCTGCTTTGTGTATACTATAGATAAAGCCCACTACAAGACATACAGAGAGAGCGAGAGCGAGACCGAGAGAGGGAGAGAAGAGAGAGCAGCGAAAAGCGATAAGTTGCCGAGCAGCTTTAAGAAAATTGGATAAACGAAAGAACTTAAGCAAAGTAACCCACGAAACGGAGCAGCAGAGTAGACACAGAGGCTGGTAAAACCAGATTGGGGCGGCGCCCAGAGAGATCCAGAGCCAGCGGAGCCACCAATCAGAGCGAGGCTGTCAAGGTGGGCGCTCTTCTCTCTCCATGGCGGTGGCCAATTCAAAATGGTTGACGAGGTGGCAGATGCTCGCGATGATAATGAGCGGAGTGCGTTGATCAGACAACGCAAGAGGTTTTCCCGGCTGCCCAGAGACAGGCAGAAAGAGAGAGCGAGCGACAAAGAGAGAGAGAGAGAGAGTGAGAGCAGTGACCAGTGGTCAGATGCAGCTGGGGCTCAGTTCTTGGGACAAGTTTTGCTGCATACGATACACATCCGATAGGTACACATATGGAAACCAGTTTCTGATTCTGATTCTGTTCTGCATTTGCATACGGAGAAGCTGTCCCCTCGAGACTCATTTGGGTCTGGCCAATTATCGGTGGATCAGTTCGCCATTCTTACTCTAAGGCTGAGCCCCGAAAAGCGTGGGCTTATCGTTTAATGAAAATCAATTTTAATGCGATCATCACATTATCTCGAGCTGAAACTGAAACTGGTCCACTTAGAGCGTCCCAGCCAAATGGCAGATGCGAGTCCAAGATAACAAAACAAAAAAAAAACTAAATAAAAACAGTCGCGATGACTTCATGATCCAATTTTGAAATTAAAGTCAAAAACAACAAAAACCGAAAACCGAAAATCGAAATCAAAATCGAATTTTAAATCACACCTCGAATTGATATAAAATCACTTAAGGCCTCAATCTGCATATGCGAGTGTATATAGTCTTTATGGCTCGGCGCTGTTGAGTCTCCTCAAGATGCCATAAATTACGAGACTAAATATTTATACGCTCTGATATGCAAGCGTATTTTTATCGCCCTGGCGAATCTGGAAAGCGGCGGCGGTGGCGTCGGCGTATGCTGCGTATACGGAATTTTATCTACAGGCAGTCAGACATAGAGATGGACGCGTGCCGACGACGTGACACAAAAGGGAAGGAGCTTCAATGAATGCTCAACTGTAAAATAAACTATTCCCAGTTAATAGTAAGAACAGTCCGGGTATCCTTCGGAATAGTTAAACAACCGCAAATCCTTTCAGCGCTTGACTTCCATTGGCAAATGCAATTTCCGAGAAGGTTTTGGACACACGGAGCTAAATCCAGCAGACAGGCGTCTGTTTTTTGATTCAAATTGCGATCTGGCCAACAATATGTGGCGCCACCGGCAAGGATATGCTCCTTGTTAGACAAGTTCCTCTACTCAAACATGAATCAAGCAAAGAATCCTTAAAGGTTGTTTTGCTTTCAACTGACACGAGGTGGATTCGTGTCACGCGACCATCTGCTGCTTATCGTTGCTGAATACCGAAACATATATATAATACAAGTATATATATATAAAAACAGCACACGATACATAATAGAGAAACATAATACAGAAACTCATGTTTATACATATTTTAATGGGGCTTTTTAAACAAAATTCGATAATTTATGGAAATTGCGAACGTTTCGCAGATAAGAAACTTAAAAGCTTAAAACTAAAATGTGTCGTTAATGCGGCAGATTTCCGAGTGATACGAATCGAATCGGTTGGATTTTAGAGAATCGACATATGTAAATCTGTCTCTCTCCCTCGCCCACACACACACACACACACGCACATACACAGAGTTTCAGATCTCTTTTTGCGTGTGTCCACATCAAAAACAAAATACCGCACAATATTTGCGAATCGTGTTGGTTCAAAGGGTAGAGACGGGGGTTGGACGCGGAGTGGGAGTTGGACATCCCTGATGCAATCTCGCATCCTTCAGCTGTCAGCAGGACGCATGTAAAAACTGTGCAAATAAAAACGCTATAAAATCAGCGGACGACAACAAAAAACAAACATGAAAAATTAACATAAACTGTAAGCGGGTGTTGTTTTTATTTCCAGCCTTAAACGCACACCATCACACACCCACACACACACACACACACATACATGCCGCTGCATTGGCATCATCAGTCAGTGTCAGAGCAAAATGGCGTTTTGTCAGCTTCCGCTGCACGCCGCCATTTCCCCCATTTTCCAACACTTTTTTTCCCGTTGCATTGTTTTTTCAGCGTCTTCTTCGTTTTTTTTCTCTCTCTCTCTTTTGATTTCCTTTGAGCGATTCCATTTGTTATAAATTGTTGTTGTTGTTGTCGCTGTCGCTGTTGTTGGCCGAGAGTATTTTAGATTTGTGGCTCTGATGTTCCCTGATGATGATCCCAATAGAGTCATCGATTTGTTTACTACGAACATTCGCATTCAAACTGAACTTCGGCATAATAATACCCTATATATAGGAACCCGATATCTTGCTTAGGCTGCTTCTTCTTCTATAATGTATAATATGCAAAGAAGATAGGAAAAACCAATACTCAATATGAAAGAATTTCCCTATATCTTGTTTAAAACGCTGAAGAATCGCTTTCTTTCCTCTTTTTCCTATTTCACAGATTTGCCACACTTTATCGCTAACTGTAGACAACATTTTTAACCTGTTGATAGCATTGTCGATCATGATTTATCCTCTGGATAACAATTTCAAATGTGGTTTATCCTGTAGATAACATTTCCCAGCATCCTTCCGATAACTCTTAGCAGTGAGATGTGAAATGTTGAGACCAAGGGTAGCCTCTAGTCTAGAGCCTTTATCCTTGGTTATTCATACTTTATGTCATATTATATGTATACCTATACATATATAATATATATAAAGGAAGAGCGTCAGACAGAGAGAGAGAGAGGTTTAAAATGAATTTAACTGTCGCTATCGTCGGTTTTATCTGGAGCTCAGTTCGCTGCGGTTTTATGTCCGCCCACAAATTTATATGGCCTGAGATAAGTGCGATATGACGGGTATACGAAAACATATTTGCTACATATGTATACACACACACACACACACACACTCATGTGTCTGATATGGTATATACTTGTATGTATAGATTGCCGTAGGGATTATCGCCTGGGCAGAATGACCGAAAAAAGAAGAGAAGAAGAAGCCCAAAGCTGCGATAAAAGGGCAGAAAAGCCGCAAACAAACAAGAATAAAAACGATGACAACAACATAAAAAAGAGTCAAAACAAAATGGCGACGCTGCTGGCAGCTGATTGGCTGAGAGCTCATTGTCTTATCAGCGAGAGATATCAGCGCCGGCGCGAAATTGATAAGATAAGAACCAGCGATAGGAAAGGCGTACTATCTCTCTCTTACACACTGTCTCTGTCTCTCTCTCTCTCTTTTACTCTGCTGGATGAGCGTCTTTCACGCGACATTTTAATTAAAATATTAACAGGTAAAAGCCGCAAATCGCTCAGGTAAGTGAGGAATGAGCTGTAAACAGTTAATTGGCACTCAAAATTGGAAGCCCGAAGAGTGTCTGATTCACATTTATCATGCAACATTGCAACAATATTGAGCAGAACCAACTGCTCGACTAGCAGTTGCCCTTAACTTAAGTCTGGGACTGAACCTAAAAAACTGTGAGAGTCTCTGGGATCAGAGTAAGTCCTTCCGCCTGTCGCATTGAATATACCCGGCCTGGGCATGTCTAATGGGTTAAGGGCATAAATAGAGAAAAAATATTGAAAACACGTTGCAAATCCAATCAAAGCTGCAGCCACAATCTCCATTATTATTATAACTGGGCAAAAGCACAATGCAGAGAGCTGGGAATGGGCTGGACGAGCTGAAGGCAGCTCCTCGGCAAAATCGGCATCAATTTAATATGGCAGCTATATGGCAAGAGGTGCGGGTGGTGGAGCAGGAGGAGGAGAAGCCCCCAAAATGATTTCAATGCAATTCGCACCTCATAAATCACGAAACGTGTCCCAAGAGCACGGCCAGAAAGAAGTTTTCGCCTAGAGATTGCAGCAGGTCAGGAAATGGCTGAGGAGCAGCTTGCTTGGATGCAGATGAAGGTGGGGGAGGAGCGGGAGGAGGCAGCGTGGTCGTAACTCTCTCTCTCTAGCTCTGCTTGATTCTTGCAGCAATTTGTTTGGCACTCGGTTCAGGGATCCCTAAGCCCAGCACTATGCAACACGTTTAAGGAAGTATTTGCTTTTAACTGAAGACTTGAGTCATCGGACTATATCACATCATACTAGGAAGTATCTTTAGAGAGAATCTTTTGAAGTTTGAATAATAATATGCAGTAGACGTCCGGTTTGACGTACTCTCGGTTTAACGAACTCGCGACTTAACGTACTGGTCCAATTTTTACATTGAGTACCTAATATAACGAACTCTTATACGAAAAGGAAATACATACATACATCACACATAATTACTCCTCCAAACTTACATATACACATACACATTCACACAAGAAGACACCAAGAGGAGCGTGGCCTTATATGAGGTTAGGTACTACATTTGAGAATCGAGGAGAAGGGCAGTTGACTCACTTGAAAGGGGTAATTCTTAGGATTGTGTAGCAGTAGGTAAGGTTGAAGACAAAACGCACTTCTGCTGTGTAAAAGATAATTTTGAATAAAGAACTGAACAGGATATGTTCCATATACAATATATAACTAATTATTATATATATATAATAACGATATTGTTTATTAGAAGTCAAGTTTACACTCCGTTAAATGGATTCACGAGAAGGGTCCCCAGTTGAGTAGTCGAAATAACGAACTATTCGATTTAACGTACAGGAGCTTGCCTATAATGGTTCATTAAACCGGAGGTCTACTGTATAGAAAACGGATTATGTTGCAGAGTGTAGACGAACAGTTAGATGGCTGCCATTGGCGAATTTGTAACACTTTGGGAGGCAAAAACAGAGACTGGAGCTGGGATTCTGTGCTGTGGAATGTGTGGCCATTAATTGAAAATGCTTTGGCTAGAGAAGCAGTTAAGCAGTTAAGAAGTTGAGGCTGAAAATGAAAGATGGTGTCGAATCGTGCACACACACACACTCACACACACACACATACACAGAGTACACTCTGGGTTTGACTGTGATCCAATACACCAATCACGATGGCATGCAAACGTTGCGAGTGTGCAACGCCCCCGGCTGGAGCAGCAGCTGGCAGGAGAGGAGGAGAAGGAGGAGGCAAAGATGCGCTCGAACTGGAACTGGAGCTCAGAGTTGGCTGCTGCTGCTGCTGCGGGGCTTCTTATAAGCTGATGATCTCTGGCTGATGATGCGCTGAGATGCTGGCAATGAGGCAGGCAACGAGCCGTGAAAGTGTTATAATGGGTATGGGAAAGAGTAGACTAGACTCTGCCTCTTCAGCCGATCCATGATCCGGGGCAGCTTTGGCTTTCTGCTGGTCTCCGAACGAGCCCCTGATATCATAATCACAATCGCTAAATAGGCTCCGCCCATATGCAGTCAGTCGACCCCGCATGCTGCTCCACCATAAGATAAGAGCCCTAAGAGAGCCCAGATGCGGCGGTAGGGAAATGCGCAATTATTTGACCAGGGCCACAGCCAGATTCCAAGTCGAGCGAAAGGTCCAATTCGAATACAAATACGAGTACCCGTTCAGCTCCCAGCTCCCAGTGGGTGCCCAATTCGTGCCGGCAACGATTTGAAAATCCATCTACAAATTGTGTGTTGTCTCTCAGCTCTGTGGACTGTATGACTCGAGGTTGGACCTGGACCTGGACCTGGGCCTGGATCTGGCACTGACCCCGCTGAACCAACACGCTCGACGTTTCGACTTTTATTTTTTTTCGGTTTTGGGTTTTTTGTGGTAATAACAACGTGGCTCGAACTATTTGGCCAACAAAATTAACACCTTTCAGCTGCCTCCTGCTGCGGCTGTTGCCGCTGCTGTTGCACGAGCTGATTTTGCATTCGAGATGGGGCAGGAGCAGCTGGAGGAGCAAGAGCTGGGAACCACAGATCGCAGTGGGCTCTACCTAATTGGCATGCTAAACAAGCTGCGTTCAACACGATCTACCAGGCGTATCAGACAGACAGACGAACAGACGGACAGACAGACAGACGGACAGAGATTGGGACAGTTGGACACTGAGTTCATCCTGTGTTTGCTGAGTGTCATTGTCATTGTTGTTGCACGTTGCTTGCTGCTCGTTTGTTGCTTAAACGCGACCATTGAATGGTCATCGAGTGGTTCCACAGAGGGGGCGACATTAGTTTCACACGAACGCCCACACAGAGGACGGAGGACAGAGGAGCGGGGAGCAGGAGCTGGCAGGCAACTACCCAAGGAACGACAAACGACAGACAGGCAATGACGATGGCCATCTCTCGACCCGTTGCCGGTTCCAATTCGAATCCGAATCCGAATCCCACTCCCCACTTCCCACTCCCCAACCCCATCCCAATCCCAATCCCAGCTCTGCTATTAGCTTTTTGGCTACGAGCATGTCCAAATGGGGTCCACAGCGAGGCGCAACCCGGGCGCAACAGGCATAACAAAAACGAGAGTGAGAAAATTCACAGTTTATCAATTTTCAAGATTGTATTTTGAATTATTTTTCTCGTTTTCTCGTTTTCTTATTTTCCTTCTTCCTTTTTCTGAGCCATTTTTGGGGCGGCTGTTGGCCGTTTGCGCCTTTTGTGGCAACAATTGACTGCGTAGGTTGCGGCTGCTGCGGCTGCGACTGCGACTGAGGCTGCGGCCGATCTAGAGTTCAGGCTTGCATTGAGCGATAAATTGCCTAATAAACAAATCGGAAATCTACAAAACAAAAAGAAACAAACAAAAAGCAACAAACAATGTTCAAATTGCCCTCAGAAGCAGAAGAAATACTGAGAATTACGTGGCCCCCAAATGTGCGATAAGAGGGAATTTTGTTTTGCAAACGCTGAGCCCTGGACATGAGCCACCAGTTGACCAGTTGACCAGAGCGTTCATCGTGTGTGGAGCTGTGCTCCATCCATACACACACACACACACACACACACACAGACACACACATATGGATATGCATGACAGATAACAGTGTGGAAAACGCGAACAGAAATTGAAGTTCGAAAAGCACAAAATCAGCGCCACAAAATCAGCACAAAAAACCAAGGCGACAGTTGCCAACGAGCAAGCAAATCTTCCATCTTCCACTCCCTCCACATATATATATATATATGGGTATATAGGTATATAGGAGCATACCTTGTCCTCCTACAAAACACAGAGCAGAGTCGGACAACGACCAGGTCCAACATTTTGGATAACAAACTCAAGATATCTGCTCCAACTCCAACTCCACTCACTCAGCTGAAGCCAGAGCTAAGCTGGCCTTTTTGTTGTCTTTGGAAGTTGGAAGTTTTGCTTTACATTACGAGTATGACGCCGACATTGGGCCGCCCAGAGGTGCAGGTCCAGGTCTCTGGTCCCTGGTCCCTGGTCTCTCGTCTCTGCTCCGGGATGCTCTGGAACGCGCGCTTATCGCCTTCTTCTTACTGCTGCACTCAGCGCTAATCTACATGGAATTATCGCCACACAACTCCGACAGCTCTCTCTCTCTCTCTCTCTCGTGCTGTATGTGTGTGTGTGTGAGTGTGTGTGGTTGTTGCTGTGCCGAGACATTGAAAATTAGCGTCGCCAAGTGAATCATGCGGCTCGGCATGCCGGTTCACGGATAAGGCAACGTTGCACTTATAAAATAATTATAAGCAGTAGACGTACGAGTGTGCGAGTCACTGCTCGGGCGCCCCACCTGTCGGTCCCTGCTCGGGCGCCCCACCTGTTCTCTGTGCCCTCGGCGCTAAGTTATCGCCGCCAGCCATTTTGAAAGGGTTTTATCAGAGGCAGGAATACACACACACACACACACACACACAGACAGAAATGGATATGAAAAACTGGATAGTGCCATGCCAGGGAAGAGCTTCGAAAATGCGGGCAATTCCAACAATATATATTTCGTGTGGTCGCTAAGGGAGAGGGGGAAGGAGGGGGACTGCTAATGATAGGACGTTTCAGAGAATCAGAAAGAAATTCTTTTACTCATTTTCTTTTTACTTTTTGTTGTTGTTTGTGTTTTGGCGCTGTAATCGAAAAATGCCTTTAACTTTTGACGTTGACGTTTGGCGCCTTATCGCTGACCTCGATCTGCACAGAGACATTAAACACACACACACACACACACATGTACATATAGCCTGTGTATAGCAATCAAAAACCGAAAACCGAAAACCGATGCCGAAACTGAAATCAAAATCGAAAGCAAAGCGAAATAATGACAGGGCAATGAAAATGAATGTAAAGCACAAAACAAATGCCCCGCAATGTACCACGTAAATCATAAATGCTATCAGTCCAAGAGATCGACAAACGGATGCTACAGCAGCAGCAGCAACAACAGCAGCAGCAGCAGCAGCAACAGCAGCAACAGCAGCAGCAGCAGCTACAACAAAACAAACATAATTAAGAGCAAAGAGACAGCCGTAGACGATGAAACTGAAACTGAAGCACAAACCAAATGACGACCGACCAAACGATAGATGGATGATGGCCCAGCCAAACCACCCCCCCCCCTCACATCCCTCCCCCTGCTATAGACCCCCACTAGACCCCCACCAGACCCCTCGACTAATGGCTGCCATATCAGCAGCAGCAGCAGGCCAGCCAAGCAGCCGAAGTCAAAGTACTATTAGCTTGTCTAGATGGCTGCGATAGATGACGATAAGCGAAGAGGAGGAGGGAGAAGCAGGGGACAAGATGAGCGACTCTGGAAGCTGCTGGCTTCGCGCTGATATCAGCACGCGAAACAACAAGACTAAAATCGAATTGAACCTAGACGAAGCTTGAGATACTCTATCTAAGTGTTATCTGTTTCAAAAGGATAAATTGAGAGACAAGGAGAGAGAGAAGAGGTGAGCAGGGAATCCCTAGAGAAGGATTAGGTTGTAAGTCTAGAATAACTTCAGTCAAAGCCTTTCGATAGAGGTTCTCCAGCTGTACTTGTGCTGTCTATTATCTCGCGCAATCTGCAAAGTAGTCAAAATTTATACTCAGAGTTTTATGGGGAAAGCAATTAGCGAGGGGAGAAGAGAGCAGGGCGAAGGGAGAAGCGAGGGGAGGGGAAGAGAGAAATGTCTTTATTTCTGATTCTTTGGCTTCAGAATAAAATTCGCAGTTCGCGAGGCGGATAACAGCAACTAGCGAAGCAATCGGCGAGCAGCGTTTGCCTTATCAATTTCTCAATAAATGACGCACAACACACACACACACACACACAGAGACATACACGCACACACACAGAGAGAGAGATGGAGCAGCTGCAAGTAGCAAAGCTGCTGGGATGATGCTTAAGATTTGAGCTGGCAGCTGCTTGAGCTGGCTGGGATTGGGTTATTCTTGGCTATTTCCAGACGCTATCAGGGAGATCATAAATCGATGTCCAGACCACAATCAATTGGCAAGCCCCTTGGAACTGTGGCCTGACGTGGCGTATGCGCAACTTTATCTAAATGCCATTTAGGGCCCACTCAAAGGAAGCGTCAAGTGGCAAGAAGCAAGAGGCACAAAGCAAGCGTCTGGGAACACCTTTCAACAAGACAGTTGCCGCACATTTGTGGGCCATAATTAAAATGTTTTGGCCGCCAACACACGAGCCGCAGCAGAGAGAGATAGAGAGGGAAAGAGAGAGCAGAAGAGGCTGCCTCGTCCGTTGGCATTCACGTTGCATGCCGCGTACATCCTTGTAGCAACACGGGCTGGGCTAAGACCAGGGGTGTTCAGGGCCCAAACACGTTGTTAACATTAATTTTGCGCCCTGCAGCGACGCGCACGTCACAGTTGCAACTCCGAACGACGACGACGACGACGACGACGGCGGCAATTACGCTAAACTGAACAAACAGCGAGGCTGTAAACAAACACGCATCCATCAGCCGTGCAACCGTGCAACGAGGCAGGCGGCAGCCGAGGAGCCTCTTGCAACAGGTCTTTGCCACGCATCGTGTGCAAACCCGTTTCGTTCTTAGACGCAGCCAGAAGGGCCAAGGGGCAGGACAAGTGATAGAGGATTTGATTCAGAAACAGGGGCAGAGGCATAGGCAGAGGCAGAGGCAACGTTTCTTTTCTCGCATGCGATTTGGCTGAGGCTTGACCAGCGCTTAATGGCGCCTGTTGCCATGTAAATTATGCTTCCTCAACACTTCACAGGGTATACCCTACACAGCCTGATAAGGTACACTACCCAGACTGGAGTCCATTGACTTTGAGATACTTGAAGTCTAAGGTTACTTAAGAAGCAGTTAATCCTTAAGGAAAGATATATAAGCAGTTGAAATATGCATCCTAATCTCAGAAGGACATCGAGTAGAGCATTCGAGCTTCGGCTAGCTGATAGTCGCCGCTTGTCATCTACTTTGACTGCGCTCTGCCCTCTGGGCCTTCACGGCGACGCATTGGCGACGCATTCGATTGCCCGTCAGATATATTCGCTCTTCGTCCCACCTTCCACATCCCCTCCCCCCTTCTGCCTTGTCCACGTGTGCGCATATCTGTGTATCATAATGGAAGACGAGACTGTGAGGCTGGCATTTAGATAACAAGTGGCAGCGGCGTCGATGATGTCTCCCCTGGAGACTCCATCAGCTGCATCTACCACAGCCGGAGTCATACTCGGCTCGAATGCAAGTTGACCATTCAAATGATTAGGCCTAAAGTGCTCGATGAGGCAGAACTCTTATGAAACAAATCGAGCCACAAATCTAAGCAGCGGAACAAAAGTGTCCGACTGAAGGATACCCTAGGAACACTTGAATATAGATGACAATTCCGTGTAGATACTTTAATGCGTTTTATCCCCTTGTTCTTCATCAGCAACTGTAGATCTTTCTTTATGTGAAAAGTATCTATGATTGAAGCTGTATCTGTATCTTTCATTTGAAATCTCTCCATAATACTCTCTTCAGTTGTAGTATACCCACTTTTGTCCATTATACAGGGTATGACTAATCATATTCTCGTATTTCTGGCACTCCTGAGGAACTCTCGGTATTTCTTTAATGAAAACTTATATGAAAAGTATCTCTGATTGAAGCTGTATCTTTATCTCTCCATCTCACTCTCTTCAGTTGTAGTATCCCCTCTTCTATGAAATATACAGGGTATGATTAATCATATATGGTTACTAATGGTATTCTATGAGCAGCTCTTAAGCAACAGAGCAAAAGAATCACATGATTGAGTTTGTCAAAATTGAAGAAAAAAAGAAAAGAAAAGATATTATTATGAGTATCTCGGGTGACGAGGAGTATTATCGGAATATATATGTATATATATCGGACGACAGATCAGACAAACATAATTTGAAATTGAAGCTAATGAGATTTTTGTGCTGATGACGCGATTCCCTCTCCAAATGGTTCTCTATCTCTGTCTCTGCCTCTGGCTCTGGCTCTGTCTCTGTTTCAATTCGATTTTATTTTGTTTTTGGCAAAACGAACGATTAGAATCAAATGAAATAGCTCCCCATATCCCCCTCTCGAATCTCTCCCCTCTATCTACCCCTCGCCTCCTCTTTGCCCCTTTCAAGCTTTTGTTGTTTTATGTCAAACTCGTTCGTTTCCATTTGGGAACATGAGTGATTCGTTTTTAATCTTTGATTTAATTTTTGTGTACTTTTCGCTGCCGTCGCTTGTTCCCCGACTTTGTGGGGTATCGCTGGGTCTCACTCGGTGGTTCGGTGGCTCCAGCCAAGACGTCAACAGATAACCAAAATGGTCGCTGCGGCTGCCTATAGCCTATCGCAGTGTCTGATCGGCGCAAAGCTAATGGCATAAATAGATTTCATATACTCGTACGTATCGTGCCCCCATTTGGCTCCAACCCGACCCCACAACCTCCCACCCACCGCGCAGACTTAATTACACAGACATGTTCAAGGGGGGAGGAGTATGCAGGGAGCAGAGGTGCGCCCTCGGGGGGTGGGTGGTTGCCCTACGATGCCGTTGTTTTTAATCAGCGCATAAAATCTAGAAATATATTTTTATGGATTTTTAATCGATTGCCGCCGCTTGCGGGACGCAAAGCGATTCGTCGCGACGCGCTGCGCTACTCCCGCTGTCTCGACTCGGACGCGGACGCGGACGTGGAGCACGTTTTGGCCAGGCATCGCCAGCGTAAGTGGCAGCCATTCATTTCCTAAGCTTGCAGTGCGTAAACAGAGCCAGAGATGTGCTTCGACTTGGAGAGGGAATGGAGTACAGGTGCAAGTGGAAAGGAGAGAGGGAGAGAGAGGGAGATATAGATATAGAGTCATCGAGACATGGAGACAAATGTGGAGCGTCGTTTATCGTGTAATTAGTTTGCTTTTAAGGCAACTCCGCCTGCCACCCGCTTGTCTCGTCTTCAATTGAGACATCCCCATTTTGGTTTATGCGTAGGTAGTCACTGTGATCGACCCTCCTCCTCCAGCGGCCACCCCCTCCCTAGTGTTATCTCTAATGACAAATGTTTGCTTAAAAATCTTTTAATTGCACTTGTTTTGCTTTCAGTTTCTGTTTCTGTTTCTGTTTCAGTTTCGGGGAGCTTTACGTTTCGACCTGATAAGCCAAATTAATCGCAGCACTTAAATTTTCATTTGAAATGTGGAGCCTATGGCCCGATTGGGATTCTGATTTCATGTCGATTGGAATTCGAGCCGTATCCGCTGAGTGTGTGGAGTCATATCGGAGACAGACACCGTAGAGGGAGGTATCCGGGTATAGGAGTATAAATTTAATCAATTTATCGTCTGTGCAAAGACGAACAGAGGAAACGTTTGTAATTAATAATTGATTGATGGAAGATCGAACTCAGAGTACTCGGAGTGCTCGAAGTCAGTCAGGACTCAAGTCTGAGAGTAGAAGCTGCGACCACCGGCGGATTATCAAGTTGAGATGATTTGAGCTCTTCGGAGGGTGCTGAATCAGATGAGGAGAGCAAAGGAGGGTGGAGAGGAGACAACATGGCGATGGTTGCCAAGATAGAGCGAGAGCGAGGTCTTGTGGTCCGGTTCGGCTGGTCAATTAAACAGCGGCTGATCGCTGGGAATAGATAATAGGACCTCGCCTGAACTTTATTTAAAGATAAGCGCGAAAAAGATTGATAAAGAAAGGCCAAAACAAAATTGAACACAAACTCAGACTGAGACTGGGACTTGGACTTGGACTTGGACTTGGAGTGAGACTTGGACTGACAATGACGAGGCATCGGGAGAAGGAATCAACTGACTTCTTCGGCCACTTAATTAAGTGGGTGGAGAAGGAGAAGAAGCAACGAAGGAAGATCATGTGGATGAAGTACGAGTAGATGTCGACTCAGATTATCTGATGATGTTTCGTTCGCTTCGGCACGAAATTCAAATCAACTTCAATCTTTGGACATACTCGTACATATACGAGATACAGATACTATATATATAGAGTCGAGCGTTGTGGCCAGCAATACCTATAACGATAACGATAACGATGACGATAGTGCGAGTGATAACAATATCACACAGCGAACACTCTACCCGAAGTCTTAGAAAGCAGCGCGATAGTGTCGAAATTTGAGAATTAAGATTCTCAAATTGATATTCATAGAGCCGTAAGCTGCACGTACGGAAGCGACGCTCTGCCAGAGGCCTCGCCTCTGTCCAAATCAGTGCTGACAGTGCCGCTAGCCGATAGTTATCGCGATAGCGATTAGAGGTGCGACTGATTGCTTCGGCGACGACGAAGACGACGAAGGCGACGGCTGACAGAGATTTATGGCGAGCGAGGCGTTATCATTGCCAGGCGACAGCAGCGATTCTTATTTCGAATCAAAGAGCCGGGCCCTGCCGGACTCTGACGATTGCTGATTTAGATTCGTTATAGACCGAAGTCGGGTATGGAATGGAACTGATATCTGATGCCATCACAGCGACGAAAATTAATTAGCCGTGCGCGATGATAGCGTCTGTTCGGTTCGGTTCGCCCCCTTTTTTCCCTATGGCTTTAGGCAAAATCATCATCAATCCGAGGCGATTCGAGCTTGGCGAGATCATTGGAGATATCACCATATGTGTGTCTATATACATATATATCTTTCTATATAGAAGTCTACTATATATATATAGCCGTATAGCCGTATAACCGTATATTCGTATATTCGTAGTAGTTGCCAGTTGGGCTACAATCCGACAAGCCAAATCACATTGACATTTTTATCTTTTGTTGAAAATCTTTTGAAATTGTTATAAAACAGCCAGACGACGAGCTACAACAGCAACAACAACACTAGCAACAAAAATTGTTTTATGTATTTTCAGTTTTCAGTTTATAGTTGTCGATGTTGTTGTTGGTGTTGTTGTTGTTGGTACAATTTCTGTCGTTGTTTTTAGTTCATTCTCATTTTGAAGCAAAGCGCGACAATCTTGCCATCAGATCAGCTGATAACCGCGAGCTGTACAAATCATACAACAACAACAGCAACAAGAGCTATCTACGAGCGGACAGCTGTTCAAATTGTTGTTATTGCTGGCATTTTAGCTTTTTGGTTGTCTCTCAAAATGACTACAAAACATTATCAGAGCTTGGGAATCAAATTTCGAGTTTATTTCGATTGCATTCGACCGATTAGAACAACGACTCGGACACCGAGAGATCCCCCGGGCACCGATACAGACACCAACACTAACCCAGACCGCTTTACCACAAGGTCCTCCAATGAAACTGAAACGTTGCCCACGATAATGATAATTACGATGATGACGAAGATGATAATGACGATGATTACTCAGCAGTCATCAGAGCCTGAAAGTTGATCAAAAACCAAACGAGACCCATGCTAATGGATGTATCTCTCTCCAAAATATACACTCATACGTGTGTGTGTGTGTGTGTGTGTGTGTCGATTCCCTTTATTATCTCAGTATTGTCTTCCAATCAAAATGACACATTTCCCGACGATTCAAGCTGTATCTTTGCATCGTATCGCGTTACTCAGAAAAAAGAAAGAAACCTGAAATCTATTCTCTAGATATTAAGCAATTAAGAGATACAATACGAGTATATATATTCTATATATAAAAACGATTCAATCTAGATTATATTATTATGCCTAAGATTAGTTGAGGGAATTTCCATTAACCTTATCTGATCAGCTGAAGTGTATGCCATATTCGTTGTGATCTTGCGATAAAAGTTTTTGTTTTCCTGTTTCATTATTCTAAATATCATATTCGCTTTACATATATACCCATATATATATATGGATATATATGTATATATGGATATATAGGGACTGCTTTTTGTTCTGTTTGTTGAATGTTCACTTCGATAAGCGAATCAATATCGCAATTGTTTACTGCCTGTGACTCAAGATTCCAGTGTTTCAGCTCGTATCGCACTTGATATGCAAATGCGCTGTCCAAAAACAACAACAGCAACAACAACTACTACAACTACAACAACAACAACAATTTGTAATTTGTAATGCAAGTGACTGACGTTGTAGCTGTTAGTCGTTATTGTTATTTATCTGCTGATATTTCCTGGTACGATTTCGATACGTACAAACAACACAAAATATAAATAAAAATAAAAATATATTAAAAAAAGAACACAAAACCCGCAACAACAAAGAAGAAGAAGCAAAGCTTATCGCGCTTATTAAACACAATGTCAAAATGGCCAAAGCTCGTATCGAGCTTATCTGCAATTTGCTCTCGCATGCATCGTATGCTCCATCTCTTTCCCTCTCGCACACACCATATAATGATGCTAACAATTGAAATGGACAACTTTAACGGGTCATCATCAACAGCTGCAGAGCAGAGCAGCAGCAGCAGCAGCAGCAGCAGAGCAGAGCAGAGCAGCAGCAGCAGCAGCGCAGTGTGTGGCCTTGGCTAGCTATCTAGTGCAACCTGAGCTTTGGCTTATCATTTGGCAACTGCATTTGCAACCTGCTAGACACACACACACACACATACTCATACACGCTTATCTGTATGTACACACACGCACACACACATGTGCATATGGAGTTGGTATCATCAACGGAACTGCAAACAGAATGGGCCAGAAGACACGTACCCGCTGATAGCTGTTGGTGGGTGAGAGACAAATTGAGCGAGCTGAGCTGAGCTGGGCTGAGCCACCGGGTAGCTCTACTTGGAAATTGTCACCCGCATGTCACCACGTTGGGGAAGTTGTGCTGGTCGTGTCTTTTGTTGGGCTCTGTTGCTTTTTGGGCAGATAATGGCACAACAACAGCAACAGCAACAGAAACAGAACAACAGCTGGCAATTAACATAAAATTAGTGATAAGGCGTAATTAAAATATATATGGTAAATAAGAGAAGAAAAAAATAACAACGCAAAATAAGCAGTAGAAGAAGAGAAATAAGAAATAAACGCAAAGTGTTTATCTACCGAGGATTCTGCTGTCGACCTGTGGCCCAGGGGGAAGGACACACACACAGCTCGAAGTCACGACTTGAGCAAACTTGACAGCGACTTTAACACTACAGCGTTGCCATATCGCTGTCGAGCTTATGTAAAGCTTACAGCAGCAGCAGCAGCAGAAGGAAATGGCCACAACAACAGCAAAACGACTTCGCAATACTTTTGCACAGTTTTCGTTGCAGTTGTGATAAAAGTTTATCGGGTGCGCGCTTTTAAGCTATAGAAATTTCAAAGCAACAACGAGGCAGCCATGTGGACGGTGGCAAAAGATAAATATGCAAAGCGGCTCAGCTCAACACAGAGAGAGAGAGACAGCAATAGAGAGAGAGACAGAGAAAGGGCTAACTTATGATGGTGTGCAAGGTGCAGCAACAACAGCAACAACAGCAGCAGCTGCATAGATAAGCGCACTAATTTATCGAAGCTAAAGCCATGGCTTGCTGTTCTTATCTTGTACACACACACACACACATACACATACTCATGCGCTTAGTTTTACAGCTACTACATGTGTACATATGTATGTAGATATTTAGCTATTGCTATCCAGTGTGCACACACCATAGTCGATTCTCATGACTGGTGATATCATAACATACGAAAAACAAAAAGAAACAAATCCAACTTAGCCTGAACTGAAACTGAAACAGAAACAGAAACGTGCTCGCTCGCAACTGCAGCAGAGATAAGGAGGAGTCCAATAAGACCAAGTTCAGCTTGGGCTAACAGCTTGGTCAGGTCTGGGCACGTATTATCGATTCCAAAATGCATTCATTGCCTGTCCAATGCTGATTGTGGGCCCATATATCAAACGCCAAATGGCAATGGCAATCCCAATGCCAAACAACGAAATGTAATTAGTTAATACCCCATAATAAGGTGTGTTCAAGTTCCCCCTTCTTTGCCCCCCTTCTCCCCCCCTCTAACTCACAATTAGCCCTGTTTCTCATTGTGCCAACAAAGAAATTTCATTTAAACAATGTTGCGAGCAGGGGATTGAGTACAACAAGTTGACAATATCGCATAGTTTTTTGTCTCTTATGCAGCGGCTATTAGGCTGGAGCGATATCCGCCTTTCCCTTTCCCCTTTCCATTCCCCCTTTCTCACCTATCTACTCATTTACCTACCGCAAGAACACAGTTCGTTCACACGTTTAAATCAAAATGAACAACAAAAAACACAAAAAATATATTACGAGCTGACAATGCTCTTTTTTGGAACACGTGTATGCATGTTGGGAAGAAGAGTGTGGAGGGAGATGGAGTATTTACCTTTATTCAACGGCTTTGGATTCGACTGTTTGCGTCGTGACATTGTTTGGGCCCAATGTAGAGCTATCGATAGCTGCGTCTACATCAAATCCGCTTCTCTTGGCGTTGACATTTACCGGCGGGCAATTCTTCGCACAATCCACAAAAACGAAACACGAAATACGAAAAACACGAGACACACACGAAAAGCACTTAGCGATCAATGGGAATTGCGAATGGGAATGGAAATGGAAATCGGAAATTGGAGATTGGAATGCACAAATTACAGTTATCAAGTATTAATAATTTTTGCAATAAATATTATGATTATTTGTATGACCCTTTAGTCGTATATTAAATTTTAATTAATTTTTAATGGGAGGTGCGCGACGATCGCGAACTCGTTTAACGAAATCTAAATCGTAAACTGATTTTTAATCGGAATTCAAATCAGATTGCAAATCAGATCGCAAGCTGCTTTTATTTATTGAATTCTGATTGGTTTATTTAATATAATTGCAATTGTTGCGCGTTGTATTTTATATTTATTGGTGTCGCTTTTATTGTTTCATTGTTGTATATATTGTTGTATTGCTGTATTGTTACAACTGTTGTCGCGTGTTTCTGAGGAAGCGTCGTTGAAGGTGACGGCGTCAGCAACGGCGTCGGCGTAGCGTGGCGTCGGCGTTATTAAGCGTGGGCGAGCGACGTCCGAACAGTGCAAAGTCTTGCTCACAACTAACTTCTGACGTCGTCGTCGTCGCTGCGCTGCGCTGCTTGATTGAAGCCGTTTGGGGCGCTGGGGCCAACTGCCGAAAGCTCAGCAGCAGTAACAGCAGCGGCAGCGGCAGCAGCAGCATAAAAACCGGTGGCGTCGCTCGGCAGTTCGTTTGCTCAGCTTCGCTCGTTTTTTATTGCGCGCGCACTCTCGCAAGTTTTCCATTTTGTTTTTACTTTATTTTTCATTGCCGCGCACGTCTTTGCCGTCTGTTTCGCAGCATGATAAGAATCAAAACAAAAAACCGAAACACTACGCACGTTCGCAACACAATATTCCCAATTGCTTCACATAAACTCAATGCATCTTGCTAGCTTCACGCTTAGGCAGGCTACACAGCGTTCTTATTGTGTGATAAATCATTTATTTTATAATAAAACACGAATTTTAAAGAATATTTGAACTGTACAGCCGGCACGTGCACCACAAATAACCAAATGCGAATATACTGTCAGCTGTTTCCTTGCGCCGCAACCTCAATTCACCGCACTCACGAGCTATCGCTGAGCCGAAGTATCGATATGGCCTATCGGCGTGTTTATGTGGGTTGGCAACGCTGCTGCTGATAGTTGGCAATATACAGTCGATTGAACTAAAAAGTGCGGCATACTTTCGGGCTGTATTACATTGCTTCTCATGGGAAACATGAGCTGGAATTGTTTTGTGTCTAATTTTAATTGCAAAACTTATTTAAAATAGTATTAATGGCACATAGCGAAACTTTTCCTGAAACTTAAAATAGTTATTGATTAATTTTCCTTATAGTTAGTCAGATTTTCATTATTTTCCCATACTTTGAATCACATTACGTGTTGCTCAGCCAAAAACAATTTACAAAGATTTCTTTGTACATTTATGTTTGTGGAAATTTACAGCTAGTGCAGGGTATCTGCAGTCGAGCAGACGCAACCTCGACTTTATATTTTATTCGCATTTGGTTTTTTATTATGCTTTATTTGGGTTTTTTGTCTTCTAATTTGCACCTATTGCATTTTAATGGAAATTTTTCCGTGCTGCCGCTTTGCATTGGACGCTCATAGATTTTAAAAATGCTGACAGCGCCGGAAATGAAATGCTTCCTCTTACAACGGCAGGACAACCACGGCTGGGAAACCAGCGGTGAGGCAGAGGGATCAAAGGCTGGAGCAACCAATGTGGATTTGGAGTTATGCATTGGGTAATAAATATAGGAAAAATGTGCACAATAATCCCCGCTAACATATGGCGCTGCTGATTAGCCAGCGGTTAGCATAACGCAGCAGCCGTAGCCCCAATTCCCCACCCTTCCCCTCCCCCTGCGGTCATTTGGCGCATTGCTAATGAAGTATGCGCCCCGTTGGCCTTTACCGCGTTCGTTAAACCCTCAACTCTTATTGTAGGCGTGCGTTTTCGAGCATTTACGAGGATACATTTTCAGTCTTCGACATTCGCCCAAAAACCTATAAATACCAACCGATCTGTAGCTGTATCTGTTTTATCTGTAATCATAGTGCATTACACTCGAGGCTAACAGGCGGTCGCAGAACGCAACTTCCAGGTCAAGCAACTTCCTCGGCGCGAGGCCAATCGCCACTCGCCAGTCGAGAATCGAGAGTCGAGAGTCGCCAGTCGTAACTGACAAATATGTATCTTATTCGGTGATATATCATTGACCCAAGAGTGCAGTTACCTTGTGATTCGCCTTGCGATGTGTGCGCGATCTTCTCCCCCTTCGAGATGGACGCGTGTCACGACCAACACGATCCCTAAAGGAAAATCCAATGAGTATTTCGATAAGAGGCGAATAGAAATACTCCAGCAAACTATATAGAGCATAATCTGCAACAACATCTGAATACAATTTAATTAGTAGACATCCTTTCGGAAATTATATAGAGTACAATCCGCAGTTTATTCTGAATAGGTGAAAGAAATAGATATATAAATTATATAGACTATAATCTGCATCAGCATCTGAAAAGCTAGTGAATAGTTTGCTAAACAGAAAGCATTCAAACTTGACCCGATTTCAACTCAGTTTTCAATCAGGAACAATCAATCCTAAATAAGTTATTTACTCGGAGGAATATAACAGTTCTTCAACTTCAATCAAATCAAATCTGGATGATATAGAAATAAGATTCGGATTCCCACAAAGTTCTATATATGAACTATAGAACACTCTATATAAACACACAGCTATCTCCGCTTACTCTTAATGTATTTATAAAATGGGTTTTTTCTGGGTTTTTTTCTGAGTTTCGTCGGACCATTTAATACATTTATTGCGTACACCTCAGACATAAACTTTAATTTAAAATCTAAAATCTAAAATTCTCAATTTCATTTTAAATTTTATAATTTCAATGTAATATGTAATAAAATTTTATATAATTTATGTGAATTCTGCTTTAATCTTTTTACTCCCAAGTTTTTGGTCGACCGTTAGTAGTTGATATTAAATATATAAATATGCATTTCAAAGCAGCGCAGGATAATTCATAAGTCTGGAGATGCCTCCTTCTATGCGCTTGATGCAGTGCGTCAAAAACTCTAGAAAATAATTAAAGCCACACGCGTTCAGATTGGCGTTAATATGTGAGCCATAAACAGTTAATTATACGAGTATTAGCCTAATTTGTGTTATTCTGACCACCTCAAGGTTGTCTCTAGTTACCTGAGAGACACGTCTGACTGTTTCCCAGGATACATAGATGCTCTAAGGATACTCTTGATATCTGCTGCTGCTCTGTTTGGGGCAGAGTCCAGCCCTGGCAGGAGCAGACCGCTGTAGTTAACCTTGTTTGCCAGACAAGCAGATCGACAGCAGCAGACCTGGAGAGAGCTAGAGAGACGAGAGAGAGAGAGAGAGAGAGAGATGCATGGCAGGCTCTCTCTGTCCCTCTGTCTGGGTCTCTTTAAGCCAGTTGTTTTTTCAGGCGGCGATTCACGCCCCGTTAGCGGCAATAACATCATCGTTATTATACGCATATTATGATCGTCGTTTGGCACTTGCATAAATTAAAAGAGCTGATGAAATTCGCCAGAGTCGTCGCATAAGCGATTCGATGCGATTCGCTGCGATTCACTCGAAAAGTGCATTAAAAAGGCCAAAAACTGGACAAAAAACAGTTTCCCAAGACGCCTGACAATGAACAAAACTTACGAATAACCATTTAAGTACACTCCTTTGTTGTGTGTGTGTGTGTGAGTGGGTGTGTGTGTGGGTGTGCGTTGCAGTTTGTTTTGGCTTTCTGCCGTTACAAGGCCCACAACGCCCACTAAATGTTCGATTACATTTGGCCAAAGTCCATTTGGCCTGTTGCCCGCCTTGGCGATCTATTTATACACCTCTCTCTCTCTTTCTTACCCTCTCCCTCTCTCTTTCTCTCTCTTGGACACACGCTGTTCCTTTCGTTAGCGCGCAGCTGGCTGCCATTGCGGTAGGTTCGTTTTTTGGCTAACGCTGCGTATGATCAATGTCTGTGCCGCATATCACGCATACGACCCGGCTGGCCCTTGAGGCTTCCTCGGCGACATGCGCTTATCTCGCACTCTATTTTAAGCTCATCCTCCTCCCGCCCCCCAACTCCCCCCGCCTCGTCTCTCAGCTATTTTTAGCTTTATCAATGGACTCGCGGCGACAGCAGAAAAGCAGCAGAAAAGATGATGAAATGTGTTTGACAACTGGTTTGCAGCTCGTGCTGCGTCTCTTCGGATGCCCTCACTGAGGTAGTGTAAGCTGATCAGCCAATGTATATAGATTATTAATTGATACAGCGATTGTTTTGGGTTATTCGACTTTAATCCTGGCCTTGGAGCAGCCCCACGAGGGAGGGCCCTCGTCTGGCTTGCCCATTTCTCAAGTCATCGCAGCACTTGACCAAAATAAGTATTATTTATATTTATAGCAACTGTGGCAAAATTCGCTGCTTTAGATTACTTATCTACGTCCCCTGCCCCCTGTCCCCTCCTCTGGCTACCTCTCTGGCTAGTCCAGCGCTTGGAACGCCCCTTGGAAGCGGGTATGGAACTGTGTGCATGGACGGGCGGCGTGCACAAAGAGCTGATCGCATCGGATCCGATCGCAGCAACAATTTAGCACAATTTCTTAATTATTTCAGTGCTTGTTGTTGTTGTTGTTGTTGTTGCTGATCGAAGCACGAGCAAAAGTCAGTCGGCTATTCATTTATTTTTAGCAGCTCGCGACGCGTTTCTATAAACAAAAAATAACAATAAAAAACTGAAAATACGAGATTCATTTTTCTCCTTTTCCTTCACTGTTTTCTGTGTGTATTTCAAAAGAGATTCTGCCACGCATCGAAACAAGAAAATTAACATCAATTTGCAAATTATTCAATACATATATATAATATATATCGAAGTCTGATCCACTTAGAGAGAGAAGGACAGGGAGAGAGGAAGAGCTAGTTGCAACGCTTGGTTCCCCCTTCGCGATTGTAAACCCAGAGCACACGCACAACAAATACACACACAGGGCACAGACGAGGCGTTGGCACTTGGCAAGGACAACAACGCGTTGTTGAGGAAGCAACAATGAGACAATCGCAAAAGCAAAACAACAACCGAAACAACAACCGAAACAGAAACAGAAACAGAAACAACAATTGCGCAAAAGGTCAACGCGCAAATTCACAAATCGTTGAACCAGAGGCCCCAGACCCTGAAGTCGGCTCCACGTTTGCCCTCGTCTCAGACGATGAGTGTAAAAATGTAAAGCAGGCCGGTCGCAATATCAGCAACAACTACAACGCACAACAACAACAACGCACAACAACGAACAGCAACAACAACTGAGCAAATGTGATGTGCTTAGCTGGTGAAATGAATTGAACTTTGGAATGATGTCATACACTCGCAAGAGATCGGAAACAGATTGTAGATTGTTCAGAGATAGTTGTACATCTGATTATATGATGAGTGTATAGACAGATAAGCCTGAAGCTGGACATAATAAAGGGCAAATCGGAGATTCTAGACGGATTATAGACGGGTCTGCGGCCTGGGAGACAGAACAGAAACAATTCTGAGGCGCAGACAGGGTCTGAGCAGAGATCGGAAATAGATGACAGATCGCACATATATATAGTATAAATTATAATTCAGAAACTTAACACCAATCAGAGAGTGGCTTACAGACCTTCTTTTGTTATATATATATGCCATATATCGGGCAGAAACCAGGCAGAGATCAGTTGAAGATGAGACTAAGAGCCGAGACCGATTGAACGTATTTATACTCAAAGTATAATACGAAAACTTAACACAAATCAGCAACTGACTAGCAGAAGGCGCCTAACTTATGTGGCATGTATAAGTTATATATATATGCTATATATATGCCATATATCGGTCACAGATCAGAGCGGGGAGCGCTACGACTGCAATTGGATACAAGAAAGAGGGCAGAGATAATGTCAATTTGTAGGTATGAAAGCAGCTCGTGTGTAACCACTCTAGAAAGCCAGATTGTCTGGAAATTTATCAGCACTTCCAGGTATATATATATACATAAGCGAAGTATTATTGTTATTATATATATAGCTGATTCAGTAGACCATATAATGTATCCCGTTACGCGCCCATTCCAAGACACAAGCGACAAACAATCAGCCTCAATTGGCCGAGCGGCTGTCCACTCAATCGATGCGTGGATACGAGTAATCACTTCAAGCTGCTGCCAGCGATAAGGCGACACTCAGACATACCGACACACCCACACACACACACACACACACACACACACACACACACACACGCACAGCTCTGACTGTACACATTGATCGCAAACATTCATCACAGACTTTGAAATACCGAAAGTACCGAATGAAAGTCAAGCACTTAGACTAAGTTCTAGTCGAGACTGAACGACTAGCAGATACCCTATAGGAACAGAGTGAAGGACATGATTGAAATAGCGATATATACAGTACATATACTTTCTATGGATATATATGAAAAGTATAAAGCATCAGTTGCCAGCAGCTGTCTGCTCGATATACCCCTCAGCTATTCCCTCTAGAGGGTATCAAATGAACGGAAACTAGAACAATGTCAACAGGCAGTGAAACAACAATTGGCGAGAAGGTGGTGCAGGGTAGGTCTGGGTGGTGCTGGGTGCCGTTACGTCTTGGCGGAGGGGAACACAAAGGCACTGCGCACTTGGTTTCTTTCCATTGTTTGTGCACGCAGCGCGCAACGAGCCTCCAAGGGTTTCATCCACACCAGCAACACCAACACCAACACCAACAATACGAAAACAAACACCAACAATAACAACTTCAACAATAAATCAACAACATGTTCCAGGGGCAGTTATCGACCCACACTCCCGACGAGGTCGATATGACAGCAACGCCCCGAAGCAAATGCGTCACGTGGTAGCTGCGACTACCCGAAGATAACCCCAGATATTGGCAATGCAAGCACGTTTTAGTAGACCCGACTAGCAGAAGCCCTTAACTGAACACACAACAGATAATTCTGAAATCTTTATAGAGATCGGGTTGTGATTTAAGCCCGGATAGAGTCAGAAGTCGAAATATATATTTATATCTGGAAAGTGGTTCTTAAAGATCAGATATAGATCTAGATACTGATCCCGACTATACACATATATACCTTATGGATGCTTCCTATGGCCTGTTACATACTTGTTTCGAGTTTAAGTACTTCCCTTATGCCACTCTTATTGGGTTAAGGGTTTCCTAAACTGATGGGGACGCAAACTCATGGATGGATAAACACGGATGACGGATTGGCATGTGGAATGGATTCGGTAAACAGAGATTCTCAGGTAACTGGAACATTCTGAAAGAAGAAGGTCTTCAGTCTTTTTGAGCGACGTTTGGCCTTCGCCGCGAAGCTGATGTATCCGCGTTCTTTCTGGAATGAATCATTGAAGCTACTCGAATATGAATAAAGAATAGACAATAATATATTATGATTATTCACTTTGAATGCGAATGTTTATACAGAACTATTTGCGCAGTAAAAAGGCCCCAGCTAGAGTTGGCAGCACCAGAACGACAAGTGGACAGGGCGAATCTCGAATGTTATCCTCAAGATAGCAGACCGAAAACACGCTCAAGCTGATATCAGCTCGATTTCCGTTAGATCCATTCTATATATATAATATTTCTATATATGATTATATATTCAATTATATATTTACTATAAATCCCAGCGACTTGGAAGTAGAATCTATATATATATAATCTAATCTACTACAAAGTGTTTGCCATTCACCTGCAGCCATTCACGAATCTCGCCCAGAGTTGAGACTGTACTGGGTGCCTGCCCCTGCCCCTGCCCCTGCCCCCGAGCAGCTGCTCCTCTAGCAGTTCCCGGTGCAAAACTAGAATCTAGTGAAACGTTCGATCCGGAGATTACGCCGATTCGCTGGGTGCTCGCACGCCGCCACATTGTGTGAGCCGGGCGATAAGGCGGAGCACTCACAGACGTGAACACGTTCCGTATGGGTAGAATCTATGGTAGTTCCGATAAGGTGCATAGATCGTGTGGGTCTCTGTGGGCCATGCGCTGACCAGCTGGCAGCAGCTCCACCTTATCACCGTAGGGTTGTCCGTAATGGGTTTGGCCTTTGCCACGGAGAGAGAGGCAGCTGCTGCTGTTCGGACGTCATGCGAAATTCTGAATAACGCAATAAGCGATAACTCTCACTCTCTCTAGACGCTTTGCCTCTCTTTCTACCCATCAACAGACACACACATGTTTCTCGCTCTGTAGCTCTCTGTCGCGCTCAGGGCTCTCCGGCGCTGTTCACGTTGAGTTCACGTGCTGATCAGTCGCAGTCCCAATCCGATCGACCTCGTCATGGCTACACACAAAACGGGTCTATAAGTCTATCTACCCACCCTCCGCCCAGCACCCACCCCTTGGCCCTGTTGCTAGATTTATTTCTGTTTGTACCATATATATTTTTCATCTTGTTTGTTGATTCCCATTGCTTCCGATGATAATGATGATGATGATGATTCCCATTACGATGATGACGAAGTAATCTCAACTTTTTGTTTTGTTCGTCCGAATAGGCAAATGCCCCCGCAGAGCATCAGAGCAGCAGCTGAACCCGTTCAGGGACAATCAACCAAATCAGTTAACGTCCTGCCAGGGCCAACAACTTTCAAGTTCACTTGGAACATTTGGCAAGGACAGGAACTGGGCCAAGGCCAACGTACCCAGAATCCAACAAGAGAATAACAGGCAAAGGGGAATACTCAAAAGATCACAATGATCACCTTCGAGTTGCTAATGTTATGCGCATTCCGGATGGGGCGGGGGAATACCTCGAATACCTTGAATACCTTGAATGCCTTGAAGGTGCCATCGAATGACTCCGGCGAAGGCCGCAGCACAGAACCTGCATCCGATTGATCCAGTACACTCGTTATAAAGGAAAGTTCTCAATTCCCAATTCTCAGCCGGGGGCTTCTGGTGCTTCTGGTGCTTTCGGTGTCTCGTTGTCTGGTTGCCTGGTCGCTTGGCTGAACGCAACGCGTCTGACGGCACGTACGCCTTCAAGCTCGGAACGCACCGCGACGATGATGTGGGGGGATTTGCGTGTTATGAGGAGGCGTCAGGGGCGGGACACAACTAATGATATGCCGTGGGCAATTAACAAGCAAAAATAACGAAAATAACGAAAACATTACAGCGTTACGACATCTCTCGAGCTGCCACTTCCAGAGAAAACAAACTCTTATATATAGTATATAGAATATGTATGTCTCAAGAGGTTGATAAATATGATCGATATATATAATCGATTAGACCTATAAGCATTATCTATAATATACTAAAGTTCCTCTATAGTATAGAAGAAACCACATACCAAATTTCAGATCTCTAGCTCCTATAGTTTCCGAGTTCAGACAGACCCCTTGTAGAGCTCTCTTTGATCTCTGTGAATCTCTAGAGGCAACTCTATTTCCGACAGGGCTAATCTCTCTCTCTCTCTCTCTCTCTCAGACCGTAAATAGATCAACAATGGGACCCCAGGGTCAGCCACTTGTTTACCTTCGAAGGGTGGGAACAATTATGTCAATTATTGCTGCCAATTGTGAAATAAAAGTTAATGAAAGCTTTTTAGCTATCAGGAAATACGCCTTTACATTATATAGAATCTATATGTACCTATGTCGGATGAACATCTGATGTATCTGGAGGGGGGTAATCATCGAGAGTCCAGGGTTATGCGATTGTTTACCAAAAAAGCGCCAAATTGATTTGTAGCGCTTATTCAATTTATAATATCGCTAAATGAAATATCATTTATTGGGTCTCAGGTAACGCCACCTTAAAGAGTAAACAACTGGCCAAGATCTGGGCATCTGCGGGGGGGAGGGGAGGTAGTTAAGAGTGACTGCTGCTGCTGCTCTGTCACGAGTTAGCGGATTGGCACGAGCCATGACGTCATTTTGCGACTAGTTTGGGGGTTTTGCCCAATCTCGAGACAAGCAGAAAATATGAAATGAAAATAAAAAAATATTGAAAATGTTGAAAATTTATAAGAAAAAGAATAGCGCAAAGAAAATTGAATGACTCGTAACGGGAATTTGTTGCCATGTTGAATAACAGAGGGAGAAAGACAGAATCTGCGATTGAAATGGATTTGACACTTGTGCTGCCGCCGCTGAAGAAGAGTTGACGTCACGTTCACCTGTGTTTGACGTCCGAGGGACGCCTGCGAGTGGCGTTGGCAGAGGACACACACATCGACTGAATCGACGCGTACACATTTGACGCAGCTCGGGGCAAACAATTACCCAGAAAGATTGTGGGGCCTCATTAATAAAGCATTTGGCCATTGGGCCTTGAACCCTACCATTTGATGGCCCACGATGGCCCTGCGACGTCATTGGCATTTACTGCTTGGGGTTGACCTTTGCGGCAGAGCAACAGGAGGAGCCGCTTGTGACGTCATTGAGTGCCTGGTGTTACGAGCCTGCAACGCAAGCAGGTTACGTCAATGCGCAAACGTTGAAGCCCACTCTCTCTCTCTTTATCTCCCTCTCTCGCACCTCCCACTCACTCACTGCGGCAGTCTGGCAACCCTTTGCGTTGGCGGCCAACCTGCACATGAATGGTGCGTGGGCGCGTGGATTGCGTGGGTGGCGCATGGATTGTGGGTGGCACATGGATTCTGGGCGTCATATGTTATGTGGGGGCTGTTGAGCTTGAGCGTATCTTCCTGCGTAGGCAACCTCGAAATGCGTGTCAAGGCAAAAGGCGGACAAGTTCCGCGCTGAACTTGAACTGCCGCCTGTAACCGGAATTCTCGCTATTATTAGCTGCCCCTCGCGATGTTGATTAAATTAAAACGTATGTACAGTAGCTCAAGCAATAACTACACACATACGTATGTGCATATGTATGTGTACATGTATTTATGGGTGGGCCTCTAATGATGGGGTAGGCTCCAATTGCATTGCGCATTTGACATTTGCAATCAAAAGCAATCACTGCACTTAGAAGAAGAAGAGACAGTCCACGCCGATGGCCCATTTACACGCCCACGCAGCAGCGTTACAATCATATATATGCATGTACCTATACATACATACGTACATTCATGTATTGCACTTGAGTTCCGCAAAAATTATACACGATTTTCAATTCCGTTTCCAATAACAAACTAAACACGCAACAACAAACACAGCTGCCCACCTATTCAGTAACTACCCACACCTACAAACTACTTCACAGACAAGCAAGCACACACACAAACACATTCATACTTTGCTACGTAAATAGAGAAACAGGCACGCCGCCTGCTGCTGCCACTCTCCCTCTCGCTCGCCCGCAGAGGCCTGAAACGAGCTGCTAGCTGGCTGACGAGTATCAACAAATGTTCACGTGAACATCATGAGGTCAACGCGTGATACACAGTATGATAATTCACAGACATACAATACACACACACACACAGCTCGCACACACTCTCAAATAACCACCACAAACACGCGCGTGTTTTTTGTATGGCGTGCTAGTTTCAGTTTCGGTCATCGTCGCTCTCTTCGCCTCTTGTTGTTTTTGTTGTTGCGCAAGAGCATCGAAGTATAATAGTCACAGCTGTTTAATAGGGGGCCTCTCTCTCCTCTCACACTGTATTTACACTCTCTTGCTCTCTACTGATTGGCTGTGAGTGGCACGAGCCCCTTTTTGCTTGTGAAACTGTTACGAACTTGCGCTAGTGCTGCCAGACCCACTACAAATACTATTTGACTAACGCTTGACTAATATGTGAGTAACAAGTACAGAACGTAGCTAACACTACATAGGGCTAATCTATTTTTTTTTTCAAAACTCGGTTCGATTTACCTTGTAGCTGGCAACACTGTACGCTTAGCTGTTGAGTGAGTTATGTCCATTAATAAATAAAAACTGTCTGGGAGTCTGGGCTTTTGTTTAACTGTTAGATCCCAGTCAGATTAGCAGACAAACGGGCTAATGTTCATGCAAATATATGCGGCAAAGCCAATTTTAATGTTTGCTCCATGTGTCTGGCCAAAGCCACTGGCCAGCCAGTACAAGCTCGAGCCTGTTTCTTTCTGTCTTCTTCAAAAGCGCTTAATCACGAACTTCCGTAGCAACAAATGCGTCAGCGGCAGCTTCAGCTTCAGCTTTAGCTTTGGTGCGGCCAGGCCTCAAACTCAGCCATGGCTTCGGGGTGTGTCTGTATGTGCCTCTCCACATACATAAATACATAATATATGTATTTATATATGAACATACATATATATTGTATATATATAGGTACAAATATGTATATGTTTGCTTTTGCTGTGCACGCTCCATGTGCATGACCAGCAGCTATGAATAGATAGACCCAATGGAATTTTGTATGTTCAACCCCCACCCGCCTCTTCAACCCTCAACATCGAGGTAAACAGCTGATGACGTCCATGCGTCCGTTACGTGCTATTTGTATGTGTAGTTGTCTCTCTTCTTCTAGCTGCCTCTTGGTATGGGGCTCAGTACAGAGACCCTGCGTGGGCATAGACCTGACCTTTTGCCGCCAAAGACTCCACGCCTCAACTGAATGTCAGGCGGAACAGGCGGGGGGGCGAACAAGAGCTACCCACGCTGCCATTGCCTGATGCCTAAAGACAGCCAAGCGCAGTCACAGCCGCAGTCGCAGTCGCAGTCGCTGCCGCTGTCATTGTTGCTGTCATGTCCCTCGGTCGGGCTTCAACCCGGTTCCATTGCACTGGTTGCTTCGCCGACGTCGATGACGATTTTTGCTCACACCGCTCCCCACACGTTGTGCAGCGGCTCCAGTGCTATAGTCTGCCCACTTACAAATGATTACGTCGGCAGCATGCGCTCCAATCTCACACTCTCACGAACTGTGTGTTCGTGTATCAGTGTGTGTGTGTGTGTGTCTGTGTGTGTGTCGACTGCGACTGCGATGGTCTGGTGGAAGCTCGCAGTCTGAATGTTGTTCATTCGTCTGTTGAATTCTGAACGCTTCGGTTCGCTCGCTCGGGCTCCGCATCAAGTGAATAGCTGAAATTAAAAAAAAAAAGTGAATAGCCACAAAATACTTTGTGTAAATCAAAAGTGCTAAATCAAAAGCCAAAAGCAAACGCAGCAAAACAGATCGAGATAAGTGATAAAGTTGCTCCCAAAGAGAGAATTTGAGACCTAAACCTTAGCGCTCCTGCAATCTCAGTGGGCAGCAGGTGCCAAAGACAGTGAAAGAAGTGCAAAGTGCAATAGCTTAAATTGCACAAATACAACTACAAATAAAATTTTAAAGAGAAACAAGGAGAAAGGAAATCAACTTACACATACACATACAATGGATACGGATACGTTGCTGCTACCTTCGCCGCCTGCAACGCCCCCGCTGCGGGATGATAAAGTGGAAAATGTAAGTCCAGTGAACAAGTGACTCAGACCTCTAGAGATTGACCTACAAAGTGAATGAGTGATTGAATAAATAAGTGTATACTGAATGCAGTGCAAACTAATTAAAATTAAATGCGAAAAATGCAGCCCTGCTGCATACCGTACTGTCCCCGTGGTGTCCCCGTATTGTCAGAATACTCTACTGTCTATTATACCCTACTGTCCCGAAGCAAATTCCCGCATTTATCGTGCCCCCAGACAGAGAAGACGCCTTCGCTTTTGACAAATCACGCAACAAAAAAAATACATGGCATGGCAAGGCGAGCTATTAAGTCTATTGCCGCTCGCTTGCACTCGCCTCGTTTCTAAAAACAAAAGTCACGCATCTCGCTCGCACCCTCATAGAGCTATGCGATCACGCAGCGGGCATGCTTTCACGTGAACACCGCATGCACAGCGAGTGATACAAACACACACACACACACAAACACATGTACGGCATCAGGGCGAACATTGGACTCCACAGCAATGTGGAGCTGTCGTAGTTATTTGCCCGCCTTGCGTGCTGTTGTTGCTTTACTGCTAGCAGCGCTAAGAGAGCGAAAAACAAAAAAAATCCTCTCTTTTTTTCTCTCTCAAAGGCGCCATGTTGACGTAGGCAAAGCACAATTTGTTTGAGAGCCATTCAAGAGAATGTGTGAGAGTGTAGTGGTGCGTGTGAAGGTGAGTTGCCAATTAGAGACGGCAAAAACAAACACAGCCAAGCCCCAGCCTTAGCACCAGCCTTAGCCCCAGCCGCAGACAGGCAGAGGCAGCGGCACCTCATAAAAAATATGTCACATTTTTTGTTGCTTATCTGGCGCGCAAACAAACAATTCACACACACACGCACACATTCTCAGAATCACACGCACAGAAAAACACAACGTGCCGAGCCCATAAAACGATTCCAACGCCCGACGGCCACCTGAAGCGTCGCTGCCAGCGTCAGCAGCGCACTGCAAATTTCTATTGCCTGCTTTTGGGCTGCACTCAAAATTTCGAAAGTTCCATTGAACTGTCATTGAGATCGGCTCCTGCTCGCAATTTATATGGCCAATAGCCGAAACGGCTTTCAAAAGTTCAAAAAACGCTTACAAAATACAAAAATGCCGCAAAAATACGACGCGTCGCGACGTGCGTTGAACCCACGACGGGGTTTGACTTTTCGCGGGGGCAGTTGCAGCCGCAGCCACAGCTTCGGGTTAAGGTTAAGAGTGAACGGCCTTGTCGCTGTCAACGCCGCCAACCGCCAACCGCTAGCGGCCAACGTCTCCGTCTCCGCCAGCTTCTGCGTCGACGCCCGCGTACATAATTAACAAATAAGTTTTTTTTTCTTTTTTTGCACACTCTGAAAAGTTATTGTAGGTCAACTCAGGCAGGGAAAAGTGAATGGGATTCGGGAAGGCTGATGAACTTCCCAGTGCTACCACGTTTATTGACCCTATACTAATCCCACTCCCTCCTCTGTTTACCTCTTTGCAGGCTGCCAAGGACAAACAGCAGATCAATGAGAACCTGCTGAAGGCCAAGCTGAAACTGGTGGCGAATCAGAAGAGCCAAAAGAATGGTGGCATCATTACTCCTAATCCCTCGGACACGGAGGACGATGCTGCTGATGTGAAGCCTTGCAAGAAGGCACGACTTGAACCGCCAGCAATTACATTGACGCCTCCACCGGATAAAAAAGAACTGAAGCGGGAACAGGAACATGAACAGGATTCCGATGCACTTTCACAGCGCGTCAGTGTCATCATGCGCGTCAGCAGCCTGGGTACTGTGAGCTCCTCCATCGAAGAAAGCAGCTCCAGGTGCAGCACCAGCTCGGACTTGTCCACAGCCAGCGCCGGCTACGGCACTCCCATCACAGACGACTATCCCGAGGAGAACGTGTGGCGTAATCTCAAGTACAAAATGAACCGCAAGCGAGCCGCCGAGGTAGCATTGCCCAAACCCACAGAGTCATCGGAAGCATCAGCATCTGCGAGCACCTCACCAGCTAATGAGCCATGCCCGGCACCCACGGAAAAGAAGGCAGAAACACTGTTCGCACGATCAGTGTCATCATCCAACAGCATCTTCATTGCCACGCCAGCTTCTCCCTCACAGCTGATGATGCTGAGCACAGTGGCTGCCCAGGCGCAGCCTCAGCCCCAGCTCCCACACCCATTACCATCACAATGTCCCTCCTCGCCCGGTAAACGCATCTCCGCTGCCCAGGCGGCTGCCACCCGCAGTCGCATCTACGAATGCACCTTCCCGGAATGCGGCAAGAACTACTTCAAGAGCAGTCACCTCAAGGCTCATCAACGTGTCCACACCGGGGAGCGTCCCTTCATATGCAAGTGGGAGAACTGTGACAAGCGCTTCTCCCGCTCCGACGAGCTCTCGCGGCACAAACGCACCCACACAGGCGAGAAGAAGTTCCAGTGCAACGTCTGCCAGAAGAAGTTCATGCGCAGCGATCATCTGTCCAAGCACGTGAAGCGTCACAACAAGGACAAGGCGAACGGAGTCAATCGCAATGTGAGCATTGCCACAGCAGCAGCCGCCGCAGCAGCAGCTGCCGCACTCTGTGAACCCACGCTCCACCTGCGTGCCATTGCACCTGCCGCCAGTCCCGTACACATACACACGCCCGCATCCCCCAGCAGCCAATCCAGCCAATCCTCCAGCAGTCTGCAGCTCTACACCACGCAAGATCTGCTGCGATTGCAACAGCATGCGACAAGCTTTGTGGGCGCCTTTGTGGCAACAACAGCAGCAGCAACAGTTGGTGCTGGCTCCATGCAGCAGGCATTGCGATAGGCTCCAGACACGAAGACAGAAGTCTCAGTCTCAGTCTCAGTCAACCCAATCTCAACTCGACAGTATCAGCTATCAACAGCTCCTCATCCGCAATGGCCAGCGCAGTCACAAATCACAAAGCCAGGAGCTATTACCCAGATGCGGCGCTGCTGTAGTCCTAAGTCCCTAGTTAAGAGCTAGTTCTTGTCATTTGCTCCATGTGCATATAGTATATATCAATTCATATTCAATATTCCTTATACTATTACGAGTTAGGGTATCCGGATCGGATCGGATCGGATTGATCAACGTTTTCTTTCCCAGCACAGCACACATTTTAGTTAAGATCTTCTGATTATACCTAGACCATACACTATACACTATATACTATATACCAGATACTATATACCATATACTATATACTATCTATATCTTTATATATAGCTACAAAATCTGTGATATTTAAGTTTTCATAACTATTTTCTATTGTACAATAATTTACGCAATATCCTATAAGCTTTCTGATCCGCGTCATAAACTGATTGTATCATATTTATGGTATACATGTGGAAAAGCCCGGAAAAGCGTGGACACTCCAAGGTCCAAATCTCAAAAAGAAACTAAAAAAGATGCGAAAATATATTTTCCATATAATAATTTATACCAAGTTTATCTAATGGGTTGGGTTGGTCCTACGGGTGGGGCATATAGTCAAGATGTTACAGATGGGATATCAGTTCCCTTTAAATCAGATCTTGACTTGGTCGTTTGCTACAGATTGGAATAATCATATCAAACCATCTTGAACTGGAGTATAATCTCGTCGAGGAGGAATGTAGCCAAGATGGTCTTGATGATCCTTTCATCCTAGAATGCTGCATAGGATGTGTTGAGACTCTCTGTTCATATGCCCATGAGGGCGCTGAGCTCGCATATAGCCCTGGGCTTGGGATTGGGTGAGCAGGCCTGACGCACGGCCATCTCCCAAGTGTCCAACAAGTGGGAGAGCGAATAGTTCTTGGGTAGCTTTGAGATACGCGCGATTAGCGCTTGCTGCACGTTTTGTAGGAACGGCGTGGCGCAATACTCCTGCTCGGTTAGGGCACACTCCGGGGATTGCCAGGGATACTCCTCTGGCACGCTGACACTCATCGGCGGTACGCTGGGCAGACGTTTGTCGTCGAGGCAACAGATGAGCATAATGGTCTTGTTGTTGCTTTGCACCGACGTGTTGAGGGTCACCTTGAATTTGGTGTCGAGGCGTGCAATCTCGCCCTGGAGCACGTGAGGCACGTCCTGGCCAAACGGCGAGGTGTTCTCTTTGATTCGCGGCTTCTTGGCGGGCACCGGAGCGCAGATGTCTGTGCCGAAGAGCAGCTCCAGGCTGGGTCGGAATGTACGATGCAGCGTGTGATTGGCCAACGGACTCTGCAGGGTCGTATTGATGACTTCCAGCAAAGGATTCGACGATTTCTGTAGATCATTCTTTAGCTTAGTTTTGGTTAAGTTGTAAAGAGGAATTACTTACGCCAAATTGCTGACCCGAATAGGAGACTAGATCCATTTTTTCCAGCGCCTTCTCACATTTGAGCAGCGTGTCCAGCTGCACACGCTGCGTTGGATTGCAGAGGATCTCGAGCAGTTTGCTCATTTTGGTCATCTTCTCGACATCTGCAAGTGGATCAGAACTTAAGTATATTCATAAGAGATCTTTGGGTGCCACTTACTGGTGCCATCGTTGGTGATCTTGCCCAGCATGCGCTTTAGTGGCTCAATGTACTTGGTCAGCTGCTTGTACTTCTCCCTGTACAGCGCCTCTTCCTGCGGATTAAACGGACTGTTGCCAGTCACCTGACCGGGCGTATTGATGGAGGCGCTTGGCGACTGTTGGCGAATGCTGCGTTGAGAGTTCTGCATCATCATTTGGGGACTAGACTGAGGCACCAGTGCCGGACTGGGTATCATCTGTGGCGTAGGCATCTGCGGCGTTGGCGGCTGCTGTGCGGCAGTCTGGCTGGCCGTCAATTGTTGCTGTTGTTGCTGCTGCTGTTGTTGTTGCTGCTGCTGTTGTTGCTGCTGCTGCTGTTGCTGCTGTTGTTGCTGCTGCTGTTGTTGCTGCTGTTGTTGCTGCTGCTGCTGTTGCTGCTGTTGTTGCTGCTGCTGTTGCTGCAGTTGCTGCAGTTGTTGCTGCTGTTGCAACTGTTGCGCATCCGCAGGCGATGGACTGGAACGCATAAACGGCTGCTGCGGTTGCTGCTGGCCTCCAACAACGCCCGGCCGATTGCCTGGAAACATTTGACCCGCCTGTCCCATGGCCATGCCTGCCTTTTGCTGCATGTTGGGCGGCATGTTGACGTTCATGCCAGCCATTGGATTCATTGCGGCGGCCTGCTGCACTGCGTTGGGTGGCAATCCAGCTGAGCCGCCCACCTGCTGTTGGGCAGCAGGGCCACCTACTCCTACTCCGCCCACGCCCACGCCCACGCCTACACCGACGCCGACACTGTGCTGCTGCTGCATACTGGCTGGCATTCCCTGCATGCTCTGGTTGATGCGCAGCATACCTGGGTTCATGCCCATCTGAGGAAAGAATCGTGAATGAGAAAGATCACAAATGTTTTGGGTTTACTTACCACCATCGGTGACATTTGATTGGGCATGCCGCTGGCTGGAACGCCCCCTGGGCCACTATTCGGTCCTGGGCCAACCATTTGATTAGGCATGCCGGGTGCATTGCCCACAACTTGACCTGGACCCTGAGCGCCACCAGGTCCCATGGCGTTTAGTTGCATGCCGGCTGCGCCGCCGGGCCCACTGCCGGCACCCATTTGCTGTACTGGCACCATTTGTTGGCCACCACCGGCGCCCATTGGCAACTGTCCACGTATATTCGGCATGGGTTGCATCTGCTGCCCGGGCCGCTGCTGGTTCAGCGTTTGCAGCAAATTTGAGGCAGTGCCGGGTCCGCCAGGACCGGCCATCTGATTGGGTCCCGGGGCACCGGACATTGGCATCAACTGCGGATTGCGATTACCCTGACTAGCCAGGTTCTGCAGCGCATTTAATGGATCCTGCATAATGTTCTGCTGACCCATTTCAGCGTTGGGCGGCGGAACTTGTTGTTGTTGCTGTTGCTGCAACTGCTGTTGTTGTTGCTGCTGCTGTTGGGACTTGCGCTGTGACATGTCCTTGTAGTGCATAAACAGTTTGGCAACCAGTCCAAGATACTCATCCTTGGTGCGTGACTTTCGAAATATATGAGTTTCCATCATGCTGGCGTTCTTGTTAGGCTCGTTGCCATTTTGCGGCAACATGTCGTGGCTGCCACAAGGAAAAATCAATCAAACGAAGCATATAGAATATGTAAAGTTAGCTACTTACATTTTGGAAATAACATTCTGACGAAAATTCTGGCTTTGCCAATCTTCCGCCATATTTTATATTCTTGTTTAATACTTTGTTTTCAATATTTTATTAAAATTCTCTGACGAAATAGGCTTTGTTTTATTTTGCTTATGCTGCAATCGATAGGGAAGTGGATATCGATTATTTGTTTGGCTATCGCTGTGTTAACATTTCGGCTCGTTGGCGACAGCAACTGTTATTGTCAGTCTGGCAGCGCCGCGAATAGTGCTACCAGTACAGAGGTTGGCGCGAAATTTCGTACCTTGAAAGCAAACAAGCTCCAGCTAATAACAAACGTGCACTGACTGTTTGTTGTGTTAACGGTAAAAATGTTCTATATCTGGCTGGGTTCAATTAGCACCAGAAATGTTGTTTTTTTTTTATGTGGTCGTTGCCAGTGGTTCTGTGTGCCACAATATCTTTGAGAAACCACCTGTATGAAGATCTCCGAAACTCACACACGCATACATACAAAAAGCAACACACATGCAAATAACGCTCGCGTGCTCTGAACTTTTACTAGCTTTCGTTTTGGCGCGTGCTTCTGCTCAGCTCAGCTCACCGCTTTGTGTTTTACCGTTGCTCATTCGTATCTCGGCTTTCAGATAGACCGCACGTTGGTTCGTTCGGCACTCGGTGTGTCTCTCTGTCAGTGTGTTTATTTCTTTGCGTTGTTATTAACTTTTATATTTACTACGTCTACGTTCCTCGTTCATACATTTACATTTATATACATACCTTTTGTATATTTGCTGTTTGTCGGTCAAATTTAGTTCTGTACATTTTACGCGCCGCTATTTCGATTCGCCACGCTGTTGCCACCTGTACAGCGTTCGGTTTAGTGTCTTCAGCCCGTCCACCTATATGTCCCCACCCGACCCGTCTGTTCTAAACAAATAAACAACAACAATACATAATAACAATAATAATAATTAAAAACTCTGCCAATGCCGGTTGCATTCAAAATCGCGTTCTATATCGCTAAATACGTGTATGTTTTTATATTTCTGTACTTCTAACTTGAATTCGTGCTGAAATCGAAAATTGGAACGAACTGAGGCCAGAAAATTACTCTAAATTGTTTCACAAACGTATCTTGAAAAAAGCAAAAGAACAAAAAAAAAGACAGAAAAGAGACAAAGTGCAGACCGTGTATTATCAGTGACATTACCTTGGGGAACGAAAATTAGTGCAAAGAGGCAGCAGAGCAGAAGTGTCGACTTCGACGTCGACGTGAACACCAACAACGCGCGTTAAGTGCTTGCTTGTGGGTCTAGTGCGTACCAAAATGATAATTGAATGCAATAAATAAAAGGCCTAAAAGGTACAGGAACAACAAAAATTTTATCAAATTATATCACAAGTAACAGTGCACAAAGCGAACAACAACAAAATAATCAAGCGAAACAGCAGATACAAAACAAACATACACAATAATAATAATAACAACAACAACAAGCAGACACAGAACGTTTAAGTGAGCAGCGGCAGAAGCAGAACACCAACTGTGACCGCGACAGCGACGTCGACAGCGACACCGTCAGCGACAGCGACAGAGACAGCGAAAATAGCAACAAAATGTCGAAAAACTGTTGAGGTTCGTATATGTATATGTTTTGGGTATGTGTGTGTAATGTTTACTTGTGTACGCTTTATGAATGCCGAGAGCTTTTCTTTCTGTGTATGTGTGAATACGTGGTTTACTTGCTGCTTCAGTGCATACGCTGGCTTGACTTGGCCCCCTCTGTTACACATTTACACTCTTTCACTCTCCTCTCTCTCTCTCTCTCTCTCTCTCTCCTTGGGAGTGTGGCTTATGCTGCCAGCGTCGCAGTCAACGCAGTCGACGCAGTCTTGGGGTGCTCTACTTATTCTATTCTTTGGCATTTTTTGCGCCCCAATGCTGATTACAGCACACAGCCCAAAATTCCCCTCTTATCCACCACCCTATCACACACACACACACACACACACACACACTCTCTCCCACGGGAGTAGCTAAACACGGCTATACAAGGAAGAGTGCGTTCCAGCACTGCATCCTGCTCACTGACGCAATATCTTGACTGACAGTCCCGGTGAGCAAATCAAGGATAGAAGAGCATACGGAGGGTTTTAGTGCTTAGGCGATTCCCTGTTGGGTCTCGAGTCGCACATATCCATCTACAGGAGTAGATGTTGAATCTACTCCTGTAGATGTTGAATCTTTTGAAGATTTCCCGGCCGGGGTGCAAACCGAAAAAAAAAAAAAAAAAAAAAAAAAAACATACAAACATATGGACACACAGGCACAGACAACAACAAGAATACTGACACCGAAAACAACAAAAGCAGCAAAAGTGTGTTGACATATTTGTTGTTGTTGCTTTTTTTTGTGTTTTTCCCGTCTGTTTTGCTCTATATGTATGTGGGTACATGCATGCATATGTACGTACATATGTGTTAGTGTTCATTGCAGGGGTAGTGTACGTGTTTAAATTATCAAGCCGAGCTTGTCAACGCAAGCAACACGCACGAATGTATGAATAAATGTTTTTGTGTACATAGGTATGTATGCATATATATGATGTTCATATAAACTATATAAAAATACAGCTGTATACATACATTAACATATATACATATGTATGCAAACATGCCGGCTGCCTGGAACTTGGACTGGAATATATCATAGGGCTTCACTACAAGCTACAAATGACGAATAGTAATACTGACAGACGAACAGACGGACGGACGGAGAGGACAACCTATTGATTTTCAATCAATATTTATCGTGGCTTCCCCCCCTCTTACCGTAGGTCCACACGACAATGTTTCCAATTGTGTGTTTTGCTTTACGCTATAGTCTTTTCTATTTTTGTTTCTGTTCGCTTTACTGTTCGATTTTTGAAATTTGTTTTGCATTTGAATTGCTATTGCTTCTTCTGCGGCTTCGGTGCCAACAGCGACGCCGACGCCGACGCCGACGCCGCTGATGCCGTTGCCGTTGCTGCTTCTGTCACTGCGTCTTCTTTATTCTCCATTCTCGTTTCACCTTTCGGTCGTCTCGGGGCTCACTCACGCATGCATAATCGACAATAACTATATGTGCATATCTATCTATGTATGTGTGTGTGTGCGGCAGCTCTGCCAACGTAGCTGCTATTGCGGCTGCTGTTTCTGTTTCTGTGCTGTTGTTCTTGTATTTGTTGCTGTCAGTGTAATCGCGGCTTTTTATTATCATTTGATTGCGCTGTTTTTATGGCGCCCGTTGTTATTTCGCTATTGTTGTTATTATTTTAAATTTTCTTGTTATTTTTGCTGCTTGTCACCTGTAGTTTATTTTTGTTTTTGTCAATTCCCTTTTCGTAACGCAACGCAACGTATTTGGCATTGTCGCTGCGTGTGCTTGTTGTTGGTCAATTTCATTTTATTCGCTCGCTGGTTGCGTTTAGTCCTATTTTCACCTGGAGCTGGCAGTCACCTCCAGCGGCGCAAATCATTTGTTTGTTTGCCGCTGTTTGTTATTGCAATTCTCAGTCGGCAGTCGGCTGTCGCTTGTCGCTTGTTTGTCACGCTTCACCATCGAACCGTTAGGCAACGTCAGCGGCCGTTAATGGGAGCATGGACTACAGCGGGCGTGACGTGACAGGCGGTAGGACAGGTGGGCCAAGGGGCAGCTGTCATGTTTGCTTATGAGTAAGTTTCCATCGAATCGTTCGATCGCACGAAGGAACCAATGTCCTAACGAAGCTACTTCGAATTGAGTGCAATTGATCGATTCACTTAACTGAACGAATGAACTAATAGAAACGAATAGAATGTTCTAGTTCGTTTAATTGAAGGAGAGCGTGCACGATAGATTAGCTAAATAGAACGAATGAACCTATTCTTAACCAATTAGTGGCTCAATGAAATATAATATAATAAATAAATCGTTCGCTTACAAAGAAATCTAGCTACTGAACTAATTCCTTCAATTGAACTACAATGAACAACTCTAACATGCAAGTGGTACACACACACACACAGACACACGCAAACAGATGTTTGTGTGCCTTCATTTCCGTTAGAGCTGCAGCTGTCAAATGTACTTGCCTCAATTCCTTACCCGCCTGCTGCCCCACCTGCCACAACAGAACAGCAGAACAGCAGAAGAGGCCGGCGCTTGAGTTGTGTGCGCTTCGTTTTCTCACCACGGCAACCACTTGTTTTCCCAAGCACAACAACAACACACTCACACACACACAAACGAAAGCTCATTCACTCTTTTTCACACACACACACACACACACAGTCACTCGCATTTTAATGGCTTTGTCATGTGCCAGTATCCCTTTTTGTCGCTCCTCTCTCCCCGTTGGACTTCAACAGGACTTTCCGCTCTGTTTGTGTGTCACTGTCGCTAACACTGACTGGCATTTGCGTCGGCGTCGGCATCGACGTTGGCGTCGGCATCAACTTCGGCGTCAGCATCTGCGTCGACGCCAGCAACACGTCCCATTCACATTTCGATGGGTCTCGCGCCGCGGCAACAGATGAAAAAGTTGAAGCTTCAAAACGCACGCATTAAAATCTTTAAAAAGAACAACAACAAAAATAACAGTTAAATAAGTTTTTATTAAATTTAAGAATATTACGCATACGCAGCGAGTGCCAGACGTCGTTCAGCCTGTAGCTATACTACAATATCGAGCATTGTCAAAAAGAGGACACCGCCTAAAAACAACAGTATGTGTCTCTCTCCCTGTGTGTGTGCGTGTGTGTGGGTGTGGGTGTGTTTGTGAAGCTGTTGCGCGCGTTTTTGGTTGCCTTGAACACCAGTTGTGGCAGCACCAACAACAACAACAACAACAAAAACAACAAGTAGAAGAACAAGAATAAGAAGCAAAATAACCGTAAAAACCTTTAACATATGGCAACATAATTGAGTCGATTCTGGAGTCGCATTTCATTTGTTTAAATTTAGCTGCTTGCGTCGCACTTTTGTTGGTTCATTCAACATGGCGTATACGCAATATCGCAACATATATCGTAACATCTGGCCTGGTTTCCAGCCCAATTGCCGCTGCATAAAGCATATAACGTATAACATATATCGCACACACTTATCTATGTGCATACTATATAACACTCAATGCAAAGCGTCTTCGATTTCAATTGGGATTTCGTCTTGAATTTCGATTTCGATTTCCATATTATACATATTCGTTATACCCATTGTGTTTTAACTAGCGAGTTACTTAGCTTATGCATAAGCTGACCCCATTTCCCACCCCTAGAGGTGGCATATATGTTACATGCAAATGAGACGTAGAGAGCAGTCTACAACCCTTCTGCCTCTTATGTTTATAAGTAGTACATAAATGAGGCAACCAATCAGATCTGACTTCTATATAGTATATAGACTCAATAGGTTAGACTTTATGGTCTGGCCAGGATCCGTTCCACAGGGTATTAAGACTTTGGTACTCAGAAAATTTGTTTTTATATTTGCCATTGTTGTTTTCCTATAGATCTCGATCTTATTTCGAATATTGCTTATGATTATGTCGATTATAATGATGATGATGATGATGATGATGATGATGATGATGTACACAACTCGATACGCTCAATTAGACTAAAAGCCATGGGTATATCGGTGCATCGCTGTTTTGCTCATTAGGTGATTACTGGCGGGTCGCGCTGGTATCTGGCATGGTAATCTGTCTCCATCAGTGCGCCTGGATGAGCTGGGGCAACCGTCCGGGCATAGTCGTATATATCGATTCATCCATTCAGCCAGTCAACTGTACAATCATCTTGAATAGTTCGAGTAACGAAAGTGAATTAACATAATGAATTCAGTGCTCGGTGGTGCTTCGTCTTTGTTCTACGGTTCTCCGACTACGTGCATTTGCCTGCGGGGTCGCCCGGGGCGTATGAGCAATGCGCTCAACGCCACAACAGCTCCAACTTGCGCTTTCGCTGACCGCTGCCTACTCCGTTTACTGGTCACAGGTGGTCGTCATCGTAGTTGTTGTCATCGCTATAGTCGTGGTTATCGTCGTGCTTGTTGTTGTGGTTGTTGGTGTTGTAAATTGCTTGTGGTCAACTTATTCAGTGGAAAAACTCAATGCAGTTCATTACGAATGCAGTCAGGATGGTGGAGTGTACACAAAGGGCCAAGACTATGGGTTGGGGGGAGGTGGGGATACTACAACCGACATGTCCATTGGATTAAAGTAGCCCGACACAATTAACCGCATAGCTGGTGGCGTTTTTTATCTTTATTTTTGATACCCTGCAGCCCAAAAAGTCACTCGAATGGAGCATATTCAGGTTGAGTCTTGCAAGTAGATACCTATACCTGTCCAGCCTGGAAAGCTACTCCAGTTGGACGTCTTTCTACTGCCTTTCATTCAAGTCATATCACAGTGTCTTATGGCTTTAATCCACATCAGAGGATGGATATCAACAAGTATTAAAAATTGTCTATTTTATGATATTTGTTGTTGGTTTCTCAAGCAGTTCTTGATATTACCTAAAAGGTATATATCGTTATAACAATCGTAGTGAATATAGAAGGGTATCTAATTGTCTAGCAGACCGATTTCTCTTTTTTGTGCCCCACTTTGTGTGCTGCTTTGCGGCTTCGTCGTTTTTTCTGTCTTATTTTGCCTGTTGGGCGTTGACATTGAGCACCGTCCGGCGTGCACACCCCTCCGCCGTGTGTAGTAGACGTGCTGTCGTCGTCCAATGTCCACTATCCACTGTCTCCCCTACCCACTGTCCCATTGTGCTGGCGTCCCTCAACTATCTATCTATTCAATATCCACTATCTATTATCCACTATCTACTATCCATTGTCGTTTGCTGGTAATCGTTAATATTTAATGAACATTCACATTTTTACTAGCACAGAGAGAGAGAGAGACAGAGAGAGAGGGAGAGCGAACGGGTTGGGGTACTTCCTTCCTTTCCAGTACTTAGACATCAGGGTCCCAGTAACACACATGAATGAGGACCTGCCGTGCCACAAAATGCGACATTTATGACCATTAACAGCTGCTGTGGGTCTGCGGGTCTGCGTGGTTTGCGGGGCTTTTCATTTTTCATTTAAATGCCGCGGAATAATTGCTTTTTCCTGTACTGCATCGCATATACATTTATATATATATGTGTCTGTTTGTGTGTGTGTGTGTGTGTGTGTGTGTCTGCCAGGTGGGGGAGGTCAATTGTCAACAATGAAAACACACGAGCAAATCATCAACTTTTGTTCGTTTGCCCTTCGAAACTATTCGTAGCATAAATAAAGCAGTTTCATTATCTAAATTAGAGACTAGTTCTACTTTTTCGAATATGGTTCACAATTACATTGGCATTTTAGGGTTCTGACCTATATATGTCCTCCTTGAATCCTTTTCAAATTACTTTTCAACTAGTTCAGAGCTAAACCCCAAGTGCAAGTTCCTAATTGACTCCTTTCCTGATTCTTCTTACCATTCATTTCCTTATAGTTTTCTCATTCCACTTCAAATAAGTATAAGTATAAATATATATAGTAGATAATAGATAGGAGCAGTCAGAGCATGATTCATTTTCCTTTAAAGTTCAATTTCATGACTATTTTCTATCTGTTTCAAAGAAAAACCACTTATGGTAAGCCCGAGTATCTCTCTCTCTCTCTGTCTGTCTCCCTGCAAGTTATATAACTATAACTAAATCTATGTACACAATAGATTCAACTTTCAATGAAATAACACTTAAAGAACATAAAGAACAGAAGACATTTATCAGGAGGAAGCAGAAGGTCTAGTAAAGAGTCTTTCATTAACACAAAATTTCCTTCTACAAGTTTTCACAAATATAAATATTATATACAAATAATGTTATATGACAATTTGGTCAGCAGTTCTTGGGGCGGATCATCATGGTGGCCTTCTTCAGTGAGCTCCGGAAGGCGTCCCAGCTGATGGCCATTTTTGGGGTACTGTGCTCGTATTTCCCAGTCAAATGGCTGCAAAGAAGCAAAGTTACCAGCCAATAGTTACAGTTCACCTGCTCATAACTACCTCTCGTGACACTTATTGAACCACCAGCCGCCAGTGAAGAGCTCCGCGCAGTTTGCCACTGCACTCTTATCGTTATCCCTATCGTAGGTTGTGAACATTTGATTGTGATGGACTCGCAGGGAATCCCCTGCGGATCCACTGGCCACCCCCAGAGTGTGTAGGACATATAAATCATTCTCATCGCCGATCGCAAAGCTGTCGTATGCCTCTTCAGCCGTATTGCGGTTGAAATCCTCGAGGCGAACAAGCAATTCCTGACTTTTGCTTGAAGTAAGTGCATGGATCTTGTCTAATCCTAGAAAGAATTCCCCTGTTAGCGCCCCGAAACCATTCTTGTAATCCTTCCAGTTTCGATGGAAGTCAACGCTTCCATCGAATCGCTGCAGAATAACCGTCCAGTTTCCGCCCTGTGTCTTGGCATCACAGAAGACTTGGAATTCCCCCAATTTCCTAAAGTTCGGCTGGCGAATGTCGTAGATCCCCGTCTGACGCGATGCACCAGAGGCCTCAGCGCAATCCCGATCGAAGGACATCATTTGACCGAGTCTGTTCATGACTTGATCAAGCATCTTCTTCAGTGCTTCTTGCTCCGATCTGATGGCTTCTTGTCCCGATTTGATCATCTCTAGCTTCGATTGCTCCGATTTGCATTGTCCTTGTTCCGATTTCATGTTCGCCAGCTGCGTTTTGAGGTCTTCTTCTCCTGATTTGATTCTCTCTAGGTCCGATTTGATACCTGCCTGTCCCGATACGATTACCGATTGTCCAGAGTTCATAAATTCGTGTCCAGATTTGATAAGTTCTTGTCCAGATTTGAGAAGCTCGAGCCCAGATTTGATTGACTCTTGCTCCAATTTGATCTCTGCCTGTCCAGATATAATAAGGTCTTGGTCCGATCTAAGTGTTAACATTAGTTAAGATACTATTCTAATTTCACTCCCCAAAACCCCCCCCCACACACACACACACACACACACACACACACACACACACACACACACACACCTGAGGTTCGTTATATCTTGTCGTATTGTAGAAAATATATTTGATATTGTATTCCCTCCACTTGCACAACTACAATCGGATTTTTGTTGGTCCGGTATCCCTTGTATTGTAGCTTGTTTGCAGGTAACTTTATCCATTCCATTCTCAAAACAATCAGATATACATATATATGTACATATCGCTAAGATAACACGATATATATTGGGCAACATAACGGCGACCGCACTCAACCGAAAGTCCGAATCGATCGTCAAATTATTCGCAAATGGCAAATTGCTGGTGCTCTATATATGAATATATATCGGGGAATCAAAGCGTAACCCAAACCGAAACCGATATCCGGTATAAGCCGTTTGAAATTGACAACCGTAACCGAAATAACCGTTTCGTAACCGATTTGTGTATAATTTTAGTTGTTAGTTTCGCTTTGGGCCAAATGCAAAATGAAATTGTCTTCAGAAGTTTCCACTCCAAAACTCTTTCTCATTTCACTGTGTAATTTCTAATTATATATATATGAATACCCATGCTATATATATATATATATATATATTTCTATATATATATATTTCTATATATATACTTAGCCCAAGTACCAAAGTTGCTGCCTCCAGCTCTTAGAGTCTCTGAGATCTTTAAGTCAGACAGACGTTGACAGAGCGACTCTGCTATTGATCCTAGGCAAGACAATATATACTTTATGAGCACAGAGATGCTTCCTTCTGCCTGTTACATACATTTGCACATATTCAATAGATCCCTGTTTACCCATTTTGCACTGAGTTAAGGGTCTAATAAGTCTTAAGCAAATAAACATTCTGAGGAAGCAGTGCAATCTACGAGTAGATTTCCTGATAACATCAATCGCATAGATAGAGACAGAGAAAGGGAGAAAGAAAGAGAGAGAGAGAGTAAGAAAGAGATAGCATGCACCTTTTGTTTATCAACTTTTATGGCTCAAAGAAAACCCAAGACGAATTGCTTCAATCAGACTTTGATGATAAGATTATACATTATGCTCAGCCAATACTTTTAATACCCTGTGTGCATTTACTTACACTGAAAGGGTATCTACGACCTGCTTAGCCCATACCTTTGATACCCTGCACTTACTTAACCTCAGCTGAAAGTGTATCTACAACAGTTCGAGGCACATCTAAAGGAGAGTATATCTTATCAGACGCTTCCCCGCTTCCATTTGAGTAAATATTGACCTGGACATTGTCACCTGGTGAACTGGTTTGACCCATTCCCGGGCTGTACAGGGTAATGCGGCCTTTGCATGTCGGTTATCCTCTGATTGAGCTCTTTGGCTGTGCATGTCGATTGTCTAATGGCTTTTATCACTCACCCTAATGGTTTCTCTCTCCCTTCTCCTTCTCCCTCTCCCAGCAGGCAAAATGGACGCGGCCACCATGGCCATTGCATTGGGCAGCAACTCTGGGCGTGGCAGTAGCAGCAGCAGCAGCACCAGCAGCGGCTACGGCAGCGCAACGACAACGCCGACAACTCCGATGGGTTCCGGTGGACTGTACGAGGCCTCGCCGACTCCGATGGCCACCATCGCCACTGTGGCGCCCTTCTACAGCGAAGCGCTGACCAGCCTCGATGCACAGCAACGTCAGCAGCAACAGCAACACCAGCAACACCAGCAACACCAACAACACCAGCAACAGCAGCATCAACAGAACCAATCGCATTTCTATCAGAACTACAACTATGGGAATAGCATGTCCTTGGATGCGTACGGATACAGTGCCTACAACTACAATGCGCCACCAGTCGCCGGCTATCAGAAGCTGGCGAGTGCTTCTGTGCCCAAGTACAACAGCAACATCCTTAGCAGCAGCAACACCAGCAGCAGCAGCAACATTGGCAGCAGCAGCAGCACTGGAAATGGCGGCAAGCCGCTGGCAGCTGCCACAGCGTTCTATGCGCAGCCTCTGGGGCAGAGCCAATCCCTGCCCATGTCCATGTCGATGCCCATCTCCAGTGGTGGCTACATGGCCAATCCGAGTCCCTACGAGGCATACAAGTACAAGCTGCCGTCGCAGCAGCAACAACCCTCGCAGCTCTCCCAGCAGTATCTCGGCATGGGCATGGGCATGGGCATGGGCATGAGTATGGGCATGGGCATGGGCATGGGAATGGGCATGGGCACGCCAGCTGGGCAGAAGCAGGTGCAGTCCCAGCAGCAGCAACAGCTGCCACCGCTGGAGCCCAACTATGCGGCCATCAAGCCGAGCAGTCGCTATCAGAACATGGCCGGAAGTGTCTACGGCAACCCGGGCGCATCGGCGGCAACAATTGCTGGCAATGGACCGGGTCCGGGACAGGGAGCGAGTCAGGTGACTGGTGGCTACTACGACAAGTATTCCATGTCGCTCTACTCGCCCAATGCTGGCCTCAGCTTCGCTGCTCCCGCACCCCTCTACAGCCCGCCAGAGCTGAGCACGGACGCCGCCTATCGCAAGTCCGGCAGCAGCAGCAGCTCCAGCAACTGCCACTGGAGCATGGACTACAATGCGGCCAACTGTCGCACGCTGCCAGGAGCCAGTGCCAGTGGCAGTGCGAGCTATCATCATCCGGCGGCAACGGCGGACGGAAGCAGCAGCGAGTTGTACTACAAGTATGAGAAGTATCCCACGGGCACGCCCTACGGCAGTAGTCCCTATGCGAGCAGCATCTCCCAGTCGTACGGCGGCAGGGGCATGTGGTCGGTGGCGGGAGAGAATGCGGCGTCCAATGCACGCCAGAGCTGCTGCACCCAGGCCTATCCCCAGCAGAGCTGCTATTATCCACGCAGCAATGGATACGGCTCGGTGGCAGCTCAGCCGCCGCCGCCACCGCCACCACAGTATCCGGTGAGTAATCCCAGTGGCTCTTTGGTAACCCACAAGCTCAAGCACCCGAGTGATCTCTACGCTCCGCACACCTCCTACGAGCCGGTGCATCCCTCAGCCCAACTCAGCTACGGCTATGGCCAGCCCAGTGCGGCCGCCGCCAGCTCCTCATCCGCGAGCAGCAGCAGCAGCCAGCGCTACATGCCGCAGCTTGGTATGGGCGTCGGCATGGGCATGGGTATGGGCATGGGCATGAGCATGGGCATGGGCATGGGCATGGAGGCGAATGTCAGCACCGCCTACTACAACGATCTCAACAGCCTGGACGGCTATGGGCCGATGCAGGCACAGAAATCGCACCGGGTGCAGCCCTACCAGCCAGCTGGATCCCTGGACTTCCAGTACCGCAAGCGATCTATGGGTGCCGCATCCTCCAGCAGCGACTGCTACCTCAGCCAGTCGGCGCCGCTGAGCAACCTCAGCAATATGGAGGCGCACGTGGACAGCTACATTGGCTACGACCTGCACGCCTCGGCCTCATCGCACTTCGCGTCGCAGCCGCAGAAGCAACAGGGTCCCGGCTCGAATAGCTCCAACATACGGGACTTCCTGGCCAGTTGGAACGATGACGAGGATGAGATGCCGGTCTCACAGCTCAGAATGGACTCGGATGCAATGCAGGCTGTGGCTATTGTCGCACCTGTGGGAGCATCTGTGCAGGCACAGTCCAGCTTCATGTACGAGACGCTGCCACCATCCGGTCCAGTGGCCACCGCCGTAGTGGATCAGCAGGTGGGCGAGTTGAATCTGCCGGACATCATCATCGATCACCATGAGAAGTCCGGCGTTAGTCTGGCACCCAATGTTGAGGATTCCTTTGGCAGCTTCGATGTGGAGAAGGAACTGGACGAGCTGCGTCTCAAGAAATCTGTCATCGGAGGCATCGACGACCAGTCCACCGATAGTGATGGCGATTCCCTGGCCGAGATCCTCAGGGAACCCGTCGTCGCAGAGGAGCTACTATCCTTGCCATTGCCCTTAACTCTGCCCCTCACCAACTCAATCCTCTCCGGCAGCTGTGCGCCTGAGGCGACCAGCATTGAGTTCGACCAGAGCACAAGCAATTCCAATGAATCCACCTTCGAGAAGGAGTACGAAACGTTCATCCACAAGATCGGAAGCAGCGACAGCGACAGCGAGGTGGCTGCCCCGGACCAGGTCGAGTGCAAGGAGCACGCCAGACGCTTCAAGTTCTACAAGCGGAAACGGAAGACCACAGACCCAGCTGGAGACCCACCTGGAGACCCAATCCCAGAGTTTACCCCTGACCAAAGCATACTAAATGTGAATCCTCTGACGCCCACACCCACGCCCACTCTCCCTCTCACTCTGACCGCCACTCCGCCTGCTGTCTCGCCCAAAGCTTTAGCCAGAGCGAGCGGAAAGCGACGCCGCCACTGCATCCAGATGCTGAAGATCCTCGAGTTTGAGAGCCCCAAGATCAAGCATCGCTTCTACTTTGGCGCCTTGAAGCTGCTCCGCAGGAGATTCGCTCTGGCCAGGGCCCGCAAGATGTGGGCTGAGCGTATACGACGTCATCTGGCGCTGCGCAAGGAGCGTCGCCTGCCGTTGATCAAGCGCCAGTCGATCAAGGAATTCAGCCCGGAACAGGAGCAACCAAGTCCACCCAGTCTGAAGGTGCTAACTACATCGGCGATCGACTGCCTCTCGAGCTCTTCTTGCTCCACTCTATCCACAGAGACGACATCCGGTCGGGAGACCGTCATCAAGAGCGGCTTTGCCCTGCGGGAAACCGTCGACTCGCCGGCTAAGTCAGAGGAAACGAAAGCAGAGTCTCCGGAGGAACACAACGTGGACTCCAATCACACCATACAGTCCGATGTGTTACAGGGAATCTTCAAGGGATTCGACGATACGGAGAACACCAATCTGTCGCCAAAGGCCAAGCTGAGAACGGACCCCGAACCAGAGCCAGGATCTCTGATCGAAGTGGAGGAGTCAACGAAATCGAAGCACTTGGAGATCGAGAGATGGCTGGGCCACAGCATAGAGACACAGGAGAAGCAGACAGCAGATCCAGTAGAGGAAACAACGAACGTCTGTCTGGGATCACCCACGCCTTCGTCGTCGTCGTCCTCGTCGTCATCTTCCTCCTCCTCGGGCTCAGCATCGAGCAGTTCTAGCGACGACAGCGATTCCAGCAGCAGCACCAGCATCAACGACGACGAGGAGGAAAAGCACGACGACGATGAGGAGAGTGACTTCAACGAAATGGCTGCCTTGGAGAAGGAGCTCGCGGAACAGCCAGGAGCTGCGCCGAAGGCTACAGTTTACTTGCCCGAGGATGTCTCAGTCATCATCTGCACCGAGTTGCAGGAAGCGTCCAACAAAGATATCGCCAAGCTAAAGCAGATACTGGAAAGCGATGGGGATGGGGATGAGGAGGAGAAACCACGTAACGATTTGAACGAGGACCAGGATCAGGTGGAGCATGGTAGCATAACTGTGACCAGCTCCACAGTACCCAAGCTAAGTGACCTTAGTAAAATTGCCTTAAGTAGTTCCTTAAAATCTAGCGATTTAGTCATAAGATCCTTTAGAGATCTTAGGTTCCAGTTGGAGGAGGAGGAGGAGGAGGAGGAGGAGAATGTGATGCCACGTGAACTGAGCGTGGAGGAGGCACTCGCCGAGATGCATCAGCAAATCGGTGTCGTCTCTGACCTGGAGATATTCGACAATGGCAGCAGCGATCTCTACGTGGTTGCCTGCGATATGAACGAGAACATCCTGGGGGTGATCGCCGACGAGCAGCAGCTGGCCTCCACTGGAGGTCAGAGCAATACGCTGCAGCTGATCGAGCTGCTTGCCGAACCGGAATCCATGGAGGAATCCCCATCGGAAGATGAGCCCAACTTTGATTCCATACCGATCATCCATCACGAGGAGATCGTGCCGGAGAACTACAAGATCTTCGAGCGGCGCCAGTTCCTCAAGTATCTCCACACGAAATACGTTCAGAGCAACATCAGTCGCTTCTACCACGCCCAGCGGGTGCTCAAGAAGTACAAGCGGCAACTGCTCCCAGCTCATCGCAGGCACTCCTCGCTCCAAGCGGACAGACAGCGCTAGGGCTTAGAATTAGGATTAGGATTAGGTCTCTTCTAGGGAGGGGATGGGGATGGGGAGTGGGTGTTGTCATCAAGGCGTGCCTAATGGATTTTAAATTTACACACACACAACACATACACACACCCACACACACGCCCTAGGAAAGATATAGGTCCGATTTGTCATGTTCACATTAAAGTTAACATCAAGTTACAGTTCCATGTTCATGTTAATTGATCTATCACAATTTCCATCTGCATGTTAGATACTTGAAAGTGCTGCCACCTTTTCTGAATACCTCTCGGAGGTGGCAGCTCCATATCTCAATATATTGCCAGACTTCCACACTATTTGATTAAACCTCTTGTTTAATTTAACATGAACTTTAACGTTAACATTCGAAAATGGACTTTGTAGAATCTCAAGAGACTTTTTTGTGTAATTTTTCGATTTTTTTTGTTTTTTTTTTGGCATTGGGAAAAGGGGAAAATTTATTATAGGCACTGCGAGAGAGCATAGCAAAAATGAGTCTTACAAACAACGATTTATACAGATATATACAGTATACATATATATATATATATATATATATATCTTTATGTATAACCATATAAGTATATTTTTTAGATATCCGTGCAATATTTACCAAACATGAAAATATCGTGTTGAAATTAAGTTTTTAATTCGAATCTCGGTGTTTTTAGTACTAATTTATATGTAAGTAGAGTTAGATGAGGGGTTGAGAGAGGGGGGGGGGGGGGGAATGGTACAGGGAAGGGGAGTGGGGGTAGTAGGCAGGTGGTTGATCCATTACCAATTAATGTGTGTGCGTGTGTGTGCGACACTCGCGTGCAATTAGTTTTTAAATGGAGCGCATATGTCATATACATATATATATATATGAATTCATATCTGTATGTATATATATATATATATATATATGTATATGGTATGGAGAGATATATTTATTTTTATCAGCGAGTGTATCAGCGTTTTAGTCGGTGCGCGACTGACCGCAATTTGAAATCGTTTCTCTTTAAAGGTCAGACACATTGAGATCCAGATGCAGATAAGCTTACAGATAAACCTCTATATATACAAGGGTAATATCTAAACTTTTCTAGATCCGATATGAATATATATATTTTGATTCTATACCAAATACTTCTCGCTTCTTTCCGAGCCCAAAAAGAAACCCCTTTTGAAGATAAGAGCTAGTCCGATCAGAAACCTTATACCCCAGACCCCAACCCTACCCCTATCTTATCTATATATACCTATAACATATGTGTAGTATATATGTCTGTAGTTAATGTGTGCCTTAGTGTTCTTTGCGTGTCGCCAGAACAGAAATAACTAACATTGAGGCGGAGTGTGTAATTATGACAGAGGGACAGACCTGATGCCAAGTTGATGGCCATGCGGCTTTATAGAAACAAAGCTAAATGCTTCCACCCCCTCCCACAGCTCCTCTCCCCATCTCCCCAGCCCAAAGAAACCCAGCCACACCCACACCTACACACACACACACCTACACACTCCCACCGCTGTTGATCATAGTGTTTTTAAGCTTGAGGATAGGTTTTTTTTAATTTGTGTTTTTTAATTATAGTTCTCGATTTAAGTTTCCAACTGCCTTCGATAAAAACGATAGCCGATTAATCGATAGCCACCAAATGCAGCCTAGACCAAAAAGTAAAGAAAATATAAAAAGAAAAAGAAAAAATAAGGATCGCTCGTAAGACTTGTTGGATCTGTTCTTAGTTAAAGACTTGTTTGTTTTTAGTGCAATTCGTGTTAAGAGCGAGAAAGAGGTAGAGAGAGTTGTTATACATAAATAGCTAATTGTTTAATTATACATACATAGGATAGTATATACATACATACATATAATATTATGTTTGCGCCTTAACTGGGCCCTGGAAGACTTTATTAACTGGCCTTTATAATGAGCATCATTTTTACATTCGCATTTTAACACAATCATATAGTAGACATAGCTTTATATCGGTTATAGAAAAAGAAGAGAGAGAGATATCAGTTAGTTGTATAACCCGAATCTGTATCGGAGCCGTAGAGAAACTGATTTGGTATGCGGCTTTTATAGAAATATGAAATGTTCCATGGCGATGAGTTTATTAAATGGGTTACATAAGACCAGGAGTTGCTGGTTGGATACGGATACGGGGATTATGGCAGCTTGTTAGGCTAATCATGTGAGAAGCAGCTAGAAAATTCCGAGTTCTAGACGTTATTTCTCTTGCAACACATTCCAAAGGACCAAAACAATCACTAATCAAATGTTATCTAGAAATCTAATATATATATATATATATAACACGTAAAATGTTTTCGGGTAAAATATATATTTAAACTGTTTTTTATCTAGTTTTGTGCAATTTTTATAATATATATTATAGATTAAAGTAATACGCTTAATTTTAGTACAAAAAGCAAATCCAAATTGCAATTGCCCACTAAATGTTCGATCTAAAATATTTATTATCTGATAAACATACATATATTTAATCTGTAACAAAATCTTCTATATAATCTATACACACACTTTATACACAATATATATGTCTATAATATATAATATATATTATATTAATGTTATGCTATCTATATATCAATATCTATATTTACATCTCGAGAGTTTTTCCATTTTACTTTTAGCCCTAAGAACGATCTGTCCAGATTGTGTGACTATATAAATGTGTCTTAAAGTTGTCTTTGAGAGAAATATTAAATATATATATATACATATATACAGTATCCATGTAATACAAATCGAACACCCGCTGCAAGAATTATAATTGAAAAATAAATGTTTTATGTAAATGTTATTGCAAAATGAATCCCCTTCTTGTTTTCTTTCAACTATATATATGATAATACTAATAATTCAATTATATGCTGTAACCATGGACCATGGTCAAATTATAAGGCAATGTCAACAGTGAGAACACTTCCATTTATCACGAGCAAACAAACAAACAAATCAAAAACAATAACAAAATGCACGCAAAGCAAATTACTTAATATCGCCAACTGTTACAAAGAGAGAGCACAATTAAGAGAACAATTTTACGCATTCTCTCTTTCGCGCGCACTCGCTTAAATGCATTGGTACATGCTCTTTCCATAGAATTAAGCTATTTCGACATATGGCAACGCTGCAGAGGTTGAAAGTGCTAGGCAGTAAGAAGGAGATAGCAAGTAGAGAGCGAATGCATAATGCAAGCAGTATAATATAAGCATAGTAATTCGGACAGCTGAGAACGTGCTGCGGAAAGCACGAAAGAAGGGAAAGGAGGAGAAAGATGAATAGATGAATGAATGAATTAGTTTGCATTTAAATAGTGAAAAGGTGTGTTCAGTGCGAGAATAAATAATATCACGGTAAGAATCGATTCTTGTATATACAGAAAGTTATATTGCATTTTATTCGTTTTTGTAGAATTCAAAAAACAGCACAGTTCACAAATCTAGAATTTGCAGGCTAAAGTAAAAAACCAACTGGGGTTAGGTTCTAGCCCTTTCAGAGGGGCGCTCTTTAGTTTTGGTTTCGTTTCGTTGCAATCGCTTTCTCTCTATTGCTAAAGAGTTCTTTGGTTTGTCTTCGCTCGTTCTTCTCAATTCTTCACTACTCGTACTTATCGAAGTAACGCTTCTTCATATCCGGGGGATACGTGACGTATATGTAGTGCTCGTTCTGACCACCCACTTCGCTCTGCACGATCTCGTGCGTAGAGGAGGAGGCGCGCAACGATTGCTGGGAGGCACCCACGTGTCGGTGTCGCGTCTCCAACGGCCGGGGATGCGTATTGTAGTGGCGTGGCGGCTCGCCAGCACCACCTGTGCTCACATTGCTCACCACACTAGTGGCTATGGGCCGGTTGGAGCTACTTGTATAGTCGCGTCGGTCTAAAATGTCCTGTGGGTAGACCAGGCTCGTCGAGTGACGATGTAACGGCGTGTTGGCGTTGGAGGAGGTTGCTCCCACTTGCCGGACGCCTGCTGAGGATGTTGGTGTGCCCTGGCCCCCCGCCACGACCGACGACGCCGCCGCTGGACGCTGATCGGCGATGTAGTGCCGCGGACTGTGTCGATGATATTGAACTGTTTCTGGGTACAGGTCGCGCGATGCCGCTGCCGCTGCCGCCGCTTGTGCTGATTGCTGTTGCTGCTGGTAGTAGTACTGCTGCTGCTGGTCCACAGTTCGACCAGGTATCGCGTCGGCGTTCAGCTGCAGATCGTGGTGCGTGCCATAGTCGACGTGGTAGTGGTGTGGGGCAGGCATGTAGATGCTGCCGCCTGCCCCGACGCCTCCATAGTGGTTGGCATTGATTGTCGATTCTTCGGAGCTGTAACAAATGACTTGGGTTTGCTCAATCTCAATAAAAAGGAAGCTGAAGCTCAGGCCGCTCAACACTTACTCAAACAGGATCCAAATGATGTAGTAGCAGAAACAGATGCCCGTGGAGAGCACAAATATAAGTATGACAATGAGACCCCAGGGAAAGGCACGTGGTTCCAGCGGGCCATCCTCCCAGTACCGATCACAGGTCAAGTACCAGCAGACCGCCTTGTTCATCTCTTCTTCCATCTCCTTAAAGCTCTGATCCGACATTGACAGCAACAGGCCACCAATGCAGCTCCTGAGTAGCAGTTCACAGCGCGTCTTCAGTTTGCTCAGCTCCTCCGCCTTGCAGTTCGCTCGCACCTTGGTCTGTCCGGCATTGTCATCCACGGTCTTGGCTGCGTCCGCCTCACCACTGCCTTCTGCGTCTCCGCTGTGGTCACCCTCCTCCGTCTCGTTCTGTTTGTTCTCGGACTCGGCCTCTGCTGCTTCGGGTCGCTTCAAGTGCGCCTGACCAAGCTCCTTCAGCTTCATCAGAAGCTTCTCTCCAGCGGACTTGGGTTTGGCAGCCGAACCATCCTCTGAGGCATCCACCGGTGTCTGATCCTTCGTTTGGCTTGGCTTCTCTTGGAGTAATTGACGATTTTGTACTTTGGCTGCACGCGTGGCACTCAATGTGGAAGTTCTGTATGGATTGATAGTCAGTACATCTGATGCCTTCAGTAGGATCAAGATCTCACCTTGGGATTAAACTCAAATATGCGGCATTCGCTTTGGCCAGTGCGGAGTTTTGACCCAGAGAGTCGCCCCAAACTTCGATATCGGTTACGATGTGCTGATCGCCAAACTTGAGGCTGGAAGCGTCCTCCGTTTGGAACACCTCGCAGCGCATAATGTCGCAGAAGTCGGCCAGACAAATGGAGTCCTCCGCCTGTTTATAATGAGATGTATATATGTACATAAAGTTGGGACTTGGAAGACATTGATTTACCTCATTGATGAGCGAGCTGTGGCGCGTATCAAAGTGCAGATCCAGATATTTCTCCTGGTAGAAACTTTTGCCGCAACGCCTGCACGTCCACTGTGTGGGTCGATCCCGCTGTTTCTCATCCTGACGCGGGGAGAAGACATCTCTCAGTGGATGGAGCGGACACTCCAACGGAAGCTTCACCTGTCCAATCAATATACCTAAATGAGTAAATGTATCTCCCGCTACTCCTAAGTCTCCTTACCTGATGCTTATCCAGTATGGGCGTCCACTTGGAGCGCACTATCTTTCGCACCAGCCGGCTGTTATCTCTCGAGCAGAGTATCTTCTTGACATTTGAGGGTGGCCATGGTATCAGCAGCAAGATGAAGATTAGAAATTGCTTGGATGTCATCAAGCAGAACGTGTACAAGTGCAATCTAAAAAACAGTTTACAAATTAGCGGAAAATATGCTGTGAGACGAGGTGCAATAAGGACGAAGAGGAAAGAACGTGGGTCAAGCCCTAGTGACCAAGTTTTCAATTAATTACGAGTATCGCCCACTTCCTACTCAAAAAGAGGCACGCAAATGCCGCCGGGTGACTCCCTCTGCCAATTCCCCACTGTGCACCCCTGCACCCACTTCACCCTGACGCCGTCATCGCTTATTTTTGGGTCACTTCAAGCAAAAAAGGGGAAGCTCTCAGAGAAAATCGATAAGAGTGCGCTCTGTGCAGGGGTGGGTAAGGGAGAGGCGCAATGATAGGCAGTTAACATAAACCGTTATTTGGCTCACATCACAGCAGGCGAAACGTAAAAGACTTTTCAGACCAGACAGGATTGACCGAATGGCCACCACTCACCTCGAATTGATGGAGAATCAGCCAACATTCATTATTCCATTCTAATCTATTTGCAATTTGCTGTAGCTGGAAAATATTGCTCTTGAATTTTTAATGTTAATTGTGCGCCGCTCTCTGTAGGTTATGTTCGCTTCTAACGGTTTATGGGGGCGTTCCCAATGACATCAATAGCTCAATCACTCAGTAAAATAGATAGAAAATCAATTAAAAATTGACTTGTGATTTGTTTTTTCCGTTTGATTATAATTAAAAGCTTCTGTCCCAACTCCAGCTCCGGCTCCGTTCGCACTGATGAAAAATTTCTACGCTTCCTTGTTCGCCCTCCCTCTTTCGCAACATCCATCTCTCTCTCTCTCTCTCTCTCTCACACTCACTCTCTCTCTCGCAGCCTTTGGCTTCAATGTCCTGCGCCGCGTTTGACAGCTGTTGCCAGCGTTGCCAGAAAGTTAAACAGGGTTCAGCTCGCTGAGAAACTTAGCTTGACCTGAATATTAATTAGAGCTGCCTTAAGACAGGGTATATAATTTACATTTTTATTTCAATTGTATTTATTTAAATTTATTTCGTTTTTTTTTCTTTTCTTTTTTGCTGCTGCAGTCGCTTGTGGCTGGTAACGACCCAAAATTCATTTTATTTTTACAAATTCTAGACTATAGGTAAAATTTCGCGCACAACTTTTTGCAACAAAGTCCGCATCATCTATAATAAATACTACTTAATGTACAGCCCTGATCCACCTCCATCGTTTTACAGCCCGTTGTACACATTATTAATGGACGACTGCTCCAGAATTTTCTTGAGAGCTGCAAAGGGACAAAGGAAATAATTAAAACTCGAACATTCTCTTTTTCTATGAGTCTGCTGGACATTACCTTCTTTGTCTTCTTCGGTGAGGTCCTTCTTGGGGAACTCCACATCAAAGGTTATGTAGAGATTTCCCGTCAGATTGTTGTTCTCAAAGTTGGGCATACCCTCGCCCTTCTTGCGGATGCGTGCACCTGGCCAGGTAATCTTCTCGCGTGACACGGGTACGCTGTGTCCGTCCAGGTGCTTGATCTCCATTGTAAAACCAATGAGTGCGTCCTGCAGGCTGATGGTAACGTTGGTATACAAGTCGTCGTCCTTGCGCAGGAATCGCGGATGCGGCATCTGCTGCACACGCACAATTAGATCTCCGGGCTCGCCATCAATATGGGGCTCGCCTTCGGCAATAAAACGTGTCTCCTGGCCATTGACCATGCCCTGTTCTACCTCAATCTCCAAAGTGCGTTCCTCATTGACCAGCTTGACGTTAGGGCACTCGTCGCAAACAGTTTGCTGTATCATTTGGAAACGACCCGGTCCCAGATTCCTGGTGACCATCTCCTGTCGGCAGTTACATTTGCGCGTACCAGAAGCAGGCTTCATTACGGGCTTGTTGCGCACAATCTCCACGAAGTTGCCCGAGTAGAGTTCCTCGAGAGAGACGTACATATTCATCACAATGTCAGCGCCCCGAGGCGTATCATGTTGGTGTGGATCACCGTTGCCAAAGTGGAAACCAAAGTCACCAAAGAAACTGGAGAAAGGATCACCGCCATGGTCCATCATGCCCTCCTTTTTCAGGCACTCTTCGCCACAGCGATCGTATGTTTTTCTCTTGTCCGTGTTCGACAGCACCTCGTAGGCAGCGCCGAGGTCCTGGAATTTGGTGGAAGCATCTGGATCGTCTTTGTTTTTGTCTGGATGCAGCTCCTTGGCCAACCGCCTGTATGCCTTCTTAATCTCGTTCGTGTTGGCGTTGCGCTTCACATTTAGAATTTTGTAAAAGTCTCGCCCCGCCAGAGCCTCCTCCACCAGAAAGAGCGCCAGCTGAACAATTAGCATGCATTTCAAAAGCTGCATTTTGTGTGTGTTTTAAGCTACGTGGTCACTTAGTTCGTATGCTAATCCGTATTTTATTTAACTAGACATTGTCTCCTTATCTTATGAATGAATTGAGCACGTCAAATATAGCCGTGGCTAGCAAAAATCTTCAATAAACTATCTGCCTTTGCATGTGTGCGTCGTGGTTGCCGTTGATTGGTCAAAGCCGGCGTGGCAATGCTGCCACCTAACATTCTACTCCAGCTGTTTGTATTTTTTAGTATTTTCACCTGTTAGTGGTCACACTGTATATGGTAATATAAAAGCAAAATGTTCAAAGTTAACATTTGAGGGGAGTAAAACTGTTAGACATAATATTTTATGTAGCTATGTTAAAAATTAACGATAATCAATTTTAATGTAACATTATCGATAGGTATATCAAATAGATACATTTTTTACCTTCTTACTGTTTAATCTATCTTTTCAGTTTACATTATATCTTAGTAATAGTAATTATCAAAAAAAATTTATGTTACTGTAACATCACAATGCACCACTCACGGCTATTATGTCCATCTCTAATAAAAGAAATTGCAAGCAAAGCGTTGCCACCTGGTTGGATGTGTGGGAGCTGGTCTGTTAATTGAAATAAATGCAAAATAGTACGCATTTATCATTTGCGCGGGGCTGTCACTTGCATCTATTATTACGAGTTCCATTGTCCAGTTGCAGTGAGCGGCGCTAACAAGTTGCCCCTTGGTATAGTTGTTGCTCAATTGTTGTTTTTATTAAAGTAATTCCAAGTTCAACCAATACACAAGCATTCCATATAAACAAAAACAAATAGACTAACAATTTAGATAGCAACAACAACGCAGAGCGCTGAAAACGAGAGAGGGAGAGAACACAAATTATATACACAGTGAAAAGCGTCGCTTGTGTTATATACCTATATATATATAGCTAACAAAAGAGGTGAGTAATACATTTGGTTAATGAGCTCATTATTTCGCCTGAGAAGCTTTCATTAGATGCGAAACTGCTTTATAAGCCTGGGTTTCGTATGCAACTGCATGACACAGACCGGCCTGAGGATTGAATACGGCATTGGTCACGCTCAGCCCTAGTGCAGGGTTCAGATCGATGGACTTTTATCGCTCACACACTGTAACTGGCACACCCGCACCCACACACACTCACAGACACGAGCAACTAGTTGGTTATCAACTTGGATACAAATGTTTTAATATTGGAAATAGCTGGAAAATAACAAACAAAGCAGTTCGCATATATTCATCAACCCACATACAAAGAATGTAGAATTGCACATATATATATATATATGTATGTATCATATGCGATATGCATTTCCATTGTAATATTGTCCAGTTGAGGATTAGCTGTTAGCTTATCTCTGAATGTTTATAAGCATTACACATGTTGGAACAGTAGTTTATCAGCAAACTGTTTCTTCTATCTATCTTATGGCGTCTATTAATAGTACTCCTTTGGAGTTTTGTCTATAGTTCAGGTCATCCTGAAGGACTCGACTTGTCCGTAAGCAAGAGCAGATTACGATCAGTTATAAGTTCAGTCTTTAGTCCATCCTTCTTCTTCCACAGTCAAACTATTTTTAGATTCTAGAGTGTGTCTGTAATAGCGTATCAGTTCCATTTTGGGTACTCAAGATTAGCAGTAGCCACTGATTAGCCATGGAATTGGATTGTTAAAGTACCCAAACAGGGGCCACTCGAACCGCAGTAGTTGCTTGGCTTTGGACTCGTGCGGTTTGTAGTTCTTGTGGTTGCCCTTCTCTCTCTCTCGGATACTCTACGTAAGTGCAAAAGACCTTTTACCCGCAGCACGAAAAGCTGAAAAACAGAAGTCCTACAACTGCTGGCAGCTAGTTCAATTGAACTTGATCCAATAACCAAATAAAGTAACTAGAACTAGTCTCGTCCCGACATCAGAACGGATATGTCCATTAAAAGATAACGAAACTTGTTTATGGACTCGAACTATGTACGGATCAATATCGAGAACTTAAGTACACCCGATAAGCTCGGGGCCACTCGGCAGGGGACGATAGGTTGCTCCAAAAATAAGTATATTAAAATTCTCCGATTATCTCAAGCGATTAGCCATATACTAAATACTGATTACGCAAGAAGTCAACACTGACCAATCCCCTTACTCCTTGCAGATGCACCATTTGCTCTAGGCAAGAGCCGCTCAAGGAAATCCCAAATCAATTTCATCATGTGCTGCGAGTGCTGCGGCGAAACACAGCGCAAGAGCTGGGTCTTTGGCATTGGCTCCGTCTTTACTATCCTGGGCATCCTGACACTTGTCTTCTGGCCAAATCTGTCTGAGAAGCTTGTGGAAAATGTGAGTACCCAGAGAGTTTTCTATCAATCCCATTTTTACGAATCTTTTATGGCAGGGCTTGAAACTGGAACCGGGCACCGACACCTACGACAGCTGGTTGGAGGCTCCTATTCCGATCTACCTGAGTTTCTACATGTTCAACTGGACGAATCCGGAGGGTATACGTAATCCGAATATTAAACCACACTTTGACGAGGTGGGTCCGTATGTGTTTCTCGAGAAGCACAAGAAAGAGAACTTCACCTTCTTCGACAATAACACGGTGGCATATTACGAGCGTCGCACTTGGTTCTTTGACGAGAAACGCTCGAATGGAACCCTCCTCGATCCGATCACTGCGGCACATGTCATCACAGCGACGGTGGCCGATGAGATGCGTCACCAGCCCAAGTTTGTCAAGAAGATTATAAACTTTATGCTGAACCATGAGGGTGGCACTCTGTACACGACGAAGCCCCTGCACGAGTGGGTATTCGATGGCTACCAGGACGATCTTACAGATTTCCTCAATCTGTTCAATACCACCAAGATAGACATTCCATATACACGCTTCGGTTGGCTAGCGGATCGCAATGGTTCCCTGGAATACGATGGTCTATTCACCATACACACCGGCACGGACAACATCTCCAATTTGGGTCGTCTGACGCACTGGAATCGGAAGAACGAGACGGGCTTCTATGAGATGCCCTGTGGCATTGTCAATGGCACAACAGGCGATCTGTTTCCACCTAAGATGAATACCCAGGACGAGATTACTATCTTTGCCACCGATGCGTGTCGTTTCATGAACCTAAAGCCCGAGGGCACCTTGACAAATCATGGCTTAACGGCCACACGTTGGGTCGGCACAGAGGAGACTCTGGACTCTGGCGAGAACTATCCTAATCAGAAGTGCTTCTGTGATCCACGCCTGGGTGATGAGTGCCCCAAGACAGGCGTTGTCGAATGCAAGGCGTGCCGTGACAAGGCACCCATCTACTCATCCTTCCCGCATTTCTATTTGGCTGACAAGTCATATCTGAATGCGGTAGCCGGTCTGAAGCCCGAGAAGGCGAAGCACGAATTTGTCATGGCAGTTGAGCCCACAACAGGTGTTCCAGTGCGTGTAAATGGACGCATTCAGATCAATATGATGCTGGAGCCCGACGATCAATACGAGTAAGTGCTATAACCATATCCAGTGATCCCTCTCTCTAACTATGTCTCCACTTGTAGTATTTACCGCGGTGTGCCTAAGATTTTGATGCCCATGTTCTGGTTCGAACAATTTGCCGAACTCAGTCCAGAGCTGGCCTCCAAGGCTAAGGTGAGTGTGTCCATATCTCTTGCCTGGATTACTTTATGTACAATAATCGCTTTTTACAGCTTGCCATCAACTTGGCGGACTATGGCTTCTACTTCGGCCTGTCCGCTGTCATTTTCGGTGGCCTCTTTTTAGTCACGGGCATTGCCCTAACAGTCACCAAGCGCTGGGTGCGTCGGCCAAGCGATGATGAGGACATCTTGACCAACGCAACGGAACAACCGACGCCAAAGTAACACATTTAGCCAATGTGCCAGGACATAAGCTAGTCCATGTTATCCATGTAGTCCCTTGTTTCTTGTTTACTGACACCTGTTGCCATTATGTAGCTGAAATTCTCTAACCTAGTGCAATAAGGTTGATCAATTGTGATACATAAATGTATTGTTACATTTCAAGTATTTAAATAAGTAAGAAATATAACAGTCCAACTCCTTTATAACAAAATTTAGTTTAATTCTATTCAAAATCCGATTTCGCATTGCGCATTGCTTGAAGTATAAAACTCATTGCATACTTTAAGGATGTAACGGAAATTCGCTGCGAATAAATCGTAAAGGCATTTGTTGCATACCCTCAGGGGCTATACTTATCACGAAAGGAGCTCTAGCGCAGGCATATCCTTGCAGATTTTGTTATGACAAAGTGCACTAGGATCCCAAGGACAGCTTCCATCGATTGGCATTTAAGGATATGGGGGTCATCTAATGTCCATCGACTTGTAAAAATTCAGTCTGAGGGCGAAAAAATTCAGTCCAAAAACACTAAATCCTTAATAACTGCGAAACTTCAAGGACGATTTTAATGTCCTTTACACAGTTGTTAGTCCTTATTGTACCAAAACATTTGACATTGGAATCGTCAGGATACGTAAGGATACGGCAGAGATACAGCGATTTTTCTGTATATAAAAAAGTCCTTATAACTCAGCTGTGAAAAGGATTTTCGTCCTTTAAAAATTGTTTTCAAAAGCAGCAGGATAAGAGCTATCTTTATGCCAAAGGACATCAAAAAAGACCCTAAAATGACCAAGTTACGCCCCATTATGCAATTTTCAGTCACTTTTTGCATGCCAACCCCTTGACAAAAAAATTGTTGAATTTTCTTGAAAGATCTTGGAAATCCTTGAATGCCAATCAGTAGTACTGCTTCCTTTGAGTACAAAAAAGTGAGTTCTTTCGTAATCCTTTCAAAAACCGCAAAGTTCTAGCTTACATAAGGATGTCCTTTACCAAAATCTTGCTCTAAATTATCCATATCCTTGTGGGTGTTAGCGGAATAGGTGCGCCACTTATCAAAGGACTCGCCAGGATACGTAAATATATCATTTACATATTTCAACCTTTCTATAAACAAAAATTGTTTGCTTTTACCTATATAAGCTCTACTTTGGCAACATCCTTGGGGATCTTAGACTATGATTTAAGTATTTGAGGCGTGGGTTAAGGGTATCTCGTGGTCGAGAACACTCGACTGGAGCATTGTTACTTGTTTATTACTCATTTAAGTATTATATAGTATATATAGTACATAATCGTATAGTAATTATTCTATTTGGAACTGGTTGCTGCATGCAACCAGATGCCAGGATATTTTGATAGCCCCCATTGAAAAAACCAAAATGGGGCTATGCGTTTGCTATAGCTCTATACTATATGGCCGATTTTGATATCATACAGCTGTAATAGGTATGCAAGTGCATTGTGTCTCTGTACGTACGAATGTGTGTGTGGGAGTGTGATTGTAAGTGTGCGTGTGTGAGTGTTGTGTTCTCAACTGTCGCTGGATCACTTGGCATTTAGCCATAGGCTTTAGACGAGAAAAACCTACGCAAATATTTGTGATGGCAGCTGTGAAAACGACAACAACACACACACACACACAAGGCACACACCGTTACGCACACACACATATGCATACAGTACAGAAGACACACCACATGTGGTTAATATGAACATAACATAATATGAATGTGGAATATGTATCAAAATCATCAACTTAAAAATCAAAATCATAATCGAAAACTCGCATAAAAAACGTAAACAAACGGTGGGGCAAGGCCTAGGCAATTTTGTATAAATGGCATTCCGAGGGCGCGCACTCTATAAGTAATCCTTCCATCTGACTCTTCAGATAACATGCAACCCAAAGGTGCAACAATCACCGCACCCTCTCTTTCTATAGGGAGAGAGGAACAGCAATTGTTGCATGAGCTTTGGGCTGAATGTTTTCGAAATATCAAATTTGTGTTGTGAGTTTGTTGTGTGTGTGTGAGTGTGTGGGGGGTGTTGAGTGGGAGGTCGGCGCTCTCTCTTAATGCGAGTGTCTACATACTAAAAATTTGCATAGTTTTTGTTGCTGTTGTTGTTGTTGACTAACATTTAGTTAATATAAAGTAAAGTTAAGTTTTACCATAAATAAAAATCAATCACAGTTGTTTTGGGCGGAAGTAGTTAAGTTCTCAGCGTTAGTTTAAGTATTGTAAATATCTACGTCGTAAGAGAAGGAGAGAAAGACTATCTCTCTGTCCTTCTCTCTGTCTACTATTAAATATATTTCTAAGTTTTCTTTTTGTTTTCCTTTTCTTTTACGTGTAAATTAAGTAGTTCGTATTTTATACTTGAGTATTGTTGCTTCCCTTTTGTTTTAGTTCTGTTTCTGTTTTGTTGTTGTCTTTCTTCCTGTTTCTAGTTTCTTTTCTCTTTGTCATTCTTCTCTCCTTCTTCCTTCTTCACTCTCTCTCAGCATCCCCATTCCTAAATTGACTAGACTGGGTTCTGTTTTCTATTTGAATGCATATTTGAGGTTCATTGTTCTTTTTTTCTTTTGTCTGTTTGATCCCCAAATGGGGGATTATGTGAGGATTATATAAGGATATATAAGGATCTCTGATATTGTGTGTTTAATTGGGTACATCCCAGTACATAAGGTCCTTGGGATAATGGAAGCGCGCCTGGCGAACAAGTTCTAGGCTCTACAATCCAACCGCAAACATACTGTGATCGACTCGTTTCTCGCACTATGCAAATTCTCAGATGTCTCGACTGACCCATTGACCCACTGACCCATTGAACCACCGAATCGAACCCACTACCAGCACATACAAACATCCAATTGTGAGGAGGATCAGGTGTAGGAGTGGCTCTCTGCTCTTTGCCTGCGCTTAGGACTGCGATTGCGATTGCGATTGAGACTGCGATTGCGAGTTGTAACTTTTGTGGTGCTTCATTACCACCACGGCGGGATCCATGACGTAGTTGTTGGCCTCTGCCAGCTGCATGGGCAGCGGCGGCAGCTTATCCTGCGGATGCCGATGGCTGATGGCAGCGCTCTTCCTCACCTTGCTCAGCGTTCCAGTGCCACCTCCAGCTGTAGTCGCTGTGCTCGGCGGCTGCAACTGCGCCTGGGATTGCGACTGTAGCTGGGTCTGAGCCAGGGACTTGCTGACGCTGTGGTGTCCACTGCTGGAACTGCTGGTTGGTGCGACTGCTGCTGCTGGGGCTGTACTGGCTGTGCTGCTACTGATCATCTGCTTGCTGGCGTTCTTCGGATTGACAATCACTTTGGTCTGCTTCAGCAGGGATCGATCGTTGCACAGGGCGGAGATGAGGGGCAGATCGAGATGCTTGCTTTTCTCCCGCAGCAGGGCAATGTCCAGTGGATTGGTGGGCTGGCCATTGGCGGAGGATGACTTATTGGCGGCGGCCACGGAGGCCTGCAGCTGGGCCAGGATGCTGTTGCTGTTGCGATTGAGGCCCAGGCCCAGATCGGGCTTGGGGCGCTCACCTGCCCACTGGGCACCGCTGGAGGTCTTAATGATGGGACTGTTGGCGCTGTGCGGATTCAGGGTAAGCGGCTTGCGTGGCGGCAGCATGCTCTGCATCATGCTAGGACTGGGAATGGGCTTCGAAGGAACTGTAAGACGAGACGGAAGTCAGCATTGAAATTGGATTTGGAGGAGGGAGGAGGGAGCACTCACTTGGCGGCGGCTGCTCGCTGGGCGCAGGCATTGGTGGCTTCCTCAGACGGTTGACGTACGGCGGAGGCGGCGGCGGGGGCAGACGCTTCACTTTGGGCATAGGCATCGAGTCGAGCGAGTTCAGAATATTATCGTCTGATCGCGATCGTGCGAAGAGGCTGGAAGCGTTTGCCGCTGCGGCCGCGGCTAGGGCCGCTGGGTGCAAGGGCGGCGGCGGTGGTGGCTCGTAGGAGCTGCACAGACTGGCCATCGAGGGGGAGTAGAGGGGCGAGTAGGCGGTGCCGGGCAGCTGGACATAGGTGTCCGATAGATTCTGCGTGGAGGCGTAGCGCGAGTGGGTGGAGAGTGCCAGGGGCAGATAGGGAGTGCTCCTGTAGATGGCGTGGCCCTTGCAGGTGTCCCAGCCGGCGGGGTACGCCAGATACGGATGGTGCGGATGATGCGGCGGTGCCGGCGCCTGGGCCATCGCTGCCAGGAGGGAGCTCTGCTTGGCGTCCAGATACTCCTGCTGGCTGACGGCCGGATCCTGTATGGGATAGATGACATAGTCGACGTCGCTGTACATCTGCTGCTGGTACAGCTCCAGCTGATTGCGTGCCAGCTGGCTGCTATAGAGTCCCGCCAAGTGGGGATGCGTCGGCGGCGGCGGAGGAGGAGGCTGGCGCGGCAGACTGGGCGGAGGCGGCGGCAGGTACTGACGCGGTTTGATCACTGGCAGCAGGACGCAGGCTTGTTGCGGCGGCGGCGGCTGTTGCTGTTGGTGGTGGTGCTGCTGCTGATGGTGGTGCTGCTGCTGCTGGTGATGGTGGTGCTGCTGGTGGTGCTGCTGGTGGTGCTGCTGGTGGTGGTGGTGGTGCAGCGAGGCGGTGCTCTTGTGGTGCAGCCCGTAAGGAACTATGGGAATGCCGATGGCCGCCGAGCCGGAATGTCGGTGGTGCGGATGGTGGTGGTGCAGCGAGGCCTGTGAGCCGCCGGCGTAGTTGGAGTTGTGCAGCGACTGCTGCGACAGCTGGTGGCTGCACACGGAGCCGCTGGAGGAGGCAGCCGAGGAGTAGTGCGTGGGCGCGGCGTAGCTGGGCTTGGCTCCGTCCGGCAGGAGACTGGTGTGGGCTTTCAGTATGCTGATCTGGGGTCGCGTCGTGATGAACCTGGCGGTGACCTCCTCGGACTTGAGGGAGCTCATCGAGCCGGCCACGCTGGTCGCCGGCAGCGCCGAGGAGGCAACTGAGATGAGCGACGTGGGTCGAGGCTTCACGGATTTGGGATAGGGCGGTGGATCGCGTCGACGCAGTGCAGCCGGAGGTGGTGCTGGGGCGGCTACTGGTGGCGCTGGAGGCGGCACAACCTTTGGCTCCGGCTTGGGCACGCTGACTGGCTTCGGCATGGGCGGTATCGGCGGCGCTGGAGGTGGTGGCACCACTGGAGGACCACAGAGGCCAGTCTTCTCGTGCCTGGCACTGTACGGAGGCGGCGCGGGAGGCAGTTCCGGCAGCAGCTGCTCGTTGCTGGCCTCATCCTCCAGTGTGACATAGTCGCAATCCGAGTGCAGCGTGCTGGAGACCGTCTTCCGGCTGGGGTAGGTGCCACGTCCAACGATGAGGTTGGTCAGTTCCTCGGCGGAGAGCAGCGTGTGCTTGTTGTCCGTGGGGTCGCTGCCATCGCCGCGAAAGGAACTGCTCGTGCTGATGTTGGAGTCGGAGCGCAGACGGAACTCGTTGCATTTCTTGCCGACGCCTGCGCCACCTGCTCCACCATCCACGGAGTCGCTGGCCGTGTGGCTGTCCTCGCCCTTGGCTGGCTGGAAGATGCCGTAGTGAGAGCTCTTCTCGGACTCGGCCAGCTCCGAGGACTGCCCGGTCAGCTCGCTGCTGTGCATGGTGTACACGCCGGAGGTCTCTGTCGGCGGAGCTGTGCCATGCTCCAGCGTGTAGACGCCCGAGGCGCCGGAGACGCTCTCCGTCTCGTCGCGCACGGCGGTGTCGCTCAGCGTGGAGTTCTGCGCGGTGTGACTAAAGCCGAGCTCCAGGCTGGAGGAGGTGGAATGCATGGCCACTGGGGCCGGCGTGGTGACCACCACTGTGCTGCACGTGGAGGAGCACTGGGAGCCAATGTTGTGCTGGGAACTGGGCGAATCCGTCGCCGTTGAGGAGTCGTTGGCGTTGCTGGCGCTGATGCTGGTGCTCGTCGTGGTGGTCCGCTGGCTGGCGGCGTTGGTGTTGGCGGCTGCCGTTTCGGCTGGCCTCACGTTGACTACACTCAGGGCGGCCAGCTGCTCCTCCAGGTCCTTGAGTGACATCTGACCCACCGAGGAGGTCTGACGGCTGACGCTGGGTCTGTCCAGCAGATGAGCCAAAGCCAGGCTCTCCGTGGAGGGAGCGGCAAGTGGAGCCGGCGGCGTGTTGATCATGATCTCCAGCTCATCCTCGGAGTGCACGCGATCGCTGACAATGCCCGAGGTGGTGTTGGAACTGGTGCTGGAGATCACCGAGATGCGCTGCTCGTTCTTGCTCTTGTACGGCAGCAGGAGGCTCCGGGAGCAGGCGTAGCTGGCGTGCAGGGAATGGGACTCCGCCTCCTCCTCCTCCCGTTTGCTGACCTCCTTGAGGCGCGCGGCCAGCTTCATGCTCCACTGGTGCGTGTCCTTGCAGAGGGTCAGCAGGAGCTTGTTCTTCTCGTCGGAGGCTGCGTACAGGGTGATCCGGCTCTCTCCCGAGCGTATCTCGAACTTCTTGCGCTCGAACGAGAGCTTCGTTATGTTGGGCCAGAGGAAGGTGGCCGGCTCCGTGGTGGAGCTGCTGCTGCTGGCGCCACCGAGGATCTTTATGCCCTTGGCATAGATGACGAACCAGGCGCTGCCGGCACCAGCCTCGCTCTTGGCCAGCCGCATGCGGAACGTGTGGGCATTGATGGTCTCGTGCAGGCTGCACGCCTCCTGGATATAGAGCAGCTCTGCCTCGGCGGACGCCAGACCCTGGTGCTCCCTGTGGCAGGCACGCAGCGCGCTCCGCGCCCAGGCCGTGTGCAGCGCCGCTGGCAGATAGTCCTCGACGCGGAAGTAGTCCGTGGAGCCGCTGCTCGAGGCACTCGAGCTGGGCGTGCTGGGCGGCGGCTCCCGCTTGGCGGCTGCTGCCTGACTGGTGGAGGTGACGTAGGTGGACAGGCGGAGCATGCGCTCGTTGTAGCTGCTGAGGCGCTTGCGGATCTTTGGCAGCGTCGTCGTCATGGCCGTCGATCTGCCACGGGATGGGCCCGAGTCCTCACCTGTCTTCTCCTTTGGTTGCTTGTTTGTGCTTGGAATTGTTGAAGTTGTTGTTGCTGTTGTTGTTGTTGTTGTTGTTGTTGTGAGTGTTACTGCTGCTGCGGCGGCGGCTGCGCTGGGCGCATCGCCCAGATCCGCCTGCAGGGCGAGGCCGGCGAGCAGGACCAGCGCCTGGTCGGCATAGTCCCGGGGCAACTCGCGCTGCAGGACGTTGTGCCGCAGCTGCAGGTAATAGTTGTGCCTGGAGGTCTCATCTTTCAGCATGAACGGGCTCTCGATGTAGAACTGCACACGGAAGTGTAGCTCCAGGAGAGGACGTCCATTGGCATCCAGACCCTATCGAAGGCAGAGACGCAATTCAAGACAAGGGACAAAGCAGGAGGAGAGCTGAGCTACTTACGTGCGTGTGAGAGGAACGCCAGCTCTTCGGGCCGTATTTGGAGAGCTTGCTCTCGGGATCTGCAAACATGTACTCGCCATCTGCAGGAGAAGAGAAAGGGATTGGGTTAGACGAAGATATAGAGAATCTTATAGAAAGGTTACACTTTGATAAGGATCAATTAATAATCTGATAAGATAGAGAATGGAGAAGTTACTTCCCGGAAGAAACAGGAAAACAGATCTTGGAGAGTTGGAGGAATCGGCATAGTCTGAGCAGGATCTGGTAGAGATGTCTCGGAGTCACCAAGGTCGCGTCCATTCAGTCGCAACTAATCAAAATTTTAAATGAACTTTCGGCTATTCCTGCTGCGACTTCCCTATAGCTAACCCGCTTCCACTTCCACTCTTGTTCCCACTCTTCTGCCCACTCCCATTCCCGTTCGCTCGGCTAAGAGCCGGCTTGATGTCAGCTTGTCAAGCAGCAGGCAAACTACCCGTTGACGTCAACAACAGGGCCGATGACGACACGACATGCACGTCAGGTTGTCAGCCTCTTGTCGCAGTCGCATCGCCGTCCGATTTTGGGTTCCAACTGGACAACTGGAGGAGTCGACTCGCAGCCCAAGGGCATGCCGCGTGCTCTCGTGTATCGGAATGGGGTCCCAAGTTGCTGTTGCTGTTGCTGCCGCTGCTGCTGCTGTTGCATGCTTCAAAAACAAAATCAACACACACTTCATCATCGAACGAAAAATTGGAATTCCTGCATACGAAATGAAGCACCAGCAGAAGCAGCTTCAGCTTCAGCTACAGCTCCAGCTACAGCTCCAGCAGCCGCAGAAGAAGATGAAAAATAATAATTATGAACAGCAAAAAAGATGGAATGGAAATATGTGGGCACACACACAACGGCAACACACAGCAGCAGCAGCAACAACGACAACAGCAACACAAGCAGCAGCAGCAACAATATCATAATAATCATCAGCGTCCGAATAAGTGCCTATCAATGACGACGACAACGTCGACGACGACGATCAAGAGAAGGAGGAGCTGGAGCAGGAGAAGTAGTAGGAGGGAGGAGGAGGAGGAGAAGGCCCCAACGGAGTCCAACTCCAAGTCGAGATCGGAGTGCATACCAAAGAGCTGAGGCCCGAAAAAAAAACAGGTAGAAACGGACAGAGGGACAGACACGACGACACGACAGGTAAGCAGCGTTGTGGCAGCTGAAACCCAAGTCAAAGGCGAGCTCGAACTCGAATTCGAACTCGAAAGACGAAGGCGAAGACGATTTCTTTTTGTGCGTAGCTTGGAACCAAACCAAATCGACGCCGAACCGAACCAAAAACCTGAAACAAAACCCAGTCGAACCCAAAATGAAGGCTAGCCTTTTCTAGCCAGATTCAGCTATATTTAGCGGGTTTCCAAAGTTCTATCTGATCCTCTATATACATGTATGTATATAAATCGTATATATCTATCTGATCTCCCTCAAATCTGCCAACTTGTGTCTCAGTTTCCCATCTAAGATCACGCGTTTTCTTTTAAATTATTGCTTCCTCCTCCCCGTCCGGCCCGCCCATGCCACGCCCACTGGACCCGAACTCAAAACGAAAACAAAACTGGAGCATTCCTGCCTGTTTGTATACATAAAAGGTAGCTTTCTTCTGCTTGTTTTCCACCCTAAAATTAGTTTTATTTTGTGGTTCAACAAAATGTGGCAGCAACAGTGGCAGGTTGGGAGGCTGATGGATGGTTCTGGGCTGGCTGCTGTTAAGCGAGAGACAGGTGTGAAGTGGCTTCAAGTCAGAGTCAGAGGCAGCTGCACGCAGCGTGCAACTTGCAACGTGTAACTGGACTCAACTGCAGCAGCTGAAGTTGAAACTGAAGCTGAGGCCAGCGGCAAAAACCTAATAATTAACATATTTTCCAACGCATTCCTCAGCGCTTACAATTAACACGCACGCACACACACTCACACACACACACGCACACAGAGAGAGACAGAAGGGAAAAGGGCAGTGGCAGTGGCAGGGGAGGTAAATAAATCTTCAATTTGAAACACATGCAACACAAATTACAGACTCGAATGCGCTGGGATTCCGGCCAGCAGTCGGCCAGCCTCAGCCAGCCTCAGCCAGGCTCATCAAGTGGCCCAGAGAAGGAATTTAACAACAACAGCAACAACGAGAAGAAGAAGAAGAAGAGGTAGAACTCAAGTTCCGATACGAGGTAGAGCGGCAGGGAAGGAGGGGAAGCGGTCAGAGACAGCTGCAGAGCCGTCGCCCTGGCATTCTTCAGATTTATTTTCCAAAGGTTTTGAGTAGGCACGCCATAGCCATAGCCCATAATAACCCAACAACAACAACAACAACAGCAACAGCAACGAAATAACCAAAAAAGAAACAACAACGAATGGACAGGCTGCAAGATAAATGTGTGTGTGTGTGTGTGTGTACGATGTGTGTGTGTGTATCGAAACTGGCTGGAGAGAAAAAAACGAGAACGAAACAACATAAAACCAAAAGAATTTTAATTTCCGATGTTATCAGATGCACGCAGCGTTCGGGTTGAGGCAGAGCTGTAGTCAGGGGCAGCGGCAGAGTCAGAGGCAGGCAGCAGCAGCAGCATGTGGCTGCAAGGCCGAGCAGCGGGCGTGGCAAGCAGCAAAGGGGCTGGGGCTGGGGCAGGGCTTAGAAACGAAGACGAAAGACGAACAGGCCAACGCCATATAATAATGATTATGAGCCATTAACATTAAATGGAAAAGAAAATGCTGGTCTACAGATTACAACAGCAACTGTTGCTGCAACAACCAGCAGCAGCAGCAGCGGCAGCCACAGCAAGAAGAGCCCAATGCTGGCAGCAGCAGCTAAAAGAATGCGGCGCTGGAATCCAAGCAATGCGACAGCTAAAAATAACACCAGCAGCAGCAACATCCCAGGAACAACAGCAGCAGCGGGTGGAGCGGATCGGGTGGAGTAAGTGCAGCAGCAGGCTAAAGTACCAAAAAGAAGCGACGCCCATTGTGTGGCCAGAGGTCTGGCCAGCGGATGTTGCTGCTGCTGCGGCTGCTGTGACAATGTTGCCAAATTGCCAGGCAACAGCAAGCCAGGAAGAGGAGCAGGAGGAGGCAGCTGCTGCAGGAATAGGAGGAGGCTAAGAGGAATTTGCATAAAGATGAAATTTATTGACGTTGCGTTGGCCATAAAATTGAAATTCATTTGCGACACAAAGCCAGACAGCCAAACTGTCCAGCGAGTAGCCAGCAGTGCCACAAAAGGGCCAACAACAGCAGCAGCAGCAGTGGCAGAAGCAGCAGAAGCAGCGGCAGCATCCGCTGTGGCAAAAACGAAAGACTCAGGCGACGAACTTGAAAAGAGCTCCTCTCGCTTGCAACAATTTTTAGCGGTGTTTGAACTTTTTGTGCAACGCAGTTGGCCAAAAGCTAAACTGGCATTGCTATCTATAAAACAACAACAACAACAACAACAACTGTTGCTGCCACTAAAGGCAATTTTGGTGCAGTGAAAGAGCGCGGCGTGAAATGCTCGAAAGTATGCGACGTCGACTTCAACGACGACGACGTCGACGGCAACGGACGGACCTCAAGCTACAGCTACAACTTCAGCCACATGCCAGTCATGCACACACACACACACACACACACACAGAGAGAGAAAGATACACACACAAAAATGCTGACTGACATTGGCGAAAAATCCTTGCGAGCAACGCAAATGCAAACTGCCAATTTCATAGCTGAAGCTGAGACTAAGGCTAAGACTGTCCTAGAGATGGGCGCGTGACACGAAACGCTTACATGCCAGCCAAGCGTTGGATGCACATCGTATCCACTCGATTCCCATCTCTAGCTGAGGCTGAGGATTCTTGCAGCTTGAGCTACAGCCATGTGGCATAGCGAGGCAGCAGTCAGTGGAGGACGTTGGCATGCCCCATGCTGCATACCAAATTCTTCTTGCTTTGAAGATGTTGAGGCAACTTCTGCAGTTGCCCCCAACTCCCAACCCTGCCTCGAAATTGATGCCACAACAGCCTGGCGACCAGATTCGAAATTTACGTTTTCTACTCTTCTCCTTCTCCTCTCTTCTCTCCTCCTTTTTTTTTGTATACCCTAACTGAGAAATGCGTTCCAATGTTTTTTTATACAGCTGGTCAGGAGGAGGCAGCATCTACTGGCCACATTTGATGTCTTCAATAGAATCAAATCAGATTTGTTCCTCAGAATTCGGCTAAAAGTTGATTCAACTCGAATTTTTTTTCCTATAAGAACTTTAAAAGTTCTGTCAGTGTATACAGAATGGGCTTCACCCCGGCTCGGAGTGTGTGCGAGTGTGCGTGTGTGTGAGTGTGTGTTGTTTGTGGAGGACGCACATATCTGAGGCCAATGCCAAAGACGAGTCGCTGCTGGAGCCAAAGCGAGTCGCCTACCAGGCCTGGATGTTGCCTCTTGGCTGTTCCTGCTGCTGTGTGTATCCATGTGTGTGTGTGGTTGTGTGTGTGTGTTGGCTCCACTGGGGCCGCATCGTCGTCTTCATCGTCGTCGTCGTTGTCGATTCGTTTGTGTTAATGCAACGCGCGACGGCTACCTGAATTACTGAACACGCGTCTTGTGTCTTGTGTCTGTTGCCCGTTGCACGTTGCACGTTGCCTCAAATTGTTTGTTCGCCGTCCACAGGCGACGCGTTCCTGGCTGCCGTTGTTGCTCCTCTTGTTGTTGTTGTCTTTATACCCATATATATGCATACCCTGTGCCTTCTCAAGGTAAAATGAGGTCGAATCGGCGTATGCAGAAGGCAGCAGGAGAAACTTTTCACGCTGGAAGATTATACATATATCTATATATATTCCTGATCAGTCTTAGGCTTGTCTGATGTACAAATCTAGAGAAAGATCTGTCGTAAATATAGGTATATATATATATATGCTTCAGTAGTAAACACAAAGTAAAGTCAAAAGTATCTAAATATGAATTCCTGATCAGCTTTGATCTAACCTCAATCCTGCTCTAGCCTCACCCTCGACTCTCATCTGTCTGAAATCTGGATGAAATACAGAAGGATATCCATAGCATCCTTTGTTATAGAGAATAGTCTAAAGCATGTTCTGAAATGTTTCAGAGCTCGATTTAAAGGGTATCTTCCAGTGGATCTGCTGCGACTGGAGCACTTTTCGCTGCTTTTTTTGTTCATTTTATGTGCCATTTTTTTCGTTGTTGTTGTTGTGTTAGTATTTTTATGTGTTTTGGCATTGCTGGCAAAAAAAGAAGAAGAGTTTTGTGGCCGGTAGAAGAAGAAGCACGCGAAGGGGAAGAAGGAGGAGGAGGCTGCCACTGCCACTGCCACTGCAACTGCTGCTTCCAATGCTGATGATGATGAGCAGCTTTTAAAAAGACTGGTTTATGTTTATTAGTTGTATTTTTCATGCCTTATCATGGCCTGGACATGGCATGGACTCACGGACTCTCCACCAGCTGCCCATGAGCCTAGCTGTCCTCCACTGCTGGAGTTGCACTGTTGCCAAGTGCTCAACTAGACAACTGCTAAGGACGTGCCACAAACCCAGTTCGATATAGCTCAACTACTCGAAGCAGCCCCAGCTCGTGCTCCGGATTAGAAGGATTCTTAGACTCACCTATGAGCACCGCCAGACCGAACAGTTCGGTGTCTTGCATGCCCTGTGTGGCAAAGTGGAGACATGTCTGCGTGTAAACCTCTCGGACTCGACTCTTTGCATCGACTAGGAAGTACAGGGTTTTCGGCTGCTGTTGGCCCAGAAGTCTACATATAAAAGAGCAGAGGTTAAAGATTAGTCTGACACGGATTTATGCAATCCAATGGAACTCACCTCAGTGCCAGGAATCGGGAGCCGGGTGACAGTTGCTCGGCTGAGGACGCGCATACTTCCAGGGGCGCGCTGACGGTACAAAATGCTCGCATGCTGCATCATTTTCCGTATCCAGCGCGCACGTTCGAAATACCGTTGCTGCTATAAGGATCAGGATGAGAACAAGGTTAATGATAAGGTATTTAGATAAGAAATGTATCTATAATATAGTATACATGTATCTAATAGAGTATATATAGAGTGTTACAAAGGTGATACTGAAAGTAATTCAATTCTGAGCTGAAACTGATTTCGATCTGAGATCTGGACACAGAGATCTTCCCTAACTGATCCAATATATATAGTTAACCATCCAATTTGTATATAGAATATGTAATCTTGAGATGGGGTTTACTCTGTCAGTTGTCGGCAAAGTCTTTGCCTGGCGACTTTATGAAATATTATCCCGATTTGTTTGATTTCTTGAAGCATAAAGAAAACATCCACAAAATTACTCAAGAAGTTAGCTTAAGCCTAGCAGAATTTGAGAACATATATCGATATCTCTCAGAGCAGGGACATATATAATATTATATATGTAATCAGAATCCAATATTCAATAACATTTACAAGTCCCAGGCAACAATTTCTGAGTACATCTCGTGTCATGCAGCTCCTTTTACTTCGAGGCTTTCCCTATATTTCAAGGACTTTCGTTTCGTTTTCCATGTTTGGAAATTCATAGAGAAAATCAGCTGGCGCCGTCTTTTAGGTTTTTTTTATATTTGGGAGAGGGTGTACGGGCTGGTGTGGGGGGCAGGGGCATCTTTTCGGCTGGCAACAATTTCACCAATCAATAACGAAAGACTTAGGCGACAAACTTGATTAGAGGCGGCCGATTGTGCGTGCGTGCGGACGTTGCGCATAAAATTATTAAAATTCAGTTAAAGAAAGTTTCATACACACACACACACGCACACACATAGATACACACAGACTGAAACTAGCCTCGTGATGAAAGAAAAGCATTTTATGCATAAATTAAAATCAAATCGAATCAAATCAACTTATGGAACTCGCCTCCAAATCTATGTGAAATGCCTGGAAGCGTCTCTCAGTCGACGCCGACTGCGACTTCAGCTGCGACTTCGACTCTGAGTGCGGTTTCTAGCAGCGGCCGCATAAATTTCAATATTGGCGCATTTCGGTGCGCCGCAGCCGTCTAATAAATTTCAACGTCCAATAAATTTATTCAGAGTCAAGTTGAGAGAGTCGAAGAGGTGCCTGGCTATCTGCCTCCATCTCCATCTCCATCTGCAGCTCCACCTCAAGATCTGCCTATATCTATATAGAAGTGAGTCCCGTCCCAGCAACTGCCCATGGCCCAGGCTGTTGCTGTTGCTCTTTCTGTGGCCACAACTCATGCGGAACCGCCCTGACTTATTAATATGATAGTCCAACCCCGTCCGCCTGCCATGCCGCATCGCTGCTCAATCCCCATTTCCAGTTACCCTATGCCCGCTGCCCGCTGTCCACTCCCCATCCTCTGTCCCATTCCAAAATGGACGCCGATCATCAATCAAAGCGCGCATATGACATAAATTAGAAACTAAGAATGTCTACACGAATCCACTCCAAGAAACAACAACAACAAAAATGTTCCCGAAATAAAAACAAGCTGAAAACAAGTAAAAGAAATAAATAAAAATAAAAAATTGATTCGAAAAGCAATTATATCTAAGCCGATTTCCATGAGCCGCAGCCGATATAGAAACAGATACAGAAAACTTGTTCGGACCAGAAAACAAAGCTGGAACGCAGCTCCGCTCCAGAAAAGATATTCAAAGCTCCATAGGAAATTAATTACAATATAATATCATAATCTATATACTCTATAAGGAGGAGGCGGTAGGGGGAGGGGGAACAGTTCAAGTCGAATCATGTTGAAAGTTGGTTCGAGGAACATTTTCAGTACGGAATCAGTTCTTCTTTATAGAATCATATTGCAATACAGATAGATATATATAGTACATATTTGAATTATAGATATAGAATAGGATCCTTATCTTAAATAAATCATGAATTGATTACATAAATAAAGTGTTCTCTATAGATCCGATATGATTTATAATATATTATTCAAAGCAATTATTATTGCCAGCATTAAGTAAGGCAGTGGGCGATCGGGTTGGAGCTCTTGGCATGACTCAAAAGCAGGCAGCAAGGGGAGAGGGAGAAGGGAATAGAGACAGCAAGAAAGAAAGAGAGGATGAAAAGCGTTTAACAATTTCAATCATAGCAAATTATCCGCATTCCATTGGCTAATGAGAGCGGGCGGCAGCGAGCAGAAACGAACGCTAATTATTAAAGTCAAGTCGGGAGAGTGGAAAGGAAGGAGGAAGAGGAAAGGGAGCTGAGTGGGCGTGGCAAGTTAATTATATGTGTGCAGAAGGCCTGCGCTAATCAGCAATTAACAAATGGCAATAAATATTTTGTTTATACGAGTCTGCGTCTCGCACTGAAAGACAATACAGAGGGGCAGCATAGGGGCTTATAGGGGGAAACTAGGAATGCAGACGTAGGCACATACTGCAGGGAGGGGGGAATACCCCTCGTACACTAAACACTTAAATGTCGCAAGCGCCAGTACAAAATTTGCTGGCTAAGCGGAAAAAAAGACAAACGAAACGAAACGCCAAACAGAGCAAAAGCTCAAGTCGAATGTGCGTGACTAACAGATACCCTACAACTATTCCAAATCAGAGATGTATATCAACCAGATATACATATATATAGTTGGACAATAAGATAATCAGAGCAGTTTCCGACTAAACTAGCAGCATTGTCATCTCATCAACTCAATTGTTGCCGCTGATTAAGAATTTATATAGTATAGTTTATAGTTAATAAGCCCTGATATACCCTCTCCTAGACAACGACGAGGGGTAGCAGAAAGATTGCGCATACGCCACATTGTGCAGCGACAGCAGCTCCTTGCCCCCTTCCACTCCTGACCAGCTGCTGGCACCCAGTTCCAATCGGCTCTGGGGCTGTGTCAACTGCATGCCATTGCAGTGAGCTCATTTGGGGCGTGTGTGTGTGTGTGAGTGTGTGTGTGGTGTGTGTGTGTTTGTCAACTGAGTTCGCAGCTTTGTCGCCAGTTAGGTCGTTAGGTGGGGTTAAGAGACATAAAGAGGGGGAGGGGAGGGGCTGTGATAAATGCTTTAGCCGCATGTGCAAAACGTTTATTGAAAAAATGCTCAACGAATCAGAAAATAGAAATATCTATGGATGGATTTTAAATTCGTTTCGGAATGTTCGCGACTGTTCGACGGATCAACTGAACGATTGTTCGACTGAACGACTGAACGACTGATCAACTGATCGACTGATCAATAAACATTAGAAAAATAACAGAAATGCGAGTACACAAAAGAGGAATTAACCGCAATCGATGTGGTCAGAGCGAAGCACTCAGAACCTAACAGCAAATTGAAGACTCTTTTGGGACTTATATGATCTTTTTATATAGATATATATACTTGTAGATCGTTAGAACTTATCTTAATATAGGACAAGTGCTGCTCTATATGGATATTAAGACTTCAATTTGAGTATTTGTTTCAATAATTCTGAGCTGCTCCATTTGAGATACTTTTAGGGTATCTAAAGAATCTTCTTGGAACCGATTGAGTTTCTGATGAGGAGAACATCCCTAATATCAGATCGTTAAGAACTGAAGTTGTTAAGGGTATTCTCTTATTTGATAATCTTGGAATCGGTTGAGTTTCTTCTATTTCCGAAGAAGGGAATATCCCTAATATTGGAAATATTCTGAGTAGTCTTTTATATGAATAATCTTGGCTTTGCTGCTGTGATATAATGGAACAACTCTTAAGCTGGGTAAGTGTATCCACACACACACACACACACACTAGAGCACCTAAATCTCTTACTCAAACAAACAAACATACACACACACACCCAGTTAAGTTATTCTAAGAGTGGTGCGACTTTAATGCCGAGTGGCTGGTAAACTGGATTCGAATTCTATTGAAAGTGTTGCCCCGCTCAGAGTCCAAGCCAGCTCCAGCTTCGGTTCCAGCTCGAATCTGAATCTGAGTCTGAGTCTGGATCTAGTATTGGAGCTGGAGCTGAGCTAATGAATGACGCCGTTTGACGTGGAATTTTTAGCTCATGAGCTGGCCGCTGGGTTTGGACTTGACGCGGTTGCTCCAAACGTGTGTCTGGGTTTTTTAATTACGACAAACGGCAAATTGGCATTCGCTGATCGCTGATCGAATCGGATCAGGGGATCGGGGGATCAGAGGGGGAAACGACGTTCGACAATCGATTGGCGTCAATGGGTGGAAATAGTTTAAAGCGATGGCATTTTCACACGCTCCCTCGGAACAGTTGTTATACATTCAGTTCGTATTTAGTATTTAGTACTTAGCCAGCGGATGCGCGTCACACTTTAACAACAAGTGTCACATCAAAACGGGGCGTGGCAGCCAATTTCAATTCCCATTCCCATTCCAATTCCAATCCCTAAACGTAACCGAATCCGTATCCAAAGCAAGCACTTAATGCTAATGAGCCTGATTGACCATCAGGCGGGGCACATTTCTCAAATTATTATGCCGATTATCAACTCGCTCGCTGTTGTTGTTGTTGTTGTTGTTCTTATTGTTGTTGTTGTTGCTATTGTTGGTATTATTGATATTGTCATTGTTGTTGTGCTTGTCGTTGTCTTCATTCAAATAAATAACTTTGCGTTTTGTTGGCAAATACAAATCGAAATGTGGAGAAAACCAAACAAAACAATGCGGCAAATTGCTGCTGCTGTTGTTGTTTTTTTTATGTGCCAGTTATGTCCCTGCGTGCCACCAGTTAGAAAAAGAAGAAGCAACATAGATAATAAACGATTCCACAACGATCTCAAGCTCTAACTTTTATACTACCCCGCAGAAGATATTCTATTGGGATTTCTTATGATTAAGGACAACATTAGCGATAGTTTCAAGATTGCTTTCAGCTATATCAACATCGATATCACTATCGATAGCCATCTGAACTATCGCGAAGATGTGTTCAACACATTCAATTTTCAATCGAAAAAAAAGAGACAAAGTTTAAGGTAAGATAACACTCTGAAGAGGAAATCGGTAAGATATTTATATCAAACTTTCAGATGACAACTGCAGAGAGTGAAAAAACGTGGTCAACCTACGAGCAGCAACGGCCCGTTGAGCCGTGGATATCGTTGGCTCCACTTGCAAGTAATAATTTCGGCAGCTGGATAGTGCCTTGCGCCACATTTGGGCAGTGGGCATGGCCGCCAATGTGCACGTGGCAAGTGCCTGTGCAGCAAGCAGAGATATGGAACGGAATGCTGGTGCCGCATCAGTTTCTAGAGACAAGACTGCTGCAACTGCAGTTGGAAGCTAACCAATTGCTGGCAGCACAAGCAGCAGGACACATGAACAGTAAGCTTACAGTTAAGCTCTCCCATAGGCTTTCGTTAAGTTCTCTTTGGATTCCTCTCTTTGAATATGCATAGAAAAGGCGCATAAGCCATGCTATCAGCGGCGTCAACTGAGGCGTAAGCTTAAAAGAGAGCTAAAGTCAAAGGAGCAGCAACAGAAGGGAATAGCACAGTGAGTGGCGCACCTAGACGAGGCCGCTCTTTAATGAGAGCAAGCGCTCTGCCGACGTCGACGGCAAAGGCAACGCCAGCAGCGGCAGCGACAGCGAGGCGATCAAAACGTGCGACGCATGCTAAAATAAAAGGCGTGCGAAACAATTTTTTGATGTGTTGCGTTTTGTTTTCGTTTTGTGCATAGGCATAAATTATGCTGTTGGCATCGCAGTCGGCGGCGCTGTCGCTGGCTCTGTCGGTGTCGCTGCCTGCCAAATGGCTGAAGTTTCAGGGTGACTGATCATATCTTCTTCTTCTTTATTGTCTTTGTCAGCCTTGTCATTCAACAGTTAATTGGCTGTACATTTTAATTGGTTAAAGCATATTTTTCAATGCGCAGGCGTGCAGGCATTTTTTCGGTTTCTCAAATTGTCAATTGCTGCCGCTATTGTCGTTGTTGTTGTTGTTGTTGTTGTTGGCTAAGGTCAAGTGTTGCGGTATATTCGCTTACGCTTACGCGCTCAGTGGGCGGCTGTCAATTGTCGCAACCGCAAAATAAATAAATAAATATGAAAAGGCACAACGACAGCACGTACATACATATTGTAGTTACACAGCAACAAAATACAATAAAACACAAACAGATAAGCCGATACAACTGTGTATCGATATCAGATATCGCATCTCTGCGGTAGCAATCGTTTAACGTTTACCGTTTTTAGCGTTTAACGTGTGTTTCTGCTTATTTGTTTATCTTTTTTCCCTTTTTTTTTACTTGTGCTGCAACACAACACCACAAGTATACACACACATACATATTCAGATATATTACCGCAGCACCGCACTCCCACTTTACCACTATTACACCCGGGGGCCATGGCACGCTCAATTAGTCGCCTTGTTTCCTCCAGCTCCCATTTCCCATTAATTGTTGTGGAAAATCAGCTGCTCGATTTCAGTGGTCGCCATTTTTATTGTTGCCTCTCACCATTGTTGATGTTGTTTTTGGGTTTTTAATATTCCCGGTACCCTCATTATAACTACATATGTACATATGTCCGTGGCTATTTACGACACCTGCTAATTGCCCCGCCCCAAACGCCTCTTTGGCGATGTGATCAATTGCACAATGAGTAGCCGAGTTTACCGGGGGGAGGGGGGTAAACTGTGCGGACTTTAAAATAAAAGCTGTGGCGAGTTTTATGACCGCTTTTCGAGTTCAGATAATGTTTTGCATTATTGCTGGTTTATTTTATGACTGCGCCTGACTGGGGCAATTAAAATTCCAAAGAAATGCCAGATCGTAGCTAAAAATTCCCTACATTTGGGATATTTTCTGCTCCCCTTATCTGCTTATCTCTCGCTCTCTCTCTCGCTCAGTCTCTCTGTGTCTCTCACTTACCTTATGCACTGCCGACGAGGGCCGCTGCAGTTGTCGGCATTTTTGTCGTGTTTTGTTGTTGTTGTTGTTGGAAGAGGGGGCGCTTCAAGCGCGTAATCCAAAATTGAGTCGCTTTTGTTGATTTTCTATGCACAAATCTTATTTTTTTTTGTTTGTTTTGTTGTTGTTGTTGTTGTTGTAGGAAGTAAATAAAGGCTGTTAACTGATTGCGAACTTTCTTTGTTTTTCTTTTGCACTGACAATCGATTACAAGCGATGACTGCGCGGCGTTAAAATAACAGTAAATTGTATTGTTGTTTTTAAATTGTCGTCGTCGTTTGTTGTCACTGCTCTGGCGGCGAAGTCGGCGGCCAGAAAGCTTTTGCTGACCTCTTCGTCAAACACTAAAAACACGCTGCGACTGCGCAGTCGACGACGACGGCGGGCCACATTCCAGCGGACAGCTCGCGGCTCACGGCTCTCACTGGCGATTGTGTGGGCGCTCAGGCGATGGTTTGTCGGAGCGAGGCGCGGCGCGGCGCGGTCGAGTGAGACAGGCAGGGAGCTGGGGTTGGGGGAAGCGAGCGCGGCACAAATACGATTTAATCAAAATTGTTGTTGCTGGTCGCTGCAGCTCCGCACATGCACACACACTTATACACATACAAATACAATGAGGAGAGCAAGCGAACTAACATGTAAGGGAGAGCTGCCGTTTATGCTTGTGTTGGTGCTGTTGCCGTTGCTGGTGTTTGTGTTTGTGTTTGTGCTGTGCTCTCTTTGGCAACTGCTTTTTGTTGTTGCGCGAAAGAATGCCGTTTGCTTGGTTGTAGTTGATGTTGTATCTACTGCTGCTGCTGCTGTTGCTTCTGCTGTTGTTGTTGTTGGTGTTGTTGCTGTTGCTGGGTCGCAATTTTCTGTGGGGCTATTTGTTTTGACCAGCAGCAACTTGTTGGAGTCGCTTCTGGTGCAGAATTTTGTATCCAAATAAAACACATACACACACACACCACACAGCACATACAAAAAAACACAATTTGTAATTCAACGCAACACTTTGAATCTGAATCCGAATCCGAATCTGAATCTGAATTCGAATCGAAAAACCAAAATCCAAATCGAGACTGAACGATAACCGAAGCAAAACGAACGCTTAACGAAACGCGCACACTGCGAATGCGACTCAGACTGCGACTGCGACAGCGACAATCACCAGAGCTCCAATGGGGCCGCTGTCGTTTCTGTTGCGATCGCGACGACGCCGTTTGCCTCTGAGCTGGCACTGCGAATGTTTAACTGTGTGTGTGCGTGAGCGAGCGGATTCAATATACGTGTGCACGAGTATGCCTGTATGTGTGTGCTTGTGTGCTTGTATGCACACGACGCGCAACCTGCTGCCAGTTCAACTGCTTCGTCCAGCTACAAAAATCAAACTGAAGTCCGAGTCGAGAGAGTTTTAGTCTGAGAGCAACTGTATTTCCGACTGAGAGAGCGAGAGCATTGCCATATGTCTGTATTAATACGTGTGCGAGCGTGTGTGTGTGTATGTATGAGTATCTCCCACTGAGATTTAAGATTGGAATGCGCCGTGTTCATGATAGCACTCTGGTTTTGTGTATGTATGTATGATTGTGTGCATGTGTGCGTAGCAGAGAGAAGGAAAGAGGGACAGAGAGAGCGAGAACGAGAGGCAGAGCGACCGATCGTTTTGTACGAGTATCTTGTGTTGTTGTAGTTGAAGCGGCAGCGGCTCAGCGGCCAGGTTAAAATTGCTGGCAAAGAATTTGGCTGCGACGGCGACGCTGCTGTCGTTGCTGTTGTTGTTGTTGTAGCTGTAGCTGTCGCCGTCGGCGCTGGTATGCTGGTTGGGCTTATAAGCAGAACAGAATACAGAATACAATAGAACAGCACAATTCTCTGCACTACACATTCACACACACACACACACACACACTAACACAAACACAATATAGAGCCACCTTTACTTGACGATCCCCTCAATTTTCTATACGAGTAATGTTTCTGTTCCCATCCAAAGCATTTGCAAATCTCAACGTAAAATGCAAACTTCAAGCCGAAGCCCAAAAACAAAACACCAAAGAAACCAACACCAAAAACAACAGCAGCAACAACAACACGAGAAAGGTAAATACTGAACAAAATAAATAAAAACTTCAAAGGAGAATCCCAGTAGCTAACTGAAATGTCAGTGTGTAAGTGAAATTCCAATGTTTTATCTTGGCAGCAGCAGCCGCAACAGCAACAACAACAACAACAACTATTTGGAGCCCAGCACGAAAACAACGAATAAGAACATTCTCAAGCGTGTAATAAACACCGACTTTCAGATACCCTCTCACTAGAAGTTATCTACTTACAGTCATAAATACTTATGTATGTATCTATATAGCATATACTCGTATGAAATTATTAGCACAGCAACAATTACATATGAATGCAATAAAAAAAAATTAGTAAGAGTATCCACATGTTTGAGCAATGCCCTTCAATGCCCTTCTTTCTGACCTTCCCACATATTGTGTGCTACAGTTGATATGCTCGTTTTATGAGCGCAGGGTGCGCAAAGCAAAGGAGAAAAGCGCGACGCAAGGCCGCGACAGAGACACCAGGCAGAGGCTGAGACAGCGACTGTAGCAGCGAAGAACGCGAAAAAGAAATACGCACCAATACACAGGCAGACATTCACACGTATACACACACATGCATACACATGCACATACCATGGATGGTTACTTTAGTTAACGGGGGGGCTGAGGGCGGAAAGGGAAAATGAGCTACGCTGCGGCTGCTGCTGCTGCTGCTGTTGTTGCGGCTGCCCGCTGGCCATTTGTAAGAGCGGCCTGCGCGGTCGCCGTTCTCTGCTGCTACGATATCGTCACTTGGGCGCATTCCTCAGCATAATGTGAGCTTGATTTGCTGGATTCTTTTTGCTCTTTTGCCCCCACTGGCACTCCTGCTCTATCCATCTATTCCAGCCCCTCGTCTCGCTCGCTCGCTTGCACGCACGCACACTCGAAATTATTTTGTTGCCGTTTTTTTCTTCCTCCCGATTTTTTTGTAAGCTTTTTTGTTGTTTTGTATTTTTTTTTTTTTTGTAAATTTTCTCAAATATGCGGCATACACAGAAGACACCCAGACACAAAGCTGGAGCCATGTTCTTGACGGGTCGGGGGTCGGGGGTCGCCATGGCCATAACTTGTTGGCTTGCGAGGAGTGAAGCAGCGTTGGGAACCTGGCGCGCGGTCTTCGATTTCTTCGAGTGTATTTGCTATGCGCATTGCTTCTGTTGTTGTTGTTGTTGCTATTCTTTGGTTCTAAGACCGGTTGTAGTTGTTGTTGTTGTTTCTGTTGCTGTTGCTACGTTCTTGGTCAACATTGTTTAAGTGTATGTGTGTGTGTGTGTGTGTGCTTGTAGATGCTGGAGCCTGCTGCCTGGTGCCTGTCGAGGCCGAGTCTTCAAAACAAAAATATTTTATGCAATTCCTTGAAGGCGATTTTTCGTTGTCGTTCTTGGTTTTTTTTTCTTCATTCGCTTATTTTTTGTGCCTTGTGGTGTTTTTTTTTCGGTTTGGGACCTGAATCTGAATCTTGGCCGAATCTCGGGCAGAATTGGCGCGCAATTTGACAGGGCCAGCACAGCGCTTGGCCATTTGCAGTGATCGCTGCCCCAGCTGCCAGACACAGAATCTCAGTCTGTCCCTTGAAATTCTATTCAAAATTCCAATCCGCATGCGGATGTGGCTCTGCTCTCTCGCATACTCCAACCTTTTCCAGGGGAATGCAATTTTCGGGTTACAATTTAAGCGAGGGTCAGAACCCTTCCAATAAGTCGTTTGAATATGAGGGAAATAGCACTGGAAAATTGAGAATTTAACAAAACTTAACAATCTTTTTGCCTGGAATTTAACCGCTGTGCGTGTGTGTGTGCGTGTGTGTGTGTGCGTGTGTATTATTTCGTTTTTGTTACGCTTCATTGGGATCGTTGTTGTCGCATATTTTGTTTTTATTATGACCGAATATTGTTGACCAGTCATGCCCCCTCAGCTCCTTCTCCAACCAAGCACAACGATAATGTTAATGGACATGGGCACTCCTCTCCCTCGCTCTCCCTCTCTGTATCTATCTCTCTCTGTCTCTCTCTCTCTCTCTCTTTGTGCTGCTACGTCTCTTTTGACACTCTACGGGTGCTTGAGGTATTTTTATTACTTTTGTTACACTAACTTACTTCCTATTCGACGTTGACGACGACGACCACGACGACGACGGCTTTTGTTGTTCTTTTGTATTGAAGTCAGACAACGAATTGAATGTAAATAAGAGATCGCCTGAGGCTGCTGGGCCAATCCCCTCTACATCTCTATCACCCACTCCAAGTGCCATTCGCACTGCGCATTCTTTGCCTCAATGAGTTGATTATTGGCTCTATGGATTGATTACGTCCAAGTCTCCGACCCAGACCGATGACAAGTATAATTTTAAATTTACATCTCAAAATTCTAAAGAATATCCAAAGAAAAGAAACTGTTCTTAGTCTGGAATATCCATTGGAATGTAGAATGTGTGTGCAGTGTCCCCTGTCAGTGTTCCAGAGTGCCGCAGAGTCAGTGTCTAATCTGCCTACCCTACTTTCACTCCAATTCCAGTCATCGGCATCAGCATCGGCATCGGCATCGGCATCGGCATCTCGCTCAATTCAATTTATTCGAGTCGAACTTTTCTCTAGTCGCATGCCAGTAGCAACAACAACAACAACAACAACAACAACTGTTCCCAGCGAAATGAACGCTACTTCAACTGGCGCCGTTGTAGTTGTAGCTGTTGTTGCTGCAAGTGGGTGGAAGGGGATCGAATGCGAGGGAGGGAAAGAGATAGGCAGGCAACAGGCTGCTGACTAAACTGCAATGAAATTTCGACTGAGTTTCGTTGTGTGTTGGGGGATTTGCCTTTTTCGGCATTGGAATGCAGCGTGTCTGTTGTTGTTTTTCTTACTGCTGCTAAGCCCATAACATCAGCAACAACAACAGCAACTACAACCACAACAACAACAACGGCAACAACAGCAATCGCTACAAAAAAGTTGCCTCTGAAATGTGTTCTAAATAAATTCCAATGAAATGAAAGAATCGAAGTCGCGCTTAGAGATGGCAGCGTGTACAATTCGAGACTGAGAAAAGAGTAATTTCTACTACTCACTATTCCAGCTTAGACTGCGCTTAATTAATGTGTTTTATAAGATCTCATTAGGCGGCTTTACGAAGACAAATGGACGTCGTGCTGTGCAGCGTGCGTGCTCGTGTCACGCAGCCCTCTCTAGTCGGGACGGGGGCGCAGATGTACAAGTAAGCTCCACTCGACGATACAAATTCTGCGCTGCGCAACGCGATTGCAATCTTTAGCATCGTCATCATCAGCAGCAGCGGGAACTGCGGCAACAACACGCGGCACGGGACTCTTGAGTCTCAGTCGCAGCCCCCAAAGGCCCAAAGCGTTCGCCGCGGCAGGCGACGTTAGCGTCGCGCGTGCGCAGTCTCAGCGGATGTCTGAGCCAATGTTGTTGTTGTTGTTGTTGTTGTTGGTTTGGCAATTTCTTGGTTACCTGTTTGCAGGCTGCAGGCTGCAGGCTGCTGGAAACCTTAGTTGCAGCTTTCTTGCGCATTTTCTTACTCTCCTTCAGCCATATCTCTCTCTCTCTCTCTCTACACCTCGCCCTCTCCCGCTCACTCTCAGTCAGTTCGAAAAATCGAAAAAATCAACCAATTCCCGTACAGTAGCTGCCGCTTTTTTTATGCTTTTAATGAGCGTTTATATTGCACATGGGGCCAGGCCACATGGCCGCAGGATTGGAATCCAAAGTGAATTGCATTTCTCTTGTTGTTGTTGCTGTTGGTGTTTTGTGGCTTGAACTTGGACTGGGTTGGGTGGGACCCCGGCCGCCCCCTTTTAGCCAATCAAAAAGCAAACGCACAGTGATTCCCATATTCATAGCCAGTAATCTATCCATATTGTTTCTCATCGAAACACTTTAGATACAAAACACACTCGAGTCTTTGCTAACCGCAAAACACTTGTGCAAATCACCTATGCGATCATAATGATGATCATCATTCCGTTGATAATGATCATTATATTGTTAACTAACGCGAAATGTGTGAGAAAAAACGTGAGTTATTTATTTCCTTTATTTTTCATGCATTTTGACCAGCTGCCGATCGCTTTTCTCTCCTTTTCTCTCTCTCAAACGTAGTTAAAAAAGTCGAACGATGAAATTTAAAACAAAATCCCATAAATGTTGGCTGGAAAATACTTTCAAAGTCTAAAGGAAAGTATGAATATCTTTTAAATAGATTAATTACGTTTTTAATTTTGAGTTTCTTCAGAAATTGCGGACTGTCAGCTTGATCTTCATTTCCCGGGAATGCTTCCCATGTTTATGAAAGTTCAGTCCAGCTCTCATTTCTCATTTCTCATCGAAATATTATTTATGGAATTTGTTAGAAGTGTTTCGCAGGTTTTTTACTGCCAGACTAGCGCCAGAAGAGGCAGCAATCCCGAATCTCCAGCTGACAGCTGCGCCAGCTGATGAAACTGGGACTCGAGTTACGAACCCCATCTACGTGGGGTGAGATACACCCGTGATCCGTCCCTTTGTCCACCGGGCGTATGATTAATTAATTGTAAAAAACACGTACAGTAGACGTCCGATTTAACGTACTCTCGGCTTAACGAATATAAATAAAACGAACTTTTATACTCAATTTAACGACCGAAAAGGGAAATGTCTGTGAACATAACATAAAATCAACGCAAAAATTATCCTCAGGGGGCTTGCATTTAATAGGTCGTTAAGCCGGACTTCTACTGTACTAATTTGTGACTGACTACAAGTTACCCTTAACCCAACGAGTTATTCTGATGCGATCTAATAATCAACTCCAAGGCGGAGTTCTCTGTCTGAGCTGTGGGCAAATCTTTAATACCCTCGAGTATTCCTTAGACATTCTCGATGGTAAGAAAAGGGTAGGTGATAGTCCTCTCATCCAATGTCATGGCAAAGATCTACATGGAACCACGAGAACGTAGTACACCATGAAAAGCTGAGCCATTCTGACTGTTGCGTCCGCCCTTCCACTGATTTTAATCAAAGAGATTGCAGCTTATCCCGGGATATAGAAAATTGATATTCAAGAGCCGAATCAGTATTTGTATATATATACTATATATTCATTTTCATAAAGAAGATTCAATCGGTTGAGAGCGTCAAACCTATCAAAGTTCAAACGGACAAAACCCTTTCACATAAACGATATATGATATATTCTCTATGAACGCTGCCTGTTACATACATTTGCCCAACATCAATATGCTCGCTTTACCCATATTCACTTGGTTAAGGACACGACTGGGAAGCACCCTCCGAGTACTTGAAATACTTCCGCCCAGTGGCTGTGTTCTTGCTGCTGACAATGGATAGAATACCTTCTGTGTTTATCAATCGATTGTTGATGAAATCCACAGAACTGACATATAATACATAAAGAATGCTGACTGTAGAATTTGGGTGTATATCAGCCCATTCAGATGATATTAAGTATAACGGAAAGTATATATATAGTATCTATAAATATGAATTCTCGCAACTTATGGCACAGCTTAATTACTTTCGTGCTTCATTTCATACATAAAGAGTAAACTTAAAGACTTCTCAGATCATATATAGGGTATATCATTATCTGTAGCTAAGTCGATCAATGTCGTGCTCCATCCGGTCTGAAATACTATAAGAGCTATTGACACCAGCTTTGGTATGCAGGTTCTTTTCTGTTGAGTCTTTATCTGTTTTGGGGAAGAATAAGCTAGCATTCAAGTATTCTGTTTCTATATCTTGCAAGTCGACAATTTAACAATGGGTGGAGCAGCTTTTACTACGGGTGTGTGTCAGAGTTTGGCATTTGCCGTAATGATGATAAAAGCTGACGCATTTTGGCCAACTGATAAGCAAACGTATGAGTACACGAAATTTGGTAGTCGGTAAGTCGGGAACGGAAACAGAACCAGACGAACAGACGGACAGACGGACAGGCGAATAGAGGAAGAGGAAAGAGGTGGATGAGAATAAAGGTACGAGATACGAGATACAAGATACGACATAGAAGATAGTAGATACATGTGTATCTTGTCAAGAGATAATGAGCTATAACTTTTGCCAAATCTACAACATTTGTATTCAACTCGTGAATATCGTATCATTCGCATTATTCGTATCATTCGAATCATTCAAGAAACCTGCTAAGATATTTTCTGAAATTGTCTACTGAAAATTATTCAAATTTTAATTAGCATGCCGGAGGGCCGTGGGAGCCAAAGTCTAGCTATAGATATGTATATATATATATGTATGTACAGCATATAGAGATAAGTAGGTAGACAACCTGATAGATACAGATACAGATATATATATATATATATATGGAGAGATACTCATATAACCGCACAGACGTCTGTCTAGGCTGACAAATATTTGAATTTTGCATGCCAGCGCGATGAGTTCAACCTGGACGTCAACGTAGTTGTTGTTGCTGCCACTTGTTGTTGTTGTTGCCGCTCATTTAATTTCCAAACATTTATCGACAAATATTTGGCGCTTATCATTTGAGTCGAGCAAACAAACACACACACACAGAGACAGACCGAGGAAGACTCTTCAGGTAGCCGGTAGATGCTCTTGCTGATCGTCAGCAGATTTTGCACAGAACGAACACCTGACAAGCATCCCCCTGCTCCACCCCTCTGTTCTTCCTTGACTCCAGCAACCCAAGCTTCGACCTCCCAGCTTTGATTCTGTGTCAAATTTTGCATAACGTTTGCTCAGCAGCAGCTCCACCTCCTCCTCAGCTCAGCCTCAGCCTTAGCTCATAGAATCCGAGAATCTCGATTGGGTTTTTGCTGTCGCAGCTAATTGGTTGTGCCTGTGGGTGTGGATTCAAGAGGAGGAAGAGGAGGGGTAAGGGGTCAGTTCATTGCGAAATTTTCTATATATATTCTTATAGTTCTGCATATATGGAGAAGTGTATACCCAGTATATAGTGAAGCCATATAATCTAAGGCCAAGAAAGGTTTGTCACGTCAGAATAATTCTGGCTGATCTTTGGGGTATTCTATTGGAACTATCTTATACAGAAAGAATCCTAAGGAACTGGAGATGGGAAAACTTTGAATTAAGTTCCAGTTAAAGCTTAAAGCTCTCTCGCCTCCAGCTGAGTCACTTGGAGCACGTTAATGTTGTTGCAGGTTATTAGCTCTGCTCCATGGCAACCGCGTTTCCAAGTATGCGCGCAGAAGAGACCGGAAGGGAGACCCATACCAAAGGTATAGGTATAGCCATAGCTTTACCTAGTTTACGGCCATGGCCACAACAAACCGAACGAAAGGATTTCACAAATTAAAACTCATCAGCGGCGGTTCTTGAGGGAAAAAGAGGGAAAAGAGAATCGGAGAAGAAGGAAAAAAGAAGGAAAATAAAAGGTACGTACAAATTATGGGCATAGAAAAATTAGATGGAACGCAGACCAAATAAAACAAATGCCCCGTCAAGGTAAGGGCCCAGAGAGACAGCAGCCATTAGCTGAAGGTTGAACACGGAAGGCTGAGGGAAGGGGCAGGCAGGCAGGAGACTGGGACTGGGACTGAGACTGAGACTGGTAGCAAGAAGCGCAGGAAGCAAAAAAATTTCGTTGCCGCGGGGGTCGGGCAAGGAATGACACGCATCCGGTTTTAAAATTCCAACGACCAGAACAGAACAGAGCAGAGCAGGAGCAGAGGGGAGATCGGCGGGGCGAGAGACCAGAGAACAGGCTGAGGAATTCAAACACTTGAGCTGCGGCCTCCGCCTCTCGGTGAGAGAGAGACTTGAAGACCGCCTCGTTTGGCGGTCTCGAAGGACGGTCGCTGGGTGTCCGTCCCAGGCGAAGATGACGACGCCAGGTGAGACACTGGCAACATTGGAGCTGCAGTACTTCAGGGCCGTCTCCCTCTACCGCCGCCGCAGCTATGAACAATGCGTTGAGGTGTGCAACGCGCTGTTGCAAGCAGGCCACGAAAACAATGTCCAAATGTTTGCCACAACCGAAAAGGAGGAGGCTGAGAAGCAGCACCAGACGACGGCGGCGGCGGCAGCGGCGGCATCGTTCGACCACGAGCCGAGCCACAACAGATTCGGTAGCAATTTGCAGCGCATTGGCCCCAGGCAGAGGCGACGACGTGACGTCGATGGGGGGGCTGGAGCCTCCACGTCCACATCGACGTCTGCCTCCGCATCCATAATGCCCACTTGGCTGATGGAGGGCGTGTGGCAATTAAAGATGCGCGCCCTGACGCAGCGCGTCTATCTGGACGATTTGGAGGTGGATGACACTGGAGATGCAGGTGAGTCCCCAATAGGAATGCTCGATATTTCCATCGATTGCTAAGTTTATCGATAACTTCTGCTTTCACTTACCCTTCCGCAGTCAACGAGGAGCTGGAATTCGAGCGCATTGCCACCGCTGCGCGTCCTGGCAGCAGCATCAAGACCGCCTTCGTGCCACGTCCCAGCACCAGCCAGAGGCGTTCCACTGGCGTCACCCACTCCAGCGATGAACGCATCAACAGCGCGAGGCCCAGCTCGGCAATGGCGCGTCCGGGCACAGCGGTAAGTCGACCAGGTTCCTCGCTGGGCACACGGCCTGTCTCCCGTTGCGGCACTGCGTCCAGAGTGCGTGCCACCTCGGCGGCTGCCTTCAATGTGGGCGATGCGACTGCTGCTCTGTACCAGGCGTCGCGTCTCAATCCCACCATCTATGCGGAGCGGGAGACCATCGTGAAGGCACTGTTCCAGTTCCTCTTCTACCACGAGGCAGACGTCCAGAAGGCGTACTCGCTCTGTCAGGCCGTCGTCGATGTGCACCGCCAGCGACCTGGTCAAGGTGCCCTAGCCGCACCCGCGGATCCCGCTCGCACCGACTGGTGGTGGCAACAGCAAATGGGCAGATGCCTGCTGGCTCTGCACTATCCACGGCGCGCGGAGCCGTGTCTGCAGCAGTCGCTGGCTGCGTTTCCGCATCCGGATACGTATCTGCTGCTCTCGCGTCTCTATCAGCGCCTGCGGCAGCCAGAGCGCGCTCTGCTGCTCGTCGGACAGGCGGTCGAGCGGCATCCCTTTGACGTTGCCTACCGGCTGGAGCAGGCTCGTATACATGGAGCCATGTCCCAACAGGAGGACGCACTGCAGCTGTATCGCCTCGCGGTGAAGCTGCAACCCATCAACGTGGAAGCCTTGGCCAACATCGCCGTTGGCTACTTCTACGACAACAATCCGGAGATGGCCCTGATGTACTACCGCCGGATCCTCTCGCTGGGCGTGCACTCGGCGGAGCTCTACTGCAATATTGCCCTCTGCTGTCTCTATGGAGGTCAGATCGATCTAATTCTGCCCTGCTTTCAGCGTGCCGTGGCAATGGCCACTCAGCCGGAGCAGAAGGCGGACATCTGGTACAATCTAAGCTTTGTGGCAGTGGTAAGCTATTGATTGATGCACTGCATCATTTCATGGATCATTTAATACGCTTTCCCCCGCAGACCTCTGGTGACTTTGGCCTGGCCAAGCGCTGCCTGCAACTGTGCCTCATCTCAGATGCGCGAGATGGAGCTGCACTCAATAATCTGGCTGTTCTCGCGGCGCACAGCGGCGACATCATGAGTGCCAAGTCCTACCTGAATGCCGCCAAGGATGTGTTGCCCGAGGCCAGCGAGGTGACCGCCAATCTACAGTTTATGGACCTGAATTACAAGTTGTAGACAAGAGCAACACGAGATTCACTTTCATCTTAAGTTTATTTGCAAATATACGAATCCCACTTAGGGTCTCTGGAGCCAGTCGTAGATTTTATCTAGGCCCACTTTGGTGACGGCACTAGCTTCCACAATGGTCACCTGCTGGCGTATCTGCTTCTGGAGCTTGGACATTTGCAGCATGAGAAGCGCCTCGTTGCGCATCTGACGATAGGAGTAGTCCATTTTGCTCAACACCAAGAGAATCTTCACCTTCTGCAGGCGCGGCTCGGTGAGAATTGAGTAGAAGAGCACGCCTGCAGCTGATATCTGGCACAGATTGGAGGCGTCCACCACATAGATGAGCTTTTTCACATCCTCGAAGTATTGGCTCTGACGCCAGAGAGGTGCCATGCTTCCACCAATCTCAAGGACCTGCACAAACTTCGGTAGATGCTTGCTCCCATGAGGCGTAGCCTGAGCAGTTGCGTCCGTTGTAGGTGGTCTGGGCCTGTCCCCATGGTGCGGCTTTTCAGGAAAGTAAATGCGATAAATGCCGGTGCCAATGGTGGGCATGGAGTAGCTCGTCTCATCAATGGAATCTGGCTCTTGTAGCGCCTTGAGCAAGTGCGTCTTGCCCGCTCTTTTTGGCCCCAGGCAGATGCACGACATCGCAAAGAAGCTGCTTCTATCGATTTAACAAAGCGAACAGCACCTTGGCAACCATTTTTAAAAAATACCGTTACAAGCTGATGCGACGCCATCTATCGGCACAAATCATAAGCGAATACCAAATTTGCTTGCAGTACTGCAATATTTTTGCTACACGCACACAAAATATTATATTTACTGCGAATGATAAATCACAGTTGTTTTTTAAGCATTAACTCACGCTCGATAATTATATATACACTAATAACATTTTTGAATTGCCACCAACCACTAAAAAACATATATTAAGAGAAAACATGCACGCGCACATCACTTGAAAACAATCGCCGACTCATTGTAAACAACTGTTATAGTTCTGTATTGACGCTGTTAAGTAACATGATTGGAGCTAGTTCACAAGCAGATGTAACACTTAAATTGCACTGTCTCTCTGTGAAATCAATGATATATTTAATTTCTTTATTTAAATCTTAATTAAATTTAAGATTCATCACTAGTTCAATTTACGAAAATAAAATTTGTTTCAATTTATAACAGTTCTGCGAACTGTTAAGTTTGAGTCGAGTGAACGAACCAAATGCACAGCCAGGGATTTAGTTCGTTCGTTCATAAAGTCGCTGAGTTTTCTGATTTTAAAAATTGCGAATTTTTGTTTGCTTTAAAAATGTGGGAGTTTATGGGCAAAGGCGATGAAATTGGATTCAACAAACAATTTGCAAAAGACATAAACGGAGTGTGCACTGAGTTTGTGTTCCACGACTTTGATAACAAGTGGTTGCTCCTTATAACACAGCTGGGCAAGGTGCCGACTATTTACAATGTGGCGTTTGATGAGAAGCACGAAAATCGCATATTCCCCTTTCTAAATGGACCCATGGATCGTCCGGAGTTTCATATGTCGGTACCCGTGACGATGAACTCCTGCATGGGTGCTGACAACGATGAGATACGCGGTGGCCTCCAATTCCTAGTTAACAAGACGGGACTCAACAAGTGCCCCACCGAATTGCTGATTGGTCTGGGACTGAAAAAAGTGGAGTCGGCAGATCTAAGGGCCATAGCCCAGGTGCTGCAGACAGAAGTATTTTAAGTGCTTTAAGCTTATCCCAATCCAATGAAGAAACGAATAACGAATAAATCACTTTTTTAAGTAAGCATTTATATTTCCACGCGTTTGTACGTTAAAACGTGTACGAAAAGTGGGAAATAACAAAACATCACTTTACATACACAGCGGGTGTTGTTTGGGTATGTTCGTCGCACTTGCTGCAACTGTTTAGTCGAACAGACCGAATCCCATGTCGTCGTCAGAGACATCGGACTCCTCTTCCTTCTTCTTCTCCTCCTTCTTGGATTCAGCGGCGGGCGCATCAGAAGCAGCTGGTGCAGCAGCACCGGCGGGAGCAGCGCCTACACCGGAGCCAATGTTGGTGATCAAGTCCTTGATGTTAACACCCTCAAGGGCCTTGGCGAAAAGACCGGGCCAGTAGGGCTCAACATCAACATTGGCGGCCTTCAGGATGGTCGAGATTTTCTCACCCTAAAAGAGTCAAAAAATAGAAAATACAATCAGTATCCAGTTAACAGGAGTTGGATTAAGGACTGCTACAACAAATCAGCAAAGAATCGGTTGAGATCGCAAAATTATTTACAGATTTGTTTTGGGTTTGATTTTTGCAACTTGAACTTACGGTGACGGCGACATCATCATCAACCAGGATGAGGGAGGCGTAGACGCAGGCAAGCTCAGCTTTTGTCGACATGGTAAAACTGTTTGCTTAATTAAAAATTGGTGCAAGTTGCCAAAAATTAATTCTTTATAATAATCGGCCTTAGCTCGAAAGAGAACAAGCACACTGGACAAAATCCTAAACCGGAAAGAACGATAAATGCTAAGTTAGCTGCGGCTAACAATTTTCTACTTAGTCGTGAATGGCAAATAGACTTTTCGAGTTGTCAACACTGGCCGAAAACGTAAACAAAGTTCGATACACTTTCAAGTCTATCGATAAGCAGCGGTTAGTAAACAATTAAAACGCGCGTAAAATGGATGTAGAAATTAAGACTGAAGATGAATCAATTATTGAACCCAAGACCGAGGATACTCAAGATGAAAAGTCTACGGATGGGATTAACAAAATAACCTCGCTAAAAGCGCTTGGTCCATTTATTGCTGCCCAGGTAAACAGCCAGAACACTGTTTACTTAAGCGATGTTCCACCGATTTGCAAGGACCAGCCCTGCATGCTGGGTGTGGATGAGGCTGGTCGTGGTCCGGTGTTGGGTCCAATGGTTTACGGCATCTCCTACTGCCCACTAAAGAGCAAAGATGCTCTAGTTGAGCTGGGTTGCGCGGATTCCAAGCAATTGACCGAGGAAAAGCGGGATATAATATTTAACGATTTGAATACGGTGGAGTACGCCACCAGCTGCATAGGGTGGGCTGTGGAAATCATCTCGCCCAATGTTATCAGTACAAGTATGTTCCGAAGAACCAAGTGCTCACTGAACGAGGTCTCAATGGACTCTGCAATGGGCCTGATACAGCGAGCGATCGACGATGGCGTCAACATTGCTGAGGTTTACGTGGACACGGTGGGTCCACCGGAGAAATACCAGGAGAAACTGCTCAAACGGTTTCCTAACTTCAAAATAACCGTAGCCAAAAAGGCTGATTCCACCTATCCCATTGTCTCTGCGGCCAGTATTTGTGCCAAAGTAACCAGAGATCATGCACTAAAAGTCTGGCAATTCCCGGAGGGTCTCGTGATCAAGGATAATGCCTTCGGCAGCGGATATCCTGGCGATCCGGTCACCAAGCGTTTCCTCACCGAGAACATTGACCTGGTTTTTGGCTTTCCACGTCTGGTGCGCTTCAGCTGGTCAACAGCGGAGAATGCGCTGGCGGACAAGGCTTACAGCATGGAGTTCGATGAGCCCGATTCGGAGAAGCCCAAATACGCCGGAACAAAGCTGACAAAGTTCTTCAAAGGCACCACCAAAACGGGCGAAGTGAAGCGAGAGGAGTGCCGATTCTTCAAGCAGTCCCACTTGGATAATGTTACAGATTTTTAGAATTATACAAACACATTTTATACCCCTTAAAGTTAACTATAATATATAAGTAATAAAGCGTAATCCCAATATTCCGAAATTGATTCGTTGGTGCGTAAGAAGTATCACTCGTAAATTTTTGATCTTTAATTGTAGCCGTTCTTTTCGCCATTTCTGTATAATTAGTTTTGAGGGCTTAGAGACTACGTTGGTTTGCAGTTACACTGTAGAATGTATGAATGAATGAATCGATTGCTAACCGTAATATATTGTTTGGATCCGAATCTGTGTGTGTATATATATATATCCGTATCCGTATCCGTATCCATTTGCCGGCGACTACAACATTTGCACTCATTATATATAGTTATGCTTAGGGTCTATTCATAAAAGCTTAACCGGATAACCGACTCAATTTGGGAGCTGGACAATTCTGCATTCCATTCTCCATTACAATAACAAAATGCATCGAGTTCTGCTAAACCAGAATTCTGTATAAAAATGAATACTTAGAAACATATGGAGCTTACGGCTACTAAGTTGAAAGCGCGCCTTGGAGCTAGGGAGGAGATCGCAGCGAGGCCACGCCTGCTGGCGACGCCTCCCGTACTTCAAGCGTGTTTGACTCGAAGACAGGTGTAGGGAGGATTCTTAGCGTAGAGCGTAAAAGGGTATGTAGGTAATAGATTAGAGGAATCAGGAAGCAAGGAGCTGAGTTCTGTATGGATCAAAAGACGTAACCTAAAGGAAGTTGAGAGGTTAGGGATATTTCCAGTGAGGATCAGAACTTCCTAAGATCCAGCACAAATACGCTACCGTCGGAGGCACTGGCGCCCACCTTGGTGCCCTTGGAGTTCCAGCACACCTCGAAGATGCCGCCAGTACCCTTGTAGCTGTGCACCAACTGTCCAGTCTGCGTGCTCCAAATGTGCACGCACTTGTCAAAGCTGCCCGAAGCCAGATGCTTACCATCCGGGCTAAAGGCCACAGAGTACACGGGCTCCGTGTGCTTGGTAAGCGTATGTATGCAGTTGCCTCGCTCGACATCCCAAAGCCGTACCGTCGAGTCGAAGGATGCCGAGGCGAGTATTAGATTTGTGTTCGGATTGTTGGTGCCAGGTCCCGTTGGTGACCACTTTATCGTGTAGATCTCCTTGGAGTGCGCCTGCAGGTCATGACAGCAACGATCGAATTTCATACTCCAGATCTTGAGGGTCATGTCGTCGGAGCACGATGCCAGCAGGTTACCCTGCGGACACCATTTGATTGCATTCACTTCGTTGGTGTGGCCACGGAAGGTTTTGATTGGCTCGTTTGTGCCCAACCGGCAGACGTGAATCCGCTGATCTGTACTGCAGGACGCAAACGACTGATTCGTCTGCCAATCCACGTCCAGTGCTGGCGCACTGTGGAACGCGAACTGCTGCGTACACTGACCAGTGGACGCGTCCCAGATGATCGTTGTCTTATCCACACCCGCGGACAGAATATAATTGCCGCTTTTGTTCCACTTGAGTGCAAATATCGGACCCTTGTGCTGACCCAGCGTCGACGCCAAGCGACCATCTGTTTTCCAAATGCGCGCGTAGCCATCGTAACTGCCAGTTGCCAGCAGTGATCCGTCGCACTGCAAAGTAAATAGATAAATATATACCTCGATATCGAATGGTTTCCATATTCTACTTTGGAGTACTTACGTTCCAGTCGAGCGATGTGACATCCTTATTGCTGGGCACCTCGGCGCCACCTTTTTGGATGCAGTGACGCAACACAAGCTGATTGGAGTTGGCGTTTGCATCCGACATGTCCCATATGCGGGCAGTACTGTCGCCGGAACCACTGGCGAGAAGATCTCGGCTAGGATTCCAGGCGCAGATGAAGACCTCACTTTCGTGACCACGTAAAACGCGTGCCTTCGATTCAGGTATCTCGATGCTCTGATCTATTTCCATGGCCTCCACGACGGTGGTGCCAGGTGTGCCGTTGCCCGTTCCAACAGTGCTGGATGTGGTGCTACTAGGCACGGCGCTCTGGGCAGTAGTCGCTATGGACACCTGCACATTATTGCTTTGGGTACCTACTCGCGTTGCAGCAGCGCTTCCTGCTACCGTAGGTGTCTTTGCACCTGATGCAGTAGCTCCAGCAACCGCAACACTTGCGTCTGCACTGGCAACAATCGGCACAGACGGCGTAACACCTGCTGACGGTTGATCCACGCTAATGGAAGAATTGCTATTGCCATTTGTAGACGTGCACGAGGTGGCTTCATCTGTGCTTGTTGCATTAGCATTGCTGCTCGTGCTGTTCGTGCTGACCGATTCGTTGCTGGCGGGCTTTTTATTAGAGCCAGCGGCTGTTACACCCGGTGAATCCGAATTTGTGCTGGCAGTAGCTGGTACGGAGTTGGTAACAGTGCTAGCAGCTGAGCAACTGGAATTGTTGTTCACACTCACTGGGGTATTGGCATTGGATGAACCATTGCCGCTTGAGTCCACTTCGTTGGATTCGGCACCAGAGCTGCCGGTGGGCGTGCTGGTGCCGGTGTTGTTACTGGTGCTTTTGGTTACACCTGCAGTCGCATTGGTTATTCCAGGTTCGATTTTGATCTCGGTCTTAGCAGCATTTTGTCCATTTCCGCCGGCGGGCGTGTTGCTATCCACGCCCGCCGGCTTACCCGGCTCTGTTTTAATAATCGGTTTGGGCGGCTTTACTTCTGGCATGACGGCGTCTATCAGACTGAGACCCTCAATGGGACGCGATATTTCGCCATCCTCACCGACGCTCCATTCTACCTCCGTGTAGAGCAGACCCTTCTGCAGTATGGTGAGCAGTGCGGCGGGCGGCACAAGGGCACCATTAATATTGCTCTGCGAAATGTGCGACTCGATGCCAAAGACATAAGCCGAGTGCAAAAAGCCTGCAGGAAAAGGGGGCTTGGCAATTAATATGCTTCACCGCATTGTGGCGTCACAAGCATTGTTTGGGGGCTCACCTGACTCCTGTAGATATCGGAAAACTAGAAAGTTTACCTCGTCGCTGGAAAAACTCATGTTGGAACGCTTGGCAAACACTCCCTTGCCCACTCCCCTTGATGCTTTATCCTATTGATTCGGCAAAAACTCGCAATTTTAGAGCCAATTTTATGGCGGCTGCGCTGATTGTGATGATAACACGGCGTTTGCAGTACGTAACACATGCGTAACTTATTCAAAACGGTTCACACAAAGTCTATATGGGATTGCAATGCTCTGGGTACGCTCAGTGCACCATAAAATGCGCTTGCATTTTATATTTACTTGGTTAAGAAAAACACTATAAATAGTCGACGACCATTCGGCATATGCAACGCTGTAGCGCAAAAATGGCGGAGTAAATTTCACAGTGTTGAAAAGTGCGTTAAAATCGACTCAATTTGGCGCTGAGCGGCATTTATGCGCGCGTAGGTGGCGCTTAGCAACACTGCGTCCGCTAGATGGCTGTTGCTTGGAGAGGAAAGTAAAGGAAAAATCAATAGAAATTTTCATTTCGTGAAATGCCTGGCTGCTCGGTTGTTTTGCGTTACTTTACAATTAATAAGAGCAATTGAACGCAATTCAATTCCATACTCGGGTGACATAAAGTGCTCAACTAGCGCCACACATTCCGCGGCCAACACCCAATAAAAGCAGAAAACGAAAACGAAAACTGAAAACCGAAAAGCAGCCGCAGCCGTGAGAAAGCCAAACGAAACGACTAAAAATTCCAGCAAACCCTCTGCCAATTCGCACTTTTATTGCAGCGACTCAGAAGTAAGCAGCAGCGGGAACATTTCTTTCGTAACTGTGTCTCAAATGGAACAAAGAAAAAAACATTTTGGAACTTTTCATACATAGATTCTGTTTTTTTGCGGTTTGTGCAAATAAAACGACTTCGTCATCTTGCGGCGCTGCTGCTGCCGTTGGCTGTGGTTTATGTGAAGAAAAAAAAATTGTGACGTCGCCGTCGACGTTGACTGCGGCAGCGACTGAGAGTGCGAGACGTGACATGAAAGCAAAATAAGCGTTAGCAACTACAACAACAAAAAGAGACCTCAAGCCGGTGGTAGCGATCGTGGCTTAAAAATAATTCTTTATTTACTAAAAACAAGTGAAAATTTCGATAAATAGTGAACTAAGGTCACAAAAATTCAGTATGTTATCAGGATTGCAGTTGTTGTTGTTATTCTTATTTTTTATTGTTGTCGTTTAATCGTCTATGCGCAATCCAATCGCTGCCAATTCGAAGCTCTCAAAAGAATCGCGCAAGCCAAATATAAACGAGTGGGTGGGTTGTGGATTCGGTGGGCGGCTGGTTGGCGGCGTATGCCTGCTTGCCAAATGTCAAAAGTTCAAACAGTGCCAAATATGCTGAAGCAATTACAGCAGAGCTTTTTTACTTAATGTTATCGATATCAATTGATTGCTAAACAAATTTATCAATATACATAAATATATTCATATATATATATATATCCCAACAGGTCTTCAGCTGAGAGCGGCAATTGCAGAAAGAACAAGATCAGAACCAAGAGAGAGGCACAGAGAGAGAGAGAAACAACAGACGCTGTTTGCTAGAAAATTAAATTCGCCATTCAAGAGTGAGTCCCAGTGGAAGTCTCAGTCTTTGCATCAGCCTGCAGCAAGTGGCAACGTTACCCAGTTGTCGCTACACTTCTACATCCGTCTGCCGCCAGTAATCATCTTCGTCGTCGCCGCCGTCGTCGTCGTTGTTGTCGAGCTTTAGCGATAAGAGCGCCGCATCGTCTCGAGCGCTCGAACAGATTTTTCTTCGCCCCGAGTTTGCATAAAACCAGCGAAAATTAACAAGCTAACTACAATGGCGCCGGTGAGGGGGGATGGCATGAGAGGCCTGGCCGTGTTTATATCGGATATAAGAAACTGTAAGTAATATCAAATCCAACATATAATCTATAGTATAAAATGTGACAATCACGAGTAAGTGACATTGTAATGGGCCGCTTCTTCATTTAATTCAATTTATCAGCACTTTTCTTATCCAAATATAATACATAACTCTCATAGGGGCGTCAATGTCGAAATTTCTTGCTCAATTTACGAGAAGACCGCAATGCGGGGCGGCTTTCATATCTGCCTATGTGTGTATCCGTGTGTGCCTGTGTGTGTGCGTCTCTTTATGGGCTGCAAATTTTGAATAGTCGCACTCTGTACCTTAACTTGTCACTCTGAATGAAGCGACGCTCTTTCTGTTTATTATCATACAATACATAACGGACCATTACGGGTTTACTTACCCGTCAGTCAGTCAGCATATCTACGTATTGTGTGGCCGCAGCTCTCACGAGCGTCAGACTTGGTGACTGGTACTAATTGGTGCCCCAATGGACACTAAGAGAGACAAAGAGACTCTCAAAGAGAGAGAGAGAGAGTCTCCATTTCCTGTTGATCGCTTGATCGAACTTCGCCGAATAGAAAGCAATCCTTGACCCACTTAGCTCCTCACGTGCTCAACTTTCTCTCCCTTAAAAGACTCTCTCCGAAAGCTCCTGCCCACATGTAGAAACGTAAACTAATCCCATTCACGACGATCTGTTCAAATGATTCCTCAACTCAGTCATAGTCTCTGTGAATGGAACCCGTAGCTATACAGATTAAAGGTTACCCACACTTTGTCTCTTATCTTTCACAGGTAAAAGTAAAGAAGCGGAGGTGAAGCGCATAAACAAAGAACTGGCCAATATACGGAGCAAATTTAAAGGAGATAAAACGCTCGATGGCTACCAGAAGAAGAAATATGTGTGTAAGCTGCTCTTCATATTCCTATTGGGCCATGACATTGACTTTGGTCACATGGAGGCGGTCAACTTGCTGTCCTCCAACAAATACTCAGAGAAGCAGATCGTGAGTAGCTTTGAATACCGTTTGAATCTATTCGAATAATAATGAAATAATTCTCATAGGGGTATCTATTCATTTCGGTGCTGGTGAATACGAATAGTGATTTGATTCGTTTGATCATTCAATCGATTAAGAATGATCTGCAGTCGAGGAACCCGGTGCATGTGAACCTCGCGCTGCAGTGCATCGCCAACATTGGCAGCCGTGACATGGCGGAGTCCTTCTCCAATGAGATACCCAAGTTGCTCGTTTCAGGCGATACCATGGACGTGGTGAAGCAGTCGGCGGCGCTTTGCCTGCTGCGTCTTTTCCGCTCTTCGCCAGACATTATACCTGGCGGTGAGTGGACATCGCGCATCATTCACTTGCTCAATGATCAGCATATGGGCGTGGTAACGGCCGCCACATCGCTTATTGATGCGCTGGTCAAGCGTAATCCGGATGAGTACAAGGGTTGTGTCAATCTGGCCGTGTCGCGTCTGTCGCGCATCGTCACTGCCAGCTACACGGATCTGCAGGATTATACGTATTACTTTGTGCCAGCACCGTGGCTATCGGTGAAGTTGCTGCGGCTATTGCAGAACTACAATCCGGTGACTGAGGAGCCCGGTGTGCGGGCACGCCTCAACGAGACGCTAGAGACCATTCTGAATAAGGCGCAGGAGCCGCCAAAGAGCAAGAAGGTGCAGCACTCCAACGCCAAGAACGCTGTTCTATTCGAGGCCATCAATTTGATTATCCACAGCGATAGCGAGCCACAACTGCTGGTGCGCGCGTGCAATCAGCTGGGACAGTTTCTCAGCAATCGGGAGACTAACTTGCGCTACCTTGCGCTGGAGTCCATGTGCCATCTGGCGACGTCGGAGTTCTCGCACGAGGAGGTGAAGAAGCATCAGGAGGTTGTTATACTCTCCATGAAGATGGAGAAGGATGTATCGGTCCGTCAAATGGCCGTCGATTTACTTTATGCGATGTGCGATCGCGGAAATGCCGAGGAGATTGTGCAGGAGATGCTCAACTACCTGGAGACGGCCGACTACTCTATACGCGAGGAGATGGTCCTCAAGGTGGCCATTCTCGCTGAGAAATACGCTACCGACTACACCTGGTAAGTCGGAAGGAGAAGCATCAGCAGTGTGACAATCCTGGTTAATATTCTATTTCCGTTTCGCAGGTACGTGGACGTGATTCTCAATCTTATCCGTATCGCCGGCGACTATGTGTCGGAGGAGGTGTGGTATCGTGTCATCCAGATCGTTATTAATCGCGAGGAGGTGCAGGGCTATGCAGCCAAGACGGTGTTCGAGGCACTACAGGCGCCTGCCTGCCACGAGAACATGGTCAAGGTGGGCGGCTACATACTGGGCGAGTTTGGCAATCTGATCGCTGGCGACTCTCGCTCGGCGCCTCTGGTGCAGTTTAAGTTGTTGCATTCCAAGTATCATTTGTGCTCGCCCATGACGCGCGCCTTGTTGCTCTCCACGTATATTAAGTTCATCAACCTGTTTCCCGAGATACGCACCAATATCCAGGAAGTGTTCAGGCAGCACAGCAATCTGCGCTCCGCAGATGCCGAGCTACAACAGCGCGCCAGCGAGTATCTGCAGCTTAGCATTGTAGCTTCCACAGATGTGCTGGCCACTGTGCTGGAGGAGATGCCCTCATTCCCGGAGCGCGAGAGCTCCATTCTCAATGTGCTCAAGAAAAAGAAGCCCGGCCGTGTGCCCGAGAATGAAATACGGGAATCAAAGAGCCCCGGACCCACATCCATCACACCGAACAACGTGCACGTTAATCATAGCAACAAACTGAACAACGCCAATGCCAATGCCGATCTGCTGGGCCTCAGCACGCCGCCCGCCAACAACATCAACAACTTGAGCAACAGCAACAATTCCACACTGATCGATGTCCTGGGCGACATCTATAGTAACAACAATGCCGCTGTCTACAACACCAAGAAGTTTCTCTTCAAGAACAATGGTGTGCTCTTCGAGAACGAGATGCTGCAGATTGGCGTCAAGTCTGAGTTTAGACAGAATCTTGGTCGCTTAGGCCTATTCTACGGCAACAAAACGCAGGTGCCCCTTACGGTAAGTCGAAGATCTAAAGATAATAAGTCAGATTAACCATATTTAATCGTTAATCTTGGCTTGCAGAACTTTAATCCTGTGCTGCAGTGGTCCAACGAGGATGGGCTGAAGTTGAATGTGCAAATGAAGTCGGTGGAGCCGACACTTGAAGCTGGCGCACAAATCCAGCAGCTGTTAACAGCCGAATGCATCGAGGACTATGCCGATGCACCCACCATCGAAATAAGCTTCCGCTATAATGGCACCCAGCAAAAGTTTAGCATTAAGTTGCCACTGACCGTAAACAAGTTCTTCGAGCCAACCGAAATGAATGCCGAGTCCTTCTTCGCCCGATGGAAGAATCTAAGCGGGTGAGCATAAAAAACATATATCCAAGTATATGATCTATAATTGTTTAATCTTATCACACAGGGAACAGCAACGGGCGCAAAAGGTGTTCAAGGCTGCACAGCCGCTGGATCTGCCAGGTGCGCGCAATAAGCTGATGGGCTTTGGCATGCAGTTGTTGGATCAGGTTGATCCAAATCCAGACAATATGGTCTGTGCGGGCATTATACACACACAGTCACAGCAGGTGGGCTGCCTGCTTCGACTGGAGCCCAACAAGCAGGCACAGGTGAGCGAATCTCTATACCTCTTTACCTATCCTATACTCAAGTGCCATTCCTCTCTCTTACAGATGTTCCGGTTAACCATACGCGCCAGCAAGGAGACTGTGACGCGCGAGATTTGTGATCTATTGTCGGATCAGTTCTAAACAGCAATCTTTTGATGATCTTTCTATTGGTGTCTCTGCGGATATACATATGTCTATATACATATATCTATATCTATTTACATCTATGTCTTAAAGCTAGAGCTATTGAAGCAACCATTTTACAATGCACAATCCAACACCAAAATAGCTAGTGAATGGATGACATCAGCAGTCGAAAGTTTATTATGAAATGTTTCCTCAAACTATATGCTACCTATGACACATAAACGCTTCCACTTCCACTCTCCACTGTCGACACATACTCTACCAGCCTCTACCACAGTATGCACTAGATTTTCTTAGCACGTTCGAGCTCCTTCTCCTTCTCCGTCACCGTTTCCCATCCTCATTCCTTTTGACACTTTTTAATGCATACAAAATTTTCAAAATGTTTATTTTAATTTTCCTCATTGCGTCAGTTCAAGTGCGTTTTCTGGATTTCCCATTTCCGTTTCCATTTTCAATATTATTACTATGATTATTATATTATTATACATATAACTATATATTATTACTATTATTATTATTATTATTTTTGTAATTGCTAACGAGAGAGAATTCTTTGTAAATGTTAAGCTCAAAAAGTTCATTAGAAAAACATAATTAGATTATGTTGTATGACAAGCAGTAGCAGTTGGATATTACTATATATATAAAACTGAATCATACGAACGTACATACATATACCTAGTATATATATAAATTACATATATATATATATATATATATATATATATATAAACGATTTTTAAATGGAATAATATAAATACACAATTCGTTATGTTATCAAAAATCTTCGCAAAGAAAAAACAAAAAAAATGTTTCAATGTTTTATGTTTTTTGATTGTGAGATTGTCTGGCGAATGGGTGAAGGAAGAGGAGGACGAGGAGGCAGGAGAAGAAAGATTAAAGAGAGGAAAGAGTAGGAGTAGAAGTTTGAGTAAAAGGATGGAGACGTATGCAAATCTCATTAAATGATAGACAAATAATTAAACGGTGAAAATCACAAAGCAAATTTTCGATTAACACACACCCACACACATACACAGACACACACACACAAATACACACACATTAAACATTGTTAAACTTGAACAAAACGTAAAGGAATATAATATATAATTAATATAATAAATACTATTGCAAGTACATACATATATATACACACATATTAAAGGCGAAAGATTACAACAAATTATTATTATGAACACATATAGCAAAAATTGATCCTGAGCATGTACTATATATAATATATATTTCATATATATATGTACCATAGACAAACTGTTGTATGTATAAAAACTATATAGAAACTGTTTGCAATTCAAATCGATTGAGTTTTCATTTTCCTCTCGAAATGATCATTATTAATTAACATATATCAAATCAATCAGCAAAGTATTAATTAATCCCCCGATGTGCATCTGAAAGCGCCATAAAATGTTGCAAGCAAGACACAAGAACAAATATATATATATATATATATATGATTACTTGAATAACAAATACATATATATTAAAACAAAACGAAAAATACTATACAAACTTTAAGATATTATTTGCATGTCAAATGGAAATTGATTTTCTAAAGATGCGATAGTTAAATTGTTAAACGAATTCCACAGAAACTCCAATAAAAACAAAAAACAAAAAACAAACAAATTACATATAGCAAATGCAGGAATTTAACTGTAAACATAATGAAATATGTATTTAAATTAATAAAAAATTATCAAAATTTGAATTCAACTCGAAATCGTTACAAGAGCTGAAACAAAACCAAAGATTTGATTTCTTTACAGAAAGTATATAGGAAATATCTGGAAGGATCTTCCAAAATGATATATAATCTAAGTATCTAAGTATTTGGCTGGGAAATCTGATCTTTAAATGTATGAAGATCTCCCTTAAGGTGTCAAATTAGGTAACTTTATTACAAATAGATTGTACAAGGATAATTGTAAGGATAATAGTTATAAGTATGCCTACAATTGGGTAACTAGATCTACAGTAGTTCCTAGATATTGGTCAGTTTGAATCTAGCGTTAATGTTCACGGAGCTCAGTTCGGTGACCAGAAACTTGAAAGAGAACGGAATCTCGATCATGGAGACGCCGCTGCTGTCGCCGCACAGGCGACACGTCTCTGGTTTGGAGGATAGGCCGCCAGTCTCGTTGCGCTTCACAATCTGTTGGAGTGGGGCCAGAATGCTGCCGCACTTGTGGCAGACCAACGTGTGCGTTTTGTCTGAGTTGTGGAACAGGCGATCCTGCAGCAGGAAGGCTGCACCATGTGATATCAGAGCATCGCGCTCCATTTCACCGAAACGTACACCGCCACCGCGCTTGCGTCCTTTGATGGGCTGATTGGTGCGCGCTTCAACTGCGCCCGTGGAACGCACCTGCCACTTGTCGAAGACCATGTGTCGCAGGCGTTGATAGTGCACAACGCCAAAGAATATGTCAGCAGTCATTTCACGGCCATCGACGCCCGAGTAGAGCCGCTCAGTGCCGTAGTAGTTGTAGCCGCCCGCTTCGAGCATCTTGCCAAAGTAGTCGATAGCTGTGTTGTCCTCTGAAAAGCGGAAGGGTGTCGCGTCGTAGACGCCACCATGGAGTGCAGCGCTCTTGCCGGCCATCGTTTCGATCATCATAGCAATTGTCATACGCGAGGGGAATCCGTGAGGGTTGAACACAATATCCGGTATGAGGCCAGACTCGGTGAAGGGCAAATCCTCGGCAGGATATTTCTGCGAGCAGATACCCTTTTGGCCAGCACGTGAGGCGAACTTATCGCCAATAGTAGCGGGACGCGCCACACGTAACGTTATGCAGATGTTCTTGCGGGGAGCCAACTCAAAGCTGCCCAGCTGACGCACGCTATCCACAATGCAGTCCTCCTTCTCGTCCATCTTAACCACCTTATAGGTAGACACCTCACCATCGAAGTAGCAGTAAAGTGGTGTGCCATAGCTAAGCTTAGCGCCCGGATGCGGCAACCCATCCGTGTCCAGGTACTTTACCAACTCCGGCATATGAGGATGACGGGCAAAGTAGCTTTGCTTCTTGGAGAGCTGCACGAACTTGGACTTGTATATGCTGCCATAGGCAAAGCCCCGCTCGTAGGCTGCCTTATTGATGATCATGGCGTCTTCCATGTCGTAGCCGGTGTACGAAATGACCGCCACAATGGCATTGGTGCCCATGGCGAAGTCATCCATTTGTATGTTGTCATAGTGCACCGGTCGGAACAGAGGCGTGGCTGGTGTCTGCAGCCGGTACAGTTTGTTGGCCGCCTGCTTGGGCCAGTTCAGGCAGGGCGTGCCCATGGTCTGCTTTCCCATCTGACACTGGTACATGTTACGTGGCGACTGATTGTAGTCCGGCATGGGTATCAGGTTGGCCAAGTTGCTCATAAAGTGCGTCTTGGAGAGCTCGATATGTGTCGTAAAGTCCGGATAGATTTCCTTCTCATCAATGGCTATTTCCATGTACAGTTGTTCCAGTGTGCCAATGTACTCCACTTTCTTCCACTTTAGGTTCCAAACGGGTCGCATCATGCGCGCTGGCCCTGTAGAGAGGAACAGACCAGGGAACTGTCCATTCTTCTTGAAGGGTATGAAACCAATTTCCATCATTTCGGGCACTTGACCCGATATCTTGGCATATCGCAGATCGTCCACTATTTTGGTGGCATCCGTCTGGTATATATGGCCCAGGTGCTTGCCATCTAGGAACACTACATACAACTTGGCATCCGGGTGATTGCTCTGCGTCAGTGGCAGCATGCCCATTTCAAACAGCTTGGCCGGAATTGCCTGTGGATTAGATTGGAAATTGAAAAACTCGCCTTGGGTCTGGTATATAATCATTTTTGATACTCACTTGGACAAGCTTGGGATCGGGACGCTTGGATAACTCACAGGTGAGTGTCAAATGGTTGAGCAGACCGCACGGCGTACCATCAGGCGTGTGCACGGGACAGATAAATCCCCAAGCGTCGGGCAACAGCTGACGCGCTTCTGTGGTGCGCATTGTGGTGAAGTAGGAGCCACGATGGATAGCCCGGAAGTGGGACATGTAACGCATCCGATTGATGTTCTCTGCCATTATGACCAGACCGCTGCTTTGCATTAGGCCCAGACCAGTACGTGAGGCTACATTGCCAGTGGCCAGAAAGGATTCAATAGATCGTCCCACGCCGCCCGCCTGTCGCATGCACTGCGTCAGGATGGTGCTGGTGGCCAGGCTGTCCGGTGTGTTCAGCTTTTTTAACAGACACTTGCGCAGCTGCATCAGCCAAACCTCTATGCGTTCGCCGAGGTACTTTTGGTAGAGATGGCCAGGGAGTAGCACCTCCTGCATCATGGCTGAGTCAACGTTCTCCACCTTGTACTTGCCTTGGGCGCACTGGAACAGTTTCTGCACCATGAACACAATCAAATCGAACTTCTCTTCGTTCGAATCCAGATGCACCATTACGCGTTCGCGCATTATGTACTCAGTCACAGCTTCATCTGGCAACCACTCGGGCACCTCTGGGAAGCGCGACCGGAATAGAGTGCCAATGAACGATCGGCATTGGGCGGTCGTGTATACGCCCTCGTTCTGGACATCTCGCAGCATGCTCTGGACACAGGTCAGGTAATACTGATCCGACTCATAGCCCTGCACCAACCGATTGTATATCTGTTCGTCCGTGTAATCCACTAGACACTTAAGTATTAGGCAGACCGGTACATAGGAAAGACGTTTGACGTGCGAGAACATGAAGCGGGCGGTTCCATTGTTAAGGTAATGGAGCACATTTGTTAAGGACATCTCATCATCTCGAACAGTTTGCACCATAACGCCAAGTTCGCTGAAATTGTGACCACGATCTTTCCATGAGGAGCGCTTAACGCAAATCGGATGATTCCGTCTGGTCATGATAAGCATACGGACGATTTTCTCATTACCGCGTATCACAAAAATACCGCCCCATTCACTATCGTGCTCGCCGTGCTTGACCATTTCCTGGGGCGAAGCCTGGTGCAGATTGCAGGCACGTGAGCGCAACATAACTGGCACTTCGCCCAGATCCATATTAATGGGAGCCTTATTAAGATCGTTAACACTCCAGGCTAGCCGTATCGAGCACAATCCGGAGTAGGAGGCGTGCAACTGGCGCGCATCAGTCGGATAAACTTCACGGGTACGCACATCTATCATGTCCATAGGAACCTGGGGCTTGGACACCCAGATACTATCAATCTTTAGGCTTATTCGCTCACCGGCAGGTGTTTGAAACTGTTGTGGCACCATATGCTTTGCAATATTCTCCAGCCCTACTGTCAGCATTTCATCAAACGAGTCCACATGTGGCGCTCCCAAGTTAGCAAGATGCTGTAAGAGAAGTTATATGACGAATTTATGCTTTTCTGGAGGCGACATGGATAAAATACCTTGTTCAGCTTCTTGGGTATTTGTTTAAATTCGGGCCGCGTATTCGTCAGCACCGGATACTTCTTCATACCGTCCATTTTCCGCAATTTGTGCTCCTAAAATGTAAACAAAATCAAATTCCTCTACCCGTTGCACGTGCTGTTCGAGTAATCGATAAGTTGCATGTATGTATCGACAGAACTGCCAACTTGTTTGTGCATATGAACGAAGTATTCAAAAATATAACGCGCCAACAATAAGAGCAGAGCTGTGACGTCACAGTAAACTCAATGTAGTGTTTAAGTTATAACAGGTATAGTTGATATATGCGTAAGGCAGATTGTATTAATTTTCTCTAATCCTTCCATGCAGTTTGAGTAATCTTAAATTTCCTATGTGTGTCGATAGAGCTGCCAGTCTGTTGCTCAATATTTACGATACATTCAAAAACATTCCGCGCCAACAATAAGACTAATGTTGTGACGTCACACTGACCTAAATAAGCAGGATGAGAGCGGTAGTTTATGCGTGAGGTATAGTAAGTTAATCCATTTTTATGGCGTTACCTTTATTCTCTATAATCTGCACGACCTAGAAAACAGCTGACACAGCATTCGCGCCAACAAGTGAAGTGAAGTGCATTGTTATTGTAACATGTTATTATTTTAAAGTGTCTATTATTGTACAAGTTTACAAGTGTGTTGGTAAAATTGATGGAGCAGTGTGTAGTGGCTAGGATGATGCAAGGATTCGAGCGCACGTAAGTCCTGCATGTTTATAAATGTATGTAACGGGAAATGAACCGTAAGTCGGAAGTGTCAACGTGTTGCCGCCTAATGAACTTGTCTACTCTTTCTTCCTGTTATGCGTTTTCTTGTTGTTGTCCTTTTATTCTCGTTTGGCATTCTTAGCCGCAAAATATGCGCAACTTTGTTGCATTATTTATGTGGATTGTGAGATTGCCCCTAGACAAAGTGAGTGCAAAGAATCCTCTTACATTGTCCATGGCTGCGTGAGGTGTGGATTAACTTTTCGCGAGAATTGGGTACTGCTTTTTGGGGGCAAAGTTGTACTAATTAACCACAGAGAATGTCATGCCCGCATACTGAAAAGCTGAGAGCTTCTCTTAGTTATTATTAACTCCGTTCAGTCAAAGAAAAACTACTGAAACTTAAGACAACACCAAAGCCAGGCGACAACAACAACAACAAGAACGATAACAGGCTCTTCGGTTTATTATTCCATTATAATGAATACAATGCAACTTTCAGGCTGACTCACTCTCTCTCTCTCTTTCTTTCTCTGGCTTTGTGTGTGTGGCGTCAACTTTTTGTTGGCACTGTCCTTGTTCCTTGTTACTTTCTCTGCTGCACATTTGCCTGGTGCAATCTCGCCCAAACTTGATGAAACCTGCATCAGGCTGTATCGGGTTGAAGCGGAGGCGTCGCTTCTAACCAACTTTCGCAAACGCGCTTCAAGTTTTTTAGTCGCTTACATTTTATTTTGTTTCCTTTCGTTTTATATTATTTTTTTCTGGCAGGGCTGCCAAAAGAGGCAACATGGCAAATTGCATTGTTGATTTTCATTTTCAAGCCTCAGCTGCTTCCCTCCTCTGCCCGTTTTCACTGTCTCTTGGAGTGTCTCCTCCCGCCTTCAACGCCGGACAGCACAAAAGAGCGACACTTAGCTACAGGAAGCCCCCATAGACTGAATGTGTGGCAATGCCTACCTCTCATCCGCCGTTCGTCCTTCGTCCTTTGCCCTGCGTCCTCCGTCCTCCGTCGATGTGCTCATTCAAAGTCATTGCTGCGTATTTCCCACTTTTTCAAATGCCGTCGACAATGGACAAGTTACCCGAAAAACAAAAAAGAAACAAAAAAAAGGGCGAAAAGAAAGCACATTTTTGGCTCTGCCAGTGGAAAAATCTGTTGCAAAATGCATTTTCATTTGAAACTTTTCGCAAAACTTTAGTGGGTAGTGGTGCATCTGGAAAAACAATGCAAACACCAGCATCTGCCACGAGCTACGTAATACGAGTACTCATACTCGTCTACGAGTAGAAATCCCAGACAAACCAATCTGCGTTCCACTCTTCCCACCCTGCATTCTATTTTCTATATACATTAATTAGTTTTCCTTGTTAATCAGTTCTATATAGTATATGTGGTAGCTACATATTAGGTACTATAGTATACTATCTATACAAACATTCTAGAACAAAGTTCTCTAATAGGAAAATTGCATCAATAAGATCCATAGGCTTATAACAAAGGTCACCATCAAAGGAAAGGTCTCTGTCTCATAGTATGTATATCCTGCCAGAGCTGTGTCTAGGTTAATATATTCCTTTATTCTTACTTGTTTTAGGTTGTGATTCCTTTGAATCATAGGGTTATGTTTTGCTTTTCACACGATTGCAGGGTATTTCCCAGTCTGCATTCCTTCCTACTCTTCCCATCTGTGAGAAGCAAGCCTGAGATCTCTTTCAGTGCCAAGGCAAAGGCAAAGTTGACACGCTTCACAACTTATTTTGTTATTTTGATCAAATGTGGCAAATGTATATTTTATATGTGTATATCTTAGTCATAATCAGAGTTGACGTGTCCATCTAAATTTAACTTGTTTTCATGTTATTTATTTAATTAAATATGCAATATTATGTGCAAGTATGTTAATCAAGGAATTCGGGGAAAACAATGTGAGGATCCTGCATGCGATCGACCATTCGATCGTCGAGTGGGAGCTGTGTTTCGCTGTTTCGAGAGCAAACAACCTTAGAGAACGTAGAGATCTAGAAAGAAAAAATAGAGATTTGCTTTTAAAAATAGATTCATCCATTAGAAGAGCTCTCAGTTTTCCTCGAACAGGCCAAGCGGAAAGTTCCGTAGAACGGACAGAAAATCGAAATATTTTTTAGACAAAGTATATATATATGTATACATTATCATATGTATACTATAGGTTTACTTTAAGATACATATATATAAATATAAGTTTATATATATAGAGAAGTTGGTGTCCAAAATAGATGACCAACTTCTGCGGGTTCTTTGAAACGTACCCAAATATTTTGAGTTTGCTCCAAAAGTGAAAGTCAATCAAATATTGCGAAATAGCGCGTGTGATCGAACTATATATATACACATATATATATATATAATACGTGTCTGTATATGTGCCAAGATTGTGTTGTTTTATTGTTCAACTTGAAACGGATCGGAACTTATCGAGCGATACTAAAAACGTAGACGGGAGGCAACAGCTCTTTGTGTTCTTTGCTCTTCGGTAGATTTAAAAGAAAAGTCGCATTAAAACAAAGATAAACCATTGCCAGAGGGGCAGAAAAGCAAAAGGAAAAAGTAAACAGACACAAGAAGGAGGAGGAGGAGGAGGAGGAATACGATCGACCATAAATCGAGTGCATTTGGTTCGTTTCTTTGTCTGTTCCTCGGCCCCAAAAGCGCAGCGCAAGAATGGGCAATGTGGAGTCCACGCAGCCAGCACATGAGCAGACAGAGCAGCTGTCGACGTCAACGGATGACGAGCCCCGTTGGAATGAGATCGAGCATGAGAATTTGGTTCTGGAACAACTTCCGGTTGAAGTGACGCCCATTAAACCTGAGAGCTCTTTGAAGCGCGAGTGTGCTTCTTCCCCGGAAGAAATAGCAACAGTCATGGACTCGAAAGAGAGCGAGCCTGATCCTTGCCAGGAAAACACAGAGACAGTAAAGGAATCGAAGCAGATCGAGGAGGCGGCAGCTGCAGCACCAGCCGAACGTGAATTAACCTTGGAGGAGTTCAAGGAGCAAATGGCCAGCAAGCGTTTGGCACGTCAAACAGCTGTCCAGGAGATGCGGGATGAGATTTCCAGTCTGCGCAAGCAACTGGCCACAGAGAAGGCCGAGAACCGCCGCCTCAGCAGGGGGCAAAAGGCTGATCCTTCCGAAGAGCAGACAACGGAACTGCAGGAGAAAGAGGAGGGAGAGGTTGAGGATGAGGTGGACACGGATGATGAGAACCCCAGCAATCGCAGTCGCCATGCGAACATTGAGCTGGCCAATGCTCAGCTATCGCTTCAGCTGGCCAATGCCGATAATCTCTCGCTGCGCAGCGAGGTGGAGGTGGTGCAGCGCCAGGTGGGCACCCTGAAGGAGGTCATCTGCTGCTGCAAGCAGATGCTCAGCGTCAAGGAGGAGCAATGTGCACAGGTTCGTTCTGATTGACGAGTCTTACGGGACACACACATAACTAACAACGTTTGTTATCATTAGCTCAAGATGAAGCTGCAGGAGATTGAGAACTCCTTTAGCGAACGCGAAATGAAGATCATGTCCAACAATCTGCGCCAGGAATATGAACGCCAACTGGTCAACATACGACAACTGCGCCAGCTCTACGAGGAACGACAGAGAGTAGCCGCCGCAGAGTACGAGAATCTCCAGCGACTAATATCGATCAAAAAGGATGAACTAACTGCCGAGCAGGAGAAGTAAGCGACTGCCTTTTCATCCATTTGGACTTGCACTTAAAGTTTTCATCCTACAGAACGAAGAGCTTCGAGGAGCGTAATCAATTGCTGCTCAAGGAGCTGGACACGGCCAACGAGGAGCTGGCCAAGCTGCGGGAGGAGTGCGGCGAGCACAAGTTCGAGAAGCGAGCGCTCAAGGAGCAAGTGAATGCAGTCAATATGGTAGGAATAGCCTCATCCCAGCGCTGAGCACTTGACACACTCGCTGATACCTTCTTAATTCTGCAGCTTTTCAGCCAGTTGGTGATGGGTTTCAATGGCAAGCATAATCTGGACATTGACCGCTTGACACAGATGCTTGAGGAGAATCGCGACCTGTTGAATGAGATGACCCAGGCGGAGGGCAGCTGCAGCGATGGCGCTACTCTGCCCAAGCTGCTGTTCGAGTTAGTCGAGCAGGCGGCCAAATCCGGGGAGACCGAGAGTGAGAAAAGTCGCAGTGCAACGCCGACCCCGGAGCAGGGATGCCCAAGTGTGGAAAGCTCAGTTGAGGTCATGGCTGCGCCCTCAGCTTCAACTGCAGCTTCAGGCGACGACATCACCGACAGTGTCAAGCCAGAGGGAAGCGTCAGGAAGCACAGACGGCGCAGTGGAGGAGTAGGAGCGACCGCAGCGGCTTCGTTAAAAAGCCATGAGCCCGAAATTATGGGAAAAGTTGCCTCGGCACAAGAAATCATTGGCAACTTGCCAAAAGTTTGGAAAGTGTTGATGGAGCTCTTGAGTCACCACAGAATCGAGCGCGTGCAGTTTGAAGAGCTGCCGGCAGCTCTTGACGATGACGGCCACAGGAGTGCGGCAGCACCAGCAAAAACACCAACACCAACAACAACAACAACAACAACGGCGACAGCAGGAACAACAACAACAACAACAGCGGCAGGAAAATCTCCGGAGCTAAGCGTCAGCAAGACCTACATCAAACTGAAGGTGAGTGGAACCGGGAACTGGGAACTGGGAACTGAAGCATCGTCCTGGGGGCTGATGCAACTGCTTCAAGTGTTGCGGACAATCGGGCTTGTTAGTTGTCGTATCCGGTTTACTGATGAAGTGCACCAGTTTCCTCTATCCTCTATCATCCTACCTCTCTCTCTCTCTCTCTCGCTCCCACTCTTTGAACGTGCCATGTCCGTGTCTGAGCCTCGTCCTGCTGGGCTGTTGCAAAGTTTTGCATTATTCACTTAAGCGCTTTATTTAGTGAAGTGCAGGCCGTGTGGGAGGAGCTTCATTATTGCTGACGTCCTCCCCCTGACGCTGGATGGGCTGCTTGTTTCGTTGGTTAGGCGGTTGCGTGGTTGAGTTGATGGCCTGATGCCTGGATAACTGGGTGGCTGGGCGGCTGGTAGGCTGGGTGGCTGCTGACTCACCAAAGTAGGCGCCAGTTGTGCACATAATTGAATTTATCGGTCAGTTGCCGAGCACAAAACATGTTGCATACGAGTAGTTCCTCTGCGCTTGTGGGGATTAGAAAAGCGAGAAGCTATAGAAGCCATTTCAATGCGGAAACTAGGCAACTCCATTTAAGACTTGAAGAGTTGGCTTCTAGGCTTCTTTTGACAGGGAAACTCTGCTGATTTCCAGATTTGGTCAGGGGATAAGAGGATGGAAGATTGAAAGAAAGCAAGATAGGAGCAGATGCTGGGCCCCCTTATCATAGATGAAAGCTTGTGGCCAACTAAGGACCCTGTTGGGTTCAGTGAACTTGCGTTTAACGTTTCCCTATGCCTTGTTCCCACTTAGGATCTGATTATGGAGAAGAAGGCGCTGGTGAAGGAGACAACGCGACTGAAGACACTCAACTGTCACCTGGACTACAGGCTCAATGAGCAGGAGAAGCGTCTCAGTGCGGTCAGCTTGGAGCTGACCAAGACGTGGCACCTGGTGGGCAAAATGCAGCGTCAGCATCGACAGCTGCACACCCAGGAGCAGATACTGCGCTACCAGCTGCAGCAGAAGCGTCGCCTGCTGTGCGAGCTGAAGGACGAGCTGGAGTACTGTAGACGCAAGTGGGCGTTGGCAAGGGCCAAGAACGATGAGAGTCAGGAGCTGTGCAATGATTGGCGCCGTGAGTTCGCACGTCGCAAGCTGGAGGATGCCAATCACTCGGCGGAAAGTGGTTACAGCGATTCGGGACCACAGTCTGACGAGGACTCAGGTGCGGCTGGAGCTGCGGAAGGACCTGCCAGCGACGAGGCGGTGGCTGCCATGGAGGCATCACCTTCCACCAGCACCCATTGCCGTCGCAAACACTTGAGGGATCAATTTGAGCACACACGCAAAATAAAACGGATGCAGAGCACCTCCCCAGGACGGCAGGCGGCAGCGGCTGCTGCCGGTGAGGAGGATGGCGAGGAGGAGATTGTGCTGCGCTGGAACAGTGCGCCGCCAACTTGTGGCTGGCGCGAAGGCTCCGACTATGAGGTGGACGACGAACAAGATGATGATGACCTTGCCACAACATCACGTGGGGCTGTGGCAAAGACGACGCATAGTTCGCGCAGCAGGGAACGCTCGAAGGATGTGGCTGCTGCGTGTGAAGCACCAGCTGATCCTGGCACAGCCAGCCGCATTCAGAAGCTGGAGGAGCAGTGCAAGTCGCTCATCCAGCAGGTCCTCGAGACGTCTGGCAATCGCGAACGCCTCGAAATTCAGCTCTGCCAGTTCCAGGACGAGATTTCTCCCGCTCAGCACGCCGTGCCGCTGGACGAGTTCATCAACCGCAAGCGCCTGGAACGCATGACCCGTGCCAGCTCTGCGCCGGCCACAGGCAGTTTGACGCCACGCGAGGAGGAGTACACACGCAAGCGTTCCGAGCGCCTGGGACGCCTGGAGGAGGAGTCGCGTCAGCTGCTCTCACGCATCAAGCGCACCACAGACCGTGGACACTATCTCAAGAAGTCACTGGACCGCATCAGACGCGTGCCCAGCCGCGAGGGAAGCTTCGAGAGCAACACGGAAGAGGAGCCAAAGACACTATCCAAGGAGACTACGGAGACTCAGTCGCCTCTCACTGCGGAGGAGGAGGCCTATACATCTCGTCGAGCTGCACGCTTGCAGCGCCTGGAACAGGAAAGCCAACAACTAATCTCTCAGCTCTCCAGGAACACAGAGCGCACCGAGACTCTGGCCAACAAACTGGACACGCTACACGAACGACACGGCAACCATCAAGCATCCCCGCCTGAAGTCAGGGAGTCGCCTCCCACAATGGCCAGCATCTCGCAGACTGTGGAGCAGCGTCTGGAGGACATTGAACGCGTCTCGGCGAATCGCGCGGAGCGACTGCGTCGCATGGAGGAGCAGGGCAATGAGCTGATTGCGCGCCTGAGCAACACATCTGAAAGAGGCACCGCTATGATCAATCGCATCGCAGAGCGAGGACGAGAGGCGACCAGGCGGCAGGAGGCGATGCTGCTGGAGCAAACGCTGCCCGCCGAAGAAACCACAAATGGCCTGGACGGGAATATAGCCAGCAGTCGCATCGTGGGCGAGGAGGAGGCGCCCACTGGAGCTGCCTTTTGCGTTACGGTCACCACCACCTCCAGTCAGCTGGCCATTCAGCAGCAGTCCACCGGGGCTATACCAAAGACTCCCAGTCAGAGCAAGTCGAAACCCGTGGCGCATCTCTGTGCGGCCATGCGCCACGACGATGCAACGAAGAAGCGCACATCGAAGGAAACAACGGAGCAGGAAGAGGTCGCGGACGTGCCGGAGTCACTGGAGCATATGGTGCAGCGTTTGCGTGCGATTCCATACCCGCCGGAGGGTCAAAGCCAGCCGGAAGAGCAGGAGAAGCCCCAGGAAGATGAAGATTGAGGAAGACTTACCGAAAACTCAACACGAAAATGTTCATTAGAATTTACTTTACGACTACGGATACTCGCTGATAAACTGCTCAGCCCGATTCCTATATGTTTCTATATACTATCTATCTATATATATATATGTACTTGTATCCTTTGGGCTCTTTATGGATGAATCAGAAAATAAAGTTTTTAATTAAGGCTTTGCATTGGCTCCAACTTCTTTTGGAATCCGAAGCGAGCAATCAGCACGGAAACTTGGCAATTCGGAGCAAACATTCCGCTTATTAGATTCCCACACATGACAGGAATTCGCATAGATTTCTTGGGACTTATGTGCTCACTTAGACACGCAGGCAGCCATGACATTGTGCTCCACTCCCATTCCCCCGGTGAGAGCCCGGAGGGATGAGAGGAGGAGCACGTGGCCATGAGAACATCGCATTATCCTCAGTGCATATGCAAGTACGAGTGAAAATGCTGCAGTCCGCTAACTAGTCAGCAAAGTCTTCTTCTCGTGCGCCTTTATGCAAATGCATCTGCGACCCGCCTCCTGCCCCTGCGCTCCTCCTTTCCTTTGAGGACACACAGACTGCAAGGACTTCTGGCTCCAACTGCGTCGCAGGCGCTTAAAAACAACATAGGTTCAGATGCTTTTAAAAGCGAACAGAGATTCTACATTAACTTATCCAGCGCCGCGACATCGTCAACAATCTCATCCAAAATGTGGACATACCCCTTAGTTCCTCTTCTGCTTCTTCTTAGTATAAGTACCATATACGGCAGGAGGTGTCAGCTCTTTTTAAAGTGCGTTTATCTTCTGTAAACTGCTTAATGCGGGTCTCTTTGCTTAACTAATGTTGAGTAATGCATAATTAATTGACAAGCATATGTCTTCTTTCAATATTATGTATATCAATGGAATCTCTCTTATATATATACCTGATTCTCACGACAAAATGTGAGACGTGTATCGCAGACAAAAGTCAAATTCATGTTGAGACATGTAAAATAATCCAGAAAGAACTCTTTCATCTAATGCAAACTCCAAGCTTAGTCACAATTTAGGATGCAGAAAAAGAGGACTTATATATATATATAATTGATATATCGATTCACAATTTCAAGCTATATCTATACCTCTATCTTCTACCTATATCTTCTACCTATATCTTCTACCTATATCTATACGTAAATCTGGTCATTTGGTGCTAACAAATTGGCATAATTTAAAATTTAAATTAAATTTTATATTACTTAAATACTCTCAGAGTTTTAATTGAAATTTTCATTTTACTGTTTACAATTTATTTTTGTTATATTTATTTATTTATATTATTAATTATAAATATTTTTTAAGATGTCTGTTTACGCTTTTAACTTTTATTTTATTTTATCTATATATTTATATTACTCATTTTTTAAAATTTATATTTACTCTTTGATAATTTTATTTAGATTTTTTGTTTTGTTTTCATTATTAATATTTATTTAATATTTATTTAATATTTATTTATGATTTTATTTCACCTTTAAGTCAATTGCAATTATCTCACAATAATAAAATAAATAGATAAAAAAATGATATAAATAAGTAAATAAATAATTGAATAAATAAATATTATCATAATTAAGATATATCTTTATATATATATATATATATATATCCCCGTTTTGCTACGTTCATGATATTTTTATGGGCAACGTTCATATCTATTCTCTTTCTTTTTAGGTTTCATTTAGGTAAACTCTTTAACCTTAGCCACGAAAAGCTTAACAGTTTCAATTATTGTGTAAGCAGCTAACGAGTCCTGTTAGCTGTTCATTCTGTGTGTGCCTATGTGTGTGATTGTGTGTGTGTGACTGTTGGAGTTTCCCCTGCGAAAATGAACACTTCCAGTGGCAGCTTGCAACTTGATTGGTGGCAGCGCGTGTTGCGACCTTAGCAGTGCTACCTCTATGCTAACAAACCGTTAACAGCGGCAGGTTGCAGGAATAACGGTACTACCCCAGCCATTTTGTATGAGTTCGAATCGAACTGAGACGCAGACCCCTTTGGCATGCTTCCAGGCGTTGCATACTTTACAGCGTATAAGAGTGAAGCGAGCAGAGCGCCATCTGTTGGCAATGCGTGGAGTTAGGGTGGAAAGCTTTTGTGACTTCAGTGCGCAGCTTTTGGTTGGCTTCTGTTGGCCTCGTTAAGAGGCGGCACGCATAATTAGATGAGGGCCAAAACGTATTTTAGTTTATTTATTTTCTGCGTATTTTCATACGAACCGAGCAGCGGCTTCTAATTACTGTGGGAGTTATGCCACGCCCCCCAAATGGCTGGCAAAATGTATACAAATTGTTGCAGCGGTAACTGGACTGTGCTGAGCCCAGGCCGCAAGTGCAGTTAAAGCCGAAGCCGAAGCCGAAGCCGGTCCGGCCTCAGTTGCCTGCAACTGGAAACGTCAAATTAATAAACTGCCGGACGTACCACAAGCTGTGAAAAAGCAATCTCTTTGTCTGCGTGTCCAGCTCAGCTCAGCTCAGTGGAGCAGTCCTTATGCGCTCGACCCAGACTGCCTCCCCCGGCTCCCTCTATAGCTACCAAGATTTATGCAGTTCGCGCCGGCGCACCAAGCGCCGCCGCAGCCGAAATACTCGCTGGAAGAAGTAATCTAATTTATTAAAAGTGCAGCCTCTTTGGGATCTGTGCAGCTCGTTTGGGTTTTGATTTACGCTCAAATAAATTAAAATATCATAAAAAGGAAATTAAAATTCACTCACACAACAAAGGCCAGAGTCGCCCCTCGATGCCCCCTCCCTATCGATCCCTCTCGCTCTCTCTCGCTCGCTCCATGGAAGTCGCGTTCTGGCCTCGATCCCGCCGCGGGCTTTTAACTAATTTTTAAACAAGTAAAAATACAAATAAATATTTTAATGTGTGATTTACGACAATGAGACGCACAGGGGGTCGTTCTCCGTCGCGACTTGGAGTTGGACTCTGAGTTGGAGTTGGACACTGATCTCTGGCTTAGCTGCAGAGACTCTTCCAGCTGCATTTAAATTTGATTTGTGCGCTTCTGGCGCTGAGCCGATTCCTCGGACCGAACACAATGAGATACAATTTAAGCGCCTTTAATGAACTGTGCGCCAGCAACTTGTGCTGATAACAGCGCGGGGAGAGGGGAGAGGGGAAGATCTTCCCCTATGCTCAGGGCAGGGGTACCGAAAAATATAATTAAAGTTAAGTAATGAAATTTTGAGAATTATTAGAGAATTTATTGGCGCATAAAAGCGGCTTTTATTAATTGGCCATAATCAATGGACGATTTATGTGATTATCAAAGCGCTTTTTGCATACGCAAAAAAGTATCATAAAATGCACATAAAACAAGTTTAAATGAACCAGTTCGGGCGCATAATGATCGACTAGGGGATACCCTGCAATCAACTTGAAAGTATCTTAGAGTAAATTGATTCCAAACTTCTTTTGAGCTGCTTCTGGAGTATTCCCTCTGTCTCTCCTTATCTTTAGCTAAGCCCAAAGTTAGGTCGCTCCTTTGATTCGCTTCTTAAGAACTAGTTCGTTCACTCGCCTTGGCTGGATATACCCCATTCTTAGCCTGCTTCTTAATGGGGTTTTGAGGTGTATAAAAACGGGATTTAATAATATTGAAATTGCTTTGCAATTCATTAAAAAGCCATTGACGTTCATCTAAAGTAAATTGTGGCAACAGCAGCGGCCAAATTCGCCTTGGGGCAGCGTCAACCTCCAAAGTGCAACGTGCAACGTGCAACGGAAGTCGTCGCCTCGCCTCGTAATGCATGTGTATTATGAGAGATTCATCAACGGATGAGCAGACACCTTTCCAGGGGGTGTGAGCAGCGGGGGGAGGTGGCAGTGAAAATCGACTACGAGTATTTATTAACAGCCTGAAAGATCGATCCGAAAAAAAACACCTGCCACATGAGATGATGCCTCAGTTGATGCTGGCTCTGCCTCAGCCTTTGGCTGGCGGCTAACGAGCGCGAAAATAATGCGCGAAATGTGGAGCAGGAATCACTCAGTCACGGCCAGACACCAGCTCCAGCTCAAGTTCCAGCTCGAGCTCCAGGTCCATGGCCACAACCAACCACAGGCACATCTACGGTGGCGACTGACAGAATTATAATCAATTAGCGTAGCGGGCCGCGTGAGCGCATAAAATTATATACGGAGGCCGAGCTGGAGCCTAAGCCTGAGGAACCCGAACCGTAGCCGGAGTTGAAGCCAGGGCCAGGAGCTCCCCTGAGAGACGCCTGTAGCGCAATTTGGTTGAAATTAAAATAAATTCAATTACGAAAACATGAAAATCCATTACGCAAATTATTGTCATTAAAAGCGCAATTTTCGTCTTGCGTTTATGAAATTTCTTTCTTTTTTTGATTAAATTTCTGACGCTTCTGCCTTCTCTGCTGCTTCTGCTCCTTCCGCTGCCGCTGCATCGGCAAGAAACAAAAGACTTAGGCAACGAACTTCTGCATGCACCGACTCTCACATGCAGCAGCTGTCTCAGCCTGACTAACTGACTGACTGACTAACTAGCTAACTGGCAATCTGGCTGGCTAATTAATTAATTATAAGTCAAGCGATTAGCATAGCCCACAGATTGGCCAAGCCAACCAACAACCACTCGCCCAGCAGCTGCCTCCGCTTTCAACGCGTTGTCTCTCTCTCCGCCTCCGGGATTAGCTCGTTGATTACGTCGCATCACACGAAAACTTCGGCCAAAACCGCTTTCATTCATAGTTAGACACGACGACTCACAGCAGCCACAACAAACGGGTTATAAATGTTAAACGATTTGCTAGATAAGATTGTATATATATATATATATATATAGATATATATGTACATCTATGCGATGTCTCGTTTGGAACATGCTGCCGAGTGTCGCACTTAATTTGTTTGGTTTCCTTGACGTTTGCTGCTGCTCTCCAAACGCAACTTTACACTCGACAACAAGTTTTCAACCTGATTGGATAGACACACAAAAGTGGATCTTATTGTGGAAGATATATATAAAAGATATATAGGGAGTATGCTGGATCCCACTAAAGGTAGATCAGATCTTGAATGGTAACAAAACGAGACGAGTAAACTTTGTAAGAGTGAGAGGTAAGCAGATCCAGGTAAAGGGTATCATCAGGTTGAGCACACTTGACTTTATATGTACTTAGATATAGTTATATATTCTTGATTAACATATGATATCTGATATATATCTTTAGCTGGCATTTGTGCCCATCTTAAGTGCGATACATCTGATCTTGAAGGCGACTAGAGAGAGACTCTGTGGGAGGGAGACTAGATGCGATTACAGGGTATCATCAGGTTGAGCACACTTGACTACAGAGCTCTGATGTAGGTAGATATAGCTATATACTGTCGATCGAGATATCATATCATATATCTTTAGATAGGAGTTGGCTGTTGGCTTCTACTTCTGCAGCTGTTGTAACTATATTTTATTCCTACAACTTTTGGACCTATTCATAGACGTATGCGGCAAAGTGCTTCTTCTTCTTTGCAAAAGATCGCTTCGTCTTTATATTATAGTATATTATAGTACATAACTGATGTCCAAGTGCAGCTGCAGTTACGAAAATTGGTAGACCAAACAAAAACCAAGCTACTTAGCCGCACACTCGCCTGGTAATTGAAAATCGATAATCTCTTTGAACCAGTTTGGCTCTGGCTGCTGCTGCCGCTGCAGTGCATCACTCGTTGCCAAGCTCCGCCATATTGTGTCTTTGTTACACACACACGCACACCACTGAACCGCAAATCGTCTGCAAATTGCAACCACAACTGTTAACTGGGAGGAGGAGGAGGATTCGCTGGGTCTTGGAACGGGTCGAGGCACGACTAGGATGGGGGAGGAGAGGCCGATTGATTTTAGCACGCTTAATGGTTATTGGTTTAGGCTATGCCACAGAGCGAGAGATAGACCTGGCCCGTTGCCAGTTCTTGTTACCAGTTGTTGCCAGTTGTTGTTGTTGGCCTGGTAATAACCTCCATTTATTCAACAACTGCCACACCATAAATTACAAATAATTCGATTTACACAAGATTTTCACTCTTAATGGCCGAAAATGGGCAACAGATCAACGGATCAGCGGATCAATGGATCTGTTGGATCTACTCGATCTGCTGGCTCTGCGGATCTTCGGATCTGCGATCAGCCGTGAAAATAATGATGAAAACAAACAAAACTTAATAACATTTTTCCAGCCCGTAATTGCAGCTGTGATTGCGAAATGCGAATAGCCTCCTCTTGGCTCTTAACAGGAGGAGCACAGACCCACAGACAGAAGGAGGAGGCGCACGCTGGGATCGAAAGAGTTCGAATGGCACCTGAAATTGTTAATTATCAGCTTTTTGGGGACCTTTAGTCCTGGCATTACATTAAGCCATTAACTTGGAACCTTCCCGCGGCTCTCTCTCAGACTGAAATGCCGCAGATGCCAGCCTAAATGGCAAATTAGTTGACCCGGTCCGGGTACGCTGCTCCTTTTTGGGCACGCCTAAAAATGTCAACGTATACGTACGTATCTTCAATCATTCAATCAGTCAATCTTCAATCGTTCAATCTTTATGTGTTAGTGCTCCGTCGAGCAGCTGCTGCCGCGGCCTATTTAATTTCACATATTTCTACATACCCTGTATTATACAGGTGGAAAGGGGTAGTATATGTCAGCATATCCATTCATATAAAGATCTCAGGTAAAACTTTAGATTTCATATGCAACACACATTGTTGCAGGGTATCTGCTAGTCCATCCATTTAGAGCTGAAACATTCTCTCATGTTTTATTATGTTGTTCTGTCTTGTCAGATTTTGCGCCGTTTCATACTCGTACATGTTGCATGCCTCAAATGCCAGCATTGGCAATTTTAATTTGTTGCAAGCAGAAATTATAAATCGCATTTCGATTGCCTCCGCCGGGCCTTGAGTTAATTATCGGCAATTAGTGGTAACTGCTTTCTACTCTCGTAGAGAGACAGAAGCCTATTTGAAGTTTACGCCTCGGCATTTTGCCTCGAATCGTTTCCTCCAGCTCGGAACGAGCTGCCGTTTGATGTTCTTCTTCTCACATCGATGAAGATCTTTTGCTCAAGATCTCTCCTAGCTGATTAGCCTAATCTAATCTTACACGCTAAACACCTACACACAAAAGAGCATAAACTCTCGGCCAGCTCATTAGCCTCATTAGCAGCTTTTGCGTAGGGGCCTAATACCAGTTTAGGCCCTATTCTACATACAGATCGATAAGCTAAGGAGGCGTAGATAATGCCCTGAAGAGTAAAATATTTGATGCTTATTTAATTAGTGCATATTTGATTCGAGTTATTCAAGCGAGAGATCTATTCAAAACGGGTTGAATAACGATTAAATATACTCGAAATGATATTCAATGTTATCAGTTATGTTTTCTCACATCTGATAAAAACCCTTCATAAAACATCTCTGTTAACTGTCTTACCAAAACTTGTGTCGAAACTGTTTAATCTGATTTGATTAGTTTTTAAACTCTTCCGAATTATTCATAGTTACTCATTCATTTTATTCACCTGCAGATATACTGGATTATCACTTGATCCCAAGCCACATTCAGAGTAAGTTTTCTTTTTATCAAACTTGAATCGATTTCTGCTACTCCAAGGATAAGTTGTAGCCTCTTTAAGTAAAGACCTGTCCTCTTTAGGCAGAGATCTGATCTTCATATAGTCGCTTTAAGTACAGATCCGTCCCAGTCATAAGCACTCAGTGTGGTTCCCTGCTCATATACTCGCTCCGTCTTCATCTCCGTCTAGAACTCGTATCATCCATTGATCTCCTTGGGAAGAACTGTTTGCGTGCTGCTTGTGTCTCGTGTTAAGTTGTTGCCGCTGCTGTTCTGGCTACCAATTGCAGTTGAGTTGGAGCAGGAAATGGTCAGGGCGGGGAAGGGCTTGGTCGTTGCTCTGACATGTCGATAAGGATCAATGTTCAGCTCTGTCCTTGGCATGTAGCGCTCTCGCTCTGTCGCACTCTATCCCTCTCATGTGGCACACGCTTGCATGATTCGGGGCGTTGCCGCTGGCCAGGTCTGGAATCACTTCTGTATCCTGGACTGGTCGACCAATTCACCTTCCAGCCTGATGGATGGCCCCCAGCTCGAGCACTTTACAAGCTCAACTAAAGTCTCCACATTCAGTTTGTAACTTGTCTTCGATTCCATTTTTTCTGTCTCTGCTTTCTGCGTATGACTCATTTATATATCGCTTTATTATGTGTTAATGTACATATATACAATATATATATATATACGATTTTATAGTATATATAATCGTATAGTCTTATGGCTCTTCCTGTTCCCCTTGGCGCTTTCTGGGTTACTCGTATTTGGGTGGTTCTCGGAGAGTGCTTTGACTTTTGCTTGTCAATGCGCGACGTCTTTGATAACTAATTGCTGCGGCGCCAAATGTTTCTCCTCTCCTCCTCCTCCTTTGTTCCCTTTCTCCCTTTGTTCCCCCCGCCTTGCCCCTGCCTCTACTTGCTGCTCCTCCATTCCCCCTGTGAGTGTCTCGTGTGCATAATAAAAGTCACGTCGTTACCGTTGTGTCGCTTATAAGGGTCAGTCTGCCTCAACGAGTGTGTGTGTGTGTGGTGTATGTCTGGTGTGTGTGTTTGGTGTGTTTGGGGCTACAGCTCACCTATAAACTTAAGAGTGCGCAGAGGTGTGTAATGACTTATACAGAAATTTGTAGCACTCGCCTGTGGCCTGTGGCCAGTGGCCAGTGGCTTGTCCCCGGATTGAAGCACACACAAACCCACACACACACACACACACATACACATACTCGCACATATAGAGAGTGCATACAGCGTGCGACATGCAACACACAAATGCAAAAGTGAGCAATTATGGCAACAAGTTAATTACGCATCGGCCCAGCTCCAGCTCCAACTCCAGCTCGAACTCCTACTCCAGATTCAGTTTCAGTTGCAGTCAGAGATCGGCAAAGTGCATATGGAGTGGCTTGGGTAGAGGACCCCAAGGAATTGCCCGATGCAGATGCAGTTCCAATTTCAGCGTTAATTTAATTTATGCACAGTCCAAACAACGAGACGAAAAAAAAAGGAAAGGAATTTTACATGCTACATTTTAACATAAAGGAGCAGAGATTTGGCCAAGATCGAAGATCGGGAAGCGTGTGGAACGTGCGCTGAAAGTGTGCCAGGTCGCAATAGGGGCAGACCACATAAACTACATTCCATTCACCGAATGATCATTCCGAATTATTCACAATGTGTGACGCCATGTTCACTTTCGATAACTGAATAACTCATAAGCAATGAATGTGTCCAAGGGAGGACGCAGGCAGCCCACAAGATGTGATCTATGAGTGTGACAATATAATATGAAAAGCAAACCGGAAGTGAGCAGATGCTATATATAGCATATAGGGTGTATATAGTATAGTTAATCAGACTGCAATCTTCGATCTAAAAGGAAGAATCTCAATCAGAGGATGCCATTTGTCTGCTATGAAAAGGGAGCAGGAATAGAGACCTGGACTTCTATTTAGCACGAAAAGCAAATCGGAAATGATTATGTATTCTATATAAGATCAAGTGTAATGATTATATACTCAATATGAGATCAAAGAGGAGAGAGAAGTGAATAATCATCAGGGGATTCGATGTAAACTAGGAAGAGATTGTTGGTCCGACTAGGAGGAACTCTTTTAACGCTGCTCGTTTGGGAGATCAATAAACTGTGACGTCAGCTGGGTGACTAAATGACAACACACGTAGCTCCACATCTGGTTTTCTATTTAGTTTCGTCTCAAGTTGGTCTCAAAGGCAAGTTCGTTTCCTAAGTCTTTTGTTTGTTGTGAATGAATTTTTAATTTGCTTTACGACGTTTCTCACAATCGAACGATGCGCATTGGTCCGAAAAACAATATTTAGGCCAATACGCAAATGTGTTAGATGCGCGCCCAACTGTGAATATTCATATTCATATTCATATTCGTATTCATATGCAGAATATGTGTATGAAATATTATAGGAAGAACTTTAATTTCATTACCGCAAGACAAAAGACTCGTCAATTATTAAAAATCTAATTAAAAGCTGCACGTATTCATTCGCGATACCCTGTAAAAAGTGGGTATCTTAGACCTAACTACCAGCTGGCAGTGGGTGGAAGTTCCTATCACTTTCTCTCTCTCTCTCTCTCTCTCTCTCTCTCTCTGTGTCTTTCTGCCATCTCAAGATAAAAGTAAAAATTGTTCTTCTATTTCCTAAGAAGATAAAGTTTGGGTTGTATGTATGTATATGTGTATGTGTGAGTCAAAGTCTGGTAGAGGGTATCTTCTAGTCGCACACTTTCAACCAGAAGCTTTTGTTGAAAAAATTGTTCATTTTTGCAAAGTTTAATCAAAGTGGCGCTAATTAGTTTGAGTCGTTTGGATAATTGCAAATTAAACGCAAAGTTAATTGTGCCGACACACGAATCACACACACACACTTGCACACACACATATGCACACACACACCTGCACACTCAGCTTCAATTACAAATAAAATGTGGCTTGCATTTTGTCTCACATAAAAATAAGAAAAATAAAATGAAATACATAAAAAAACGGCAAGCGCTGCCAACGTCATTGCTCACGTTTCTTGTGGTTGTTGTTGCTGGCAGTGGTGCAGTCAGTGGTGCTGGCAGTGGTGCTGTTGATTGCTCATGAAACACAATTAAGTTGTGCTGGAAGTTTAAATTGAATTAAAAAACGCTTTAATCGAATGTTTGTGCAAATGAATTGCAGCCACAAATAGAGTTGTTTACATGGAGCAGCCGCCTCCGACTGGAACTACTTAGAAGAGGCACTCAAGCCGGCCCAAAAATAAGAAGAAGAACATCTATATAAACAAAGTAGAAAACCATCTCTATATATATATAAATATTTATATACAATATAATATAAATAAAGAGAGCGCAGTTCGATATTAAAATGCAGTTTTTTAATGTCAGCGTTAATTAGTCGGCTTAATTAATGATTATTAATATGGTTGTTGCCCGATATTGTCGCCTATATCTCTTGTCTCAGGTCTGACTCCGAACAGACTTGATTATTATGCAAATTAATTGGTTGTGCTCCCCCCCTTTTCTGCATTTGACGAACTCATTGAGAATGCATAAAACGTCGCTGGCAGAGGAGCAGCCATAGGAGGAGGCTGGGCCAAAGGGCCCTGGGGCTTTGGAGCCTGGTTAAACATGATTATCACAGTTCCACCTTATGTGGTCAATTACTATGCAATGTGCCCCGTTTTAAAAAAGGAGGCGGAGTAGCAGAAAAACACGGTCAGTTTCCGAACAAGAGCCAAACCGAACACACACATTAAATCTGGTAATCGAATTAAGCAACTTCGTGTTTTATAAATGTTATCATAAATATTCCATTTTATTAATTACCACGCATAATTCAAGACCCAAAAAAAGAGAAAAAGTAAGATCCATTTTCTGATGAACGACTAGTTCATACCCTAACTGAAACAAGAGCAGCTTTACTCTGGGCAAAGCTGATGGGAAAGCTGCTTTAAATTGTGATTTTCTAACAAACGAAATGGAATGGAACTTAATTTTGTCCAAGTTGTGACATATCTGATATATTATATAGTAGTTCGATCTGTATTAAGATATAGAAAACCCAAGGAAAGTGATACTTATTGAGCTTCGCTTTGCTAATTGCAAGTATAGAAACTATATTGAACCATTTGCTCCCAAGGGATACACAAATCGGATTGAACTATATCATTTATCCTGATCAAGTATATATATATATACCCTTATCTACCCCAAACAGTTTCATATATCTTATCGAAACTAGAATACCCATAACGAGAGTGTATGAGAAGCTGCACAACGAGAGAAATCGCTACGTTTTCGACATTCATTTGAGATTCGTTTGAGATTCGTTTTGAGATTCGTTTGAGATTCGTTTTGGGAAAACATTGAAACCTTCGCCTGGGCTCGCACTCATTAACATACTTAATTTGTTAGTAAATTATTCATAAATTTATATTTGTAGCACCCTCTCGGATGCCGTTTTGTTTTTGGCCATCCGCTGATTTATGTACCATCCGCTGATTAATGGCAGCTCTGCCCTCCGGCTCCTACCCTCTGCCCGGCTGCTCCTCCAGAAACTGGCTGTGAATCAGTTGTTTTTTTATATGGGCTTTGTTAGCGCTTCCTCCTAAGTAGGTGTTGTTACGCACATTAGGAGTCAGAGCCGATGCATAGACAGATGGGTTCCATTTGTTCCAGGCCCGGCTTATATATAATTTGTGGCCAAGCCTCGATCTTCGGTGAGTTATGGCCAAAAAGGAGAAGGAGGAGGTTTCTCTGCAGCTATTGATGAGGTTTTCCCATCGGGCTAGGTCACCCAATGGCCAGAGGCATCCACTGAAGTAGTAGTAGCCAGAGGTAGTACTAAAGATATCCAATCCTTCTACCAAATCCCTTACGAAACGCTGAGGGAAAGTAAGCAGCAGCTTCCCGTCCTTCTCCTCAACGGATCCCTCTGTTCCGTCTGCTAATAAAAAGAGCTGCTGCGATGGTTTCTGTGTATATCACAAGCACCTGGACGTGTCCGGGCTTGGTTTTATTAATGGAAATTCCGTGATCAATTACATACATGAGATGCAAATGGAAGTTGCATTTCGAATAACTTAGGAGGAGCTTAGGATTAGAGTAAACCAACGTTGAATACGCACTGGGAGCAGGATTGGGAGCAATCTTCTCTAGCTAGCTGACCACGTCGCCGCTGTGACCGTTCTGCCGCAGCAGCTCCAGCTTGAGCTCGTGCTCGCGTGCCTTCAGCCGCAGGGCAGCTATGGAGGAAGTGCGTCGATCCTCCGGCGGTGTATCGTTGCGTGTGGGTGGCGCCAGCTGACGCTGCGGCGAATGCGAATGCGAGTGCGAATGGGAGTGTGAATGGGAATGGGCATGGGAGTGGGCTTGGGCTTGGGCTTGGGCTGGGCGTGCGCATGGGCATGCGCTTGGGCCAAGGTCAAAGCCACAGGCGCCGTCTGGGTGGGCGATCCGGCGGAGGGCGGCGCCTGGTGGGTCAGCGAGATGCCCACCAGCTGCTGTGGCGAGAGCTGCGCCGGCGGCGGTGGCGGTCCCTGCGACACATGGGAGCCCGGCGAGTTGGGCGGCGAGCCCAGCATATGATTGTTGGGCGAGTGCAGATCCGGGGAGCCGACCAGCATGGGTGGCTTGGCGGCCATTGCGGGCATGGGCGGTGCTCGAGGATGCGGCACAGCCGTCATGTTGGCCAGCAGCGACTGGAAGGAGCTCGAGGGCGAGTACATCGATGCCATGCCAGGCGGCAGCATGTGCGGTGGCGCACTGTAAAAAGACGAGAAGAACATTTAGCTAAAGTGTCCAGGGATTCGAGGGGATGCAATGTCTCACCGCTGGAACTGGTTGAAGTAGCCGGATGGTATCATTGGAGCCGCGGACAAGTGTGGATAGCGGAAGGCGGCCAGGTTGGCGGGTGTGTCGAAGGGCTTACGCAGCTGGAAGCCCAAGTGGGTGAAGGGGTTGGGGGGCAGCGCTGCACCCACCACTGTTTGCATGCTGGCGGCGCCGCTGGGCAGATACGGATTATATGGATGTGACTGGGGTCCAACCTTTTCCTGCTTGCGCCACTTGGCGCGTCGATTCTGGAACCACACCTACAAGAAGAGCAGAGCGGGAGAGGGAGGGGGAACAGTTGAGTTATGTGTTGGATGCAGGCTACTGTATATCGAGTCCTGATGCTGGGCTGTATCCAATTAAAGGGCGTGGCCATTGGAAACGCCCATTTAATTAGTTTTTAACATAACAATCTGAATTCGTGTCGAGAACAGTGGCTGATTGCAGATCGGACTCGGAGCTGGTGGAGTCTGGATGCGAGTCCCTTTGGGGCACCTTTTGCAATTACCGCTAGAAATTTATGTAAACAAATAATGTTGTTTAGCATGAGCGGTAATTAAAAACCTGAGAACCCCAGCCTGAACCCGATCTCAAACTGAAACTGAAACTCGTCATGACTGGCACTTAAGAAATTGGTAGCAAGATCTGCTTCAAGAAGCGTTTTCATTAGGGACGACATGCTCCATTATTTTTCAATTTTCAACATTGTTAGCTTCAGTTTAAACACGCGAATCGAACCACCTGCTGCGGTTCATGGTACCCGTGGCCAGTTGGACAGGTAACTGGGAGCTATGGGAGCTATAGGCTGACGGCTATTACCTGAATCCGCGCCTCGGTTAATCCAATTTTCATCGCCAGCTCTTCCCTGCAAAGAGATAAAAAGAAAGCAAGGCAAAAAATTAAATTACGCCTGGTTAACCATAAAGTTCAGCAAAAACTTAACAATATCGAACCCTATATAGGGGATTTATATCTCCACCGTATCATCTACCTATAACTGGTAGCAATCGCTTTCCATAAGCGATTCTCTGCCTCCTCGACTGAATTAGCATCTATCTCAGCGCTTCTCTTTTCAACAAATAGTTCAGTAAGCGCTCCTCCCTGCGATTCCAATATCGACCCTATATAGATAAGATCCCTACCATATAATACCTATGTATAATACCAATAGTCTAGCTATAGTTAGAACCAATCGCTTTTCCCTTAGAGTTTCTCTTTGAGGCTGCCACATGTGTTTCCTGCTCCCATTTCTTTCCCCTCTCTGTGATTCCAGTATCAGGCTCTATATAGGGGATATTCCCACGATATAACTGGATTATTACTGGACTCAATCTTGTTTCAGCAATCGATTCTCTTCAAAGCTGCTTCCTGCCTCCTCAACTCAATTAGCACCTTAGCAACGATTCTTGAGCGAGCGATGCTCAGCTCCTCTCTGCGATTCTCATGTCAATCACTTAGTTGCAAAGTTGCTGTGATTTATTTGCTTAATTAATTGTTAATCATTTAAATGAACTGGTTGCATTAATTAATTGAAATCTCTGTGAGTTGTTTCTATTCTTGTTGTTGTTGTTGCTTGTATTTTCTGAGCTGTTTTCTAGTTGGAATCCAATTAGCGGCTGCTTGCATTGAATCGGGTTCTAATTCGTGGCAATTATTGCTGCACTTTTCCATAACCTGCTGCATTTCTGCATCTTAATTGAATTGAGATCAAAATCGAACGATATTTGGATATTGCCAGAGCGCAAATCGAAACCAAATTCAAGAAAAATGTTGCTCCAAATAGTTGGAGAACTCACAGACTGACAGAGACTCATATCATATCGTTTGATAGAGCTCAAACGAGATTTAGCATATTGCGATCATAAAAAGCACATTAAGTTTTCAGATTTTTATAAATCCCAATTTAATGGTCAGTTTATGGAAATTTCATTTGATTTTATGCTATCTCTCGGTCATATTATATTCTCACTCACCTCGTAAAGACGTCGGGGTAATGGGTACGCGAGAAGGCCTTCTCCAGCTCCTCCAGCTGAAAGCTGGTAAAGGTGGTTCTGTAGCGTCGCTGCTTGCGTTTCGGTGCATACTCATCCGCCTCACAGTCGCTGTTTGGGTCCGAGATGGGGCTGTTTGTGCCGCCACTGGCGCCGCTGGGTACCGCACCCGAAGCCGAGGCGGAGGCTGAGGCCACGGCGCGATCTGCCACGGCATCCGGATGTGGATGTGCTAACTTGGCTTCTTGCGGTAATTCCTCCAGCTTGACCTCCTCCGATATGCCCATAATCCAAGAGGCAGCGAGTCAGCTATAGCAGCTTCAACAGAAGACGACTACAGATCGAAGGGAGAATCGGAGAAGGGAGAAACATTGGATTAGTCTCGCATTAGAGGCTCGTAATTCAATAAGAACTAAACATGCAATTATCGTTCACTTTATTACATCAATTTTTATAATTTTCAATAGCCATGAAGGCTCCCAGTCGCCGCTGCGGTTTGCACTTTGCCTCCAACTAAATACACTAGTCAACAAGCAACTCACTTTTCATTTTTGCGCTGGGAATATGAGAAAAGTCAGAGGGAAACTTTGTGGATTACAAGTTGAATGGGAAGTGTGTACTATAAAGTAAGTGAAAGCTTTGAAAGCAGCTTAAAAGCTTTCAATTATATACAAAAATCGATCGACATCAGAGACGAGTGTTCATCACAATACGATCCATCCCATATATAGAGACTGTGTCTAGTATGAAGTTAGCGAAAGCTTCTGAAACCTTGCACCTAAAGCTGAAAGTTTCAACTATGCTTAGCTTGATTACCATACCCTGTTGTTGAGTGTAGTTGACTATTCGATTGAGTTGCGGTCAGACCGCGTGCCGTACTCGTAAGTAGAAGCTGGCGCGCAGGTCTCAATGCAAATCGATGGCATCAACCAGGCGGACAAGCAGACTATTCGTAGAGCTACCAGGAGGAGGAGTGGTAGTAGGGGAGGATGGGGTCCGACTTCAAGCTGATCTTTCATCAACACGTTTCGTTCGACGAGGCTACGAGGCAGCGTTTATTTTCTTGGCCATTTCATGTGCAGATCGTTTGGAATTTTAATTAAATTGGGCGGCAACTTCATTTTCATCATCATCAACGGCTGCCAGAGTGACCGCAACCGGAGGCAAGTTCCTTCTTATACTATATATCAGATCGAACTGAATACTTCGTATCAGGTGCCAGTTGAAGCTCCTGCTGTCAGTCAGTCGATCCAGAGTCGTCCACAGTTTCGTAATTTGCACATTTTGTTTAATTTTCATGTTTTGCTAATTAATATACAGATCCCATTTAATGACAATTAAATGTCCTGGCCCCAAAATGTACCGGGAGCAGCGCGTATGTAAACCCCCATAATGCATTCCCCAGGTCACTCGACGACTCGTTCGTTTTTGTCCAGAAGCGAAGAAGAGACCAACCATAACCGGGCTCCCACTGCAGCTTGATTGATGGCCCTTCCCTAAGTTGGCGTTGTCTTCGCCGTTCCCGTTGACATTTTGTCTCGGCCCGGCTGAATACATATATCAAAATTGTCCAAATACCTTGTTAAATGGCAAATTAGTGTGGTTCTGATTGATTTAGTTGCATTCTTTCAACGAATGAAGTTGCAACCGTTGCAGACAACATCATTACCAGCTTCATTATCATCATCAGGATGATGATGATGATGGGAACAGCAGCCACAGAGGCTGATGATCATCACAAGGTTTGCTGCCATATTCATTGCTTGGCTTCACTTTTCTGCAGAGACTATTACAACTTTCTGTTCAGACTTGTAACATGGCAGAGGGAGATAGAGAGAAGGAGAGAAGGAAAGAGAGAGAGAGCTTGTCTAGTAATAACTCTCTTCTATTGATAAAGCGACTGTCATAGTAATTCTGTAATAGGCCAAACCTTTATCAACTTTGAATTAGCTTTGAGTCTAATCGAGTTTCACTTATCGTTGCCAGACATAAAGATGCCTTATCAACTATCGATTATTACTGAAATTAATCGCAATTCACTTATTATTCGCAGACCTTGAATAGTTTTAGATGAGAGCATCAGACATATCCTATAAAAACTCAATGAATTAATCAGAACGGATCTTTTGATAGCTGCAGACATTAGAGATCAGTTTAGATAGCAGTTCCTTATCGACTACCGATTATCCTGCAAATTAATCAAATTGCACTTATCTTTCGCATAGTTCAAACATCTCAAAGATAGATCGGGTATACAGATCAGAGATCAGACTTTGCTTATAGTTTCTTTGATCTCACTGAATCTCTCGCTTGCTCTAGCTCGTTTTCCCTTATAAAGTAGAGTATGCGATATTCGTTGCCTGTTTTAGTTGGCGTTTTCAACGCGCTTCCAGCCACATGTTGTCGGCCAGTTCATAATTCATTGGCCAACTCATCATTAATAACTTTTATTATGATTCGCACTGTCAGTTTTCAATGTTGTTAACAAATTCCGCGCATTGACAGCTGACAAACTTAATTTGTGTAAGTCTCGGCAGCAAATTATTAAATTAGTTGTACGAATTGCAATTATGTCTGAGTTCCCCCTTAAGTCCTACCCCTCCCTCATCCTCTACCCCTCCCCCATTCCCATTTGCTGGTTGTTTAATCTTTTCACATCAAGATCATAAAATTGCGTTGATTAATTCATTGCATGCGAACTGCCTGACGACTTGTAGATACAGTGCCAGTACGAGAGTACAGGAGAGTACAGTAGACACTCTCCACAACGACTGCACGACTGAAAGACTGATCGAATGTGTGCTGTGTGCTGCTGCTTTTAAGAGTTATGCGGAGAATGTGTGCCGTTTGGCTTTGTTCTCGTACCGCCTTATAATTGTATCCGCGTTACGACTTTATTATTGAGCAAAAAGTGGGTAAGCTGCACGGCCAGAAGCTGGGGGAGAATGCAATCTGGGGAAGCACAGGCAGATGCAGCGGACCAGGAGGAGCTGTCGGGGCGAACAGCGTGTTGGTCATTCAGCATCAAAGTCTTTGGCTGATTGACATGTTGCGCCCTCTTCCCCTCTCTCCCGCGAAGGCAGTTGCACATGCAGCGGCAATTAAACAGGTAGGAATGCAGTTCTCTACTCTGTTTGACTAAGAGATACCCTTTAAATTGTTAAGTGAATACCCTATAGGCTAAGGTACATCAATTGTGTATAGAGTCCATAGAAAGCTGATCTTCGATTGATTTGGTTATCAATCTCTATGAAACCCAATCAAACTGATATGCAGTTCTCCACAGAGTTTGACTAAGGATACCCTATAAATTGGTAAGATAATACCCTGTAATATAGTCTGTGTAACTTATAGGACTTAAAGTCTTAGTATACGCTATACGAAGCTGAGCTTTGATTGATGTTTTGATACCCATTGAAAGCAGTCTTAATTGTTACAGGGTATAAATGACAATTCAGTCAGACTGTCAACTTTGACGTCGACACGTAGCTTGAAGCCAAAAGCTATAAGCAAAAGCTGGCCAAGACTGCAATTTGGCTTTCATGGCTTCATTTAGGAGCTTGTATGTAGCCCGTAGCCCGTAGCTGGCCAGGACTAATCAAGTTAGCGCTGCGCTTGCTCTGCCCAATTGCAGATAGTGCGATTTCCTTCTATGGTCAATTGGCAATACGCAATGAGAGTGGCCAAAGGGGGGGGAGATAGGAGGGGAGGGGTTGGACTCGTCGTGGTTAACTGTTTGACACACAGTGTGCTTCAGTTTGGGGCAGTGGAAACTGGCGACTGATTGCTTAGGGCCCACATGCTAATCAAGTCAAGCGCCAGTCTACAGTCTGCAGTCTACAATCTGGTGTCTGCAGTCTACAGTCCGCAGTCTTCAGTCCAGTCACTCAGTCTGTCAGGCAGTCAGTCTTCAGTTCTCAGCCTCCGTTGCTGCCTCTGATGCCTGCCCCTGCTACTTGCCCCATGCTGGCCAGACTTGTTTGCGGTTGCTTGTTTCGTTTAGAGATAAGCTCCATTAGTGTCTGAAAATTATTTAAGAGCAACTTGCAGCTTGCCAACTTGCAACTTGCAACTTGCAACATTGTGAGTAGATCTGCGTGTGGGTTTCCCCTTCTCCGTACAACTGCAGAAATTAAGAAATTAATTCCTAATAACAACAAGCATACGAGTACTTCAATTTGGGAGCCCAGATTTACAGACAGATCGAGAACTGAGACCCAGACCCAGAGCCAGAGGTAGACCCACTTCCAGTTCCAGTTATATAGTCCATCCACACTTCTGTCATGTCGATAAGCATCAATGTTTTTGCTCTGTTCTCGCATCATCATCTTTCCTCTGATCCTGCCCCGCCTCGCCTGCTGTGCTCCCAGTTTGTCTTGGTGTCGTTTTTATGGCTGCACTTTTGTGTTTTCGCTTCTGAGAGACCAAAGACTGGATCTGGTCCAGGGCTTGGACCTGTGCCTGTGCTTCAGCCTCTGCTTCAGCCTCTGCCTGGCGACTGGCATATTTCATTAAACGGGTAGTCGAGGAGCATCGCGGGAAGAGAGTCAATCTGAGGAGCGACTGTTTCAGGTAGAGCAGCGAAACAGAAGCTCTTTTCTGGCATTTTGTTAATGCGTCTGCGCCTGGTCCACTTGGTCTGCGTCTCCATCTCCATCTCAGGTTGTGTGGTATCTGCTGCGGCTTATTTATGGGTTTACATTAGGCTAAACCACTTTAGTCACACTTTGATGATCAGCATTGTAATTCCCCCTTTCCCAGCGATAATGGCAAACTTTTTGGGTGGCGCCAAAAGCTCGTTTCGAATCCCAATCCCAATCCCAATCCCAATCCCAGTCTCATTCTCATCATTCTGATAATGAGTTGACCCATTTGTGTGGTCCGAGTAAACGAAGTTGATGGATTAGGCAGAGATTCAACTAAGCCCACCTGCCTTAAGGTTTTACATACAACAAACATTGATAAAGGCAATTATGAATTTTGTATACTCGCAGGCGCAGACAATCGACAGTTCCACGTGACTCACCCAAAAAACATAAAAATGATAGCACTCCGAGGGCTCTGGCCAAGACGGAGGCTGTGGCTGAGGCACCTGAGCTGCTGCTGCTGCTGCTTGTGCTGGCGCCGGCTTTGGCAGCGCCAGGTGCGATAAGACAGCATTCTTCTTGGGGCACACAGACGCCGGAGACTGGAATTGGAATTGGAATTGGGACTGAGTGAACCGCATCCGTACATTATGGGACTCTAATGCAGACACACTCCCAATTATAATTAGTTTACTCGTATTCATATCCTGTGTCCAAGCCTCAATCCAATCTTAATTCAATTTACGGCCTATCATCAGCTGCCACACAGCACCAGGGCTACCCTTACTATTACCATAGAAATTGAGTGTCTTCCATCAATGGTCACTTGGAAATTAGAAAGATATTAGTCAGAGTCCTCCATGGTCACTTTGTTTACACTCAAACTGTTTTAAACTGAGCTTCAGTTTCCCTCTTCTGTTGCTTTTCTTTTGCTTTAAACAAAATTCCTCCATGGTCACTTTATTATGATGAGACTGAGATTTCTTTCAGGGTATTTGAGCTTCGTTGTGGCACTGAGAGTTTTCCCTGTTTTTTCCTGTTTTGCTTTCCTTTGTGGCCACCCTAATGGAAGCGCTGTTGTTGACGGTAGCCGAAGGTAGTCACCAGCGCCGCAGGTTCGTCGAGTGACTCAGTTCGAGAGCTGCTCCAAGCAGTTCCGAGCTGTTGATGTGCCCGATGCGGGACCAATTACTCATAAAATGCATGTTAAAAACGCTGCTAAGGGGCAGCAGGCGGATGAGGCTTTAGTTGAACAACTGTTGCTTAACGCCTGACGCTGCTTGGGCCAAGTTAACAGGCCTCAGCACTGAGGCTGAGCTGCATCGCATCCGTGTTTCTGCCCTTTGTCATTGTCTTGTACGTTTTGATAAGAGTTGGACTCCAGACGGAGACGGAGACTCAGACGCAGACGCAGACGCAGACATGGAGCAATTTGGGAACGTGTCTGAGGTTGATTTTTCATGTTCGCATGTTCCATTTGTCGGCTGGGAATTAATGAAGCATATGGGAATGCAAAACTCTCAATGAGCTGCCCTGGCGCCAGCCTCTTATCGCCGCTCACCTGGGCGTGGGCGTGGTCGTGGTCCCTGGTAGAGAAGCAACTACCTTTGGGGCCTCTAAGGTAGCCGACAACTACAATTCTAATTGGGAAATGTCAACGTATCAAATCAGAAATGTTTCTTTCTACTCATATATTGGAGTAGTGCGTAGACAGATAGATAGCTCCGAATGTATCTGACAGATACGAACTCGAAAAAGACGTTATCTTTTTTCGTTTTGACAAGTTTTAATTGTGTGTCGGCCTAATTGAATTGCGGCCTGCAATTTTGGCAACTGTTCCGTAACATATTTTAATATTCCCCAAAAAGAAAATCTTATCGCAACGAAGAATCTTTCCTACTCGTATCTCTAGCAGATGCTACCCAATAGATAGTCTTCAGAAGTTGTAGAGTATTTGCGTCATACGCAACGACTATATATATATATATATAGGAAATTGGTTGTGACAAGTCACATGGGCATTATTATTAATTAAATCAATGTGCAAGTGCTTCGAGTGGTGGTATCTCCGGGAAGCCTTCCTTCTTTCCATGGGTGATACCTGGTAACACTCGAGGAATGGGGGTGGGGAGGGAACGTTCTTTGAGTGACGTTGATACGGAATGGGTAAGCTTATCTTCCTTTCGTATTCGTAGTGTATGAGTGACCGTAGCATATCTAAAATGTTGGGTGGTTCGACTCGTTCCATTGTCGATTTTGACATGATTATCTAGTTGAGATAGTATATAGTATAGTAGAATGGGTCTTGGTTAATTTCATTTATTTTGTATAAATTTTATTGTTTCGATTAGGAAACATTGAAAACATCACATTGACAAAACGTGATTTGATTTATTTACCATCGTCTCAGCCCCTGACAATTTTCTACTCTTTAATGGTGTTTAATTAAAGCCAATCAGCGATAATACTTATCGACCTATCAGCATGTGGCATACCTTATAAATAGTTTCTATTCCTACAATGCGCATAAGTTAATCAAGTATATTTTTATTTTTTTTCTATTTTCCCCTCCAATTGCTTCGATTATTTCAAGTTAAGAGGAGCCTCTGAGCTCGTACAAGGCGATACGAGTTCGAGTATGTCCGAGTGAATTAATCAAATTTAATGATATTTAATTTTCGGTTTGGCTCTCAGTCTGGGGGTATTCTCGTATCTCGTATCGTAAGTACCAGATGGTATTTAGCCGATTACTCGACTTGTGAAATGTAATATTATCCGATCGTCAAGTAGGTCAACTGTAAGTCAAACTGAGAATGGGATGAGATTTCTGTAGGTTCGAAATAGGGCATCGAATGAGCAGAAGTTTTCATTGGAGAAGTTAATTCTGATTGGGTTTGTGAGTTTACTTCGGAAGATCTGATCTGAATATATATGTTGGGATAAAGATCAAACCTAAGAAGTATACCAATAGTATCTTTTGATGAGAAAGGGATTGTGGAAAGGGTTAATTTTCTTTCTCTTTCTAGTTCAATTGTGAGTCAAACATTGAGAATGGGATGAGATTTCTTTAGGTTCAAAATAGAGCATCTAATGAGCAGTATATTCCATTTAGGAAGATCTGATCTGAATATATAAGTTTAGATATAGATCAAACTTAAGAAGTATCGCTTATTATTAGTAATCTATTAATTGTGGAAAGGGTTCTTCTTTCTGGGTCAATTGTAAGTCAAACATTGGGAACAGAATGAGAATTCTATAGGGATAAAGTGGTGAATCTATTGAGGAAGTTAATTCTGATTGGGTTATGCGAGATTCCATTGGAAGATCGATTTAAATATGTAAGTTGGGAAATAGATCAAGCTTGAGACGTAGCTTAGGATTATGAAGGGATTGTGGAAAGGTTTCCTTTTGAAGGTAGGAAATTCAAGAGGAAGGAAAATAGGAGAATGATCTCTTTTGGATCTATGAACTGGCATATTTCATGTACTAGAAATACTTTTAAATTAAATTTCGAATTTATTATAATAATATTTGTAATACTTATGATATCATTCTATCATTTGAATAGTCGAAGTTTTATACTCTTTATCCTAATCAGAACTTCTTTAGTTGTAGATTTACTTCCTTTTTAGCAGTAACAGTAACTTACCTTCTTGTTATTTTCGAAAAGACTGGCACCACAATGTAGGTTTATGGTTAATGTGATGATCTGTGGTGATCTTTCCCAGGATTAGTTATCGTTTTTCGGTTTCTCTGGGTATTCAGGAACTTGGCACTTGCCGACGGTCTTTCGACGCACTCCCTCAATGGCTGGCGAGTCAATAGCGAGTTGGGAGAGGTGTATAGATTCCGATGGATTATCAGGTATTTGCGTGTAATATTTGTGGTTATAGCTAAACACTTTGAGCACTTTTACACACACTCTGCACACACACACAGGCGCACACACACACGAGTAGAAATAACGAAATATAGAACCTTTAAAACTCGAGTCGAGCGCGACGAAGACGGCGGCGTTGATGACCGGGCTCCGTCAGTGCCGCAAGCGAACTACACAAACACCAGGCGGCTGGGCTGACAGCGAAGCCGGTGAAAAACTCAGGTGGGCCCAGGCGGCGGCGGCACAACCGGTTCGCCGTCTCGCGGTGCGTTGGCGAGAGCGAGAGGGCGTGCGATGCGATCGATAGGAACGACGATCGAACGAACGAACGAACTGTACGGATCCACGCAGGTGCTGCGCTCTGCTGGCAGGTGAGCAGCCCGACGCTCCGCCTCTCTCTCTCGCTCGCTCGTTCGCTCTCCCACTCTCTGCCTGCAGCTCATCGGAGCGAGCGAGAGAGCACATGCTGCTGCCGTCGCATTGGCGGGACCCATCTGAGAGCTCAAGTAATGGCGGCTAACCGGCCGGCTCTCAAGCTCTCTCTCCCTCTCCTAGCATTTGCATGTGCGAGCGAGTGTGTGTGTGTGTGTGTGTGTGTGTGTGAGTGTGTGAAACGACACGTAATTGAATAAGCCTCGCACAAAGTGCAATAAATTTGATTAGCAAAATGGAAATTTATTTCCCAGACTTTTGTTTGCTTTCGCATTTGTTTTCTTCTGCTCCTCTCTCTCTCTCACTCTCTCTCTCTCTTAACCTCTTCTCTCTTTTCTTCCTCCTCCTTTGCTGCTGTTAAGCTTTGCGGCTCATAAACTGAATAATTTACTCCTCATATGCATATCATAGAGCGAATAGCAATTCAGCTGCTCCAATAAAATCTTTTATAGTGTTAAAGGCCTCGTTAACGATTCTCAAGCTCTATTTTATTCTCTGAGTCCAGTGTCAAGGACCTAAAGTGCATGCTACGATTCTAATTAGAATAGAAAGGCAGAACTAGTGAATTTACTATCAGATGAAATTAAAGTCAAGCTAAGGAAAATCATTTACTTTAGATAATTTCTTGCAAACATTGCAAATACAGGAAAAGTTCCAATTATGTTGCTTTTTTTTTCATAATATTTTTCCTATTGTTTTTCTCCTTTTATTCGATTTGTTGTTGGATAATTCCAACATTTGATAGTCGATTTTTATGCAAAATAGTTTTATAAGTTATAAAGTTGTAGTAGATATAAGAATAATGTAGATTTAATAGGTTTATTATCATAAATTCCATTATTAATATAAAATATTGTTAAAGGCAAAATCTGTCATTAAACCAAAACTTATTGGTTTAGATGGGTTTTCCTGGGTTTTCCTCGGTTTTCTGAAATTTATGCTCGATATTTTAAAATAAATTTTATAATCGAAAAGTCGCAAATTACTTTATATTTCTAATTTTATCTTTAATTTTTGAATAACTCTTTTCTCAATTAAATTTGTAATGTAATCAATAAATTATAAAATAATAATAAAAAGAAATATATATAATGAATATATAATAAATTATAAATTTATAAATAATTAATAAGTTAATAAATAAATCAATAAATATTTCAATAATATTATAAATAAAATACACACTTTTAAGACATAAATAAAAAAAATAAATATATAATATAATAATAAAATATAAATATAATAATTAAATAAATAATAGGTAAAATAAATAAAAAATTAATTAATAATAAACTAAATATCATAAATAAATATTATTAATAAAAAAAACTAATAATAAAAACAAATAGTATATAATAATAAAAAATAGTTTTGAATCAGCTAATAAATTTTTGAATGACCTAAACTAAACGCAAACATCCTATAAATATAAAGTAAACAGATTATATAATCTATGTATATAGAAATAAAGTATCCAAACTAGGTAATTTCTTGTCTAAGAATATATAAACTATGAAGCTCTTTCATTTTTAGCATTTAATTTGTTTGAAATCACAGAAATAATAATGGAAAACGCGTTTAATAGATATTTTTGTCCCCTGGTCATCTGTTGCTTTGCTTGATTACGTTTCTACCTTGGCTCCCCATTTGTATCCATTCCATGATAACTACTTCATTAAACCTCATTTAGCTCGAATCCATTGCAGCCTCCTCTCCAGCTGCTCCCCCCTCCTCTTGGGGCTGCCTCCGCCTCTGCTCTCCTCTCGTCTGGCGGGTTGCGTCGTATTGCGAGGCAATAAATAAAGTGTTAATGGCAATTGCATACAAATAGTTTGGTGTTGCCATTATATGTATATATATGGAGGCAGACTACTATGTATAGGTAGTATTATGCTCGTACCATTGTCGGGGGGACCCCATAACAAGAAGTAAACAATGCGACGCTGCAGTCGCTGCACTTTAGCCAATTTCACGCTTCATTTACAGGCGAAATGCAAACAAAAGACGCGACCATTTGGCGAGGAGGCAGACAGGCAGAGAGAGGCCTGGACTAGGCTCGGGATCGGTTTCAGGTTCAGGTTCGGGCTCGGGCTCGAGTTCAATGTACAGCAGGTCGGCGTCGTTCTCGTTGTCCGGGAACGCTATCTGCTTGTAGCGGTACGATCCCCATGTGGCCGTGTCAATCAGCTCGTCGCGCAAGGTGTGCGCTCAATTTTGTTTCTGTTTTTGTTTTTGGAGAGGCAGATCTCTAGCCCCTGGTCACTGCTCAGTCCATATGCTCGACTATAAGTCCGCGTCCGCGTCCGATTCCGCGTCAGACTGAGAGACTCAAAGACTCAGAGACTCGGAGACTCTGAGTCGCGCATGCGCGCACGTCCTAATGTAATTATTATCTCAACAATTGAATTTCCGGTCTCTGGACTCTGGGCTCGGACACTGGCCCTGGGTCTCCTCCTGGCTGCCATTGGGACAGATGTCGCGCAAAACGTTACAAATGTGCACTTAATTGCGCAATTAAATAATTTTATATCTGCTGCGCGTTTTCCTTGCCTTTCCCTCGCTTCACTTTATTGCGTTTCCTTTCCCCCCAGCTCCGCATTAACTGCCTGGCTGCATTGAGACCTGGTCCAGAGACCAGGCCAGAGTCCAGACCAATAGACAAACAAATTACAGCAATGCGCCTCCATTCATCGAGTGTCTGTCTTATCGCCTCGCCAAGGCGTCCGCTTCATTATGAGGCCATAAACCAATGAAATTGGCTTATATATCTCTAGATGGTTCCTTTTCTTCATACTATAACTATGATTATACTCTAGATAGTCTCTTTTCTTTATACTATAACTTTTCTTCTTATAACTCTGATTATACGTTTTCCTCAAAGGTTTTCCTGCAGATTTTCCTAAGTGCCTTTGCTTTTTGAGGGGAAATTTGTCAATTATGCGAGCGAACGATGCGTTGGCATAATCTCGGCTCTGGCCTACATAGCCAGCCAGCTACCTGCTCCACCTGCTCCTCCTCCTCCTCCCAGAGGCCAACACGAAACGCAACTGTAAACGATACCAAATTATATTTAATTACGTGCGATTAGTTAGGGTTACTGGAGTCGCGCGATCAAATGCCAGCGATAAGCCTCCTACACCCGTCTGTCATTTGGGCCATAAATAGCACTACTACTCAGATATATATATATATATATATATATATATATATATATATATATATATATATATATATATATATATATATATTGTGTATACCTATTCCTAGGAGGCAAACAGAAACCAGCTAACATTAATTCAATTACAAATGGCTGCGACAAAATGGGGCAGGCGTGTGACATAATCACCCAACCTGATGGGATGGATGGATGGAGGGAGGGAGGTAGGGAGGAGGTTAGAGAGGGTGCCTCGGCACTTCCTCGACGTTTGCCCGCCCACAAATTGGGTAATTTGATACGACGATTTGTCTTGCTTTCATTACGACGACATTTTCCAGCGACAACTGCATTTTCACTCAATTTTCGTGGCTACCAAATTCGACTTAAGCGGAAGCGCGTTATTAACTGCTTTATGCAACCCATAGCGCCAGATCGACAGCCAGCGATAAGGAACCACCAGCTCTGCCAATTACCCACCATTGACTCCATCCTAACTACCCAAAATTCCCAACTCTCCGAGTGCTCGACTGTTCGACTGCTCGACTGTTCGACTGTTCGAGTCTGCCCAATAAGCAGTCAACAATTAAAACGAAAGCGCGGTAATTTCATTTGTACGTAAATCTAATTGTGGAAAACATGAAAACAGTCACACACACCACACACACACACAGCACACACACACACACAGTACACATCCATCTATGGTAGTTTGTGAAACTCGCAATATAAAAATGAAAAATGTTTCAGTAATTAGTGCGTGCACCGGCGGGTCCGGCTGAGTTGGAGGATGGCTAATGAGGAGGAGGAGGAGGAGGAGGGGGAGGCGTACAGGCAGCAGGAGCACGAGGGGAGGGAAAATTTTTAGTTAATTGCCCCCCACCAAAGTTTCAGCTTCAGTTTTCGTTTCTGGCTTTCATTTTCGCCTCTTTTTGTTTTTGCAAATTTATTTATGTATTTTTCTCTCTTCTCTTTCCTTATTTTATTTTTCGGTAATTTCAGTTTAATGTGCGTCAATTAAAATTATTAAAGTTTATCTCATTTTGTGTTTTGGGGCTTTAGTAAATTAAATATAATTTGTACAATGACCAGTTCATATCGCAAATAATTGGAATATCTCTCTGCTTTGACCTCTACTATATATATACTATAGATTCCAGCCATTGTCACAAGCTTCATCTGTGTATGTGAATATGTGTGAATATATAGGAAGTTGTGTAGCAAATATGGTATTTTTAGACCTCATGGTCTCTGAATTCGACCAGACAGCTGATACTGATCAAGAATATATATATATTTATATGTTTATTATTTATATTTATATATAACCTTTTCCTCTCTAAGCGGGTAGAAAATTATGGAATCAAATTTCCAAAGAAGAGAGCGACTATTCCTGACCCTATCGGATGTATATATCTTCCTTAGCCAAGTAGATATAGACTTATAGGTAAACGTTTACATATATATATGATATATATATTGCTGATCAAGAGTGTATATAGTACATGTCTATATATAAACTTTTTCTCTTTAAACGGATAGAAAGTCGGCAAGCAAATTTTGAAGCAAGAGAAGGAACTGTCTTGAGCCTATCGGGGTTCTACATATCTTGATAAGCTAGGTAGGTATATATAGTCATATTTATGGATATATATATATACAATTTCGATATCTAGTATATATACTACATATAGTACATATGTGTAAGGAAACTTAGTATAGATTGAGAAACAGATCAGAAATATGAGCTCAGTTCTTCCACTTTGTTGCCCATTCAGAGGCAGCTGTTCGGGCCACTGGCCAGGTGTGTGTGTGTGTGTGGCTGTGTGTGTTACAATCTTCGCTTATCCCTTTGGCGCGACTGCTCGTACCTCGACCCCTTCTCCTCCATCTCCATCTCCATCCCTTTCTGCTTCTGTGTCTGGGCTGTGGCTCGACTCCTTTCCTCTATCATCGCATCGAATTCGTTTGTCTTATAATTGATTAATTAGAGGCCGGCCTTTGGCCAGGCGCAGTCGGTATCCGCGCCGGGAAGACCTTTTGGATCTATCGTTAGAATTATAATTGGCCTGCGGCATGTGTTATCCTAAGTAATATCCCTATTTGCTCCTCGATTCCTTCCTTCGGCTCTTCGGTTGTTCAGCCTGTCGGCAATTTGTTTGTTGTCTCAGCGCCCAAATTGATTTTATTGACTTGTAAATGATGTTTATATGTTGTGTGTGTGTGTGTGTTTTTGTATGTGTGTGGTAGTGTGTGTTAACCATGGTCAGTTGCTTCCGTCCATACGTATCCATAGCCATGTCCCTGTCCGCTGGCTACTGATGTCACCGCTAGTTAAATTTACGACCACATCTCCGGCAATAGCCCCTGCCTGGCGGTTATGCATATTCTCGTGCTATTATACCCTAACTTAGGTGGGATGTTTCGAATTGTTGGCTAAATATGATTTGAACTTATAGACTATATATATTCCTGATCAGTCGGTGACATATATCTGTCTGTGAGAAGTGTGAGAAACTTTAAAGTTAGATTTCTATGATACAGCTTGGAACAGATTCATCTTCGGACTGCAGATTGTATATATAGTCGATTAGCTATATCTTTAACCTATATATTATAGAGTATACCTAGTCTATAGGTTGTATATGTAGCTTAAAGATGTATATATGCATGTAGAGTATAGTCTAAACACAATAGATACAAAAGTATCTTTTTAATGTAGAACTCTTTTGTCTTCAGTGAACTTCACAAGATTTTGTTTCTGTTTGGATTACTTTAGGTAAGGGCATTAAATCTTCGGCTTGCCTAGTATTCACTGCTGTAAGAGTATATTAATTTATTGATTTCACGCCGCCATTGCGAAACGCTTATGAGCAGTACTTACTGCCGTGGGATGGGGGACGCCTCCGGCCTCGACGACCGTACGGCGCCGGCGCAGCATTAAGAGCTGAGCTCACTATTAATTACTTTTTGTAATTAGTTGCAAATTTTATAGCCTGGGCCGCATGTGGCAAGTGCCAGTGACGAGTAGCACTGGCTGCAAGCCTGCCACTCATAAGTATCTAAAGATGACTACGAATCGCATTAAGATTGATAACGAGCTAATGAATGTACATTTTATACTCAGTCAGTCACTAAAAACTGGGAGTTCACAACATTTATGGCTTGTTGCTAAAGTTTTCAGTCTCCCAGTTGCACAGTTTCCACACTTTTCTAGTTTTTCCATACCTCAGTTTCCCAGTTCCTCAGTTCCTCAGTTTCCCAGAGGTTTTACGAATTCAATTTCGCACTAAGCTCAGCTTCTGTTTACAAACAAAACCCGAGTACAGCAGACACCCATAAAAGCGAACGAAGATCATATGAGACCAGCTTAAAGTATCTAAAAGTCAGTTACTAATACAGATACAAACTTAATTATCATCATCATTAGCTAAATACTCTGTTCTATTTAGCTCTGGTCAAGTGTAAAGTAATGAGAAGGTTTTCGATTATAAATTTGAATCTATTAGAATCTGGTTAAAGAGAAAGAAGGAAATAAATTTGGGTATAAAATCTGTTTCTAATGATAATTCCTACTATTAACTCTCTTTCTTATCAATTAGCTACACTTAAGTGTTAAGTTTAGGGTTCATAAAGGGATTATATAAATATATCTAATATAATCTATGTATCTTTATGGTTAAGAATATCTTTTCATATGCAAATCTTTCTTCTATCGATATATATTTATACCCATATCGAAACCCAGATTATGTGTCTAGAACCTATAGAAACATTTACAATTTGTTTCAGGAACTTTTTCATCCTAGTATTATGATCTAGTGGAGGTAGGTACTATCATCTGAGGTAGGGTTACCATCTACTGGTAAAATTTCCTTTGAAGGAGAAAGTTTCCTTGAGCCAAACAGATTTCTGTTGAAGCCTTTGACTAGATGAACTTACTTCAAATGGAAGCTGAACTTTGCTGCAGTTGTTAGTAAATCTTAAAGGGTACACACTGTAGTTGCTTGACAGTAAAAACTCCAAGGGAAGATCAAGTTTAAGTTGAAGTTTGAGCTGGAGGAAGGGCACTGCAATTAGGAGTATGCAGAAGCTACTTGGCAACAACGTATACATATTGGTAATTAAATAGATGGGTCGAGGGCTCCTCATCAGAAGAGTTTCAAGGCGACGTTGACAAATGAGTTCATCAGCAGCTCCGCTTGGTCAAGCGGAGGGAGTGGAGGAGCGACAGAGAGCTGGAGGTAGAGTGTGAGCGAAAAAGAGAAGGCGCTAAGTTGAATATTAAAGTGAAAAGCGATTTATTTTCGCCATTTGCGCCATGAGGTCGTTTAATAAACAATTTAATAGCGCGCATAAATTTCAGGCATCATATAATAAACCCATTTGTCTTGGGGAGCCACCTCTTGAAACTAAAGACCTTATGCACATGCCAAGAGACACCCCCTCCCCCGCCGACTCTCCCCGCCTCCAGAAGTCCCGGCTCGAGGTTATTAAATTATGCGGCTCAAGCGTAAAAATAAACCGTAGCAAATTTAGGACGACCCAGCAGAGACACACAGAGACACAGAGAGAGGGAGAGAGAGCGATCAGTTTAACGAGGCCTAATGGAACCCCAAGAGATCAAGGGTTCTCTCCGTCCCGCTCTGGCTCCTACTCCCAGCTGACTTTCTCCAAAAAATTAGACGCAAAGTCGGCTTCAATTAATCAGAGATATTCGTATAAATCAAGTGCCATAAAAAGTGACACAGCGTGAGATACTTAGGAGTCTGGAGACTGGCTGTGGATCGCGTACTCATAGAGCTGGCCAGGCACAAAGATGAATATTTAATTAGGAACAAATTAAGAATGCAAATAATGTGGAACTACCGTGGAGAGGGCGTTGCACGATCGAACGATCGGACGATTGAACGAATGAACTCCGAATCGACATTTGGATTCAAAATTAATTGATAGACTTTATAATTAGTGGCATACAACAAAGGGCAAACCAATCATCTGCTGGTGGGACGTCCACTGGATACCTTCCCTATTAGCTAATTGATAGGAAGGGGGAACTCAAACAAGAGGGGGGAGTCTGAAATCAAATTTTTTATTGCCATTCGCACAGCGCGTGCTGCCAGTTGGTTTCTTATCAGATTTGCCTTCATTTGAAGTTCTTCCTCGATTCTTATCGGGCTGACACTTCGTTGAGCGGGCGTGGGGTGGGGGAGAGGCCTTCAAATAGAACCAATTTGGGGTCATATGACTGGAGACCTATAACAGATCATTTATTTATATATTTGTAGCGTAAAACAAACAAGAAAATTAATTTTAATTGCTTTTAATTGATCCGCGCTTAGCCTTTGATTCGCGCTTTCCAATTGATTAAACCCTAAAAGCTTTAATAACTCAAGTCTAGATATATTATAGCAACTGTATATATATATTCCGGCCGATCTCAGGGAATCTAAGATTTAAATACCACATTTATCATTTGTTAATGTTTATATACACTGAGTAGACTCAATCATAAGGACTTAACTCCAATCAGTCCAATCTTCCAATTGGAAAAATTGCTCAGCTTCGATTGCCAAATGTACCTGTAAATACAGGTAATAGCTGTGGCGATCTGGGAGCGTGATCGGAGTCAATTAACTGTGACATATTTGTAGTTTTAATTGGGCTTTGTTTAGCTATAATTTCATTAGATCGTTAGATCGTAGACCTTGGCATCCTCTGGATGGCTTTATGGAGCTGGCATTTAGCGGGAAGCGGCTCAAGGGCTTCCTGGGAAGAGCTGAACAACTTAATTAAAGCAATAGACAGCGAGTGGGATAGTTGGGGAGAGGAGAGTTCAATCTTTGATTGGGATCGAAGGCATCAAGCAATTTGTATGCGACCATTGGACAGCAACAAGTCATTTCACACTTTGATCACGCTGCCAACTGATCAACTGTTTAACTGCAGCTGCAGGACCTGCTAGCCATAAAAGGATGCCAACAACAGCTACAACAACAACAACAACATTGGAATGTGCCTCTGCGTTCCATGCCACATGAATATATTAAGCCCAAACAGTCCCAGACTCGATTCGCCCGCGCAACGGTCTTGCCTCAAGCAACAGCCTGAGGTCTGGACTTGGACTTGGAGTTGGAGCTGGAGTTGGAGTTGGCCAGTTGAATGTGGCTGTGGTTGGGGTTGTGGCTGTGGCTGTGGCTGTGGAGTTGGCAACGAGGCACCTCTGCAGTAATTAACTTGTTTCAATAATTACGCATGCGCATTTGCACATGTTCCATGTTCCATGGCCAGTTCTCTGGCCAGTTCCATGGCTTTCATTCGTTTGCCTGTTGCCAACTTTTAACAAGATTTTTGCATTGCGTGTGCATTGAAAAGCGACAACAGACTCCGTTTCTCCAAATACCCTACCAACGGGTATATCAGCTATCTAGCTGTAACTATGTTAAGCCTGGTATTTCATCTATCTTAGAGGTTGCTATGCAGAGATCACCCGAGGAAGGTTCAGTTCTCAACAGCAGATGAAGCTGAGAAGGAATTGCTGAAGTTGTTCGACAGAAGTTTATCCTTGTATATTTCATATATATTCATATAAGAAGTGTATATACTTATGCTACTAGGAATGAGCCTAGATCTGATGATCTGTATAAGAATTGTAAGAACTACTAGGAAAGAACCTCTGATGGGATTGCCTAAGGGATTCCCTAAGGGAATAAAAACTGATCAATGATAGTTTTCGTTTATGATGATGATCCTAGAGGATCTTCCTTAGGGTTTCGATCGATGATTTCGATGATCGATGATAGCTATCCTTTATATATATATAGCTCGATCCTAAGAGCATTAGGAAGTCGTTGGCTCTCAATTTTGGATACACTCCTCGTGTTTTTGGGTGGAAATTTATGCAGCAGCCGCCGCTTATTAAGCAGTCCATGTCCCGTCTCCATCAGGTGTCCCTTGTCTCTTGTCCATTGAGGTGGCAGCGGCACTTAATTATTGATAGCATTACAAACGCGGTTCACTGGGTCACAACATGTCCATGTCGACGTCTCCGAAACTCTTCGAGAACTCCATTTGGACACTGTTAACAATTTTTCTTTATTCGAGCATCAAAACAAAGGAATTTTTCGGGTACACAACACAAAGAACAAAAACGAACACAACCAACACCACATGGAGAGAGAGGGGGGAGGGGAGGGGGAGGGGGAGAGGCTCTAGAGAGCATTGCTGTCGATGTCATGCACCTCGACATCCTCCAGGCCGGGAATGCTCTTCACAGCCTCGTTCATTTCTGCTGCTGTTTGTCCCATTCCACCCATGCCACCCATGCCTCCCATGCCTCCCATGCCTGCCAAGGCATCCATGCCATCCATGCCGCCCATTTGCATGCCCATCTGGCTCAGCGCCGCAATGGCATCCGAATCGCTCATGCCACCCATGCCCAGGTTACCCAGGGCCTCACCCAATCCACTGCCACCGCCGCCGCCGCCTGCAGCGGCCAGTGCGGCCAATGGATCTGAGGAGCGCTCATCGGTGATGACCACCTCGGTGGTGCTGAGCAAGGAAGCGACGCCCGCCGCATCCTGGACGGCCGTGCGCACCACCTTGGTGGGATCGATGATGCCTTGGGCAATGAGCGGACCGAACTCGCCTTTCAAGGCATCGTAGCCAAAGTCCTTGCTGCCTGCCATCACCTTGGCCACCACCATGGCCGCATCCACGCCCGCATTCCTGGCGATAGTCATGCAGGGAATCTTCAGGGCATTGCACACGATGGAGACGCCACACTTCAGATCCTCATTGTCCAGCTTCAGCGCTTGCAGGCGGGGAATGCAGCGCAGCAGAGCGGTGCCGCCTCCGGGCACGATGCCCTCCTCAATGGCCGCCTTGGTGGCGTTGAGGGCATCATTGACGCGATCCTTCTTCTCGCCGACCTCCACCTCACTTGTGCCGCCAATGTGGATGACGGCCACGCCATCGGTGAGCGCGGAGATGCGTTCCAACAGGCGATTCTTTTGCTCCGGTTTGGTCATGGGATCCAGAAGCTCCTCCTGCAGCTCCTCGATGCGCTTCTTGAGCAGCTCCGGGGTGGCCTTGCCCTGGAGCAGCATGGTGGTGTCCTTGCCTATGACTGCCTCACCCACCTCGCCGAAGTCCGTCAGCTTCACCTTCTCGATCTTCGCATAGTTTATGTCATCCCCAAAAACGGTGGCTCCAGTCGCAGCGGCAATGTCTCCCATCAGATTGTTCCGGTGCTGGCCATAGGCGGGCGCCTTCACGGCGCACACCTGGAGGCCCACCTTGAGGCGATTGAGCACCAGAGCGTTGAGTGCCTCCCCGTCGATGTCATCGGCTATGATGAGCAGTGGACGACGCTGGCCAAGTGTGAGCTCCAGGGCTCCCAAGATTTGCTTGAGGGACTTGATCTTCTTGAGGGTGAGCAGGACGTAGGCATTGGCGAACTCCACCTTGGCGCCCTTGGGGGTGTTCACAAAGAATGGCGAGATGTAGCCCGTGTCGAACTGCAGACCTTGAAGCACCTGCAGCTCATCTTTGATTCGTTTTCCCTCCTTGACGGTAATGGTACCCTTGCGTCCCACGCGATCCGTCGCCTCGGCAATGAGGCGTCCAATGTCTGCATCGCCATTGGCCGATAGAGTTGCCACCTGTTCGATCTCCTTGCGCGTCACAACAGGCTTGGACATCCTCTTCAGTTGATTCTTGACGTTGTCGACGGCCAGCATGACGCCACGTCGAATTTCTATGGGATTTGCACCCTTTGTGATATGAGCGAAGCCCTCCTTGGTTATGGAACGGGCCAGCACAGTGGCCGTCGTCGTCCCATCTCCCGCAGCCTGATTTGTCTTATCAGCTACATCCTGCACCAGTCGAGCGCCGAGCTGCATATGCTGATCCTTGAGAGAAATCGCACGCGCCACCGACACCCCATCCTTGGTGATCTTCGGCGATGTCCATGGCCGTTCCAGTATCACACTGCGTCCCTTGGGACCCATCGTTACAGCCACCGCATCCGCCAGCACATCCACCCCACGTATCATCCTGCTGCGTGCATCCGGACCAAAGCGCACTTCCTTGGAGAAAGCCCGCACAAAGCTGCGACTCGAGCGAACCGCCTCACGCACATACGAACGGAACATATCGGAAGATTTGGTCAACTTTCGAATATTCAAGAGAAATATATAAGGCAAATATTTTAGTCTAATATATATATATTAATGTGTCAACACCGACTCTCTCTCTCCTTAAAACAAGACAAATGCCAAAGCCTGTGCCTTCCACATTGGATTCGACTCTCAAAGGGAAGAGCTCAGCCTACTTACAGTTCCAAATTCCTATAGATTGATCATACTCAGCTTCTACTTGGGCACTTCTGTGAATCGATAGATTCTGAGTAGCCTTAAGGGGGATTTCTCTATAGCTGAAGTGAAACCTTAAGATATGGAAGGGTATTTTCTTCCATTACCTATGGCTAGAGTGCTCGACTAAGACATACTCTGAACTCAGCTCTGATGTACCTAATAGGAACAAGGTGGGCTTCAAACAAGAGTATATTAAATATAGCTATATATACGATATATAATATCCCTTTCAGGTGGCAGCTGAGCATTATCTAGTAGCATTTGCCCATGAAAGAAAATGGAGTTTAAAGTCTCCTGAGGAAAGTGACAGCCTATGGAAGAGGCATCATACTAGGTCGAAAAGGTAAACTGATTTTGAATACAATTAACAAATTCGGAATAAAATAAACTCAATTTGCTTATTCGTCAATTCAAATTGGGGTTTTCTGGGTTTTCTCAATCGTTGGAAGAAATGATGGATCAATTGAAATTTAAAATCCAGACCAGACTTTTTACCCTAAATTTTTACTTTTTACCTCTTTCATTTCCAGATTACTTTTAAAATTTTATGTTATACAATTTATAATAAACTTTTATCTTTTAGTCGACTGTTTGTATTAGACTCTAAATTAAATAATAAATTAAATTAAATAAATTAAAATCAAATAAATTCAAAAGCATCTTTACTTTCGGATGCAGCTTGCAGAAGCTCTGAGCTCCGTCTCTGCCAAGGGAATACCTAAGGCTGGATATGGCTTGTGATGCCGATCAGTATTATATATATATATATATGTATATTATTATAGTACTATATATATTCCTTACAGGGTCTGTAATATTCTTCTTTTATATACATTTTAGTGGAAGAAATACCTGAGCACATTTTCCATTCACTCATAATCTTTTGCCTCTTGGTGGAAAAAATAAGATCGTCGATTAATCGCAATGTTAATTTTTATATCTATATTTTACAGCTCTATAAAATATTCTTTTTTTTATTATTTATTATATTAAAGAAGATTTGTCGCAAATATTCGAAGAAACTTTTGATAATTCGCGTGTTTTGCGTAAATTACTTTCCTCTTGGGTAAATCCCTGTGTTGCAGTCATAGATGTTCCTATTTTTGGAAGCTCTTTCGAAATCTTCTGAAAGAGATGAAACCATCTAGTTTGTCCACGTATCAGCTAGTTGGGATACTACTGATACTCACACTGCGCTGTGATTTCCAAATTTGTTGTTAGCTTTACGCACTTTTCCAATTAATTTCATTTCCGTTTCGTAGTTGCGGGCTGGAAACACATGTTTCAATCTTCAAAAGGTAGCGAAAACATTGAATCAATAATTAAGAAATGTCAAACATAAAACGAGAGGCCCGCACCGTTCCCGATAAGAACAAAAAACTAGATATTTCGGCTGGGTATTCTTTACCTTCTTCTATTTTTTTTTCCTATATATATTTCTTTCTTTTTTTGGAGCTCGCGTGACAAATCATAATTGATTGTTCGCTTAATTGAATTGGAAGCTGATAAGTGGCCCAAGTACCCGAAAGAAGAACAACTTGACGAGCAAATCAATATGCCCATCGGCAGGAGGATCGACCTGGGCTGCGACTGACTCATGCCCACCCATAAAGCATTAGAGTACATGACTCACATGATCCCATAACTAACAATACAAATGGCTGACACAGGTTCGAACACGTTAATAAATTGTTAATGGTTTTATCACAGCTTTGAGTTTACGATATCACCTAAAACCTGCGACTACAGCAACAACAATCGTCATAAAACTAATGATACACAGAGAGCCGATCTCCGATCTCCGATCACCCTACAGAAAGACAGAGAATAGGAAATACAGAGAGAGCCGAAACACATGCTAGGGGCCCCAGAGATAAGCGGAGTTTGCTCCCGAGACGTTTGTGGCTCACTTCACGCATTAGTCACAGCGTCTGGACAATCGTGAGGGATTGCGAACAGTGTGAGGTTCGCCAGAAGACGACCCCTTGAGGAAGGGGAAGCAATCCTATTAGAAACGAAACACAACAACAGTAAGCTAAGAGAGGGTTCAATAAACACTTCATGTCTAGGGGTTATCCCTATGAGCCACTTCTTCCTTTGACTCATTAGGGAAAGACTTAAGAGAGACCATCAAAAGCGGTGCTCCATAAGCTGTGGGGTCTCCTCTGGGATGTCCTTAACGGATCACTTTTGCATTGAGAGTAGAGATTTGATGGAGCTCAATCCTCCACAGGGTTACAATGAAGTCTACTTGCTTGGACCTTGGTACGCTTTCATCATTATTGCTCAGACGAAGAAAGGCGGGGAGCAGCTTTGGTTTGGTTCTGCTAAGGATCGTTTGGGGCTGTCAGGGACAAAATCAACTCATCAACGTTGACAGCGGCCTTTATGGCTGTGGATGGCCTCCTAAATAGCTTGAGGTCTGCGCAATTGACGCGTGATTGGCATGCAGACCTGTCATCCAACCCGGCAACAGCATCCACTCAACGTTCGCCCCAAAAATAGGCATGCCCCAGCTCCAGAGCTCTCTATAGAACCGTCTGGGTCTCAACGACTGGCAAACGAGTTGTGGCTCGCGATTCTGTCGAAGAAGACGAAATGAATGCCGAGCTGTGGTTTTTAAGGTGTCAGCTACTTGGTATGGATAGTATCGTATGCTACGAGTATAGTTCGAGTATGATATGGTCTGTCCGAGAACGAGTACGGAGTACGGAGTACGAGTACGGTTATAGGTACGAGACTTGACAGTCATTTAGCAATGCATATTTTAAATTAATATTATTAAGAGTTGCAGCCAAAACGGGCAGCCATTCGCAACTGTAATTCTTAATTGGAACGCAACAAAGTCGCAACTTTCAGGTCTCAATTCAATTGGGATTTCCCAATTGGAAGCCGTCGGACAGCGGGAAATCTAATCAGACAATTTTTAGGCAAATCTCAAACGGTCACAGCATAAAAGTCACTTTATTTAATTCTCTGGCGCAAAATCAACTCTCACTGAGTTAAGTAGCAAATTGCAGTGGCGACACCTGCCTCAGTTAACTCACCTGCCTCCGATCTGCCCCGCTGCCTCAACAGTTGCCTCACCTGCCTCCTGCACCGAAGCGCTCTCTCCTTCTCGTTCTCTCTTGCTCTCGCACAAGCGCCGCCCCTTAGCTCAGAGCAGGCAGCCAATCAGCGAGTCGCCTGCTCAGCACAACACACAACAAAGCAACCAGTATCAGTGTGTGTGTGTGTGTGTGTGTAAGTGCGAGCTGTGAGGTGTTGGTCGCTATTGTTGTTGCTGTTGCCTGGTGTTGTGTCGTCGACAGGCAATTTACATGAAATCAAAATGAAACGTCGAATGAAGCCAGAAGTAAGACACGACGTAGGCGACTCTGCAATGAGCTGCTTAAAGAAACATTGAGGAGAAGCGTTTAGAGAAACTTGAGATCAAAGAAGAAGTGTCTATACCTAGCTTTGGAGTGGGATCTAGAGATTATAATCTGAATCTGAGTTTGATAGATAGAAAACACATTAAGTTTTTCTGCAATTTCGATTTGAGTCTTCAGCTGATTGGAAACACTTTGATATATAGTAAAGGGATCTGAATCAAGGTATCAATTCTACAGATTTCTTAAATTATATATTCTTCTTAATACCCTATATGTCAAGGGAGTATTAGCTAGAGTACAGTCTTTATTATATGCAACATTTGATGGAGGTGAAAGCTCAAGCTCAAAGGAAGATTAAATTTGCTGCTGAGCTACTTCAACTGCTCTCAGCTAAAGAAGAAGCAGCTTAAGTATACCCTATATACACATAATCCATGTAATATCTACCTATTAACTAATATGCTCAGTCACCTGGGGTAGGGGACCTCTTTGAGCGCGCCACTCAAGTTGTGTTTACTTAAACTTTTACCATTTGGGGGCAAGTGTAAAGTGGTCGCCTGTTCAACTCCGAGTCCCTATCCCTCTCTCTCTCGCTCTCTTGCTCTCTATGTGTGTGTGTGGGTGTAGACAAAACGTACTGTAACTGGAACTGGAAAACAGAGGAACAGCCTTTATGGTAGAGGTCTCGGTCTTTGGTATTTTATGTTCCGAGGCTTTTTGATTGTTTTTTAAATTGTTTTTGCACGCGATTCGTGTTTGGCGGCTTTATTGCTGTAATTGCCATGGCCAATTGTTGTTGTTGTTGTTGCAGCTACATAATTTAATTTGAATGGATATGAGACCCAAAGTGGGTAATTGAATAAGTTTTTTTCGCTTGCAGTTGTCGCAAATTTGTGTTTTCCTTTGTTTTCTATAAATTTGATTAGCGAAACCTGCGATTTATTTTCCACAATTGCATGTCTCGCTGTGGGCGTATTGCAGGGCGTGGCAGAGTACACCTCCCTCGCAGTAGCAGTAGCTGCAGAAGGCGTGTGATTTTCATACACTGAACCCATTTTGTAATTCGTTTTCCAGTTGCTGCTCAATTCGATTTCATTGCCTTTGGCATGTCGCAGTCAATCAAATTTCGCTCTGTTGTAATTTCTTTCAATTGTTTTTGTTGCTTGCAACTCAATTGTTATGCCAAGCTATTAATTTTTTAATATTTCCCAACAGGCGAACCGAAAATGAAGAGCCAAGTGACATTCAGCCATTGTTTGTTTAATATTTTTGTACCCTACAAAAAGGGCTAAAAGGCGTATCAAAAAGTTCAACAACTTTGGCAATCCCTGAAAAATACCTCTTATATGTATTATAGACCCTTTCTGTCGTTCTTTTCTAAAGAAATATATGAAATCGGGTTGGAATATCTAATTGTAATATTCTAATCAAAATTGGAGTTAGAGCAGTTCGTCGGAACTTTCCTTAACCAAAGGCTAGCAGATCTGCGGCTTGGCCTCATTATTTGAGATGAAGTTTTTTTCTTGGAACTTTTTTTAGTCTCAACGTAATCAAAATTTGTACATTTCCGAGTTTTTTGTTAAACTTATTTAGGCGAAATTATAACTTGTTTTACGCCTTACATTTTGGCAAATTGCGGCTTGCTGCCACGCCTCATAATGCACCTCCGCCCCTGTGCAGCGTCTCTTCAGTTCCTTTGAATTTGATTGCAATTTGTGTGGTTGGGCACATAAATCGATTCTTCATTTTCGCACACCAAAATGTCTCTGAGCAAAAACGATAATCGAAAACAATTTGCCTGGAAATCAAAGGCTTGACCCTACGTACGTATATTGATTATATATATATATATAAAGGCAAATCCGATCACGTACGCAGACAAGAAAATTGGGCCTAATATGATTAAAAATCATTCATTTTGCGCATTATCCAAAGTGCTTCGTACAGTTTTGGGGGTCAGACACTTGATTAAAGCGATTTCCTTTTGATTTCTGGCTGTCATTGAACTTGGCACAGAATCGAATCGGAAATGAAATCGATATATACCCATACTATACGTCTTAATAGATATATTTAGTATATGAACTTTCGAATTTGAGTCTATGTCAATAATTAAGCTGCCTGATTGAACCTTCGGCTTGTGGCTCATTAATCACTTGACGTAATTTTTTGGCAACTATTTAATTAATTTGATTATTAAAACTCGCGAATTATGATTTAATTTATGGCTCTATTCAGTTTTTGCGCAACAAGTTTGTTGCCTGAGTCTTTTGAATCGTGAAGTTCGTTGCCTGAGTCTTTCGTTTTATTGTTTCTTGTCTCGTTTCTTTCATCTCGCAACGCGCTGCTTTAATCATAAGCTATAACATACCATTTTGATATATGTATCTATATATTGTATTTAGCTAATCTGCATAATTTTAATTTGAGCCCTAAATGCGCCGCCACGCCCCCATGAGGCTGGCCTCCCCATTGTTAACTCCAACAGTTTCAGCTTGTTTTTTTTGTATACGCCGATTCGATGCGTTCCTCTTTCATATTGCGTGGGCAGAGGCAAACAGAAACCTGAATCTTTTGAGGTGAATCAATGAATAGACGACATGAATATGCATAGCTAATACTATATTAATTGACTGTTCATCGGATCGTTAGCTTCTTTAAATATGGCAGAAAAGCTGCTGCGTGTGTCTTTCTTTTATTTGCCATAAAGTTTCATCAACACTCGGCAACATAATTCAATTCTCCAATTGGACTTTGCTTTGATTCAATCCTTCAGCTTGATTCGACTTCTGTCTCCCTCTATTCGTAATTACAGGTGAACCCATTACCAAATAGCTGTAGCCCATACTTAATCTTGTCGAGGTTTATTGGAAGAGTTAATCGCAGCTCGAAATTAAACGCTGATCTTTAGATCTCATTAGATGTTGGATCAGTGTAATTTGAAGCGCTGTTGGGTGCGTTGTAAACGCCGTAGACTTTAAATTAATAGCAATCTATGAACATGGAACACACACACTCACACACACACGCACAACTGGGCACCTACAGCAGTGCAGAGTATGGAGAGGAGTAGTACCCATGTTGAGTGTCTAAGCGATCAGCGATCAGCGATCTCTGATCACTGGTTAGTGGCCAGTGCCCAGTGCCCCGTCATGCTCATTTATATGCATGTCTCGGCCGTGGGGAACTCCGCCGCGCATCCTCCCGCTCTCCCCAGCTCGAGATCTCCCGAGTCAAACAAATGTTTGCACAACACACAATAATGATGACAGCGCAAATTAGCTACAAATTTTCACATACTACAACCATCTATTGGCTGCAATGATGTTGATGTGGATGTGGCTGAAGATGAGGATGAGGATGAGGGTCAGAGCGCCAGGACCTCACACAGCTGGCGCCGGAAGTCACGAAGAAACTTCCACAGCGACTGCGGCTGCGACTTCGACTTCGAGTTGCGTTGAAATTGCCATAAATCAGCATTTGATTATCCTTTGTGTGTGTCTGCTTAAGTATGTGTGTGTCTGTGTGTGTGTGTGTGTGTGTGTCGGATAATTTGCTCTGTCCTTTCGCCAGATCGTTTGGTTCTTTGCTTCTCCCTCATGTCATGTGCGTGTTACTTTGTTTTTTAATTTATTAATTATTAGGCGGTACGCAATGAGCCGCCGCCGCTGCCTCTGCCGCCGCCGCCAAAGCCAAACCCCGCAACGCTTCCGCTATTAGCAAAACTGGCCAAGTGGATTGCAGTTAGCCTGCGCCGGAGTCTGCTCATCCTGGGTCTTGGGCGTCGGCTGTCGGGCGTTCCAGTGAGTGGCACTCTCGTGGCTACCTCGCAAATGCAAAGGCAGAGATGGAGATGGAGATGGAGGCGCTGGATGGTACTGCTCCTCCTGCTCGGGTGGTCACCGAACGTCACTCAAATTGAAGTCTCGCAAATGAGAATTGCGTCCGCCAAGAGCCAAACTGCAGTCCTCAGTTGCCAGTTGCCAGTTGTGCCAGTTGGCAGTTGCCAGTCGCCGAGTTGTTGGATTTTTAATTAAGCGTGGACTGTTGCACCCGAGGCTATTTCGTCAACGACTCAAGAAGAGGAAGAAGGCAGTGGAGGAGGCGCAGGCGGCGGAGGAGGAGCATTTGGAGGGGGACTGGTCTTGTTAGTAATTTTTAATTTGAGCTCTTCTGACAGCTTGCTGTCATATAAATTTAATTGAATTTACATTTTTATTAATTGCCCAGACTGGAAGAGAGTCTTTGGAAAAGTGCTACCCGTTCGCACGGAGAGTCCATGAATGGTAGATCCACAACTTGACCATGACTGCAGCTCACCCGCTCAGCGCTCTTCTGAATGAATTTAATTTGAGATGATTTGTTGATGGTTTCGTTGCGGTGATTTCTTGCTGACTAATTTAATGTGATTTTTAAATTGCCACAGACCGCCGAGTGTGTGGCCAAAAGGCAGAGGTAGACCAAGACGGCGATGGAGACGGAGACGGCAGAAAGATGCTGACCAAGTGGGCAGACAGCAGACGACGGAACGGGGTAGAGTCAACTGTAGATTGATTTGGGGCCGTTGTGCATTAGTCAAGACGGACAACAAGATTTTTGTCAGAATTGATGAGAGACACGCCTCTTTGCCTTGTGAGTGGACGACGGGTTTCTCTTTTCTCCTGATAGCTTCAACTTCTGCCCCATTATAAACTAATCTAATTTGGTTGGTGTGTGCGATTTCTGTGTGCGTTGCGGATGACAATCGAGTTGGATCGAGCTGGATTGCTGGTTAGTACTCTGTCCGTCGTCTGTTGCAGTGCTAACGAGCCGCGTTCTTCTGCCTTTTATGCAGTTTAATTCGCAAATCAAACAACCGCAGGGCAGCTCGGAAATTCACGCATACATAAGTAAATTAAAAATAAATTTATGCCCAAGCCAAAGGCGTTGGCCATGCAAAGAAACACCAGCCAGCAGATGATGGTGTGCATGTTTGTGTGTGCTTGTGTGTGTATAAACGGGTTGTGGGGAGGGATTGCGGATGGATGCGTTACCCTGGCGAATGTGAATGCAAATCCAATTAAAATTGCCTAACTCTGCTGAAGCGGCTGGCGCTAAGCCGTAAAGCGGCGCTGTGCGCTGATTTAAAACACTGCGGGGCGTGCTTATTGATTAAATACAAATTGCATTCATTCATCATCAGCCAGAAGCAACAACAGCAGCCAGCTCCAGCACCAGCACCATCACCAGCATTGTGGCTGCTGTTGCTCTTGCTTTGGCAATTAAATTACACTTTGTAGTTGAGCCTCTGCACATAATTTGCTTGTATCTCATGCCATAAAACACAATTAAGCAGTCGGCACAAACAGCTGTGTAAAGATCAAGTCGCAAATTCATAAAACAAAAGCTTCGATTGCGATACAAAAAAACTATTTTCAAATGCGCGCCATACTTAAGCGCAGCAAGTTGGCAGTCTTAGCATAAATTGAGCGAGCGCTATCTGGCAACGGCAGCTGCAGCTGGCAACTCTGATTATTTGTCAGTGATTTGTAGCGCAGCCATTTTCTTTTTGTGTTATATAAATTCTTATTTTTTTAAACAAATATTTTACTTATTTTATTTTCATTAATACATTTTTATTTTTAAATTAATTGTAAACATTTTATTATGAACATAGCAGAACAGCTGATTTAATTTACATAGGTAAAGTGTGACCAGCGCACGAAAATAGTAAAAATACTATAATGCGCAATTATCACAGACGCAACTCGCTTGCATTCTGTTCATTCATTAATTATTTTTGTTTATGCCTCATTACGTGCAGCTTGAACTACGGGAACGTCGTCGACGGAAAAGCGGAACAGCGATATTTATGTTGAAGTTTGGAAAAGTGGAAAAGCACATGAAAACTGTTTTACAATCAACGGCTGCTGATGAAGTAACAGACTAAAAACAAATAAACAGCTGCTTGGGTGCAAAGTAACAAACCCTCCATGCAACGCAACAAAGATGATCGGCTGCGGCTGTTGAATGAGGAGGAGGAGGAGCATGAAGGGAACCACGATGAGCAAATGCTTGGCAGAGATGTGGAAACAGGAAGCAGCTTCGTGCCCGCATTCTCACCTCAAACGGATGCATACAATGCAAACGATGAGCGCTGCTTGCTGGAACGGGAACACGACGAGGTGGTGCTGATCAGCAATGCACCCACTGCAGGTGCTGCATTAACCTACTGCGTGTTCTACTTGCTCGGCGTTGGCACTATGACACCCTGGAACTTCTTTGTCACAGCTGAGGATGTGAGTATATCGACCTTAACCCCTTTCAAAATCCGCTTTGTCATCAAAATACCGTTTATAACGAGGCACACACAGAGTATGATTAAGTTACGCAGATGCATGGGTGAGTAATAGCTTGGGAAATGTATCAGATTACAGGGTGTTTTGTAGTCAACCACTCGTGACGTACAGAATTTACATGTACTTTGGGACAAGCTCAACTTTTGCGTCGCCGCTTCTAAGGCAATTCTTATCTCCGATTTGGCATTGTTTTTTATGGTTGTTCGAGTTTTGCCGTTGTTTTTGTTATCGTCTTTAGTTCTGCTTTGTTCTTTGTTGATGCGATGCTCCCCCCTTCTAGTGTTCTTCCTCCATTCAGAGCTGCGATCTAGTTATTATTCTCTTATTTTCCAGTACTGGACATATAAGTTCCGGAATACAACGATTAATAGTACAGACCCTTCGGATGAGCTGACGCCGCTGCAGAAGAGCTTTACCTGTGATCTTGCACTGACTGCCACCATATCTGGAACCGCATTCCTGCTGCTGAACGCAGTTTATGGTCACCATGTATCGCTGCGTGCCAAAATGCTGGGCACGCTCTGGACGATCCTCGTTCTGTTCTGTGTCACCACGGGCTTCGTTGAGGTCAACACGGACAAGTGGCAGGAACAGTTCTTTCTCATAACGCTCGTCATTGTGGTCATACTGAACAGTAAGACATGATCTCCAGAATCTAAATCATCTATTAATAAATCATTTATAATTCAACAGCTTCTTCAGCGACCATGTCCGGCGCCTTATACGGCGTAGCTGGGCTATTCCCCTCGCAGTATATGACAGCTGTGGTCAGTGGACAGGCCCTGGGCGGCATTCTTACTGCCCTGGGCTTCATTCTGGTGCTGGCCTTTGATGCGGGACCATCAGCTACCGCCTTCGTGTTCTTCATCATGGGCGCCCTACTTATCTTCTTCTGCATTATTTGCTACATGATCGTCGCCCGACAGCCGTTCTTTAAGTACTATTTGGAGGGTGGTGATAAGTACAAAGTGATTAGTGCGGTGCCATCGCACAGTCCCAACGATGAAACGGGTGTTCCACTGGAGCCTATATTACATGATGTTCTAAGCAAAATCTACACTCCAGCCATTGCTCTGGCCTTGCTCTACGCAACGACGCTTTGTGTTTATCCGGCGGTGACTGTGCTGATGCAATCTGAGTACCATGGCAACCACAGCCAGTGGACTGGTATGCAGTTTATAGTTATCTTTATAAAGCCCACTAATCATCTCTTATCCTAGATGTTTATTACCTGCCTGTGGTGAACTATTTGTTCTTTAATTGCGGCGATTACTTTGGCAGGCTGTTTGCCGGATTTCTGGAGCGTCCCACTAATGCTCAGACGGCGCTGCTCATGACTGTGGTGCGTGTGGTGTTTGTGCCTTGTTTCTTGCTGTCCAACAGCAGCGTGCATCAGTTTCTGCCCACGCTTATCCATCATGATTATATCTTCATTCTCATGATGATTGGCTTTGCGCTGTCCAATGGTTACTTAACAAATATTTTGCTCATAATGGCTCCACGGTTTGTCATAGATTCGAATTATTCCCCAATAACTGGTCTAAAATGTACTCTTTTATCTATCCAGGAGAGTCAAGCAGCACGAGAAGCAACTAGCTTCCTCCATTATGGCCGCATCCTTAAGCGTTGGCATGGCAGCAGGCTCCTTGCTGAGTTTGGCATTTGTTCAAATGTTGTGACCGCCGTCTCGAACACCTCATTCTCTTTATGGTGCCTTAGACTTCTTTTTTAATATTTTACACAGTAGTTTTTACATGTTGATATTTAGTGAGTGTTTTACTCATGTCCTTTGCGTTTCATTTTTATTGTATTTTGAAAATTCGTCCAAAATTGCCAATCTGTTTACATATCGGAGTGAAATTATTTATGTGTTACGCATTGTACAATAATGTTTGTTTACACTGTAAGTTTTACTGTAATCGTACGTCTTTTTTATGCTATACGAACGAGATAATCAAAAATAAATATAATTACTATAAGGTTATTTTGTTTGTTTAACGTTTATTTTGTTTCTGCAGATCACAACAACAATGTGGATTAATTCGATTTAAATTTGGGTTTAAATTGTAATTTATGTTTACTAATGAACTCTATTTAAATTATGTATTGACTGTTTGCACATTTAGCTTTGAAATTGTATTACATTTTTCTATATTTTAATTCGCAAAATAATTCTATTGACTGTCCCTGTGCTCGTTCCTTCAACTCAAACTTCACATTCAAATTCAATTTCAAATTCAAATTGTTACCGCGCAATCGATTAGCGCTGCCAGCTATGCAAACTTTGTTGAAGATCACCAAGGTGGCAACGCTGCGATCCTCTCTCATTCCTCTCTCCGTTCGACCGACGCTTGTTTGGTTGCCGGCACCTGTTGCGCTCCTTAAATTGTTAATAAATAGTGTTTTAACTTAAGCATCGACTCGAAATATATACGAAATATCAAAATTGATATTCTCAACGTGTTGTTAACGCTTTTCGCACGGTAATTAATACTTTAGTTTTCTTTTAATTCGCGCTTTAAATATGCAAATTTTTTTGTGTGCCTTTTACAACGTGAGCTTGCCGCGCTTTCGTGTTCGTGTGTGTATGTGCGTGTGACAAGTGTTTGTTTTTATGTGAAACGGCTTAAGTAAGACGCGGCCATATTTTTTTTTGTTTTTGTTTCGTTTTGCGCCTGTAAACACGCAAAGATTAACAGTGAATAAATTCTACCGGTGAGTTTCTTTTCTCTTACATTTCTGTTCTTAAATTTGGCCAAAAAACTGTAACTGCGCTGAGCACGGGGCATTGCAATTGTTTCAAAGTTGTTTTTTAATGTAATCTAAGTATTTTTTTGGTTTTTTCTTGAGTGTATTTTAGTGCATAACTGTTAATTGCATTTCCTTTCTTAATTCTTAATACATTTTGTTTAATATTTTTTTAAATTCTTCACATCGAGATATTGTTTGAAAACTGTAAATGTTTCAAGTTCTAACACTGAGAGTTCCTAAATGTGGATACGTATCATACATAGAATACGCTTAGGGTCTGGTCTAAACATTTAATTAGCTAAGTTTCCTTTAATACTTATGTAGCAACAAATTCGTTTGTTGTTTTACTTTTTTTTTTTTTGGGGCGTTTTTATGCGTTTCCCATACAATTTTTAAATAACATTCAATTTGTTTGTCAGGGCCTAATTTGTTTGATTTTTCTCTTTTCTTTGTTTGGTGTTAAACACCGATTTTGCTTTTTAGTTTTCTTTTCGTATATATTTAGTGTTTGGTTTTTCTAACTTATTTTTATATGAAACACACAACATCAACAAATATCGATTAAAATCTGACATTAATAAATGGGGCGTGGTCTGCATGCAATTTGAGGATAAGCAAAATAAAAGAAAAACTTTATCTTAAAGCATTGCAACTACAAATTATGAATATTATTACATTAACATGAACAACAACATCAACTTCAACAACAACACACAGATACAGAGAGTAAGTTATGCTTATGGACTGATTTACATACAACACCAAAAACTATTTGAATTACTTAATGCCATGCCCAACTTTTATCGTTGGAGCTCTACTATTATTTGCTTGAATTGTGGGCCAATTACATCGTTACATCGTTACATACATACAACATACACATAGAACAATGTACCGTTGATCTCCACTTGGGAAAATATTGCGGACGATTGCGAACGCATTTTGTTTTTTTGCTACACATCGATAGACTTAAGGAGAAAACACACACATACTTACATATTGTATTCACCTATTAATTCTTATTTTGGAAGGATTTCTTTTTGTTTTTCTTTTTTGTTGGGGTATTGCTTGTTCGCTAATTACGGATTATTTCTGGGGAGACACAACAACAAGAATAATTCTATATACGTGTAAGTACAATAATTACAACATCAATTTAGGAGGAGAAGAGGGGGAGGAGGAGTGCAATTAGCGGGATTATCGGGAGGGGTTTCCATCAAATTGTCTACACAGTGTTGCGAGTAGCATTGGAATGTTTTTTAGGTATAGGAAATTACAACATCTAAGGTGGTTCTGCCGTCCAGTGAAATGTTCTTTCAACTTGTATTTTTTGTTTTGTTTTGTTGTTTTAGTTTTGATTTGTTCTCATTACATGTTATACGAGTATGCATACATGTTATAGTGTAAGGATACTGATACTGGGCTACACGAATACAAATATCATTTGTAATAATGTTGCTGAAATTTTGGATTTCGTTACAAGGCAGCTTGGGTTTATCTAAAAATCATAATAAGTCTGGTTTACAATACAACAAAGGTTTATAAACGATCCTTGATTATCGTCACAATAACCAAATCAAATTATTGTTTGATTGTCGTTAGAAAACGTGCACAGTCTGACTCAGTGCTGCTCAAACTGTGGCCTTACATTGCGGCTCAAACTGTAGCACGCAATTTTGGAATTTGGTGTTGTAGGTTGTGCGTGGTGTGTTTGTGTGTATGTGTGTGCGTGTGTGTTTGTGTGTGCGTTGCGTGTGTGTGTTTGTGTGTGTGCGTTGGTTGGGTTGGACAGAGGAGAAAAAAACTAATAAAAACATAAATGAAATACAAAAGAAATTGAAAAAATAATTTTATTAGAGCCCTGGTTAAAGCCGGGGACTAAAATAGAAATTAAATAAATAGTCTAGAAAGCCAACTAAATGTGAATTGACTAAATGTTGTGCTTCCTCATCTTCATCATCATCTTCCTTTGTTTGCGCGAGATTCGTTTCACATATTGTGCGAGAGCATTACATAATAGTGTAATAGATGCATATAAATATAAATAATTAACGTTAAAGTAAAAGTAAATTGATATAAAAAGTAAAATACACACAACCACATTAAATAGTAGAAATGGAGAACGTGACGCCCAGAGAGCTCTCTGTCTCTCTCTCTCTCTCTATATCTCAATCTGTCTCTTTCTTATATTAATTATGTTTACCTTTCGCTTTGTCTGCGTCGCTTAGTTTACTTAACCATATTCCTTTTAATCTACCTTTTCGACTTTTGTTTCTCTATTTAAATAAATTATGTACTTTAAAATTAAATAATTTAGACACTTAGAGTTTCAGCGAAGTTCGAATAGTAGAAAGAAACCGTGTGGTGTTCGGTATAAAGATAGTTTGGAGTAAAGTTATCGTATCTAATAAATACACCGACTGTTACAGTTAAACTCTATATATGGACATATGTATACGCAAGGGTGTATATATATATATATATATATAAATATATATAAGTAGTTGTACATATATATATGTGTGTGTATACAAATCGATAGATATATATATGGTACATGCGAGAGTGTAAACTATTTTGTTCAGTTGGAAAACGTGTTTCCTTTCAAGTAGTTACAGTTACAGTTAAAGTTACAGTTATTGTTACAGTTACAGTTACAGTTACAGTTATAGTTACAGTTACAGTTACAGTTAGAGTTACATTTATAGTTACAGTTACAGTTACAGTTACAGATCTACAAAACTATTGGAGGCACGTAAAGTGCGCTCTAACTTAACACTACAAAGACTTGTTTTTATTTTTGCTTTTGTTTTTTCTAACACAACTGCCGCGAATACTGAAGAACAATACGGGATCCTCCGATCCCGTAATCCTCTCTGATCGATTAAACAATTTACGTTTTCATCTCCGTTGCCGATGCGGCCGTAATGCTATTGTGCGACCTGGCTGGAGATATGGCCAGGGCATTACCACCGATAGCACCAGCATCCAAACTAAGTGTGAGATTATTGCCCGAGTGGGTTGCAGTGTTGCTGGTGGCAACACTTGGTGCAGTGCACCCCTGATGGTGGGGTCCATGAAAGAGTACTAAGAAGCCGTTGTTCGAGACACAGCTGCGAGATTCAGCATCCTTGTCGAGTATTTGACGTGCCTGCAAGCAAACCAAAGCAAATCAAATCAAAGAGTGTCCAATTAGACTTTTTCTACTCTTCTACTCCAATCCTGATGGAAACCCACCTTTGAGCGATGCTCAGCCAAGGCATTGCGGACTGCATCGTGCTGCTTCTGTAATTCATCTGTGCGTTTGTCGTAGGTTTGCTTGAGACGGACGCGCTCCGCCACGCCACGCTCCACCACAGAGCTGGCTACCTCCCGTTTCATTCTAGTATCATCATAAGATAAAGTTAGCTCTGGATCTTTAAGAGTGATTTGGGTAGGTTCTTACCTAACGAGCTCGTCACGATCTCTGTGCACTGTGGCTAGGTTCTTGACCTCATTGCGACGCGCCTCCTGCAGCTGATGCATTACCTCACCGGTCACCTTATCCAAGGAGCCCTTTAGCTGCTTTGTTTGACTAGTCTGTGAGTTTCTGAGCACCTTCTCAGCGGCCGAGTAGATGGCTTCGTGATATTTCTCCTGTAGCTCCCGGTACTGCGATGTATACTCACGGCAGGCGTAACGCAGACGTGAGTCCTGGGTGCCCTCCAAGCTGCTGGATGCCGCTTCCTCACCGGCCTCTCCACCGCAGGCACTCTCCTCGCTGCTGTCGCCAAGATCAAGGGGGCAGGGCGGCACCTCTACGCCCGGTTCGCTGTACGGAGAGAGACAATTACTAATTTCAATGGTGTCATCGGTCACTATTCTCAAAGTCTTTCGATGGGCACTTACAGACTCTTATTGCTCAGGCGTTTAACCAATTTGTTGGTAATGGTGAACTTGGGCTTTTTGCCTCCGTCGAGGGGGCTAGACTTCTGGCCAGCAATCTTGACCTTTTCCTTGTCGTGCTTCTTGCGGAGCGTCTCGAGTTTCTTTTCCATTTCAAGGCGCTTCTCGCGCACCGATTTGTGATCGAGTATTTTGTCCAGTGGCTCAGCCACGACCAAGTCCACATCAAACTGCGACGACTCCACCTGTCTAATAGACGTGCTCACCGACTGATCGAGCGAATGCTGATGCTGTATGCCTGATGCCACAATGGACACATTGTCATCGAAGCGTCCTCCATCGGTGCGATCTGTGGGTACCTCGACGCTGATGGCGGCAAGTGTTGAAATGCTTGCCCGATGCTTGGGCGAGGTGCAGATCTCCACTGGACGCAGCTCCTTCTTTTGGCCACCTACTTGGACGAAAACGACTGGAGGATCAGAGACATTCGAGCAGAGCAGATAGAGAGCAAGAGATTGAGCGAGAAAAGTTAAGGGAATAATAGGAGTAGGGAGTGGGGAGTGGGGAGTGGGAGTAGTGGGTGGAGTTTATGTCCGTCAACCGTTTTGTGTGGTGGTGTTGTTGTTGGATTGGTGGTGGTGGTTGTGGTGGTTGTTGTAATTGTGGTGTGTAGTGTGGTTTGGGTGGTCGTGGGTGCGTGTGCGTTTAACCAAATCCAAAATCCAAAAGTTTAACCGAAAGTTACATGACATACAAAAGAAAAGTAGAAAGAAAAGAAAGTAAATTAAAACGCAACTCGCTTTCTACGCAACTTAAGTCCTTGGGTCGATCCTTTCGACTTGGCCGGTCTACGGCTACTTACATGACTTCGAGAAATCCTCATCGGCATTGGCAATCGCATCTGCCTCATCCGTCAGCACCGAGAGCTGAATGTCGCGCTTTTCCAATTCACTTTGATACTTTATAGGATTGGCCAAGGCCTCGGCAAAGTTAGAGAGATCATCCGGCACATAGTCCTTAACGACTACGCACAGGAAAAGTGAGGCCAACGCTATAGGTTGACCCACTTCAGAGCGGAGATTCACATGACGATAGCCGGGACATAGGCCAATCACTGGTAGTACCCGGTGACCAATTAGCTTGCCACCCTCCTCATAGGCTGCAATGCGTATGCTTGCCAGCTCTGGGAGTACCACCTTCTTGAATACAAATGGCTCCTCGTCGTAGACGGGATTCATGCCATTGTCCCGCACCGTTTTGGTGCGGAACTTCTTGCGAACCGTATCTGCTGGGAGGCCGTACATGTCCACCTCCACAAAGGTGTTGACGCGCTTGTCTGTCAGGAACTGACCTGAAAGAACTGTGATGGAAACGGTGCCCGCAATGATGCCGTCTACGGTGCTCTCGGCAAAGGGATCGAGGCGACGATCCGAGCGCCGCATGAACTCCGGCTTCAGCAGATAACCAGAGCGCGCGTTGTACTCGAAGATGCCCAGATTCAACTGCATGGCCAAGTCCAGGGTCTGGTAGTTGAGGGCGACCAGCTGACAGCCAGCGTTCCAGAAGAGCTGCGGCATGAAGTTGGAGCTATCGAAGCGTGTGCCCGCCGGATAGACCCTGGACAACTGATGCTTGTTGTAGTTGACGAACTCAATGGGCCTTTCCTTGAGAAGGGTAGTCGCTTGCTTCTCATCGAACGAGGACATCTCATAGCAGCGGTTCTTTTCTGTAGAATTATCAATTGTTATAGTCGTAGTGTCCTGCAGGATTCTGCTTGAGCTTGCACTTACTCTCCGCATTCTCAAAGGAGCTGAAGTGTATGGGCTGCACGTAGTTAACGAGCGCTGAGATCTCGGCGCCTGCCTCGGTTTCCTTTTGGGCCTTTTCCGGTGGTGGCTCATTACCGCTGGGCAGACTGGGCGTTGTATTGGGCAGGGATTCATCATCGCTAGAGCTGTCCGAGTCCGAGGACCCGGTGCTGTCCTTGGAGCTCTGGCGAATTTGCTAAGTAACGTAAATAGATTACTTTAACAATCTCAGAGAAAGGAGAATAAGGAGGCTATTGAAACGACAATTTAAGTACTATCGTAACAATTCTCGTATCGTATCTCAAGCACCCGAATCACCCAATAAACCCGACGAACGAGTATTTAAATAACTATAGACATATCTGTATATATATTGACTATAAAATATTGGTTGACACTTTTATGCGAGTTGTTAAAGTTTTAAATTGGATTGGCCCATTCTCATTCTCAGTTGCTCCATCCCTGAGTCGCTGAGGTCATGAGGCAGGTTCAATTGAACGTTGAACGCAGCTGCCAATATGAAAGCTATTATAACGCTGTGTTGCTATCGTTGTTACAGATCCGACAGAAGCACAAGGATGGGCGGTGGGAGCGGAGGGAGGGGACAATGGAATCAATAGGGTCAGTATCAATAATGCGAGCAGCAGCGCATAATAGCAAGAAAATGGTTGAGATTGTGTTTCCATCTACTTTGAGCTGGAGCACTCTTACTGCTCCAGGACTCCGCACAATGCAATTGCATGTCGCTATTGTGTTTGAGTCTCAAGCATTGCATATAGTTCAGAATACATCGACAATACAGAGGATTCTCTATCCGCCCATCTGCTGTCAGCCATGCAGCATTCTCTGAGTTTTCTATTTTCTATTTCTATTTTCCGATTCGATTCGCATTCACTTCGCATTGAATCAAATTCGCCTCGAAAGCAAACACAAACCATAATTGCAAGGGCTTCTCTAAAGAGCTTTCTTATCTGCTCCATGCTGCTCCTGTCTCCTTCACCTGTCTGCCCAACCGCATCTCATGTGGTCAATGAGCTTCTAACTAAATGTGCTGTGAGCTCCAGCTGAGAAGGCTATCCAGAACGGAAGAGATGAACCCGTTGCAAACTTTTGAGGCCCTCAACTTGATGGCTTGTGGCTAGACCTGTTTTGATGGAAAGTGGTTACCATATGCAACTCGTCCTCTTTCGCCCAATCAGAGTATAATGAATAATAGATGTGCACTAATAGTTGGTGAAGTGAGCAATTAAATGAATATTTAAAAGGTTGCCACATTGCTTTACTCCCATTTATATAAGATGCGAAATTAAATGTTACGTTTTCTAGTTTCCAATATTAACTATTAAAAGGTCTCTTTCTGGGTAGCAATTGTCTTTCCTAGTCGGAGTAAAATTCATTGTGAACTTTGAGTACATATTCTTATATGCTATATAGAGTTCTTATATACATATTCTCTATACACACACACACACATTGAACGTAATGTAGCATAAGCTAAGTAAACTGCTGCAGCGGTGGCTGCCCATCCTTTCGAGATGCTCAACATCCTTATCGTCCTGAATGGTTGAGAAACCCTTTTCTGGTTAACGCTTCGTTGACTGCCACTGGCCATCGAGCAGCTCATCCAATTCAACCATTTATCCTATACTGTGTGCATGTGTGTGTGTGTGGGTGTGTGTGTGATGACAATCAACATCAAAACACAAACTGAAATGCTGCTTGCCTTCCCCTCCCATCGTCCCATCATCCCATCCTCCCATCCTCCCACCAGCCCACTTAAAAGGGGAATGGGAAGTAATCAAACAGTGCGACAAATCAAGCGTATCCTATAGAGACGGCAGGAGCTGGCATCCAACATCAGAAATGGAGGAAAAAGTGTGCGTTTGCTGCTATTAAATGCAATTACAGGCACGCTATAAGCCACGCCCATACACCCACACACCCAAACACCCACACACACACACACACACACACACAATTACATATATATCTGTTATATTTACGTACTTGCAATGGCGGCGCATGTCCTCCGCCAGCGCCTGTTCCGCTGACAATGTCGCCATTTGCGGCGCCTGTCATGGTGCTGCGTCCTCCTGCCCCTTCGTCCTGTCCCGCAGCAGCAGCTACTTGTTGCGCGTTGGCAGCTGCCACAGCCGCGGCCTTTGCTGCAGCATCTACTGAAAAAATATGCAAAACGGAAAAAAATTGAATATATTTTTAAACTTTTAACGAAAAATGCTAAATAATTAATACAATTAATTGTTTTGCTGCGAACAGTAGTCAACGCGGTGGCAGCAAATTGCCCTGGGAATTGACTGGGTTCAAAGGGGGCGGCGGTGTCACAGCTCTGTCAAACATATTTACTAGAAATTGCTAAAGAGCTGCATAAATAGAAACTGGTGCTAGCTCCCAGCTGAGAGCTGAGAGCTGAGTGCTGAGAGCAGAGACCTGGGACTGCGACGAGTGCAGCCGGTGGCAAAAGTCATTTGCATTTATAAATTGGCTTTTTGCAATTCATGAGCTAAATGTCAACTGAACCGTCGAGGGAGGGTAAAAAAAAGTGCAGGGGGAGAGGGAAATGTGCAAAACTGGGGAATGGGGAATTTGAGCTGTGGATAAATTGTGCAGTTGTGCATGCAAATGGTTCCTAAAGGACTCACAGGACCATTAGCCAGCCAGACATCAGGCACCAGACACTGCCAGGCACCGCAACCAACTAAATGCATTTATATGCAAAAAGCCACTATATATATACACATATAATAAAACTTTGGCTGAGTGGCACCCTGGCCATCCCCTCCAGGAGATCTGCGACATATGGCCTTGTGTAAAGGAGCATATTGATTGAATCTACGCCAAACAGGCCAAGATATAATCCTAGACATGTTCCTAGTCCCAAGCTTTGTTCAGCTAAGCCGAGCATCTTTTTACGTTCTATTCAAAAAGCCGTTAAGAGGGTGCACTCATAGTCAATCTGAGTAAAATCTATGAATACAAAATGTTTGTTTAGAAATTCATTGACTAAACATCTTCCAGATATATAATTTATAATAGATATTATCTATATAGATATCTGTAAGGGTATTTTGATATCAGCAACCCAATTGAGGGTGCTTCCATTTTGTTTTGTTCGAGTATTTGTTTTGTCTATTGCATTGATTCAGTCTCTAAATTTAAACAATTTTCCCAGAATTCATATCTAAATTTCCCCCTTCTAAAGATTTCCACATCCATAACTTTGAATATAGTTAGGAAATGAGTTAAGAACTTGCCCTGAGAGAATGAGAAAAGGCTGAGACCACGCAGGACAACAAAGCCAACTGCGTGTTGTGCGTGTCTGCGTGTGTGCGTGTGTGTGTGTGTGTGTGGGGAGCTCATTTACATTTGCCACGTGCCAGAAGGTGGGGCAAACATGCGGTTCGAGGGCGTAACATATGTAAGAGGAACAACAACAACCGCTACAGAAAACAATAAATAAAATTCACTTTACGTTACGCATACGCCGCGTGTTACATACATATGGCAGCAGAAGGCATTGGCTTACCTGAATTGGCCGCTGTGAGCTTATTGCTGGCTGCTGGTGTACCCTGGCCCATGGAAGTGGGCTTCTTATGATGATGGTGATGATGATGATGATGATGCTTCTTCTTGTTCTTGATGATGATCTTGCGGCGGAGCATCGATGGTGGCGGTAAATCCATATTGGGTTCCAGCGGATGCGAATCCAGCGGCTTATCCAACAACATATCGCCAAAGATTTCGCGGCAATAGTTAGCAATTTTTGCCTGCAAATGAAAGCCAATGAAAAGGCAAAGAGTGTGAGTAACTTGGCTAACTGCCTGTTAACTGAAATTTGATGAGTTTTCCGCAGTTTCCCTGCAGGCAGCACTGAAAAGAACGAAACTTTATCGCATGTTGATAACTTTCCGCAACGTAACGTGGCTGCTGTGGCATGTTACCTACTCGTCGTACCTCGAGCATGTGTTCCCTATGGTAAATTTAGTTCATATTACTACTTTTAATGGTTAAACTTTTGCCAGCACCCTGCCCCTGCCCCTGCCCCTGCCCCCTGCCCCCTGCCTGCTGCCACCACGCAGCGGTCCTAAAAAGTTTGCCATTGTTATTATCTCGTGGAGCTAAAGCATCAGGCAATTACCTTTCGAGTGGCTTCTGAGATTTACCCAACCAGGCAGAGGGACTCCCTCCGGGAGTCGCTGCGTCTACTCGTGCTCAGGTGCACGTACATATAGGGCTTTGTGTTTGCCTAGTGATGGATTGTTTGACTAATGGGCTGGGGCCCCCACAGCCCATTTCCCAGGCGTGGCAAGGGAAGAGGTGGGGCAGGAGGTAGATACCTTCTGGCTTTTGCCACACTATTTGTTTAGGACTAGTTACTTTTTGTGACAGGCCCCGTTAACAGTCGAAAATAACTGGGGGCTAAAATGTAATTCTTAGTTTCTTTTTCTGTCCTAGTTAGGGCTTACCTGTTGTCTGGGATTGCAGTGATTCTCAAAACTCAATATCACAGGGTACTCGGATGTTTTAAATGCGCTCTCCGCGATGGCCTCCAGCACGTCCTTGGCAAAGATTTCGGGCACAAATGTATATCCGTGCACAATCACTGGCTCCTCAGTGCGTCCATTCCAGAAGTCCAGCTCAACGCATCTGTGAAGTTAACAAAATCATTTAAGTGTTAAATTTAAGTGCAGCGATAAACCGAGCTAAGCTTCAGAGAGTGTCTGACTCGCAGATACCCTTTAAATACCATTGATATATATATATTTTCTGAAGGTCTCAAGTATCTGTGACTCAGTTGTTGTATAACTTTCGCTTGGATCGTTCCGATCGTTATGAAATATTCAGAATATATATATAATATATTCAAATAGAAACTCTTTGATTTCAAGGTTATATCTTTGAAATTCTGATTGGATATTGATATCCAACTTTGGCATACATTTCTATATCTGCATATAATAACCGAAGATTAAGATTTTAGTTGGTCACGCGGACAAGGTTAAAACTATTCCACTTCGATCAGAAACATATATGACTTTGCAGTTTGTCCCTGTTACATACATTTGCTGAATGCATATGCAACCCTTTGAGACAGTTGACATGATTGTAGGGTAGAAATAAAATGACGGATACGATAATCCACAAAATGGTGGCGCATAAAATGTGTTTATCAGCAGTCAACAGAGACAGGACGAAAAACGTCCTTGGCAGCAACAACTTGTGCGTCAATAAATTTTTGTGTGATGTTTGTGCATCATCAAACGACAACCGCAGCAATGACGTTAACTGCTACGTTAACTGCGACGGCAACGGCGACGGCGACGGAGACAGCGGCAGCCATGTTGATGATGGCGGCAGTAAAAATGGCGACCATGCAATTTCCGTTGTACTCGAAAGCAACGCAGTGGCAAATATGTGCGCACATACACCTGACGCATTGAGCATGTATCTGTGTGTGACAGCACGTGTGTGTCTGTATGCGGTGTGTGTGTGTGTGTGTGTGTGTGTGTGTGTGTGTGTGTGTGTGTGTGTGTGTGTGTGTGTGTGCCTACTGAAGGTTAATGCACATATGTACAAAGAGAGACTGAAACATTTAGAGTAGAATTGCCAGCATCAAGGTCACAACACGGCCAGCATCCAAACGCCGGCAAACTGACCACATCGTACAGATACTTAGTATATATATATATATATATACTAGATATCCATTTAACTGCGTCATTAAAAGCGCCTTGTGGTGCCGCCCACCTTGTGTTGTAATGCTATAGTCATCCATCATTAGGATCTTACTCACCTGCAGCCAGCGAGGAGGCATTGCCTATAAATTTCCACAGATGACTTGCCTGTCAGCTGATGGCCAGTTAGGTAGGTGTTGTGCGAGGAGTTAATGAAATAATGCGACAGCGGCTGATCCATATCATCGCAGAGATCCAGCTTATTGGGTGCCATTATTGGATTATCATCGCCCATTAGATACCTGGAGGGGGATAGTTGAAACGTTTTATGTATTATTCGTTAACAAAAGGAAACTTTTGTGCATATGTTGCATGTGATGATATATGAAGGCCGCGCACCCTTCTGTTTAGTACACTTGCTGCATGACGAGCAGCAGAAGCAGAAGCAGCAGCAGGAGCAGGAGCAGGAGGAGGCGTCTTAGCCTTCGCGTCATACTTCTATGCATGTGACGTGCTCTTGTGTGCCTTGGAGTGCCGTCAAGTGACTCTAACAGGCGTTTGCTGAGCACGATAAGCTGTCAGTCTCAGAGCCAGCCTAGGGCCTAAGGACGTGCTACGCCAAGTGGTGGCTCATTTCACCAGTTTGGGGAAACAAACGTGTGGCAACAAGTTGACGGAGAGCAGGGCGGCGGGACTTACCTTAAAAAGCCATCCGAACTAAGCTGGCCCTTTTGTGCGTTGAACTTGTTGGGCTCGTACTGTTGGATCAGCTCCTTGGCGCGTGCTGGATTTGCATAGGGATAGAGTATCTCGTTGAGGCGCGGATCGCGTTGGGTCTTGTTCAAGAACTCCACTAGCTGCGCTATAGACATGCACTTGCGCTTCGAGTTGCTCACGCTGTTGCATGACAAGAATGAGGAAAGAGAAGATATAACAATAAATAGATTCGAATTTTAATCGAACTAAGCGAACTCACATGCTATCGAATAGACGCTCCACCTCGGAACGCTGCGTCAGATATTTGTACAGAGTGTAAAAGTCCTCAAATTGAAATTTGGACACAGATATGCTATCGACTTTGCCCGATGGCAACCCGGTCACGTCCAGCGCCTTCTCGACACGTTTCCGATCCTCTTTATTCTGCGCAAAAAGTTTAATGATGCTAAAGTGGTCACGACCAGGACAACACAGAGCGTAGAACAGGGCGAGAAGGACGAGCAGGACGAAGAGGTTGACGTTTGAAATTCAGCCAGACAATGCGGTTGGTGTTGATGATGTCGTCGTAGTCATAGCCAGTGATGCATGAGCCACGTTTCGGTCACATTGAATTGTTGCGTTAGCCAGTCGTATAAAGCGGGTGAAAGGAAAGAGTAACAAAGAGAGAGAGAAAGAGAGAGAGAGTTAAATGTATGAAAGAAATTGGCGTAAATTTCAATTTTCTAGTCAACACTTAACAAATATTGCCAAATGCTTCAACGCACAATGCACAAAAGCCAACCCAGACTCCAGCTCTGGCCTGGGTTAGATTCAGGGTCAGGGTCGGAGACTAGGATTGGGTGTTTTGGTCTGTACTGTATACTATAAACTGGCAATTACTTTTTGACTGGTATTCGACCGCTTTTGTCCACCTGCAGACAGAGCTTTGTGTGGGCCTTCTGCAGGAACATAATCGCTGAACCATTCAACTGAGCCAAGCTGTAGGCCAATTTGATGAGGCCATCCGACCAGATCTGCAGGAGAGAATAAAAAAACAATTCCATTTTAGAGTGTTAGGTCAACATGAAGGTTACACACTGCAAAATTAAAAGCTTGAATACTTAAAACCATTTGAAATTTGCGAAATTTCAATTTAAATTTGTTTGCCAAAGGTTTCCCAGAAAGCTGCTTACCAAAGGACATGCCAGAAAAACTATTCTGATTAAGTTTATATATAAAATAGAGAGAGACAAGGAGCAGAAGCAGCAGCAGCAACATCACCTTATTGTTCCAGTAAAATGTATACTAAAAGGATTCTCAGAAGCGGTAGAAGCTTCCAGAAAAGGTATTTAATTGAATTTCCTTGTAAATTTTACTTATTGTTCTAGCGTTCCTTAGAAATGAAGCTTTTCCTTTGTTCAACTTGACGCATATTAGCTCGTCCCTTCTCCACTCCCTTCCGGCTGTAATTTTCCGCTTTATTGCCAAAAACTGCATGTTTATTTATAAATGAAACGGATTAAGTTCTTGTGCAGCGAGAGAATCGTCAAAGTTTTTCAGATTTTGGCATTCAATTTTGTTTATAGAAACGCTACGCGACGCGTGCCAAAAATAATAACAGGCACAAGAATGCACGCACATGCCCAAGTCTCCTCCTCCTTCCTCTCCTCCTCCTCCTCCATCTCAGCCCACAACTTTGTCCGTCTCCTTGTGTGGCTCTGACTTTCGCCCAGAGTAGACGAGCCCCGTGATAAAATTATAGAACATTGATTTTGAGCAGCCAGAAAAAGCAAGAGCAAGGTCGCCGGGGGAACGGACACGAGCTCGAGCTGGCCTCTCGGACTGTGTCCAGTCAGACATATAAAAAGGGCGTGCCAAGCGGCCAGCCCTTATGTTGAATCAATAAATTGTGTGTGCTCGTCAGTTATATTTTTACGCGCATTTGGCAAACGCTTAAAAATAACCAACGACTGGCGACAGGTGTGTCCCAATCTGTTCCAATTAGAGAGGGCACCTTCTTCCTGTTACATAATCAGGCTTCCTGCGTGATTGTGCTAGAAGGCAGCTCCAGCCAGCACTGAGACTGGGCACAAGAGGATGCCCCAACTCAGCTCTTAATCGCTTTCTATACGAAATAATTGGTAGCTGTAATTGCCTGTAGAAATGTCAAATTTGTTAATATGAAAAGCGTGGAATATCCTATCGTGTCACGGGATCATCTATAAAGTCGGAATGATCATTGGGTAGGGTGTCCTGCTCGCATTAGGGAGGTTCGGCACTGGCGAGCATTATTAACAGTTTTTCGCGCGCGACCCACTTCCGGTTCCCAAATGAGTTTTCGTTGTGTGTTTTGTGTGTGCTAAGCGTGTGTACTAATACATATATATGTATTTATGTGCGAGTGTGTGTGTGTGTGTGTGTGTGTGACCCACTTTTTCTGGGCGCAAAATTGCTTTTGACGCGTGTTCAATGCTCGCATTTCAATTGTCGTCAAGTTGTCAATTGGCCCTCATTATGACCAGCAGCTGTTGACGGCTGCCACTGGCTCGTTGCCAGTGAATTGCGAACATACCTCGCCCAGATTCCCCCACCTGCAACCCTTCGCTTCTAGCACTTACCTGTGCAATGTCCCGGCGTGTGCAGCAGAAATTGACAAATGTCATGTTCACGAAATCGGAGCCATGGCAAATGGTCACAGTTTTCTCCTCGAGCGTGTCCTGTGGTCCAAGCGTCACAATCTGGCGCAGCTTGGCGTCCTGCAAATATAACCAAAAGAGCAGAAGGCAAGGTAGAGCATGAGTTTTACAAGTATTAATTACCAGGCCCAAAATGAAGTTTTATGGCCACTGTGGATAGTAAATCGATGCTCTAGGTCTACGAGGGCCGTAAATTGCGGCGCCAAATTCATTTGGTGGTCCGTAAAGCAAATAGCTGGGCAACTGGGCAGAGTGGAACTATATCTAGTACTTACTTCTGGGTGCCATATTTCAATTAAAGAACACAAAATGGATTTACGAGGACTGCGGATTAATGGAGAACGGAACAATGCTAGGGACACACCCAGCAAATCAAGCGACTAAACAAAACCGAAGCGTTCAGAAATCCAAACAGACAACAAAGAAAGCAATTCCTACCCGACAAGTAGATACCCTATATATATATATATATATGTATGGTCAAATGTCATGCCCGATGTGGAAAGCCATTTGCTTGTCTTGCTCTTAAGGCTCCTGGGAATGTCTTTGATGTCAGGGTCCGATATGTATACAAGTACTGCTTATTGTTATGGATACACAGGGTATGGACACTCAAGTAGGTTAAATGCAAATCAACCCAATGGCCAGATAATCACGCAACATGGCAAAATGGGGGAAGAAATTTGAAGGGAATTGAGAAAGCCGCAGGAAGTGGGCAGGGGCGAAAAGGGGTGAGGAATGTGCCAGGACAAGCGACTGTTTGGCGAGACAAACGTTGGTATTAGTTTTGGCTTTGTTGTTAGCTTAGAAGTTGTTCGTGTCCCATTGCCTGTGCTGTATCTGATGGACCTGCAGGACATGGAGGACCCGATGGTCCTGACGGATTGTGCGGTTGCAACGACTTAGTGTTTTGCTGCAGCGAGCGTCTTGTTGCCCCGCAACCGTTGGCGCTTAATGGCAAATTCAACATAAGCTTCCGGATTATCAGTCTCTTTTGAAATGCATGATACACACACAAAACATACACACACACACACACACACGCGTTGCACACATACACACACTGTTAACGGGGTAGTCAAGAGTCGCTCATAGCAAAAGTGGATGCATGAGTTTGGCATTAACTTTGGCGCTGGTCATGACTAGATATGTACAGCATATCAAACACTGTGTGTGAGTGGGTGTGTGTGGGTGTGTGTGGGTGTGTGTGTGTGTGACAAAATGCCACTGGCAATGTATGCGGTCTGTTGAGTTGTGTGCTGAATGTTCATCACGAGTATTTTAATATATGTGTGTTCCATGTTAAGCAAATATTATTCATGATACAAACTAATAAATTCGAATGCCAATCCAGCAATAAGCTAACAACTTGCAGAACTAAATAATTCAGGACTTGCGACACATGGGGAGCATATGGTATACATTGATGGGTGTGTGTGTGTGTGTGTGTGTGTGTGTTTGGTCAAAAGGCAAGACAATCAGCTAACAGCAGTTGACTAAGCTGCTTAACCCAACTTTAACCTTAAGTACAGGCAATAATGATTATCAGGAAGAAGCTGAGACGAACTTAAACAGCACCTGTTAAAAACCAGCTGTCAACTGGGTTTATCTGTAACATATACATGTTTATATATGTTATATATATGGTCAACAGGATGAGTAACTGTCTTAGAGAGTAAGCTAACGTTCACTTTGAATGATTGTCATCTAGATTGATTCATTTTGCTCAAGGGCCATCAACATTTCGAGTCAAAGTAGATGGTTTCTGTTCGACGTCAAAGCGCATTACAATCCGTTCAAGTGGATTCCAATCAAGGGTCATGTCAGAGCCTAACGCTGGGTAAGCACCTGATCAAAACTGCTTTTGAATGCATAACGGAGCCAATAATAAGCTTTTCTGCCCAAGGACTCAATTCCTCATGCCTCCTATAGCTCCCATGCTTCCCATACCTCCCACTGGTGAGCTCTGACTGACATATCAAGCGAGGGAGAACTTTGACAGGCAATTCGTTGGAAATTGAAAGACTGCCAGCAAGCTGCTGCACCTCGGGACTACTTATTAACACAAGGCCTTCCATAGCATTTAAAGCGCCATTCAGTTTAATCTTTCTCCATATTAAGCGCGTGCCCGTGAAGTGCAGCTTCCTTTTCACCCGGAATTGCCCCTTTTTGTACGTAGTTCACGTGGTTTTGGCAGGGTTTTAGAGCGTCGTAATTTGCTTTTAACTAAAAACTAATTCTGGCAAATTTGTCGTTCTGAATAATGTACTCGTAAAGGCCATAAGGGCAGCAGGGAGTGACACAAGTAGAGACAGAGAAAGAGAGAGAGAGAGAGAGAGAGAAAGGGGGAGAGAGACAGGTAGAGAAAAGGACGCAGCCTTTTACGAGCACCGCAGAAAGCGTAAAGCGGAAATGACTACGTTGATTATCTTAATTGCTTCTCACTCTGCTCATGCTTCTCGCGCTTCTCACGCTTTTAAGGCTTTTTCCTCGAGCATTTTCCATGCTCAGCTAAGCCTGTCGGTGATGGGTCCTGCTAATCCTTTGGCTCGGCACGGAATATGAATTTAAAGAGCCCTCATTATGTAGCCAACCGTGGGGTGGATGCTCACCCCTCTCGCTGGCTTTCATAATTTTAGACTCTTTCCTCCTCCCGCTCCCCTCGCGATCCCAGAGTCGTTTATTGATTTTGAAGGTGCGAATAAATCAAATGAATGTTATAAATACTCGTAGTTGGATGCCCACATCAGTGGATGGCCGACCTGCAGCTGTGGAACCGGTGCACCTGTCTGTCTCCCTACAATTTTTTGTACATTTTGTCAGATTTTTGTATATAAGTGTAACGAAATTAAACAAAATTTAAGTACAGAAAAAATTAAAAAACAAAAAAATTAGTTAGAGGGCCCTACAGAATGCGCAGACAGCAAGCAGCAAATTCACAGCAGGAGGATCAAAAGGCATTACCCTTGGAGCGCCTCAGTCCCTACGATGTGATACGGTTGCAGAATTGCAAGACCTTCAAGTTTCGTAAGGGTGAAATATATCCAAGCATCAGGCCGCCAATATCCCAGTGTAGTCGGGCACGGACGCTGCAGTGGTACTCGGATGCATTGATAAAAAGCGGATGTGATGGGATTGATGAGGCACTGCTGAGGAAGGCTCAAAGGAATGGGAATGCAACAGGCCTGGAAAGAGTTCGGGCGAAACGCTGCACAGAACCAAGAGTTACGTGTCCTGCCAGATCACAAAGAAAACTAAAACAGATATTAGAAAAAGCAGGATATAATTATGACGAGGTTGACTTGACAAAGCTAACTCCGTACGACATCATCAGAATGAAAAACTGCAAGATGTTCAACTATCGAAAGTCAGAACATTATCCCAGCATCAGGCCGCCAATATCCCGATGTGATCGAGCGCTCACAGCTGGCTGGTTAGCCGATGCGGCTGAGCGGAACTGCTCTGAGCGCTGCTTCGACATGGAGCAAGATGACGTCATCGAGCTCTGGAAACAAAGTCCACACAAACACACACTGGCCTTCTATGGCGTAAATACACCCATTCCTCAACCCGAGGCAGTGGGCTTCAACCAGTTAATCTCAAAGTGCCTCAATAAAGTCAATATTCCAAAGGGGGATTCAACTAAATTTAATATGCCCGACCCGCCACCCATGCTGCTTGACCCAGCAAAGTATTTTAAAGGACCTTGTAGTGGGCTTGTTCTCAACCGGCAGATGCTTCATTCCAAGATGACCAACATGCCAACTCTCCGGAGAAAGCTTAATGTAAGCAGTGCCCTCAACTGGGTGCACTGTCGCCGCCCAGTGCTAACCGACCAGCCGGATGGTCCGCCTAAAGTCGACTTAAAAGCTGCCCTCGATATGGAACGGCCAGCACCGAAGCCAAAGCATGGACTTAGACGTAAGTATAAGTACTGCGATCCACAGTGTGATATTCCCGCGAATAAATGCACGGAACACGAATGGATGAAATACAAGCAAGACCCTTCGCCATATGAAAAAGCCTTTGAGATGGAGACGGAGGCAGAGAAGGAACTGACAGAAAAGCAATTTTGGTCAGAGCCCAAGACATACGATCAGTTGTACACACAATTGGTCACGTGTTTTGAAAAGCATAGAAATCTGGATCCAGTGTGCAAGCTTTATAGGAAATGCTGCACGAAAACATCCAAAGGTGGTGAACCAGAAGGTCCAGGGCATGGTGGTCCTGGGGGTCCTGGTGGTAATAGGCCTGATAAGCCCACTAAGACAAAGATTGGTGATGGTGATTCTTCTGATGATTTCATATCAGAGGAGGACAAGAAGGAAGGTGACAAACCGCCTGATAACAAGCCTGACAAACAGGTTGGAAAAGAAAAACCAGAAGACGAAAAATCACAACAGGATAAGACAGGAAATGATAAAAATAAATTCGGCGATGGTAAAGATCAACCAGAAAAGGATAAGGATAAGGACAAAAGTGATAAAAAGGAAAAGGATAAAAAGGAAAAAGATAAAAAGGAAAAAGACAAAAAGGAAAAGGATAAAAACGAAAAGGATGATAAGCCAGGTGACAAACCAAATAAAAAGCCACCCAAGAAGCCAGATAAACAATTCGGGGATCTCTTAGAACCATCGGAGGAAAAATTTGACAAAAATAATAAAGATAAAAATAATAAAGATAAAAATAACAAAGATAAAAATAACAAACTTCCTCCTGGCACAGACGATCCAATAATACCTGAGGACCAATTGTTTAAGTCGCCTTCTGAGGAAAGTTTTCAACAACGAGAGTCTGTAACAGACATTGGTGATCCAACACGAAGGCCTCCTTCTAGGCCCAAAGATGTCCCGAAGCCGCCCGAAAAAAAACCACCACCAAAGAGACGCTATCCTAAACTGAAACTACCGAAGACTGATAAACCAGGCGTTAAGGAAGTTGTCAAAGATTGTCCCTGCGAGATTTGTGAGTTTATGAAACGGCGAGTCCGTGAGAAAGATACCCCACTCATACGGCAAATGAAGCAACAGGAGAAGAGGCGACAGCTACGAGATTACTACAAGCAGATGTGCCATAGGGAGTACCTCAAATGTTGCAAGCCCAAGTATCCCGCTCCACAACACAAATGCGATCCCATTGAATGCGACGACAACTTTTGCCAGAATCCCAAATTGGCCGAGTACTGCGATTGCCTGGCTGCCATGCAACAGCTCCAGAAGCTATTAGGCCCCAAACATTGTATTATTGGGAATGAGTTGCTATTCAACGTCGAGGATCTCAAACTTCGCATTTGCAATCGCCTGTGTGAGTGTATGTCGCGGAAGGAGTGATAAAGAGGATGATTTGGATGAATTTGCATGCTTTTGACTGTTTACGCTGTCTCTGTACGCAATTAGGTTGAGGAATTGCGGACTGTCTGGGACTTTATATGGTTCTGTTGGTGTATTCTACCTTTAGGTGTTATATGATTTAATTGTTGATAAGTCTTGATCTCTTTGATTAAATTGTTATAAAAAATATTTTAATTTTCTATTTGTCTCTATCATTGGGTTAAAAATACGGCCTGCTTGAAGCGTTGGGCATATTCTCGTCAAGCAACAACAAATTTGTTGGCTGACAGTTTATTTTTTATTCTACAAAATGTTTTCGACCAGAACGCACATAAAATTTTAGTGATGCTATCAAAAAAGTCAAGTTTTTAAGGCGTTTATACAGATTTTATTATCTAATTTTTACGGCATCTTTTTTTTGTTATTTTTTTATCAGAAAAAAACCAAACCAAACTAAACTAAACTAAACTTAACAATTCAAAAAAACCACTGAAAATAACTAAATTAAATGCCCAGACAAGAACAACGTTTTCAGCATGTGGATAAACTTACGCCTTACGATGTTTTGCGGAGGGAGAACCATAAGTCGTTCAATTTTCAAAAGCGCGAAATGTATCCCACTATCAGGCCCCCAGTCTCCCAATGTAATCCTGATTTGACGGCCCAGTGGTTTTCCTCAACAATGGAAGAAAATGGATGTGGCCATTATAATCCCAGTGTGCTTCAAAATGCTGAACCACAGTTAAATCTACAACAGGTTGAACCATATATCGGAAAATCCGTAAGATATCCCAAGTGCAGTAATCCTAGGCAGCGCAGGCGGGCTTTTAGACAAGCTCCTTCAAGGCAGCTCGATTGGGACAACCTTTCCACCTACGATGTGATGCGTATGCAGAACTGCAAGTTATTTAACTTCCAAGAGTGCGAGTCATACCCTAGCGTTAGGCCCCCTGTATCCATCTGTAGTCCGTTAATTACAGCCGAGTGGTTGGCTGGAGCGGCTGAGGACTATGGCTGCGATCGTCCCTTTGACATGGAGTACGATGACATCGTTGAGGTCTGGCGAAGAAGCCCGGGCAAAGATACGCTGGGCTTCTACGGTGTGGGCTCGGCCATTCACAAGCCAGAGGCTATACAGTTCAATCAGGCCATATCGAAGTGCCTTGAAAAGGTCAGCCTCCGAAAGAAGATAGCACCAAAGAAAGAGTCGTCAAGAACTGTGCCTATGATTCTGCTCAAGGAAAAGCCTCCCCCTAAACCCAGTGGAGGATTGGTTCTTAACATCGAGTGTCTCCAGTCCAAAGTCACAAAGATGCCCACCGTACAGAAAAAGGTGCATGCAACCGACGCCTTCAATTGGCTGCATTGTCCCCGGCCCATAGAGCTCACAGAACCGTTTATCGAATGCGAGCCAAAGCTGTCTCGTAGTGAAGCTCTGGATGTGGAACAACCAGTACGTGAGCAAAAGCAGGGGCTCCGGCGTAAGCACAAGTACTGCAACCTGCAGTGTGGCATTCCCGAGAATCCATGCACGGAGTACGAATGGACTCAATACACTGAAGATCCTTCGCCATTTGAGATAGCTTATAAAAAGGAAATGGCCCAGCTGAAAAAGGAAATTGATGAGGAGCCCAAAAACTACGAGGAACTGTACTCCGAGCTGATGAAGTGCTTTGAAAAAGAAACAAAGGCTGGGGATACGAGCGCTTATGATGCGTGTTGCGGGAAAAAGAGTAGAGGTGATGGTGATGGGGGTGGAGATGGCGGTGGTGACGGTAAAGATGATAAAGGCAAAGGTGGTGACGGTGACGGTGATGGTGACCAGAGTGGATTTAAGCCTTTCGTACCGAAGGCACCAAAGCGTCCCAAGGTTGTTGAGGATGTAATTGTAGAGGAACCCAGTGAAGAGGAAGATGACGATTCATGGCTAGATAGATGGAAGCCCAAGCCAAAGCCTAAGCCCAAGCCGAAGCCTCCAAAGGTTAAAAAACCGCCACCAGAACCAGAGGAACCATCTTTGCCTTCCCTTTTCAGTTTTGAGGAACCACCGCCACCTCCACGTATTCCGACACCCAGCTCTTCCTCCGAAGTGATTCTTCCTCCACCTCCAAAAAAGCCTCCCAAAGTCAAAAAGCCCAAGCCAACCAAACCGGTCCCCGATTGTCCATGTGAAGTTTGTCAATTTATGAAAAAAACTGGACTTGAGCCAGATCCACCCTTCATCAGGGCAATGAAGGAAGAGGAAAAACGACGCAATCTCCGTAACTACATGAAAGTCATGTGTCATCGCGAGCGCATTAAGTGCCAAGATCACGACTACTGTGCTCCACAGCGCAAATGCGATCCCATTGAATGTCAGAACTGCTTCTGCAGCAACCCCAAAATATCCGAGTACTGCGACTGCCTCAATGCAATGCAGGAGCTGCAAAAGTTGTTGGGCCCCAAGCACCGCATTGCCGAGAATCAGATTCAGTTTGACGTCAAGGATCTCAAGGATCGTATTTGCAAGCGTCTCTGTGAATGTCTGTAAGCGTGATACATATCGGAGACAAGGATCATATCTGATCAACTAAACTTGTGACGTGACCTTGTTGATATAACTTTGCGGATATACAATAATAAAGATATGTGTTTAAATGTTGGAATGCTTTTAAGCACAGCGAAAACTACTTTTATTTATCTTTAATGGTTGATTATAATTCTCTTTTATTTGGGGTAAAAGCTTTCATTGTTCATCTTTCGCTATTCAGTGGTTAATCATCCAATATTTAATTGGAAAACTAAACGCTAGGCCTACTTTAATACTCTGTCCGATCAGACATTGTATGTTGACACTTTCATATACAAATAGAACTATTATAGAAAATGTTTTGAGCTGGACAGACGACGCACAAAATTTTAGTAAAGCTGTTGGAACCAAATAAAAAAAAAACTTTTATATATTGACGTCGCAGTTGAAATACCTTTAGGATATGTCCAAGAAGCAGCAAGACTCAGTGCCTCAAAATGAAAAGGATTCTGTGCAGTCACGTCAAAAGGAAACGCTTACTCCGTACGAAGCGATGCGTATCCACAACTACAAGACATTCCAGTTCCAAAAGAAAGAAATGTATCCTAGCATAAAAGCGCCAGTGTCTCAATGTTATCCCGAGAAAACAGTCCAGCTATTATCCATGACAATGGATGACAATGGATGCGGACACTTTCATCCGAGTTTGTTAACCAAACCTGAAGTACAACCAAATGAAGTATGTCTTCAGGAAGAACTCCTGGTTAATCCCGCCGAAGATGACAGAGATAATATTTGCTGCAGTAATCGTCAGCAGCGCAAATGGACCTTGCAAGGAGCAAACGACCAAGAGGAACTTGATTTCAATAAACTTTCTATTTACGACGTGATGAGAATGCAGAACTGCAAAACGTTTAACTATCAGAAGTCCGAGACATACCCCAACATTAGGCCTCCTTTGTCCAAGTGTGATCCCTCGATCAGAGCCGAGTGGTTAGCTGATGCGGCTGACGAAAGTGGTTGCAAGCACCGCTTTGACATGGAGCATGATGATGTTCTGGAGGTGTGGAAACAAAGCCCGGACAAAGATACTTTAATCTATTACGGAGTCGGCTCGGGCATTCAGCGGCCAGAGGCCGTAGAATTCAACCAGACGATTACAAAATGTCTTGAAAAGGTCAGCATGCCAAAGACAGAACCTAAAAAAGAAAATATCGTACAAGCCACCCCTATTCCGGCTGAGAGACCTAAACCCCCTATAATCGAACCTCCGGACAGCGACTTTATACTCAATCTCGAGTGTCTCCAGTCGAAAGTCACCAAGATGCCGACTGTGCAAAAGAAGGTGAATGCCAACGACGCACTCACTTGGCTCTTGTGTCCTCGGAAAATAGAATCCGAACCATTTATTGAAAGCCAGCCCAAGACCACCCTGGACGAAGCTCTTGATGTGGAACGGCCTGTCCCAAAGTCACGGCGAAGTTCCACAAACAAACACTTAATCTGCGAACTGCAATGTGGCATTCCCGAGAACAAATGCACGGACTACGAGTGGAAGAAATACAAGACAGATCCAAAGCCATATAATGCTGCTTTTAAGAAGGAGTACGAACAGCTCGAGAAAGAAATAGAAGCCGAGCCGAAAAACTATGAGGAGCTATATACACATTTGATATCTTGTTTTGAAAAAAGTCCCGGCCGTAGTCCGTATTCAAGGACGTATGCTGTGTGCTGCAAATCAAAGAAGAAGGACACCGCAGATGATTGGGCCGATGGAGGGGAAATCAAGCCTGTCCGTATACCTGGAAAAAGACTTCCTGGTCCTCCCAAAATTGTACCTGGTGGTGGAGATGGAACTGGAGATGAAGGTGCAGGAGGAGACGGAGGTGGCGGCGGCGGTACAGGAGGACATGGAGGTGGACATGGAGGTGGACAGGGAGGGGAAGGTGGAGATGGAAAGGGAGATGGTGGTGAAGGTGGAAGTGGAGCTGGTGGTGGCGGTGGAGGTGGAGGTGGAGGTGGCAAACATAAGCCTGGTAAAGGTGCTGGTAAACCACAAGATGATAAAGGTTCCAAACCGAAGCCAAAACCAGACAAACCAGTTGAAAAACCCGATAAAAACAAACATGGTCCAAAGGATAAGAATGCTACCGGTGACAGGGACCTTTCGGAATTAGATGAAAATTCTGACCCATTTGACTTCTCGCAAGAGGAGCTTTCGGGCAAAGGAAAGGGCAAGGGGAAAGGTAAGGGAAAGGGAAAGGGCAAAGGAAAGGGAAAAGGCAAAGGAAAGGGCAAAGGCAAGGATAAAGGAAAGCACGCCAATAAAAGTGACGATGATACTCTTACTGAAGAAAAAGAACCGGACTGTACTTGCCCAACGTGCAAGTGGATGGATCGGTATAAACTAGAGCCTGATCCGCCCTTCATACGCCAAATGAAGCTAGACCAGAAACGCCGTGATCTTTTGGATTACTATAGGCAAGTGGCCTATGGCGAGTTCTTTAAGTGGCGCATACCTGGCTACAATGCTCCCCAACACAAGTGTGACCCTATTAAGTATAATGATTGCTTTTACAAGAATCCGGAAATTAGCGACTATTTCGAGCGCATCAATGCCATACAGCAGTTGCAAAAATTGATGAAACCCGCGCAATCCAATGCGGAAAGGCAGCTTCTTTTGAAGGTGAAAAACCTCAAAGATCGTCTATGTAAGCGCCTTTGTGATTGTCTTTCTATCTGATGGATGACACATCCCACAGGTGTGCATTCTGTTTATATTTTGTGTATTTTGTGTATTTTTACAGATTAATAATATATGTGTTACATGTGCCTTTGGGCAAAAAAAAAGACTGAAGTATATTTTTTTTTAATTTTTCTTTAAGTCGGAAAAACTCCATACTAAATCCAGTTTGCTCTTAGATTTCTTAATTGTTAATTCATTTAAGAGAAGCGTCTTAGTTACATATCAATTCTGTATATAGAATTCCATTTGATACTTTTATACTCGATAAAGCAATCTGCTGAAGTAGCCTGCTTCAGTTCAAGTTTGTTTCTCTGACATTTTGGTTTTACTTTTTTGGACAAGTTTTATAAATTGCCGGAACAAATTTTAGTTATGTAATAGAAAAAAGCCTTAGAAACGATTTTAATATATTTTAGTATTACACTTTTGGTCATCTGAAAACGAATCCCTGCAAACATGCCCCGAGAGCATTGTAAAGATTCTACTGAGGAGGTGGACTATTCCAAGATAAGGCCTTACGATGTGATGCGTTGTCAAAATTGCAAGACGTCGAAATTTCTAAAAAAGGAAACGTATCCCAGCATCAGACCTCCAGTTTCAAAGTGTAGTACTGAGCAGACAAAGGTGTGGTTAGCCGATGCAGTTGAGGACACCGGATGTGGACGCCCTTTTGGGACGGATCACGATGATGACTTATTGGATGCCTGGAAGCAGAGCCCCAACAAGGACAGCCTCTACTGCTATGGCATTATGTCGGCGATTCCCAGTCCCGAGGCCATTAAGTTTAACCGGGTGCTAACGAGCTGTCTAGACAAGGTCAACGGTATTCAGCGGGAGGGCAAAAAGGTTCGACCAGCGCCACCTGAATGCCTGACCAAACGCAAGAAGCCGAAGGGAACTTTTGTGCTCAACCGGCAGATTCTGCAGTCGACCATCAACAAGATGCCCACTGTGAAAAGGAAGCTGAGTGCAAGAACCGCCCATTCCTGGCTATATTGTGAGGAACCCGTCGATCCCGATTTCCCTTTTCTCGACGATGGGCTTAGTGTTCCTCTGGACAAAGCTCTCGACATGGAACGACCAGTCCGTAAGCCGAAGCACGGACTCCGACGTAAGCACAAGTACTGCGATTTGCAGTGCGGACTTGCTGAGAATAAATGCACGGAGTACGAATGGAATAAATACAAACAAGATCCTGTGCCCTATGAAAAGGCCTTCAATCTGGAAATGGAGCAGATGAAAGCAAATGTCGAACCGGAGCCAAGGGATTACGATGAATTATACTCGCAACTAGTAACTTGTTTCGAGAAAACTGTTCAACGGAATCCAGTGTGTAAACTGTACGGAAAATGCTGTAAGCGGCCCTCTGAGCGTAAAGGAGTTCAAGGCTGCGGAGAATTTAGACTTGGTAAGTGCAGCTAATAGGTTGGCTAACACTAGACAAATTTATACAGAGAGACAAAAAGAGGGCACTCTTTCGGGTAAAAGATACTTCAGTCTGTTTATACGCATATTCCATTTGTCCCCATTCAGTTTACATATTTGCTAATTGCATTATTCATATTGGAAAGCTCCTTTTAGGCATGTCCGACTCTTCCGGGGCTTCTTTTCTTCCTCGACTGTCCTTGACGAACCTTTTCTGCGCTTCAGCGAATTTTAATAAAATCGCATTCGCATTTCTTTTCAATGCAACAGCAACAGAAAAAATTACATTTTTAATCAACGTGAGCCAAAAACGCAAAGCGACCACGCCCACATGCCACATGCCACAAGCACACACCCTCACATCTACACACACACACTTGACAGGGGGGAGGGTTCTTGGCTTTGAATTCAGTTTTATTCAGACTTTTAAGTAGACTTTATGCGCCGCAACATATGCAGCACTTTTTGCACTTTTCGCCCAACTTTTCCTAGTTAATCAGCGCATATTTACTCTCTCTCAGGGGGTGTGGCAGAGCCCTTCTCATCCTCCACCTCAGCTCTCTTTGCCTGTGCATAAGCATTTAATTAATGCAACAGTTTCGCTGTCTTCTTCGGGGTCAAAGCGAAACTCATTTGGCATTTGGAGCGTATCCTAGATGGAGGCGAAAGGATATGCATAGCGAATGTGTAAGGGTCATTCAGTTGGTGGGTGTGGCGCATATGATTTATCCTTGTAGATATCGTGAACCTCGACATCGACTGGCAACCTATCAAATTGGCCAGGCCCACTCCCACTCCCACTCTCAATCCCATGCAAATCGTTCCCCTTTGGCCTGGTTCGCCGTCAAATATGCAATTCAAAGAATTGCCATAAAAAACACAAAGCCTGTGAACTTTAAACTAATGATACTGCCATGAGAAGGGGCACAGCTGACATGCACTCTAAAGCCTCATATATAAGACATTATTATTATTATCTTTGCTTTTTTATGGTTTGTTTTCTGCGTTCTTTGGGCCCCTATCATTTGCGACTGTGAAAAGTCAGAGTAAAAAGTCGAATGTTTTTGTTGGCAACAAGGCTTTGTTAGGGACTTTTGTTGTTGTTGTTAGATTCGTTGTTGTTGTCGTTTCCTATTTACTGGCAGGATACGCTGGAAACGACTGGTTGAAACGTCTGTTACTGGTCGGGTGCTTCCTTTTTGCTAAAGTTACGTAAAATGCTTTTTGCGTTGGATTCCTAGCAGCAGCAGAAGCAGTTGACATCAGAGTCAGAGTAGGGGTAGTATCAGCAGGATCAGAAGCATGTTGCCATGTCATTGCAATGATAAATGTATTGGGTCACATACACACACACACACACACACACACACACACACACACACACACACTAAGTACATACAATGAACCGTCGCGGCATGAAAAGAAAATTGTGCGAACCGCTTGCCGAAGAGCGCCAACTTGGGGACAAATTCTACAGTCACACACAGTGTGCACGTGTGTGTGTGTGTGTGTGTGTGTGGCACGGAAAACAATACAATAACACGAGGAGCAACAACACCAGCTGTTGCAAGAACAACGGAGTCTCGCAACACAAGAACAAAGCCATTGATAGGCAAACTCAGTCAGAAGCATTTTGGAATACTTCTAAACTGAACTGAACTGAACTGAACTGAACCGGACTGAACGCACGTGACCTGGCTGAATAAACGGAGCGAAAGATTTGCCGGCCAACATGCCCCAACATGACCCAACGTGCCCCAACTTCGAGTAGAGGATTATGCACAAACTCTGTGTCTCTACCTGAACAATAAGAACTTTCGTTTCGTTGGGGGCTTTCCACTTGTAATTGGATTTCAATCGATGCCCGCCCGGCGCCTGGCAAAGCAATTTTTATTAGCTCTCATAATGGTCGAACAGTTCCCCCAAATATTTTGCATGCCAAGTGCTCAACCGTAGTCGTAAGCCACAATATACAAATATGCCCTCAGCAATTGTTTGTTCGTTCGTTCAGTCGTTCAGTTTTTCGATCTCTACCCAGATCCGCCGGAATAATTAATGTTTTCAAAACATTTGTTTACAAACAAAACAAAAGAAATAACAACACAAAAGAATGCTCCAAAAATCACATGAGAGCAGCTTTCATTTCCATCGAAAATACCGAATGCTCTATACTCTATCACATTTCCTCTCATATTTCCAGATAACTGTAAAATCATATTTAAGCCGTAGCTAAGACCCCACTATGTACTCATATTGAAAGCCAGCTTTGAAAACTCACATATACAAATGAAGTATGAACTTAAAATCAACATCTATCTATGCTCTGTCTCCTTCTGTCTATTACTGTCTCTTTCCTTCTCAAATGGTTTCTGGGTTTCATTGATTTACTAGGAAAAACATAGCAAACATATAAATAAACTCCGCTGCAAGGGAATTAGGTGGCATATTTGTACACGAACATGCAATACACACACACACACACACACACACACACACCCATACACATACACAAACACACACACGCACAGACCCTAGCACAATGGGAACAAACACAAACAGAAAGTTGTGCGTGCGAAAACCAGACAAATATATTTCTATTATATTATTTTAGAATGTGATTGTGGGCGCAACAAAAGAGAACCGCAGCCCGAGGAGTCGGAGGAGAGGATAAAGGAAAATGATGAGTAAATATAACGTATACGCACCTTTGGCTTTTTGGCATATTGCCCGGTGCGAACATCTCGTATTGTGGCTATATCCAGTATGTCCAGCTCATTGTTCTGATCGACCCAATAAAGGAAGAAGCCCTTGGCATCCACACGCATCGTAACGGGTGTGCCGCTGCCCGAGTCCTTCAAAGAGAGTGATTATTTGAAAGGATGATTAAATAAGTTTATACAAATATTGAAATCAATCTAAGGTTATATATAAAGTTTTTGAAAATTTGATTATCCATTAAAGCAAATTATCATTCAATTTAAATTCACTTATTTTCTTTTCCTATTCGAAACTCTTTCGGTTCATTCAACTTGTGTCCACTCTAATGAATTTATTGTGCCACATTTCGCCTTTCGATTGGCCACAGAAAGTGCACTCACTGGTTCATCTGTCAACTTGCTGCTTATTATTTAAGTCAAATTGAATGGGCTTGTAAAATTTGCCTGCCGCGCTGCCATAAATATTTTCATCATTCGTCCATTCATAAAAGCCGAAAGAAAAGAAAATTTCTGAAATATTTTCTCTTTTGGCCGCAGCTGGCGAATGCCAATTGGCAATGAAAATAAAAATAAAATATGAAACGTTTTAATTTTCTTTTAATATATATGTATATTTTTTCAATATGCAAACCAGACGCTGCGAATCTCTCGAGATTTATTTCGAGGAGGAAGATGACATTAAGAATTCTTGGAAAAAGAATCCCCTCAAATAACAAGGCGTTAAATGACGTTAATGAATTTATATCTGTATCGCAGATATCAAAGAAAAAAGACTCTCGGTCAGAGTCTCAAGTAAAATAATGCCATACCAGAGATAAGCTGAAGCTATGCTTGACTTCATACCGAATGAGTCTGCTCTTTTATCAATAATCATCAGACTAAAAACAGCCTCGAGTCGAGGTCAAGTACTTTAGATAAAAATAGAAAATTCATTCATCGTTAGAATCGTAGTTTATCTTTATAATGTAACAACAGTAAAAAGCTAAGAAAAGGGGAAAAATTCTTCACAAATACTTATCAGAAATCACCTAATTAGCTATGTTTATAGATTTAAGCTATAAGAGAGCGTTTCTTTGGACAAGTAAAAGCTACTTCGAGTCGCTATTTCTGTATACAAGTGCTTAAAGTATTCAGACGGAGGTCGAGTTGAAGCCGGCTGGTCCTGGCCTGCCAAGTGAACCCAGAAATATGAGCGTTAACACTGGGGAATGAGTATGATTAAGCCAAAATTGATGAGCATTGAAATAGTCGTAAGAAGCAAATTGAATTTGCAGGACCTCGAGTTCATTATCCTCTGCTGACGATGTCGGTTTAATGAACTCACAAGGTGCCAAAGTGGCCCCCGTCCAACTGACCCCTTACCCCTTACCCCTTTTACCAGTGTTACCACAAACCGCCTTCTAATAATTGATATTGGAAACATTTACTTGCAGCTCTTGCTTTCGGCCATTGGAGGGTCATTTGGGTCGATAAGAGGTAAGTTCCGGCTACCCAAACCACTTTTGTATTCAATTAAGCGCATATTTTCGGGGGATATTTGGGATTCCGTTGCAAAAAGAGTTCCCTATCGCTAATTGGACTACAGTTAAACCAAAACCCCTCACCGGGAGAGTACACAGAGCATACCCGGAGTAAGCCCGTGCCATTTATTCACTTGAGTCCTTGTCTTGTTTGGCATGTTTGTCTAATTACTGTAAACTAATTGAGCTGCCCGCCCCTCGATACTCGACTCAGCCATCGACCATCAGCCGACCGCGTGCCACCCACTCGGTAATTTGATTTCAATATGCAAAATGTTGTTGTAACCCAAGATGGAAAATCGAATAGACGCAAAATGAATCGAGAATTACGAAAATGGCCTGCGAATCGAGTGCAAAATGTGAAAATTAAGCTCGTGACTGGAAAATTGTAAGCGCTTGACACTTGTCTCTGCTCGTCTACGCCTGTCTATGCCTGTCTCTGCACGTTTAAGTCAATAGCGATTACATGCATAATTCAATTGATGTAACAGCCTGTCTTCTCTTCGCATAGATCTGAGTGTGTCACATATACATAAGGCTTATATCACACAGCCTGGATTAACCGAAAGGGGGAATCCATTTTGTTTTGGCCTAGTCACAGGGTGAGGGAGTGGCTGTAACTGCTACGCATATGTGCTATAGTTACAGTTACTGTACATTGTACTGTCAATCATGCTTAGGGGCCTGCCAATAAAGTCGAAAGCTGCGACTGAGTGAGTTTCGAACTCTCCTTTTAGGCGGAAACCCAAATGCTTCGGGGTCTATGCAAATTCTATTTGGGATTACTCAGCTGCTCTCAGCACGTGTGCGAGTGTGAGTGTGCGTGTGCGTGTGTGTGTGCTAATCCTATCTCTCTCTGTCAACCCTTTGTAACCAAAGAGGTAGAGGAAAAGAGACAGACATATGGAAATAAGCGTCAGCAGCTGCAGCTTCAAACGACATGCAAATGTTGTCATAAAAACAGAAATTCCCTTAGCCAAAAGTATTCAACTGGAAGATACCATAAATTGGCCAACAAACATAAACCAGTAGAAATATTCAACTATCTGATGCGTACTCTTAACGTTAAGAAATGTAGCTAAAGTTGCTTGTGGTTAGAATTCGGGCATGCCCACTTCTGGCTGTGTGTAGGGTATATGAATGTGGACAGCATTCACGTTTGTCACCTGCGCAGAGTTTGTCAAGCACTTGGAACTTGCTGTTGGTTTAAAGTTTTGCATCACTTATTAAGCATACGCCGAGTGGTACCCAGAGGTACCCGCAGGTACTCGCTGCTACTCGAGCAAATGAACCCAGGCGACAGCAGCATCTGTCAGCGAGGACATTTGGTTGGGATTAGAACCCAACTAAAGTGCTGACACTTGAAACTATCGGGCAACTATCGATAAGGCGACGAAATGTTGACTCAATGGAGAGGAAGAGCTATTCGACTCAATTGGGAAATGTTTTATTATAAGAATATTCTTAGATCTCAGTTCCGTAAATATATACCTATATTTAGGCGCACTTCAATGCGTTCTTGATAAATAATTCGATGTATCGAACGCGGAAGTACATTGCCATCGATAACTCACCAGCTCTATCACACACACACCTGTCGTAAAACTGAGTTCAGGTGCTAATACGCAATGTTTATAGACGCGTGAGAGTGAATAGGCGATTAACAATTTTAAAATCGGCAATTTGGGCAATAAGCTTAGGGCTTATCGGGCTCTTGATTGACCATCGCCGATATTGCTGCGACTATATAGTTGATATCTGTTGGGGTGAATTGAAAGATTAGATAACGCATTGTTTGCTTTAATTTGCGACAAGTGTATTACGCAAAGATCTCTTCTGTGGAATCGTAGATTTAATACTTGATTTCTATACGAGTAATTCGTGTTCCCTCTAAGTTAGTTGAGCTGGTAGTAGGCACTGATCACTTGGTAGATCCAATCCACATAGTCGGGCACATTGACGAACACCGTTGGCCGTTTTGCATAGCCGCAGGGCATGTAACTCCAGGAGCCAAGTCCAACCAGCTCGGCGGGGCCAGTGATGGGCCAGTAGACCAGGGCAGTGCCGCCATCACCGTAGCAGGCGTTAATCTGGGCACACACCTGACCCTTGGACAGGGGTGCATCCGAGGGCATCTGCTCTGCGCAACGTGTTCTGTTCAGCAGTGGCGCATGGGCGTATTGCAGACTCTTGGAGTACTCATTGCCATCGACATCTGTCAATCCCCAGCCGTAGCCAATGACCGTCTTGTTACTGTAGTCCTCGTTGAGATCGGGCAGAGAAATTTGCTGCACACGTGCCGAGTAGACAAATGACTCGGAGACATGGAGCAGGGCAATGTTGTCGCTGCCAGCTTTGCCGTCGAAAGAGCGATGTGTCGAGGCAAAGTCCACATAGCGCACCTGAGCATCAGTCACATTGGATCGGCTGGAGAGGCCAGCGTAGACGGCGTTGCCAACGATTCCATTGTTGAACTGGCGCAGCTGCTCCACACAATGTGCCGCCGTTACGATCCACCGCTTGCCGATGATGCATCCAGAGCATACGTGACTGTACGCCAACTGGGAGAGACTCAGCGAAACGAGATACGGCGCATTGTCCACGCCCTGCACATCGAAGCCGTCAATAATCCGCGCTGAGATCTCCTCAGTCTGATCCTTGTTGATCATCTGCAGCAGTTTCTCCATGAAACCAGAAACTGCCTTTGTGTCCAGCTCATCGTAGTGCCCCGCCAGCAACTGCTGCAACTGGGGCATATGCGCCTTGGCATTGGCCACTGACAGAGCCGCCAGCAAAGTGATAGCAAGTTTTAGAGCCAACATGACGTTACGTCTTGATATAGTACTACGATTACAATGAATGGGCCCCGGAAGCTCCTCACGCTTTTATAGTACGCTCGCTGAGCTTTTTGATAAGCCTCGAAGTTGGGGAGCGTAACAGTAATGGGAAGAGATAAAAGGAGAGAGAGGGAAAGATCACGGGAGAATATTTCCCTTTGGAAAACTTGACAGAAATTGGGATAACTTGCGCTGTGAGTATCGACAATTGGACAAGGTTGGAATTGGCTATTTTCCCTAGAGAAAACTTCTTTAAAAACTTTCTCTTCGATTAAATTTAAGGGGAAGTTCTTTATATTCTGCTGGGAAACCAAAGAGAGATATGAAAATGAGAGTACTATTTAAAAGTTAAGACCTAGCTGTTTTCTGGCTAAAGTTCTCATTTGAAAAAAGGTCTACCCCAATTGATTTCCAGTAAGAGTACCCTTATTGCAGGGATTAATATATTATACAGTTCTTTAATAATGATAATTATACTTGAATTGTGGTTTATTTATATGGTTTCTTTTTTGATTTGCTTTCTCTTTGTTTTGTTTTGTTTTGAATTCAGTTTAATCTTTATAGTAATTCGAGTACCCCATATAAATCAGTTGCCCATTAGAAGTAAAAATTTTATTATTATCGCCTAACTGGACTTTAAAGTAGTATTTATGCCACATATTCACTTTTTACCCCCGTTGGGCATTTCCCTGCCTTGTTGCCTGCACAAAGTCCAAAGCCTGCAGCCCGTGAAATTTGCTTTTAATTGGCCAAAGCTGCAAAATGGCCGCCATATCCTAGCTGCCATTTGCGCTCCACAGCCGCAGGCTGGGCGCTGGACAATGTCCATCCGTCCTATCCGCCAAGGACGTGGGTCCCTTTATAGATTAAACATATTTATAGCACCCCTTTATACGTGGGGAAGCAGATCCTGCGTTGTCCTTGTACGCCTCGCTTATTATACTCGTATGTGGCACATGGATTTTAGCCCACCTGAAAGGTTTTACCCACAAGTGCGTTCAAGGGCAAACTTCTCCTCAATCCTTATCACGCGACGTTTTCAATTAACTGGATTAGCAGTAATTCGATAGAGGGGGAAAACATTTGTCATATAGATTAATAATCGCAAAAAAAAATAAGTCATTTTCATAAATCCTCCTCCTAATCTGACGATAAGACCGCTGCGACAATCGATCACTCGATTGCCTATAAAAGATTGCGCCTTTCTATCGATTCTATCATTCTAAGTATGAAGGTACTCGCTATAACTCTCCTCGCAGTGCTGGCTGCCAGCGCCCAAGCTGGTCGTCTGACCGACAAGCTGATCAAGGCTGTGCCCAGCTTTCCCACTGGATACGTGATCAACGGCACGGATGCCGAACCTCATTCTGCACCCTACATTATCTCGCTGGGTCAGAAGTTCGAGAAGCACTCGCACAGCTGCGGAGGCACCATCATCGACAAGGACTGGATTCTCACTGCCGCTCACTGCATCTTGGGTAAACCAGCGGGCATGAGCGCCATTGCTGGTCTCCACATTCGCTCCGAGACCGACAACCGTACCCAGCACCGTCTGATCGATTTTGGCCGTGTCCACGAAGACTACACCGGCGGTGTTGGTCCCTTCGACATTGCTCTGTTGCACGTCAATGAGTCCTTCGTAATCAACGAGTGGGTGAAGCCCGCCACACTGCCCAGCCAGGAGGAAGTCCACGAAGGCGAGACTCATCTGTACGGATGGGGCCAGCCCAAGTCTTATGTGTTCACACCCGCCAAGACCCTGCAGACTTTCACCACGGAAATTGTCAACTACGAGAAGTGCAAGGAGGTTCTCCCCGATAACGCTCCTCTGGCCAAGAGCAACATCTGCTCCGATTCCCTGCAGATGAGCAAGTCCGCCTGCAACGGTGACTCCGGCGGCCCACTGGTCGTTGAGCGTAAGAATGCGCCCTCCGAGCTCATTGGCATTGTCTCCTGGGGCTACATTCCCTGTGGCCTGAACAACATGCCATCGGTCTACACTCGTGTCGCCTCCTACATCCCCTGGGTTACCAAGATCCAGAACGCCTACTACACCCTCTTCTAGAAACCTTTTCTTCAGCATTTAAATAATAAACGCGCTTAACTCAAGTTAAGCCCAGTTTGATTATACGAATACTTTTCTCTATATTATTATTGGTTTCTGAAGCTGGTTCTTGTGAAATCAGTCCTATCCATTGGTTATTTATGCCTAAGAGGGGTCTTGAACTTTGCTTATGGGGCGTGTGCCACAGATTAATTTTAAGTTAAGAGCTTTGAACAAGCGGCCAATCACAAGAAAGAAAGTTTCTTAGGCTAATCTATAAAAGTTTGGAAGAGAGTCTAGAATTGGAAGAGATCTCTTTGTGCTTTCGTCATGGTATGCGACGGCGATAAGAAGTTGGAGGTGGTAGGAATAAAAAACGGTTGGAGGTTTCTAAAAGAAGGTTCCAACAAAAGTTTGAATCACGCTAAGCAACTATCGATAACACAATCGATTGGTTTACTTTGTTATTCTTTGAATAATACAGTTATTTTGTACACTATATATATTATATTTATAGGTATTATACTGATCTATTTCGATATAAACTTTGGTGTATGCTTTGAATTAAGTCAAGTCGATGTTTACGACAACTTTTGTTTAGTTTCTCTCGATTCCGAGTTTTACGATATTTAAGTTACTCTCAAGTCAAGAAATGTCTGTTAGCTGCCTTATAAATGTGTATCGAATCGGAATATGTCAAACAATCACTTCAAGTTATCGAAAGAGAAGTTCATCGAAACTATCGAATATGTTCAGCTAACTTTATACCTATCGCTAGGGTTGTCAGCACCTTTCTCGTGGCACTTTCTTGATTTGAATGCTTATCTAATGACGAAGGTAATAATTAATTAAGCAATAAACTGATAAGTGGGAAAAACTAAGGCAATAAAAGCACTATTATCGCTTCAGGGGAAATCTTTTCATAAATCTATCTGCTAATCTGAAGATAATATAGCACGTGCCCTTCCGGGCTGTTGCCCTATAAAAGGCCAATGGACACTTACAATCTCATCATTCAGAGTCCACCAGTTCAAGGCAATAAACCAGAATGAAACTACTCGCTGTAACGCTCTTCGCCGTGCTGGCTGCCAGCGCCCAAGCTGGTCCTCTCAACGACAAACTGGTCAAGCTGGTGCCCAGCTTCGCCACTGGATTCGTGATCAACGGAACTGATGCCGCTCCCCATGCCGCCCCCTACATTGTCTCCCTGGCGATGAACTTCAACAACCACTCGCACATTTGCGGAGGCACCATCATCAACAAGGAATGGATCCTTACTGCCGGTCACTGCATCTCCAAGCCCGTGGGCATGAGTGTCATTGCTGGTCTCCACAAGCGCGCCGAGGTCGGAGAGCGCACCCAGCAGCGTCAGGTGGACTTTGGCCGTGTTCATGAGCAGTTTGGAGGTGGTGTTGGACCCTACGACATTGCCCTGTTGCACGTGAGCAAACCCTTCGAGTTCAACGCGTTTGTGAAGGCCGCAACTCTGCCCAGCCGCAATGAGGTCTACGAGGGAGAGACTCATCTGTACGGATGGGGCCAGCCCAAGTCCTATGTGTTCACACCCGCCAAGACCCTGCAGACGATTACTACTCAAATCATCAACTACGAGCAGTGCAAGGAGATCTTGCCAGCAACTGCCAACCTGGTCGAGAGCAACATCTGCTCCGATTCCCTGCAGATGAGCAAGTCCGCCTGCAACGGCGACTCCGGCGGTCCACTGGTCGTCGAGCACGAGGATGCTGACTCAGAGCTGATTGGCATTGTCTCCTGGGGCTTCATTCCCTGCGGCTTGAGCAACATGCCATCGGTCTACACTCGTGTCGCCTCTTATATCGAGTGGGTCACCAAGGTGCAGAACGCTTACTACACTCTGTTCTAGGTTAATGTTTTGTGATGTCTGAATAAATGCGAATATGTTTAATTTAATACCTGAACTCGTGCCAAGATCTTCTATTTCAATTGATTGCATTATTTCCAAGTCTCTTCAATAGATAGAGTTCTATTGTCTGCATATCTTATCTGTTCTCTGGGAATTTGTATTTATAGATCAGAACAGTTGTTGAAGAGTTGCCAGTTTGCTACACTTGTGACTTTTTTCTTTAAAGACAACGAAAGGTTTGCATTTGCTTTTTATAGAATTGCCATGAAAGATCCAACAGGGTCTTCTACGTAAACATTTCCACTTAGTTTCTAACTGAGTGGTATCAGGAGAATTGAGATTGACGATCCTTTAGGCACTCTCCAAAAAGAAAAGCTGTCGAAATTACGCAATCTGGCAACGTTCTTTCATTCACTGCGAATCTAAGTTAAGATTGCAGTTGTTGAAACCAGTTATTCGATTGTTTAAACTAGTTATTGGCCATTATCTGCGCTGGTGGATGACCCTGCAAAACTATTCAAACACTTCTATGCTTTACGAGCAGCTCCCTCCCAATCAGACATATGATTTTGCAGAAGAAAACTGATATCGTTTACACAGATTAGTTTTATATATGGTATGTTGGCCCGTAGAGCAAACAAGTTCACGTACTATTCAAGATTTATGAGCCACTTGCCACGTTATTTATTTACGTATAATGAAACTGAACATTTTGGGCTGGGATCGATATAGACCTAGGCTAGGCACTTCAAGATTGAGGATTATGGACTTCACCGAATGCCAGCTAGCATTGATATGAGTTTTTCCTATTGAACTGAAGTGGCAGTGGCTGAGCCTATCAGAGTGCACTTTGATTGATAGCCAAGTGCAAAAAAGAATTCCAGTATTCAGGACAAAGAGACTAAGGATCGTAAATTTGCACCAAATCTGCAGGGTCGATTACTTTTTGATAAGAATCGCCGATAAGAGGGTGTAGCCAGTGGGTATAAAAGCGATCGTTCGCTACCGAAGTAAAACATAACTGAAGTGAATTCAACATGAGGCAATTTGTGGTACTACTTGCACTGGTGGTGGCTACGGCTAGCGCCAATACCATCGGCTGGCCCAGTTTCCCAGAGGGCCGCATCATTAACGGTGTGGAGGCCACCCCCGGAGAGGCACCCTTCATCGCCTCCCTGCAGACGACGAAGAACGCGCACTTCTGTGGCGCCTCGCTCATTACTGATCGCATCCTGCTGACCGCTGCTCACTGCTTGATCTACAAGGAATACCAGGCGGTGCTCGGTGCCCACAACTACAAGGACTCCTCGGACGCCCAGGTGCGTAAGTGCAGCAGTGCCCGCCAGGTGGCGCACGAGAAATACAGCGGCGGCGTCGGACCCTACGACATTGGTCTGATCTTTGTGGATCAACCCTTCAACTTGAACGTTGTGGCCCGCGATGGTAGCGCACCTGTGGGCACCATCTCCCTGCCCTCTATCCAGTTCGCAGCTAACTCTGACGGCACACTCTACGGCTGGGGACGCACCAACGCTGGCGGCATTCCCGACAAGCTCCAGAAGCTCGCCGTGGACGTCATCACCTACGACGACTGCTTGAAGCAGATGCCCCGCAACAGCAAGTTGCACGAGAGCAACGTTTGCACCCACACCGCCGGCAAGACCGATGGCGCCTGCAACGGAGACAGTGGTGGCCCATTGATCACCTACAAGCCCGATGGCAGCTACGAGCTGGTGGGCATTGTCTCCTGGGGCTACACACCTTGTGCCAGCACCAGCTACCCCTCGGCCTACACCGGTGTTGCCTACCACGCCCAATGGATCGCCGAAAACATGGACAAGTTCTAACGATCTACGATCTATATCTATATATATAAATAAAGGAACAGATTTGCAATACTTACATCGTCCCACTTGAGGAACTTCTCGCCATCCTGCAGAGCCTGTGGCACTTCCACGCTGGCCGACGATATGTAGGTGCCTCCTGCGCTCATCATCTTGTTGCCCCTTCTTGTGGTTGTTGCTGTGGTTGTTGCTGTTGTTGTTGTTGTTGATTCTGGTTTTCCCTTTTGAGTGTGCGTTGATTTGGTTTGGTTATACGGTTCGACTGGGACTCAGTTACGTGTACGGTATTGCATTTCCTTTGTTATATTAGTATTTGCTTTGGTTTCGACTTTTGTGGTTCTCCCAATTGTTGTTGTTGCTCCTGATGATTTTGCTTTGCATACAAATGATGCCATTTGACCGTGTCCTGGCCCTTTCCTCAATTAGAAGGCCGTTGTGCTGGTAACTGTGCGGCAAGCCTTACCTGCGTCTGCTGCTGCATTTTGCGGCCTTCGCTTCTGCAGCCTGATTAAAATTCCGGCGGTGTGCGGCACCACAAGCTGAAAAGACCAACATAGAAAACAAACGAAACAATGCGATTTGAGTGGGTTATCAAAGTACGAGTATCTGTGGCAACAATAGACTGTTTCTTCTCTCCCATCTCTTCCTATTCAATACTCTATCTCACAGTGCGGAATCTTTTAACAATCGCCCAACTGAAGCTGGGATAAGCTCGCAACAAGAATTGGCTTATTCTATAACCAGAACTCTTTACAGCTGCCGCCCGAGGGTGGACTTCTTAAAAATTGATTCAATTATCTTGATGGTCTTACTGATTGGCTTTAGCAATGTTTAAGATGAAAAGATGTGGCAAGAGTACACGTAATGCTACTTTTGTCTTAAGTTGATTCCCCTACCTCTCTCGCTCGTCGTTTGACGGCGCCTTTGTCTCTCCTCCAGGCGTTTCCTCTAAGTACTGTCCAAGCAGGAACTAACTGAAACGCTTTGATTTCAATCACTTCTTTCTCTCTACTTCTTACTTTTCCTCTATCCAGCTCTCATTGATACTTAAGCCGCTTGCTAGGAATCAATTTAAACTATCTCTCTGTGATTCGATAACTGCGTTGCTGTTGCAGCAAATCGATTTAAGCCCACTTATGCAACTTCAGCATGTCCCACACATTTATGGATGTATCTTTGAAATTGTATCTACGAATTGTATCTATTTGTGGCTACGCTGCAAAGGTCAGGCCTGTCATCGGCTGTTAATATTTAATTTGAATTTGGCACTGAACGGGAATTTTGCATTGTTGTCGCTATTTTAAGAACTGTTTCATTGTGTCACTTTTGCATTTCAATTATTCAAATTCATCTTTCGAGTAAATTTGGCAGCAAACACATATTTTCACTTAACAGTTCTCAATTGACAACCACAGCAGCAGCAGCAGTGTGATAAAAGCAGTGCAGAACAGCTTCTGACCTCTTCTGGGGAAGGGGCTAACGGTATTGTTTAGTATTTATATAGCCATCCGGTACTGAAAGAAACTCAAACGGAACTAAGCACAGATGACAGCTGTCGATAAAAGAGCTCCCAGGTCTGAGGTCTGTACGATAAATTCATTCAGAAATCTTTTTGGGCTCTGAATTGAAGCTGATGCTTTAAGTTTGCTTTCAAACTTCAAACTTATAATCCACTTATGGCTTTATTTCAACTTGAAAAGAGACTGAGACAGACATATATTGTATGTAGTATATATATAAGAAACCTCTTTCACACACCACATGTGACTTTGGAACTAATTCATTTATAATATCTCTTTTGGCCAGGCCATAACCAATTCCACACACAGAAAATGAAAATGTAAGCAAAACTTTGGCAAGTCCGAGAACCGCACAACTTTTCTGTGCGTGTGTGTGTGTGCGTGTGTGTGTGTGTGTGTGAGTGGGTGTGCTACACGCACATATGAATTTCCAAACGAAAGGAAGTCATTTGTTTTTGTTTTCATTGTTTGGGCGAAATAAATAAAATTGAATTCGCTTGTACTGTGTATTTATTTAACTGTTTTCTTTCCATTTTGCATACACATTTTCCACACTCCAATCAATTCGGAAAATTCTCAAATTGAGTTTCAACGTCAGGAAAATTCACAACGGAAGTAATTAAGCATTCTGTTTATGCATGTAAAACGCGTGGAAATGATTGGAAAATTGTTATGGCTTGTTATATAACAAGCGTCAGGGAAAATCGAATGAAAAGCGACGTCCTTTCGTTTCCTTTATTTCCCTTTTTTCCTCTGCTTCCTCAACACCGTTCCTACATTCCGTGCCCTGTAGCTTTTGAAACGGGGTATATCCACTAGGCTGTAGGCAGCTCCAAGGATCTGGGATGTATATAATATATCTTGTTGGGTCCCAAAGGACGATTTCAGATAATGAAAGAGCTAGAGATGCAAAGACTTGTCTGAGGATTCTCTTTAGTGTAGGGTATCTGCGAGTCGAAGACAGTTTTCTTACGGGTGTTTTTTCTCTTTCGCAGAAATCGTTTTAAGTGTTTTATGGCAAACGGGCAAAAATTTATTGCAGGCAATTTGCAGATGTACCCAAGGGGAGGGCGTGTGGGGTGGGGGGCAGGAAATCACAGCGGCAACACACAGATTTAAAGTGACTTCCACTTCTAGTGGCAAGAGAGCAACAACAACAGCAATATTCATAATAACAGAGCCAGAGATTGAGACCAGATCCAGAGACACATGAATCATGCATGACACGGCGCAAACAGAACAAAATGGCGGCGCTAACGTCCCTATACGAACTTAACGGATCCGGGATCCGGGAGCAGCGCCATAAATCAAAGAGCCCGTCAAAAATATGTTTTCCGACTGTAAACTGTGAATGTTTTTCCCGAAAAGAAGCACACTGTCAAGTCAATTCGCTGCGCTCTCTTTTAATAACATAATTTCCACTTTCTTTATAAAAGATTTGAGATAAGTCAATCTTAATCCATGGAAATCTCTTCTTTATTGTGTGTGGAATACGAGGAAACTATTTTGTTACCTCTACAAAGTCTTCGTTAAAGCCACTCCGCCCCATTGAGAGATGCGCCACGAAGCTGCTTGGTTGCATGGAATTGAGGAAGTTGCCTGTAAAACGGCAATCTTCAGGTCGCACTGGCAAAAACATGATAATCAAATCAAGGAGCAAGCTATTTGGTTAATGTGCAGTCGATGCTACACCCTGAGTCGCAGTCGCAGTCGCAGTCAACGCAGGCAGCAATGCTTAAAAGTGCTTAAAAGGGTGGCAAGGGGGCGCAGACGTCAAAAGATAAGAGAAGAGGTGGGCGGGAAGACGTGCGCAGGTGGTGGCTTTGGGCAGGTGGAGCTGTTGGCACACGTCGAGGCTGTGGCTGCGGCAAGTGGCAAGGGGAAAAGAGGTGGGGCGAGCAGTTGCCTCAAATGTGTAGCATGCTTTTAGGAGCGAACGTTTTTGTCGACGCGCAAATTGCAGAGACAGCCTGTGGCCTGCCGCTAGTGTGTGTGTGAGTGTGTGTGTTTGTGTGGTGTGTGTGAATGTGTGTGTGAGTGTGTCAATGTGTCAGTGTGTTGCTGACTATAATTTCATTTGTGGTACATAAAACTTTGCCTTTCTGCGCTTCATCTCTGGCGCTTCATCTGCGACTCAGCCCGAAGCGACTAAGCGACTGAGCGAAAGAGAGCGTATAAGATAGAAAGAGAGGGGGAGGGAGAGGTGGAATTACATTAAACTAATTGCTTTAGCTTGTCATTGTTGTTGCCCTCGTTTATTTATTGTTAGTGGAGCTTTTAGCCATAACCAAATTATATTTACTTGTATGTCAAATCACATTTCTGTGCGGCCATTACTAAAAATTTTGAAGGCTACAGCCTGCCGCACAGTTTGACAGTCACTGCGGCTAAAGGTCTCTGTCCTTGGCTCAGCCAAGTGAGTCGGCAATTACCTTTTACTTTAACAATGAAAAAACAACCAGCAGCAAAATATCAAATATTTATGAACAAACAACGCCTTTAGGCCGGGCCACGCCCTAAAAAGGATACTAGAAATATGTGCTGCTATATGCGTTGGGGAACCTATTCAAAATTTTCAAAAGTGTTGAGTAATTTGCGGTCTGTTTCCCTCTTTGAATACCCTATAGGAAGGTATTCACTGGAAGTCTAACAACTTATGCTTCAGATTAGAGAGGGAGAGAGGGAGAGGGAACGCCTGGTCAAGGAAGGACTCAGTTGATATGAAAAGTTCTGAGAACACATCTTCAGGTAATACAAATTATTTTAGGTATCTTTATAAGAAAGATTCGTTTAGTGCTTTGTGTTCAACACAGCTGTTGGCTTTTATATCCAAGACAACTTTGATGAATATCTTTGATATAATCATATAATCCCTGATTATCTATTAGAGTATTAAATCTTCGGGTTTACGGCTGTTGTTGCCGTAGCGTCTTGAATATTTCAACACGGCGCAGCAATCATGTAAACTTCTCTTGCTTCTTGACGTTGTTTCTGCTCTTTCCTGGTTTTCACATAACGGACAACTTTTGCCCGAATCACTCGTAAAAATTCATCAGGCAACAAACGGTCTGGGCGTGTGGGTGGCTTGGCGGAGCGGGGGCTGGGGGCGTGTTGAGTCAACAATTTGCCAGCCCTCCTCCCTCACAGCGCGCTCCTTCTAGCCAAAGACTCGCATATCGGTGGCATAAAGTACACAAATAAATAAAAATATAAAGCACCGCTCATCTGTGTATGTGCGTGTGTACGGTATTACCCGAAAAGTGGGAGGAGGGAGGGTGAGGGTGGGGTTTGGGGACTGTCGAATATTTGTGTCCTTCTGTCCACAGTTAAGGAGAAACAACAAGAACAACAACATTAAGTTCAATGACACACAAAAAACAACAAGCAGGCAACACCCGGGGCCAAGTTCGAGTTGCTTTGCGTTGTTCTCATTGCTTTCCCGTTGAGGAACCTCCGTCAACGTCAAGGGGCCTACCCCTTGCCCCTGCCCTGCCTCTGCTTGCTGCCCCACGGTGTGGCTTGTGCGCCTTCAATTGGAAAACTTTTGTTACACTTCTCGTTTCACTGCGGATGCTTGGCTGGAGGGGGCGAGAGGCAGATGAGACGCTGGCCTGCATTTTTAATTTTGGACTCCCCCTCCGCACCCAACCTCCTTGATACCCCCAACAAATTCACTTAATTCTGCGTGGAGTTTACTGACCCAACTCCCTGTCCCTCTTCAATGTCAAAGACTCTCCCCCTCTCTCTCTCTCCCTCTTAGCGATTGCCTGTCGACTGTCAGATAACGCCTGTCGATCTAAATAGGCAAATTGTGAAAATATTGACAAAACAATTGATGGCTTCTGCTGCCGCAACATGCGAATTTCCACAAAAACCACACACCAATTACACCCCCTCCACCCAGCAGCACCCCTTCTCCGCCTACTCAGCTCCAGCTCGACGTGGTGCCCCCTATTATTTCACACGTTCGACTTTATCTATTTCCGTACTGCTATTTATAAACTGAGTTGCGCCTTTCACTGGCTCCCCTTGTGGAGCAGGTGCGAAAAGTCTAGCATAGTTTTTGGGAGCACTCGGCGGGGGGCGGGTGCACGATTATGGAAATTACAGACCCTAATCGATTGATAACTCGATTATGATTGAAGGCATGATAATGAAGTTTCAGCTTAGGTCTGATTAAAATGTCTAAACGATTGATTGCAACCGGAGAGGCGCTCGACTAGAAGCTATGCTCTGCTCTGGAATTTCAATCGCATAAATCTAGGGATACTGTTTAGGTCAGTAAAAGCAAGTGGAGAGAGGACTTATCCTAGTCGGGATTATCTACCCATTCCTGCATAGAGATGTGTCACAATGATTTGACTTTGATTAACTTCATTATTAACTACTGTTTCGCTTTTCACTGTAAATTTTCTTTGTTACCTCATCCAAAAACCTACGTTCAGTTTATTATTTGCTTAATGAAGCCTAATCCAGTCAGTCAACTATCAGCAGCACTAGCTTCATTGAGTTTAACCTCAAACTTTGGTTAACCATGGCTTCAAATTTCATTTCAATTTTCCCGTTTTCCCGCTTTTCCCCCTTTTCTGTGGCCTGTCAACTTTTTTCGCCCTCATTTTGACATTTTGGCAAATATCAAAAGTCAAATGTTTCCAATTTCATCGCCCACCCACCCACAGCACAGCACAGCACAGAGCGGAACGGAACGAAACAGACAACAGGCCGATAAACAAACCCGGGGGAAACTCTGGGCCATAAATCTCGGACAGCTTTTCATTACGGCTAATTACGAGTGGCAATGAGAGACCAGTAGCGGGCTATTGGGGGTGTGGTGTGTGTGTGTGTGTGTGTGTGGTGTAGTTTTAATGTGCGTTGCATTAGCGGCTAAATAAATAAATAAACAGCAGCATTAATTATCAACAAGTCTATTCAAATGTGTGTGCCTTTGTGTAATTTGATGTTCGCTTCGATTTGCACTCTATGTGGCATACGCTGCGTATGCGTAATGTCTTGCATGCTGCACACATCTCACTTGCTGCCACCTCTCCTGCTGCTTGCTGCTTGCTGCGACTGCCAGCGTTGTCAGACATCTACATTATCTTTGCCATAATCATTATTATTTAATTTAATGAGGTTTACTTAGAGCAACCGCAAAAATAGTCGTACCAGAAACTAAAATGATAAAGTGATAATTACTAATGAAAACCGCATTTCAATGTGTTGTCACTTGGTTGAAGTTTATCACGCGTTAACACGACCTCAACAACAACAAGTGAGAGTGCTTGACTGCAACAAGGCACGACTACCAGATACCCTAGACACGAGTACGCATATTCCCTTTGAGGCCCTTTTATCAGTAGTATCCAAAAATGTTCACAAAGTATTACAACTGACAGTTATAATCTACTTGAAAGTGTTTGGCTAGCAGATACCCTGTAACAGGAGTAGGGGAAGCTCAAATCCTACACATGTGCAACGAGAGGAATTACTGTAGTAGACTAGCAGATACCCTGCTTGGCAAGAGATACCCTCAGCCAGGTATCGTGTATGCATCTTGCGGCGGCTACTGTTATGCTGCTTTTTTGCTGATGATGATGAATCTACATCGATTATATACTAAGACATGATGGATATAGTATCCAGCTATAACTGCATAAACTCTTAAATATCTCCCAAGACTCTACAAGCTCATTGACCTCTCCCTCTTTTTCCATGGAATCAGTTAAGCTGAGAAAGCCGTCGTACACTCCCCACCTTCCAGCGCTGAGATACTCGCTACTCATATAAATGGGCAAATTTAAAGGGTATTTAAAAGACAACATCAACATTTGCCATTCGCAATCAGCTCATTCATATTCATAGCGAAATTTCCGCCCCCTTCTGCTGCTGCCCCTTCCGCTTCAGTAACGTCTTACTCATCCACCCACTCAGCCCCTTCCGTAGCTTATTTTGCTATCCATTGAATATTCAAACATTATTTTAGCAGAAGCAGCGCCAGCAGCAGCAGCAGCAGCAGCGGCAGCGGCTCTTAACTTGTTTTATTTATAACGGTTCTGTTCCATTCTATTCTGAATTCTGTGTTGAGTCTCTGTGTAAATTTTGTTTTCATTTTTATCGCGCTTTTATCTAGTTTGTCAACGTTATCAGGCAGCCCAACAACGCTTAACAGGGCGAGCCGTGGATACACTCTACAACACACGCACAACACACCCACTAGCCAGTCACCCAGCTCACTATACTTCCACCCCCACCCCTCCTCCCTTCCTAACAGTAACTGTCGCTGGTGTCTCCTCCTTGCGGTACCACATGGTAATAGAGGCAGTTAGAAAATTCCCGTATTAGATTTGACGCTTCATTATAATGATAGATCGTTGTGCGTTGGCGGATGACACAACAGCAGAAACAACTGAGCACCAAGAGCACAACAACAGGAACTACATGAAAAAATAGTTGGCCAACGCTGCGTATGCGCAACTTTTGCTTTATATATGTTTTTTTATTAACGTTGCAGCCGCGTTGGCGACGTTGTTAAATAATTAATGAGCAGCTCGAGTGACGAGCGCGGGGTGTGAGGGTAGGGGTTAAGGGGATGTAAAATGAAGCAGCAGGCAGCAGCAGATGGGTGGGGGAGAGGGAGAGGGAGGGTTAGGGGCAGGATAAGCAGCATAATGAGCCAAATGTGCTCTGCATTGAGGATACACACACACAACGCACACTGGACACTAATTGCCGCTGGCTTTCTGTCTTTCAATCTTTCTCTCCCTCTCTGTCTATCTCAGTCTCTTCTTCTTTACCCCCCACCCCCTCTCTAGCTATCTCTGTCTTTCTCTTTGTGTCTCAGTGCTGCTCTATAATTTCAGTCTGTCCTTTAATGGCGTAATTGCGTTCGGCTGATTGAAACTAAAGGCTTTTGAATGCCACTCAAATGCGACTAACGAGAGATGAAAAATTGACAGTTTGCTGGTAAAGGGAATTATCGAGTTATGAGGCATTACCAGAACGTGCAGCTAGCGGGATAATTAAAAGCATTATAGATCAAATACTGCAGATTTCTCTTGAGATGATTAATAGTCTAAGCATAAGAGAAAAGACAAGACACACTTTAAGGGGTGGTAAATGAAGAAAGATAAAGCATTCTTCTGTCATAACTAAATCAGTTAAAAAGCTAAACAAATTTGTGAATAGAAAACTCTTAAGTCTGTTTGCAGCTTGAAGAAGTACTTAAAGTAGAGATGAGCTGCTGCTTGAAGTATCGATCCCAGGCATTTGTTATGAGTTGTTTAGGATTATGAAATTATAGTTAAGCACTATAATCCATCTCAGAGTAATAATAAATGTATTAGCTTATCCAATTTTGAACAAACTATGTGCAACTTTTCGCATCAATCAATCAATTGGGAGATCTGAAGGGGAACTTTGGAGCTGCTTCTGGCTACAAATAGGTTTACCTAGTGTCGTCTAGGCGTCTGTCAATGCGATTGCAGCTGGCAAAACTTGTAAAAGTCAAAAACTTTTGGAGCATTTTCTTGCCTCGAGTTTTGAGATACTCGCTGATTGCCGTTCGCCGTTTGCTGTTTGCCCGTCGCCTTTTGCCGTTCTCCGTTTGCCTTATGAGTTCAAGTACAACCGGCGAGAGGCAACAAGAGCAGCAGCAGCAGCAGCAGCAGCAGCGCAACAAGCGGCAGCGTCAACTGTTGGAGATACCTCCATCTAGTAGATCCACCCCTTTCTTACCCCTCCTCTGTCTGTGGCTGCAACCACACACAAAAATCTTTCAAGTTTTCAACACATCGCCGCATAGAAAATAGGAAGAAAAGAAACAAAAAACGAACCGAAACAGAAACAGAAAAATTCTCTGGACGCTGCTCAATAAACACGCGAAAATTTTCCCTCGAGGCGAAAAACAATTTTTGGCACAATTTTCAATTAGCCGCAACGAAAAAAGAGCACACACACACACAAAAAACAACAACAACAACAAGAAGAAGAATAACAAGAGGAAAAAGTAAAAAAGTGGAAAAATGTTTAACAAATAAATTAAATTGAATGAAATTGTATTTTGATGCGATTTCCGATGGATGAAATCGACAGACTATGAAAATGACGACGACGACAAACGAAACCACATTAAAAGTCACTTCGATTCCACAAAATTTTATAAATAAATTTTTGGTTTGTTTTCTTGTTTTACCTGCGTGAAAGTTTTTGACTTTCAGATGATGACAATTCCAAGAAGCGAATTTCAATTACAGATTTTGCACCCAAAATTGGGCACTGAATTAAGTTCAGAGTACGAACGCGAACAACCGTTACACCGATAGGATAATGTACTATAGCACGTCTTGAGAACTTTTCAGATTGAGATTGAGATTGAGATTGAGATCTTGAGAGGTGTTGTCTGCTCAGCTGTGAGCTCAGAACTACACTAAATACTTAAGTACAATTATATATGGCGCGAGTGAGTGTACATTCCTATCTTAGTCTGAGAAACTAACTTGACTGTTAACAGTTAGTCACACACGAGACACACACAGCCACACACACGTACCCGAACACACACAGTCAGACGTGATGCGGATTCGGAGTCTGTTTTAAGTGAAACTGGAGCGCTTTGGGGGGAAATTCTGTAATTGAAGTGTGCGAAGTTCACAGAGAAAACGCGACCGAACGCTTTGGCGTGCGACGAATGTCTGTTGGGAAAACGAAAAGCCAAACAGAAAATGAAAATTTCATAGAAAATAAAATTGCCGAGAGTTGCCGTACACCGAGATGAGAGCAGCATAGAGAGCGAGTGGGAGAGAGATAGAGCAGCAGAGAGTCCAAATGAGCGAGAGAGAGAGGACGACCTCTGTTGGAGCAGCGCTTGCTGTGCGTGTGTGTGTGTGAAGGTGAGCTGCTATTCATAGGTGTATGTGTTTCTGCTGCGTGTGTGTGTGCTTGCAAAATGTCAAATTGTAAATAAACGAAAATGCCCAAAAACTGTTATACAAAATGCCAGAGGCGGCCACAGTGGGACCTAAAAAGGGGTCAGAAAACTTTTCTGGGTCTAAAATAAAACCCAAAATTTATTTTTCTTTAACAAACTCTTTTCCTGTTTTTCATATACTATTAGACTTGTGAAAAACGCTTAAATTGATTCTGATCTATAGCTAGCCATCGTCTCTAGAAGCTTGTAAAGTCTTAGATATTTTATTATGAGATACTTTGCGAGCTTGTTTCATCTGAAGTTTGATTTCTGTACTGAACTTATCCCTCTGGAATGGCCGCCACTGTTAAATCGTCCACCCTACCCCACGCAACTGTTGTTGAACTGTTATACGGGAGCTTTTGCTTTTTGCCATGGTGCACACAGTTCGGATAAGCTCTCGGGTGCTTCCTCTCTCTGTCTCGCTCTCAGCCAGTTGTGTTTGTTGTTTGGAAAAGCTGCCAATGCACAAGTTTGCATGCTTTGATAAGAGATGTATGCGCTTTCTCTCTCTCTCCCTCGCTCCCTCTCTCTCTCTCTCTCTGTCTTTCTTTTCCCTCCGTAGCTCTCTCTCTCTCGCTCTCTCTCTGGAGCTGGTTCTCTTATTAGTTAAATAAACAAGCGGAACTACTTAAAGGGGCACGCACGCACGCATGACAGGTGGGGGTAACAAGGGGTGGGGGAGTCGATTGATAATAGTTTTTGCATACTTTTCGCATTTGGGAGTTAACATTGGACAAGTAGGCGTGTCTGTGACGTTGACGCTGACGCTGACGTTGACGTCGACGCCGGAGCCGACGGCATCGTTTGGCTAATCAGTGACAAAAACGGACAAAAATCAAATAAAAATTTATAAATTTGGCTGCTTTGTTGTGTCCCTTGTCTGCTGTTCGCTGTGGGTGTGTGTGGGTGTGTGTGTGTGTGTGCCTTAATTTGAATTTGAATTACAGTTGCAGCCAAGAATTTTTATATATGATTTTATTTTTAATGTGTTTCGGGGCGTCGTACGTGAGGAACAGTGCCAAATAACTGACGGATCCGACAGATCAGACGTACGGACAGATTGGACGTACGGAAAACGCGCGCATGTGCCGGGAAACGGAATCGAGCCGCAATATATATAATTTTGGCCATAAAGTCAAATATAAATTTGTTTATAATATTCGTCTACGACATTCAATACAAAAGAAGAACCTCCGTCTACATAAGTAGTACACGATTCCATCGAAAATGTTCGACTAGCAGATACCCTCTAATAGTAAAGTGATCCTTCGGACAGTCTTGAACATCTTCCATCTACTTAGGTCGATTGTTGGGAAGATTTCGAAAGATATTTGTACCAGAAGTCAGGGTTAGATACTTCCAAAGAGATCGTTTCCATTATAGGGACTGATCCCCTATTGATGCTGTCTCTGTGTGTGCTTTACAGGGTATTAAAGAGCGCAGGGAAACTGCCTGACCCACATTTTGACTGATTGACAAGGTGAAAAGCGTGCGTATTCGTATACCATATAGAAAATGTATCTCACAGATACACGACGTGTATCCACATTTGTTGAAAGATACAAACAATGGGCGAGTGTTGCACGGCTTTTAAGCTGCCAGCTGCCGTCGCTGATTGATTGTTGTCCTCAAGGTCACACACACACGTAGTCACACACACACAAAGGATATGTAAATCCAATGACGGCCTTTGTTGTGTGTCTGTGCCACCCTCAAAGACCGAGTGTAAATCTCCCGGCGCACCCAGCCCTCCTCCTATTGTAAACCATCTATGAACTATGCCCCGTAAAGTTGCTCGAATTATGGCACAAAGCAATTTCATAGCAGATTTATTTGCACATTAAATACAACAACAATTAGACAGACATTCCATAGACTAAGAAGAAAGCAGATTGGGCTGGGTTTGATTGGAAGGGGGAGGGTGCGGGTTGGGGGATGGGGGTTGGGGGTCTCGGAGTAGCCAACTAAATAAATTTTCTCAATTGTTTATTTTTTCCCAAACAAATCAGCGCACATTAAAAACAGCGGAGCGCCCCACAAAATATTCCCCAAATAACATTAACATCCGGTGGGGGTGGGCCGTAAGGGTGCGACGGGGGTGGGCAACAGGGAGTGATAGGGCGGATGGGAGACCAAAATTATTTTTTAAAGATTTTTCTTTTTATTATTTTTACTTTTGCTTTGAAACATTCGCAGGTGTTTGAAAGTTTACCTCAAGCGTTTACAAAGGTTACACGGAGAATAATAATTCTCAACTGCCAGAAACTATTTACACTTAAAAGTTGTTCCAGATATATATACAATACATACTTTAGTTATATATACATATGTATAGAGAGAGAGCCAGATTCCAATACAAACCGTTTGTTTGTTTGGCGAGCAGAAAGTATTTTATATTTTATTTATGAATTTAAATGTAATTCACATATTTATATTTTCTATATTGTTCCATAGAATAATTGAACTTAAGATCATTCAATTATAAGGCAGCTATATAATTCCCTACCTTTTTATATAGTGATACGATCTATCTTCTGTCATATACGTGCTGCATTCAGAAACTTGTTGAAAATCATCTGATTTTTGATATACTGCCATATTTTATATTAGAAATAATACATATATTACTATGTTATAGTAAATAAAATAAAGTAAAACTCTATGTTTTACTATGAGTGACGTTCTAGCCGAAGTCCAGAATGGGAATGAGACCACAGAAACCATCGAAAGATTCCGTAAAACCCAGAAATAATCGCAATATTTAATCATCGGTGAGTGCGGAATAATTTACATAGAAAAACATTCATAATACCCATGATAATTCGGCAATAATGGAGTCAAATCTATCAAGGGAGCTGGTAAATGCTTCCTTGGGTGGGAGGGTTCGATTCGCTGGAGCCACTGCTGGAGCTGGCGGTGCGACGGTCCAAGCACTTTAGTAATAAAAGTCACAGGGCGGAAACAATTGCGAATTCAATGCGAAAATGAAGAGAAATGAACATTTTACGTGATTCCACATAAATTTCGTACCGAAAGAACCATTTACCAAAATAAAACGGAAAGGCAAGAGGGGGGAGTGGGAGCAGGGGGGCTCTGGGTGTTACTAGGGGAACGAATAGACTGAAGAACCCGCATGCTTGGCGCGTGTCAAACTGCAGAAATGAAAATTATAAAAAATATTGTATATGTACTAAATGATTTATTTATAAAACCCGCCAAAGCTGATGACGCCGCCAGAGTAGAGGATGAGGATCGAGAGAGCAAAGGAATAAGGGAAAAAAGAGAAATTATGCCAAAAGGTGACGCCAGGGGGCGTCACTCAGTCGAGTCTAAAAAGATGAAGATGGGAATTTCCTGCGCCAAAACGTTTAATTTATTAATGAGATTTATTAATAGGGCGTCCTCCGGGATGGAAGCTCAAGAGGTCGCGGGGTACCAAAGCGGGTGGAGATTAAAGATGAAGGGTCGCGGGAATAGGGAATAGATAGTAGGGGTAGTTGGATTTTTTCCTCCTTGTTTGTTATTGTAATTAAACTGAAAATTATGGGCCCTTTAATACACTTGAAATGTCTGTGTGAGTACCTCCACGCACACACGCACACACACCACCCACCAGCCACACAAGCATACAGCCACCCAGCGACTCACCCACACAATCATTCGATGATTCGCTGGAATTTTTTGTTGTGTTTGTGGTAAATGAGAGGTGGGTGCCAGATGCGGGGTGATGACTACGGCCACCGGCTCCGGCTCCGGCTGCGGCTTCAAAAATTATTTGGTTGTTGTTCTGTCTGTGTCTGTGTCTGTCGAGTGGATGGATGGGTGGGCGGTAAGGTGGATGGGTGGAACACAGACGCCAGCGTTGGAGACGCATAAAACAAACGTGAGACTAGATAATGGCTGTGCTATGGGGAGTACAGAAGGCATATGCCACATTACCAGAGATATACGAGGAGCCACTTTGTATGGTCAATTAAATACTCGTAGCCACCTGATGCTTCCAAGTCTGCCAGGTGATGACCTTACGGCGCTGTGCACCTGGAAGAACACTCTGGGAAACTGTTATTATCACATGATAATGTCATATAACTTATCCCTACGTTTAGTCCTCTATAGTAGTTAGTCCTTCTCGTAATATGATTGATATTGTAAATTGATCTTCTTCCAGACGCTACCTGTTATTTTTGCTCACAGACTGGTTGCATTCCATTCACATTCCCTTTCCAGCGGATATTATGTAACAGCCAGTCTGAGAATTCGAGTATTACTCTGAGGCTTTCCTAGAAAAAAGCCCACTTTGGGGTAACAGTTTCTATTCAACACAAATCTTCGATCTCTAATGTTTACGTTTTGGTTGATGATTCTTGGAATCTTGGAAAATATATTATTGATCTCTACTTTTCCCTTTCGATCGGACTGGTATCTTCTGTGGAGCTATTAATGATAAGTTCCCTTATACTTATCATTCCGTGAATGTGCTAAGCCCCCAAAATTCCAGTTGTACCTGGTTCCGTCTTGCTATCCAGCACTTAATTTGTTCACCTCCAGTGCGCATTGCATGGTGTCTGCTACCCTGTCCGGTTCGTGCCTCCCCCTCCCTCCCGGGTTGCTGCTTGCCCAGATAAGGCCCGACTTAATCACTAACTAACTAAAGCGAGCTGCTGATTAGTCGAGTGCACGTAACGCTAACCTTTTGCCGCACACAACGCCCACCCGCTACTGTCTGCTCAAGTGTGAAGAGCTTCTCAAAATTCTTCTTCTAATGTTTATTGTTAATTGCCATTTTATTGTTATCCCAGCGGCTATAAACAATAACAAGAACCGAAACTACAGCAACAACAACAACAGGAACAATGAGAGGTAGAAGAAGAAGCAGAACAACAACAACAACAATATTAAAATTAACGGCGCCGGCAACGATTACGGCATCACAAGGTAGCAGCTTTATCTGGTCATATTGCTCTCCCCCTCTCGCTCTCTATTGGCTGGCTTCTCTTCTCAATCCAAAGCTCGGCTCATAAGCTAAACTTAGATAAGTCAGCTGAGAGAGAGAGAGAGCGCTCGAGAGAGCGTGTGCCGATCGACACTATGCAGAGAGAGCGGCTCATGTTGCTCTCTTCTCTAGTCTTTAGCTGTGTTGTTGTTGTCGTTGTCGTTGTTGCTGCTTGTATTACGAGTGTTCAATAATTTGTTTGCGTTCTTAATTTTTGATTCATTTGCTTACGCACACACATTTATTTGCCTACACAAACACACACACACACACTCACCCACACACACACACACACATGCATTCAGTCACAATTATTTGCTTATTTGTCACTTTAATAAAATAAAACACAATTAATTACCTTTTTTGTGAGTGAGCGGTTGGTGGTCGCTCAACTGTTAGAGCGAGGGGTAGAGCAGAGCGAGCGTGTGGCAGACAGACAGAGATAGACTTAGAGAAAAAGAGACGGTTTAGGCAAAGCTCCGTGGCTTAGGTCTTTTTATGGTGGCAGCTGCGGCTGCTGCAACCCTCTTGATGAGGCCGCTGCGACTGCTAAGCTTAGCTGCTGCTGCTGCTGCTTCTGAGAGCCAATAGACACACAGCTTTAGAGAGAGCGAGCGAGTGAGAGAGAAAGGGAGAGGCAGAGCTGCGCTCTGTTATGAAGTAATAACGATGGAAAAAATTGCCTCACTTACGAATACAAAACACTTTTTGTTGTTGCTGTTGTTGTGGTTGTTGTTGCACTGGCACACGTTGTTGTTGTTGTCGAAGTTGTTGTTGTTATTGTTGTTTTTGGTAATGAGAATCGGTTTTTATGGTTTTACGTGAACGGCAGCCGCCGCCACCGCCAAAATAAAACAAAAACAGAAGCAAAATGCAAATGCAAACAAAGTCACACACAGATTTTTTTATTTGTTTGTAAATTTATATTTTTGTAACTTTTTAGCCAATTTGTTGTCTTATTTTGTCATGTCAAACACACGCGGAAGCATTGGATTCGTTTGATTTGATTTGTTGTTCTTAGAGGTATTTGAATATTGAATAGAATCTCTATTTGAGCGCACCTTTGAAGAGCACCTCGCTGAAGCGCCTAAAAAAACAATAACAATTCTCAAAAATTCAACTGAAAAGCAACACGCGACGTCGACGGCGGCGACAAAACGTCCGTCCACAGCAAAAGTTTCTCGCGTTTTGAGACTTTGAAAATAAACCCAAAGCTATTTAAGCACTGAATAAATGTCAGAGTCGTTATCAAGACTAAGAAATACCCTGTGTTAAGAACAGGTGTTAATGTTAACAGCTAACGAGTTTAACAAGTCCATAAACTGTTAATAAACTTGAATCTGTTATCTCATATTTATGTGAACTTCAGCTGAATGGATTGAATTAGATTAATCCAAACTCAAAACAATTAAACCTATAACTTACCTAAGTAAAGCACTGATATACCCACAAGTTCGCGTTCAGAGAGAGTGTATACAGCAAGTGTGTGGGACAGAGAGAACATGCGCAGAGAGCAACAGTTGCAGAGAGCGCAACATTTGTTCGCCAGACCCCTAACAGAGCGTTGAGATCAGTTGTAAATATGCACAAGAATTCAATTGTTTCATAAGTTTATTAATAAAAATTATAAATTATTCAAAAATTTATAAATGAAATTAAAGAAAATGAAAAATGTTAAAAATGGTAAAGGAAAATCAAAATTGAATAACAACAATAATAAAGCCTGAAAAAAGCTCACATTTGCAGGCAGCTGGTCACCCTAGCTGGGAACGGCGAAAGCTTTAACTTTCAGTGTTGGAAACTGAACTTTGGCGCGAAATTCGAATGATTTAAATAGAAAACTGTTCAACAGAAAAGCGTCTCTTGATTAGAGACACCTTTGCAGGTGTCTCTTGTGTTTTCCCCCCTTAGAAATAACCAGAATTTTAAATATTTTCTTTTATGTATATATTCCATATATTTTGCATATATATTTATATTTGTTGGTGTTGTTTTTTTCGGTTTTTTATTTTACACAATAAAAATGATGATGCTTTTCAACAAAAACAATTTGTGGTACTTATGGTAGAATTCATATATAAATTTGCTTGCATAATTTGTGTCGATAACTTTGATTAGAACGTTTTGAATTTGTTTTCTATGTGTGATTGATTCTTTTTGCTACTACGTGTATATGTTATATATCCGAATATATACTATATATGTACGATATATCAGAAATTTTGCACAAGTTCTTTGATTTTTGCTGAGTGCTTTAACATTTTTATTTGTATCGATTTCAGTTTTGCTTTTGTATTTATTTATTTCTTTTAAATAGTCGTTAATATACGATAGATCGATAGTTCGAGAATTATGCTTGTAAATAATATATATGTAGATGTATGTACAGTGAGTCAGCAGATTCTTTTCGTTCTTATGAGTCATCTTCTGGATCTGCTGCTCCGAACTTAAATATATAACATAGTTTATTAGAAATATTTAAAGCAACTTAAACTTAATGTTAAGAGTTGGTTGGTTTCTTTCTTGGATTTCTTGTTTTTCTTTTCTTTCTCTTGTTATCGATTGCGGCTAAAAAATCTATCGAGAGTTTTCTTCTTTATTATTAGTATTATTATTATGAATTATTATTATTTTAAAACACATACAAGTATATAATAATATATTGTAATTTAGTTAATTGGTTACAAATTGCTGATGAGGTTTTTTGTAATGGAAACACAACAAAAGGACTGAGTCGTAGGGTTGCCAAGTGCGACTAAACAATTTCTATCGGAGTTTTGCAACATCTAAAAACGTTTGCTACTTATTAATCGTGTGGATATATGATAAATCTATCGTGTGGATAACTTTAATGTGTACTTTAAATGGTATCTTTAACTTTAACTTTAACCTGTAACTGTAACATGTGATGTTCGCTAATCGATAGCTATCTCTTGCTCTTTAACTTTCTTTCTGTTTTCTTCTCCATCTTTATCTTCGTCTTTCTACTTATGATAAGGATTAGGCTTGCGTCTGGGGTTAACATTGCGTTAAATATGCTTAAGGACTTAGATTCTATATATTTGGTGTACTTTTTTGAGTTTTGTGTTCTGTGTTGATTCAATTTTGTTGTTTTTGTTTTTGTTTTTTGTTTAGTTTGTAACTGTTATATTATATGGTATACTACTAACTGTTATAATAATTCTCGTTAGCTTGATCTCTCAACTTAAGCTCTCTCTCTCTCTCTCTCTTTCTCTCTTTCATTCATTCATCTGTCAGCGACATAAACGACCTTCTGTTTTAGATCTCTTCGAGTTCTCTACAGTTACGCGAAACTAAATATAATACAGTTTTGCTACGGGGCTTCCCCGAAGAACTACTCCAAACGACACAAACGACGCATCCAAAGTGTTATACACGGCACAGTGGTTACTCCTTTTCCTCCTTCGACTACTCCTTCCCTCCCCTTAAACACATATCAAATCATAACAGGGTCGCGTTAGACGCTTAGATAGGCGATATGGAGAGCGGCGCCGCAGCCGTATCCGGCATATACTCCTTGAGAAGATCACGCAGGCGCAGGATCTCGCGTCCGGCGGCCGCCAGATCCCCCTGTAAGGACATTTCCCGTTCACGTAGTCGCTTTATGTCGCGTTGGCAGGTCTAAAAATGAAGGGTAACCTTTAGCTTGGCAGTTCTATCGCAGTTAAGCCGTTTCTTTAACTTACCACATTCTGACGCAATAGATCCAGCTTGTCGCACTTAAGCCGTGTGACCTCCTGTCGCAGATTCTCGATCATCATGATGGTCTCATTGCTGGGCGAGCTGCCCATCATGGTGCTCCCTTGCACACCCTCCAGGCACAGCGAGCACGCCTTGGTGGTGGCTTCCGCTGAGCTCATGCTCTCCAGGCCCGTGTCGCTGTCAATGTAGGCGGCGCCACCATCAAGGTGACCCATCATAGGATCCAGATCCACACTGTTGAGACTCGAATCGTCGCTCGTCTCGGACATCGTTGCCACGGCAACGCCCACAATGCCTCCATTCTGTGCTGCACTGGCTGCAACTGCAGCCACGCCTGCCCCATTATGTTGGGCCATAACCCCGACGGGAGGATGTGCATTGTTGTTGTTGTTGTTGTTGCTATGGTGGTTGTTGGCCGGTCGGGAGGTAATGTCCGGCGAGGAGGAGGTGGACTCATTCGAGGATTTCGACTTGGATGATGACTTGGAGGCCGTGCGACTGCAGGTCTGTAAGGGAATAGGAATAGGAATCCAATTAGCTAATGTTCGGGAGGATTAGGGATAGAGATCAAGTACTTACATTCAGATTGGGCGTTTGGGTCTCGGGCTGTGGCTCCTTTTTGGCATTGAGTGTGCCCAACTTGGTGTTCACACTGAACTTGTCCGGATGCGCACCGTTGCCGGTGTCGACGCTCTGGGATCGCACCCTCATGATGAGAGCCTTCTTGACGGTGTCTATGAAGCGAGAGCCCGCATTGCCGCCTCCACTGCTCTCCGACTTTGGTGTCTCAGGAGTTGGACTGGCGGCGAGTGTCTGGGACAAATCGGCGCCCAGGAAGTCACGAGTCTTCTCCTTAAGCTCCTCCACCAGGTTCTGAAGCAAAGAGGTGCGCGTGCGCAGCTCCAGCTTGGCAAACTTCTCGGCCTTGTAGCAGGCATTCTCCGCATTGATAAGCTTCGTCAGCAGGAATTCCTTGAACTCCTGGCCCTTGCGGAATACTGCTGGACTGGGCAATGTTGGCCCGAAGAAGGGCACATCATCGCGAGCGGTGACGCTCACCTTGTACCGGGTATGGGGAGTGTTCGGCTCCAGCGGCTGCACCACAATGAACGCATGCAAAAAGTGGCTCGCAATCATGTCCGGTGAGAAGGGAGTGTTCGTCTCCTGGAACACAATGGCCACAATGTCGTTGCCAATGTGCCGCTTGCGCTGCAGCTGCTGCGGATCACCCTCGGTGTGTGGCAGCAGTGTGGAGACGTGGAACATGACCTCCCGCTCCTTGAAGACCTCATAGACGGCGGTATCGCCGGTGTGTCCATTCTGTATATCGAGTCCGCCGCGGTAGCCCTTATGCTCCTTGAGACGTATGCGCTGGCCGAGCACATCGAGGAACTCCTCAAACGCTGGCGATGTCTGTTGGTTGCCAAAGAGCTCCTCCTCTGTGGTCTGACCGTATCTTTGGTAGAGCACCCCAAACTTGAAGTGCGAGACGAGCACATGCTCATCGTAGACGCTGATCAGCTGTGAGGCCTTCGGGCAGAGCACGGGCATAAAGTTATCCACCTGAATCTGGTCGTTCAGCAGACGCACCATCTTCGCGGGGCTGGGCTGGGCACCCAGGCACGACACAGGTATCTGCTCGTGCATGGTTCCTGTGCGCAGACGCAGCAGAATGCGCATGTGCTCCTGGTTGGCCACGTTCTCCGTCTTGATCGAGATGAGCACCGGGCCCAGCTGTTCGTCGTGGCCAACCAAGTTGGAGTGTTCGCGTGCCGCATAGAAGCGCCTGTAGCACTTGGCCGTATCGTCCGTCTCGAACTTGGCCATCCAGGTGGTCTGGGGCAGCTGTGGATTGCCTCTGGAGTCATATGTGCACTCGTGCTCGGTGCCATCCAGCCAGTAGCCACCGTGCAGTGGCAGCAGAATCATCGGGTATGGCGCCGGCTTGCCCAGCGCCTCCTCCAGCAGTCGCTGTGAGGCGGGAATGGCCGACACAATCGACGAATTTGATGAAACCGACGATTGGGATTGGTAATGATGTCCATTGGACAACAGCTGACCACCCGAGGCGCTTACCACTCCACTCAGCTGCGGCGAAGCCGGCGTCGAGTTCGATGCCGAGCCAGAGACTGAGGTGCTGGAGTGATTCATCGAGTGCCGCAGCGTGGCACGCGATCCCGAGTGCTGCAGTCCACCATTGTGGCTGGCATCATGTGGTGAATGCGGATGTGGCACGCGCTCCTCGCTGGCATTGCTGCCACGATGATGCTGCAAAGACAAGAACAAGGAATAGAAAAGGTTAGCAACTGACTCAGAGAATGGCCTGGAGATAGATCTATCAAATATTCTTCTATTCCTATCCCAATATCGTATACGATATACGATATTAATATTATGTTTCTATTCTTGGAGTTCAGTAATGATCGGTTAGCAGGAAGTCTAGAGTTATTATAGGGTATAGCTGCGACTAACAGATGTTTGCATTATGTGTAGGATTAGATACTCCTACGTGGCACACACACATACACACACACACACACACACACAGACACAGGCACAGGGTCTGCATTATAATTTCATGCAATTATCGTTCAGCATATACGACCACGCCTACCCTCTAGGGGGCACCTATACTAGGCAAATGCTGGCCCAAAGCTCTATCTGTGTATGTGTGTGTGTGTATGTGTGTGTGTGTGTGTGTGTTGATGTGTGTTGATGTGTGTGGATTTCGGATGGATTGGTTAATAGCAGTGCCAGGCCATGTTGAAGCTGCCTTGCAATTTGTTGGCTCCAAACAAATACGCGCATGTGGGCGGCTGTGTGGCTGGATTATGTGTGTGGGCTGAGGGGGAGGAGAAGGTGGGAGGGAACGCAGTTAAATTTTTGATAAAATTAAGCCAACATTTTCATTTGACATGAACGCGAACGCGAACGCGACTCATTCCTTAAACTTCCTTTTGCTTTGTTGGCGCCAGTGAAGCTTTGTCTAGTCGGAGCCCAACCCTATAGAGGAGACACCCAGGGAAACAGAGAGAGGAAGAGCGAGCGAGAGAGAGAGAGAGAAGAGATTGGGGCATTCCATATTAAAAAGTTCTTTTATTTCTACAGTTTACCAATTCCATTTGTCTGTTTTGCCAGCTGCAATTCTTTTATAGCTGGCTTCCAGCCAAACGTGGCACGTAACGGGTTCGAGTTTCCGAATGGGGATAAAAGGTTCAATAGGTTGGGGCTAGGTCTTCACGGGTTCATCGATAGTTCGTGCCTTGATTTAATAGTCTGTCGGCTGCCAATTGCAACTGCTGTTAAATGATGTGTTCTAAGGATGGGAATTCGTTGGGATCTGGAGGAGCTGCAGTTGACAATCCTTAAAATGCAACCGAGACCAAAGGGAAAACTCTTCGATAGAATAAGTTAGGCAAAATCCAGGCCAATATTACTACTTATTATTCATAACGAAATGTGAATTTCGAGTAAAGCGATTTGGAATACCCGCAAAGAAGGTCAAACCCTTCGATATTTTTAAACTTTCCTATTTGAAGCTATTTAAATGCAATTTTGTCTTCAGCTTGAAGCTTGATAATTAGTTACGTTCATTATACTTAACCTTAACCGATATGAATGCATTTAACCTGCATTCACTTATTCATTTATTCGTTCACATTCGTTCACGAATGCACCCATTCGGACAGCGTGTGAATCGAATAGTCAAATACAAAAATTATGCAAATGTTGCAATTGAATGTTAAATGTGGCAATTGAGAGGAAGTTTAATAAATTTGTTGAAACCCGATACTGGACCTGGGCTGGGTAGTACGACAACCACTACGATTACTGGTGCTGGGTTACCCAGAGGGGAAAGGGGAGCTGGTCTGGCCGTCACACGCTTTGTTGGCTTCATTTGTGTGTTGCTGCCCCCCTTCTTAATGCCTGTTCTCCCACTTAAGCCCCGAGTGTTGCGACTAGATAAATAGATGGATAAATAGTTCCGACAAGCAGTCGCTGTTTGTCTGGGTTTGGCTAGTTTATTGGTAAGCCATTTATGAGCAGGGATGAGGAGGGAGGTCTGAGGATGGGAATGACTCATCAGACAATGACCAAAACTTAATTTCCTTTAATGCCAGGAGTGGCCCCAGGGGCAGAGCCAGAGCCAGAGGCAGAGTCAGAGACGGGGAACTCTCTTGGTTAATTGGTCGAGGGAATGTGTCAAGATATGTTGAGTCTAATTTGATGAGATTTGACTAGTTATAAGGGAAGGGGGAGATGTGCTGTGTCTTTTGTCTAATTAAAAACGCATTGCCAGCCAGAAACTGTGTCTAATTGAAAGTGAAGGAAGCTGGAAAGACGAAGGTAGACAAAGAGAGGGGGGACGAGAGGGAGGAACTGTGATAGAACCGGAAAATCTGGACTAAAATCTAATGAATGTACTCGTACTCGTAAGTAAGAAGAGCATTGGAAAGCATAACGAATACTCGCAGAACGTGAATAAAAGTCGCGACCTACTACAGAGACCGAACCACATATGACAATTCTGTAGATCTTACAATAATAATAATGATCATAATAATGACGATGATGATGATGAGGATGATGTTGGTTATGGCGCTGTGCCGATTCTCGAGAACTTAAGCGGATTACATAGAAGGCGAGAAAAGTGTTACGAGCTTCGAAGAATGAAGAATGAAGACAACAACGACTTGTGCCCATATGGTCTGGTTGCAGGCCGGGGATTGCCTCTGTTTTTCGAGGTTAGTGGGGTAGAGGGCCGACAAGCAGAAAGGAAGCGATGTAGATGGAGGAGGGAAGAGGTGGAGTGGGTTGGGGTGCTGGGGACCAGACAAGTAACCCTTGAGCAGCGACTGCATTGAACGGGCCATAAAATTGTGGAGACGATTTGCATAAGTCGAAGGGCAGGCAGGCAGTCAGGCAACCAGACCCTGAATAATGTTTCCTACCCCCTCTGCCACCCCTCAACATACTACTCAGTTTCCACATGTGCGATACAAATCCTGTAAGAGACGACAACGTCAACAACGCTGCTGCTGCTGTTGTTGTTGCCTCAAGTGCAGGGCCCCGTCATTAAAAATGTGCATTTTGCATTTGCTGCGGGGGCGTTGAAATCTTTTGCCAGCACAAAATGAAAACAAAGTATAATAACAGAGAAGCTGTAAGGGTGGGGGGAGTAGGAGGAGGAGGTGGATCAGGAGGAGCAGAGACAGCGGAATGGGTACAAAGCACAGGAAGCTGTCTTGTTCGATTGCTGCTGCTGCTGCTGCTGCTGCTTCTGCTTCTTGCCACAGCTGTTCTCTGTCATTGGAGTGGGGCACAGTTTGACAGTCAGTCAGAGCATGTGAGGAGCAGAGGGATAAGTCAGTGCTTGTCAAACCTATTTGACAGTCAGGCAGAGAATTGCTGCCCCTTCTTCGCTTCTTCTAATGGGTGCACAGTTTTGGCAGCTTGTCAGTTGTCAGTCGCTGTCAAAGCCAAACTTTTCATAAGTTATGCAACACACATTTCGCTCAGCTCAGCTTGAAAGTGTGGCACATGATTCCAGCGAACCGTAAAAAGAGTTGCAAGCAACTCAACTGATTGATATACGAGTATTCAGGCTACGCACGTGCAAAGTGCCCTCCTTACCTCCTCAAGGTACCCAGACCAAGTTTCTGCCCAAAACTTGCCTCAAATCTATCTCTCTCTCTCTCTCTCTCTCTGTCTCTCTGACTCTCTGTATAAGCCAAATACAACCCACTCTCAGCTTGACATGATTTATGTGTTGCGACTGTGACAAACACGTTGCAAACTGACATTCTACGGGCTGTGCGTGTTTCTCGTGTTGTTGTTCTGGTTGTTGTGGTTGTTGTTGTTGTTGTTGCCTCCAGTGGGGCAAAAAGTGATAAAGAAGAATAAAAATATATTATTTATACGTATTTTACTTTTATATATAACATACGCAGATGGATTTTTATACATAGTCGCAAAGCCCGCATAAATCAAGAAACACAGTGAATAAATCAAAGTAGGAAATGTCAAACTGTGACTGAAGCTCAAAACTTTTCATGCTCTGAGTTGAAAAGCTGTTGGAATTATTGATGGATTAGCTGAAAGTTAAGAGAACTTCATGGAATTGGAACTTAATTGAGTTTTCCTTAAAATTAATCCCCAGCTTATCATAAATCTCTAAGTTTATTTATAGAAACAAAGTCTGCTTTGCACTCAGAACAATCTTAGAGTATTATGTATATTTTCTTTTATGTAACGTATCAATTTGCAGTCAAAGTTCTTTCCCATGTTTCAGATACATCAAAAGGTCTCAGAGTTACCCTCCCCTCCCACTTTGGACGTGTCTTGAGTACTTAAAAGAGATTTGGCCATAAACGCTTTCTCAGTTCCAATTAACATGTACGAGTCTCTTTCAGTATCGTATACTCCAGCTTTTATAGGGCTTTATGCGCTCTGAGTTCTTATCGTTCGTACAGCTCATTAGGAGATTGACATAAAACTTGTGGGGAAATCAGTTCTAGGAATTCTACAGAAAATAAGTTAAGCTGTACTTGATATGCGCTTGGAGTGAGCTCGTTTAACGGGAAACCAGAGGGAAAATACCTCCCATCTCACAGTTGAAGAAGCACTGCTAAAAAGCAAAACAACTGATTTAAAAATAAAACTCTTAATTGGTGATCGAACACCAAATAACTGGCCACTTAAGGCAACTTGTTGTCGTCGTTGTTTGCGTTGTTGTTGTTGCTGGTTTTGCTTCAGTTTTCTGTGCGACAATTTCATTAGCCAAAAAAAGCGAAAGGCAGCTCCAAAAATGGAAAACAAAACCAAAAATTTTGTGCGTCAAGTTGCCGAATTGAATTTCAAATTTTATGCAAGCTTTTGATTGATTTTTTATTTATTTTTGGTTTCTGAATACTTTAATTACTTAATAAACAAATTGTTGTTGCGCTTGTCTAAAAATACAAATAGTTGCGCCTCGTGTAAAATTATAATATTAAATTGTTGCTTTGCCTCAAATTGGCCCTTGCAACGCGTTGCATGTCACAATTTTTGACCCAATTTGTGCGCAACGAACCCAATAGCAAGAAATTTGCATAATTGCTAAGGGAAGTCTCTGTGCCTCTCTAGCTTCGGCAAGTAGTTCTTCGTGCAACATCAAATTGCTTGCAACAATTTCATTAAGAGAAGCAAAAAGAAACACGTCATAAAAGTCAAACTTCTCCCACGCCCACGGGGGAAGCAGAACCCCGGACCCTACGTTGACTGCTTTTTGTCACGGTTCTCTGAATCGCAGTTATGGGAAGCAACTGCCTCCCAAACTGTAAGCGATCTTTCTCACAGTGGGCCAAAAGTGCCAAAGACTGAGAAGACTTGCACAGAAGACAGCGAAAAATGTTTTGAATTTAGTCAGACAACAAAACGTGAAGATTTCGAAGAATAAAATGATAATGAGGAAATTAATAAAGTGTTGTATCAGAATGTCATCAGCGCTTGAAGAAAGATCAGGGAAGATGTAATGGAATCACATTTTGGTATAAGATTATAAAAAAAGAGATCATGATATGAAAATCGAAGCATAAAATCTAATCTTATATCGATTTTCAATGATATCTTAAGTATCTTCCACTCAGCAGTAGGAAAACGAGATACTCTTCTTAACTTGAAGTTACTTCCTGAAGCTTATGTAATCCACGTTAGATTTGGTATATTGTACCACTGTGCAGTGCCGCGTCGTCACTTCAGTCACATTATTTTCTGGGCTTTGGCCACGGAGTCAATCAGCGACTTACGAGTAATTCAATGGCCCTTTCGGCCCCTTTTTGGACCCTCTTGCGGCCCTTTTGGGCTGCCTGCGCATGTGCATTGAAGTTGCGCCGTTTCCACTTGGCTGCACAAACTGAGGGCGACTCCGTGTTGCGTCTGCGTGTTGCGTCTCTTCGCGTTGCCAGTTGCCAGTTGCCAGTTGCGAGGTGGCAGCTTTGCATCGGGCTTTTTGTCGTTTTCTTTCTTTTGTTGTAAGTTGCGCATTTAAATTACAAACAGCTGACAAAAGTTGCCGCCAGCTCAGTGCTTGCCCAATCTTTAGCCTCACCTCTCTGCCCACTCTTTACCCCTGTCCCCTATCCCGTTTCGCTGCTCCTCATTGAAGATCCCCCTGCCTTTGTTTTTGAGCTGCTGCTTTCCCGCTGCGCTTCGTTTGCTTTTCTCATAAAATAATTGCGCGTGTGATGAAGTCGATCCATGCTAGACTGCGAGAGGGGAATGTTCCCTCCCCCCCTCTTTCAACAATCTCACACAACGCCCCTGGCTAAGGTAGAAGTAGCAGCAGCAGCAGCAGTAGAAGCCGAGGCAAAACGGGCGGCAACCGTGGCAAAGACTTTTGGCTTTCAACTGGGAATTAAAAGACGCGACGTTGTGGTTGCTTCTTCTTCCTTTTCTTTTGCTTCTGCTTCTTCTTGTTCATGTCCCACGTTCTTCTGCTGAGAATTTGGCAACGAAGCGTGAAACATGAAGTACAACAACAATAACAAGAATTGTAAAAGAACAAAAACGCTCTTGTTGCCTTTTCCTAGAACCAAACTTGTAGCCCAAAAGCAAAAATTCGCTCGCCTTAACTTGTAATCTGTACATGGGCAACAAGATGATGGCCTCAAAGGGGGAGGAGGAGAAGAAGGAGGAGCAGAAGCAGGAGGGTAGTTACCTGGTGGCGCGTCTAATTCGAAGAATTTTGTAGCCAACGTTTCCTATTTTCTGTGCAGCTGTCACAACTTTGCTCAACTGGGAAACTGGGAAACTTGGAAACTCTGAAATCTTCCGGTCTTACACTTTTAATTACCCAGCTGGCAATTAGGCCCCGGTCACGCCCACAAAAGAGGCTGGTTGGGGTTGGGGTGGAGGGTATTTGCCGGCAGTTAACAAGCTTTCATATTGATTTAACAAGACCGCAAAGAGGAAAAAAACTATGTGGAACGCGTCGCTGTTTACGTAACCAAAACAAGCAACGAGCCCAATTTGCATCATTGATGGCGTTGCACCACCGCCCTGCACCACCCACAGCCCACTGTAGGCCAACGGGGTCAGCACCAGCTCTCGAGTGACTGACACTTACAGGTAAATCTCTAGCCTTCGGGCCCTGTCAGCTGCATTACATTCAAAGCCCTTTCGGCCCTGAGCCTTTTTTTGACGTCAGGCACTTTACACTGCCTGCAAATAGTCAGAGTGCACCTGCTGCAGCGTCAGCTATTCATTACAAAAGAATATTTCATACAACAAATGCATTCATAGCTCTTAAAAGATGGAAAGCGAATTCAACTAAAAAAAACTAAAGCCGTAAACTATGAAAAGACTTCAAGCTCTTTGGCTTTGTGCATAATGTAAGAGGAGGCGCTACCATATCGTATATATACTATTATCAGAAAGAGTATCTCTCTCACTCTCTCTCTTTCTCCGACCTTTAACGTATTTGACACTGGGATTGAGGCAAAGATTTAACTCTTGTTTCGATTCTTTATAGCAAACTGAATGAGGATTTGGTATCAATTGGTTCCTATTCCGAGGTGTGTGTATCCCCGTTGGGTATGCCAGCTGTGAGCAAAGGGCATCTACTAGTCGAGCAGACCCGACTGGATCACTCTTTTTAATTCGTGTATCTTTTTCAACAGTTTCTGCATATGTATCTTTGGCTGTGGCTGAATTTGTCGTATTTGTAGCACATGCATAACGCGTGTGTATCTCACATTTCACGATGGTCTGTGTGTGTGTGTGTGTGTGTGAGTATGTGTGTGTGTGTGTGAGTATGTGTGTGTGTATGCTTTTTTGGCGCTATGTTTAATGTGGGTCAACGTACGTCCGGCTCCTCGATGCGATTCCCCCACTCGACTCCGGACTTTCCGCTGCCCTTCACTCGACGGAAGCTCTTCTGCTTGGGAGTCGCAGCATTCGCACATCGTTTATCTTCATTTCATTTGCATCTGTCGCTGTGGCTTTCAAACTGTAAGCGCTGCAGCGACAATTGCCACAAATTGCTTATGCGTTTCATTTATGAGTGTTTTGCGCTGTATTTATAGCTAAGTGAATGCCCACAAGTGCCTAAACCCCTCTCGCTCCTTCCCCTTCTCCACGCTCCCTCTGCCCTACTGCTTTACATCATCAGCGCCCTTTAACGTTGTCGTCGGCGCCATTTGGAGACTTGCATTGGTTGCCTTATGGCTTCAATAGATCGACCAGAGGCAGCCGATCCAGCGATCCCCCAGCACAAGCCAAAGCCAAAGCACCAGCACCAGCAGACCCACTACCAGATTATCATCTCCAGACAAAGTGGAGGGGAGTAGCCATTTGTTGACTTATTTATGAACGTGAAATGTTTCGTCTTTGGCGTCTGAAAATCTGGAAAGACGTCTCTCGTACGGGTAGACTACTATTTTATCTCTCAGACTTCAATGGGTTTCTTGGCCGCCGTTGACTCAGTTCGAGGAGTGTGGGGGAAAGTGCGCTCCTGACTCATCTGCTTTCCACGGGGAGGATCCTATAAGGTAGAGTATCTTAAAGAAAGTGGAGCTGCTTTTCAAATGAGATCAGTTCTGATTTGGAAACGCTTCAAGGGATTCGGGACTGGTCAAAGACGAAAGCAAAAGCATTTAACCAAAGAGCAGTGGACTATTTATAGATGATCAATAAATTAACAGCGCATAAAACTAACAAGCCCAATTAAGGAGAGTAAATGAAAAACAAGCCAGATAACAGTGGCTGCAATAAGTTTGGCACGCAATGCGCAACTGAGAAATGCAACTCTTCACACTGAGAGTGGGACTGGGACTGGGATTACGATTGGGATTGGGACTGTGACTGCAATCAATCATTGCACACCAAGACAGTACAGAGAGCAAACGCAGCACGGTATGGAGTGGAATTCAAATGGAGATTGGCAAGTGGCATGTGGCATGTGGCATGTGGCATGGGGTACGTTGCATGTGGCATTGCAATTAAAGAAAATGCTCGTAACAAAAATTATTGCATAGACTTTTGACAGCTACTACGACTGATAACTGCCACAACAACAAGCTCCAAATTGGTTTCCAGTGAAACCCAAACAACGGCTAAGAAAATCCACAACAAAGATCGAATATGGAATACCCTATACTTGCCCCAAACAGCAGAGCAAACCTGCTGAGTACTTTTCTTCCAGTTGCACTAGATGCAGATCATATTCTATGTACATACTCTATATATTTGTATCTAATCCTAAGCAGAAGCTGTGTAGGTTACCCTTTACCCAGTTAAAACGGTTACAGGGTATAAATATTAAACAAACAACAGCAGAAACTCAAGCAGTCAAAGAAAAAGTTGAGCAACGACCGAAAACCCCGAAAATGCTTTCGGTCAGCAAAAAGCAAAGCGCAAATAGATAAATGTACATCCATATCTTTCATATATATCTATATATATACATATATCTATATATATGTATGTGTTTACTGTGCAATGCAGTTAACACTTTCAACACAATAATAATAACAACAACAACAACAGAGTAATCGTTTTGGCTTTTGCAACGTGACTCACAACATTTTTTGGTAGTTGGGTGCGTTACAGTTTGACAGTCACTGGCGCAACTTTCTTTTTACGAAATTTTTATGAAGAAATTCAAGAGGAGCAGCCAAAAAAGAAGCAGCAAGAAGCAAGAAAAAAGTCTGTGGTAAGAGCATTGAATGGGCGATGAGACTGCCTCAAGGTAGGCGTGGCAGGTGTAGGCGTGTTAACAATTTCTGTTTGTTTTTTGATTATTTTTTTAGGCTATTTTCTCAGCTTCGGCGTTGGACCTCAAGGGGTTTTAGACGTCATTTGTCTTTGTCTTTGTCTTTGTTTTTGGTTTTTGCTTTCGGGTTTCTATCGCTGCTGTTGGGGCTAATGAATTTTTAAAGACAACATTGCGAGCATTTCATTTAGAAAAGCTCCAACTCCATCCAGCTCTGCCTCTAGCTCAGACTTTCTTTCCCAGGTTATTTTAGTCTGCGAACCCGAAGCAAAACCGGAACCAAAATAATTTACGAGTATCTCTCTTAAGTATTTGCTGTATCTTTAGGTATTCCTATCTGTATCTCTCGCCTGTTTCGTGTCTATATCTTGTTCAGATTGCTGCTATATACCCATAAGAAATGGCTCAAGGGGGTATATTAAGGCAGAGAGTTCTTCTTTGATCGCTCGCGAGTTTGAGTAATTAAGTATTTGAGACCTTGCTGTAGGGTATCCCATAGTCAAGTACACTCGACTCTAGTATTCTCACTTGTTTCTCTATTGTTTTTTTGTTGCACGCACGCGACAGCATCGCTTTGGCTATTGTTGTAGAGCTGAACCTTGACTCAACTCCGTCTTTTTGTTTTGGGTCTCGACTGAATTTCAATTTGAGTTTGAATTTGAATTTGAATTTATTCGGCTAAAAGAATCGAAACTCTCAAGCCAAAATTCAATTAGCAACACATACAGAAACAAACTCAGATTTAATTATTAATTGAACTTCAGTCAAGGTTTTTTTTCTTCTTAATTTTGTTATTATTTTCATTGTTGCTGCTGATCTGCCGCGTAATGTTTTTACATACCCGATGGAAACAGAGATCGTTTAATATGGCAAATGAGGTCAAGTGAGCCCAAATGATGGGATGATCATGATGATCGTAGTTTGTAGTTGGTGTAGACAACTAATGTGGCAGTAAATCAAAGTGACAAGCGATGAATATGAGTTTTATTTGAAGATTTTGGGTCTAAGCGCCAGAAGAATAACTCATTTAGGCAATGCCAATTCTTTGAAGAGTCGAATCGAAATTGGAGAAACACTCGATCAATGAAATTGAAATGATTCAAGGAATTCCCAGAATGAGTGTGAGTCAATTAAATGAGAGCTGAACGATGCTGATAAACGAGCTGATGATATAAGAATTGGGCCAAGCAATAAGTGCGAAATATGGAATATTTCCAGGAGAGCCGATCTGATTTTCGATCTGATAGAACTGGTTTTTCAGTAAAAGTTGAATATAAGATAACTAAATGATAATAGAACTGGTTTCACTAAAGTAGAAAGTATACGAATAGTATCTATATCTCTATTAAGTATAAGAAAACGTTATCTTAGAACTGATCTGCTTAGTTTCTCTTTGTAGCACACCTGAAATAACGCATGACTCTAGAACCACCTTCGGAATGACCAACCGCTTGACTTTGTTCTAGCCTTGGCTTAGTTGTTAGTTGTAAGCTTGCTTCGAATTTCATTGGGCCTGCATTTTGATGACTTGCTGAAACAGAGCCACAAAGAGAGTACGGGAGTACCAGGGGAAGTACGTCTAGGGTTTCGTCTCAGCTCAGAAGCGGTTGCCCCCCATCGGCTGATCTGTTTACATAAAGCCCAAGCTTGAGCGGTCTTAACTGCAACTCAGTTGAGCTCGGCTTTCGGCTTACTGGCCAGATTCGCCTATTGAGTTGAGTTTTCTTTTGGCCAGAAACCAGTTAACGGCTTGTCTGGCTCGACTTTCAGTTTTGTTGCTTGCCTGGAAAAATGACAAGCGGAAAACATTGTTTACAATCCGATTTGCGACTACAGTGGGGACTACGTCTAGAAACTTTTTATAAAATTATAAATTTCAGCCATAAATTATTTGGAGGCGTGGCACTCATTCATTCAAGGCAATATCATTAGCATGCCAATAGAGCCCTGTCATTGATTGTTGTATAATCCACCTGTCTGAGAAAATCTAAAGCCATTCTTCAAGCTGTCTATCAGCTACTTTTGGCCACCTTTGTACGGTCTCTTTGGGTGAGCACTGATTATGGCTGTGAGTTCATGTTTTAGACGTGATTGGTAAATTATATGGCTAAGCTATCGAATTGGATTCTGCTTAAACTGTATTCAGTATCGCTCCTCAGTGGCCTGCATTGTGTTCTGGAACTTAACTGCTTTTGTGCCGTTGCTTTGTTTATGCTGTTAACTGTTATTTCTATTTCTATTTCTGTTTCTGTTTCTGTTTCTATTTCTTGTTCATTCATTCACCTATCGACGCTTCGATGACCTTAAGTTTAATTTATGCTAGACACCAACAACTACAGCTATAAACCCCATGGCCTTGTAATGGTTCTAGGCATTTACACGCTGGATGAAGCTCAGCTGGAAACTTTGTTGTTAATACTCTTTAAATTTAAAAAGCTTCGGAAAGGGTGGTCTAAAGTTGTGAAGAGACTTCGAAGAGATGAATTCAGAGACCAATGGGAACCTAACGAGGACTTACAGGGTATCTTCTGGCCAAGCACATTTTTAGGGGGTTTTTTTGGAGTTGGCCAAAAAGTTGACTGGAATGCTGCACTCTCTCTGCGGCAGGCCGGAAAAGCATTGTTTATTGTTATTGTTGGTTTGTTGCCAACTTTCGCTGCTTGAGAAAAGTTGTGTGTGAAAAGCGCCTGTGTGTGTGTGTGTGTGTGCCATTGGCATTTGCAATAACAAGGCTATGGAAATTAAGTAGCTGACATAGAAATACGAATACGAAACCAAAGCGTTTGAGCGTGACAATCAATATCAATCCAAGTCCAAATGCTATAAGCCTAATCCCTCCAAGTTCCAACTGACCCCCCTGCCCCCTCCCCCAATCGCCTACCTACCTCCTGGCCCCGTTGAAGGCTGACAAGTGAGTGGATCATTGCGGAGTGCCCCAACTAGTTTGAGATCTGCAAAATGATGATAAGTTTGACATATTCATCGAGAAACGAGAGCGGATCAGGCGAGCGGGCAGAAAAAACACGTTTGCACAAAAAACAAAAACAAAAACAAAAACAGAAAAGAAACGAAAATCAAAATAAAAAGGCCAAGTTAACTTGGCTTAAAGCGATGTCTCAGTGCAGCTCAAACTGGGTTAATACAAACATGAAACGATATTTCGAAGGCATCTTAAAGCTGCTCAGGATCGTGGTCATATTTCCATGTAATACAGTGTGACCGTAGCAAATAAAGAGCTGTGTTTAAGTGCTGCCAAGTTGTAATAAAACTGAGTGTTGCCAAGTGTTCACAGCCCCATTACACGACTCGCTTAGCTCATTGCTGTGCATTGTATCAAAATTTATTTTTAGTTGAATTCAACACGAAGTACTTACAATCTACTCTGCCCCTGCCCTGCCCTGCCCCGCCCTTGTCCAACCACCCCTCAGTGCTAATTTTCAGTTTATTTTGAAGCAGGCGATGACCTAAGCAATGTGAATTCCATTGGCCAGCGATGACGACGACGACTCCCCGAGCAAGTTTATTCTCCCATTATGGCCAAGAGCAAGTGTTGCTGTTGCTGTTGCTGTGGCTGTAGTCGCTTTGGCTAATTTGTTTAATTCTCATAAAATGGCCCAAAGAACGCGAACAAAGCGTTAACAAATTAAGGTCATTAATGGGTTAATAACGAGCGTGAAATAATCATAACAATAATGGAAAAAAGTTCTTAGTCTAATTAAATGTTGACCCGGAAAAAAATTGCTCTAAACCTTTTAGCCAATTTGTTTGGCTATTGAAAGCCTATTAGCTATTTGGTAGTAGGAGGTCACTATGCTATTTGCACTCAGTGTACAGTTTAGCAGTCACTGGCTGACATTGGTTCATTGACCAATCAACCTTCCGCTCATCGCACATCGCACAGCGATTAAGCCGCTGACCCCCGTCAACAACTTGGCTTTTTACCGCTGCCTGTGACACTTTACAGCCAAAAGGTGGCAAAAGAAATGAACCTGGTTTTTCGCACTTGATGGCCATTTATTTTGTTTCTTTTGTCGCGTGTGTTAAACGATCTGTAATCTTTAATCTTCAATCCGGATTCGTGTTTGCAGCTGTCAACGGCTGTCGCCTCTTGCCTGACCTTTTGCCCTGACCGACGTTTCCTGTTTACACTCGCAACCGTCTTCTTATACACCGCAATTTGTGGCTAATTCAATTGCGAATTGAAAAATATTTAAATTTTCAGCGAACGTGGCAGGTTGGAGCGCACCTGCCGCAGGATGTGGCTCGTGCCACAGCAGCTGAAGAAGCCCCTAAAAGTACCAAACCACAAGATAAGATTTCAAATTGGCAGCTGTGCGTTGACCAGCTGCCAGTCGCAACTTGGCCAAAAGGCGAGCAAAGTGTAATTAATAAAAAAACAGAGAAGTGGCGTAAAGCAGAGAGAAGGAAACGTCCCACGACTGACAACTGGCCGGATGTAGCCAGTGGGTGCGTAGCAGGTCAAACAAAAGAAATCGAAGACCGAACCCAAAGGAAACAGAATCGAACCGCAAATGTGCATCCTTCCGGCTGGCAAAGGGAATATGATTTCCTGCGACTGAAACTGGAACTGAAACTGAAACTGGAACTGAAAATGACGTCAATTCTGGGCCAGCTAATAATGAACAATAAACGCTAAGAGGGGGCGTGGTGTGGGGGGAACTGACCCACATTTTATTGACAGTTTTCGTGGAATAGGAAAAGGCTGCTACAATCGCCGGTGCCTGCCATGAGTTGACACAAAAACGATACGAGCGAGCGGCAGGTAACTGAGTTTGATTAGCCGAGTTTGACTGACAATCATATTAATTATTAGTCGGTTTCCTTTCCCTTTCCCATCCTTTCTATACTCTATAGTCATATAGGGGTGCCCTAACTGCCCTGACAATATTTGTTGTGGGTTTTTATAGGCTGCGTTTACTGTTTTATGGCGCACGACTCCAGCTCCTGACAATTGCAGCTGGCTCCAAGGATTCCCTACATAAAACATGAGGCGACTTAAATGTTTGTGTGTGTTTGGGTATTTGTTGTGTGTCTCTGTTGTGTGTGTTGCCTGACAGCTGCGATACGATATGTGGAGCAGCAATTGCGTGTCAGCGGCAAAGTTCAAAGTTGACGCTTTGGCAGAAACATTTGCTGGGCAATAAATCTCAAACACGTTACGACAAGCCCTGGGAAACAAGCTCAGAAAACATATTAATTTAAGTGTTTACAAGCTGAAAATCCATTTGAAGAGATTAAATTCCAATCAAATACGAGTTAAACTCGCTAAAGCTCCGACTTTCCATCAAATTATGAGAACTTTCGCTGCATTTCATACAAATTATACGCTCTAAGCTGCTATTTATCTGAACAGAAAGCTTTAATGAGCTTTACAAGCTTTTGAAAGTATTAATTCCTCTTTTAGTTGAGTTTTTGTGCAAGAAGCAAGAATTTTTGCCTATAATTCTCAAATGGTTTATGCAAATTGCTGCTCAGAGCTTGCCTTCCTGTTTGTTTTTGCGTACAGTTTGACAAGCACTGGTTTAAGGCCACACACCCGAACATGTGGTGCAACTGCAGACGATGGGTGGGCAGTCAGTAGCCGAGGGGGGGGTGGTGGGGCAGTTGGGGTAACACGAGAAAACCCGCTTAATGTCTGGACATGTTAAAGTGCTGGTGGCAAGCATGCCATAAATTCTAAGACTTGGCCAGACATATTTATTAATGACGCAAGTCTCGAAGCTGGAGACACGCCGCGAGATCTCGACAAGCAAAGCAATGCTAGTAGAACAGGTGCCTGCGACCGGGCCTAGTCTGGCCGAGCGGCAGAGGCAGCAGAAGGAGTCGCGGAGATTGGAGGGAGGAGTTGCCACTTCCTAGCGACAACTTCCTGACACTCGGCTTTGGTTCTTGGAAACAGGCAACTGGCAACTAGCAACTTGCAACTTGCAACTGGCAAGTGGCATGTGGAATTGCTGACTGGGCACAACCACTTGGCTTGATCGGCTGGCCGCTTCCATAATTAACAGAGCAGCAACAAGAAGAGCTGAAAAAAATGTGGCTAATATGCAGTTAGCTTTGGCTTCTTTCTGCGTTTGCCACCAATACCGTTAAGAGACGCAACGGAGACAGCAACTTAGTTGCAAGCATTGACTCAATCTGTGAGTTTTTCTCTTCTATTTTTCTTTCCTTTTTCCTCATAATCAAAGCGCAACTGAAACTGCAACTGCAGCTGCGGCTGCAAAAGCAACAGCAAAAGCAATAAAATTTAAGACTCTTTTGTATACAAACTGAGCTACCAACGTCCCTTCACCTTCCCTTCTACTCTTCGACACATCTACCCCTTCCCGACTCTTCTTACATCATCATCATCAACTCGTATGTGTGCATTGTGATACTATTATAATTATTTGCCAGGCCATAAATTATGGGAACTCTTGGCAGGCAGGCGGCCGGCCGGCTGGCTGGGCAGCGTTGCCACATCGCTTAATTACCCAGCGGCGTTTGTAACCCCCCCTCTCTCTCCCTCTACCTTTGAACCCCCTCTCTTTCTTTCTCGCTTTTCTCACTGTGTTGGCTAATGGAACCATTTCGCTTAAGTCGCCATCAGCTTTGAGTTCACTAAACTCGCCGCAATACACAAAAACAAAGCTCGCACTTTAATGATAATGTTGATGCTGATGTTGCTACAGTAAAAACTGACTAAGTTGTAAGTTACCTAAGCACCACATGGCTTCCTGTCAACTTTACAAACTCTCGCAAAAGTTATTGAACTGCAATTCTATCCAAAGGAACAATTTCTAGTCAAATTGATTTCTAGAAGGTTTCAATAAAAGTTTGACGTACTTTCTAGTTCAATGCCTGTTCAACTGTTGTCGAATGGTGTGAAATGACCTTGAAATCAATCGGCCATCGACGATTTTCTATTGTGTTAACAATTTGATGTGAAATCAAATCAGTAACTTATTTACTTGCAATTTAATTAATTAATGAAACATTTTCATAATTGCTTAATAACCGAATCAACTCTCCATCTTTCGTTTTCCATCTCCCATCTTCCAGCTCAATTTTCATCACTATCATCATCATCTCCAGCTCCATCTCCATCTCCATCTCCATCTCCATCTCCATTACCATTTCTATCTTTAAGTTGTGTACTGTTTCACTTTGGTCGAATGCCTGCTCAAATATTCTGGCCCTATCCAAGGCGATTCCCTCTAGCCAAAAAAAGAATTTGAGCTCATTTCCGTTGGGTCATTCATCAAGTGATGTCATACATATATATATATGTATATATCTATAGTGGATATCTCCATTCTTTGTATTCGTATGTAATTAAAAGTTGTCACAAAGTTCGTTTCCCACACTCCAATCGAGTCCGAAGCAACCACCAGTCAACGGATATTCGGTTCTCGATGATATTTCCTCTGTTCCCAGAGTGATTCCTTTTGGTCAGAGTACGAGTATCGCCTTACAATGTGTTGTGTCTGGTTCTGGTTCTGATTTAGATTTACTTTGCTTGAGGACATGTCGCATTCATGATTAAACACGTCTTAATGCTTGCTTAGTTCACGCCTGACGAGGGCCCAAGGAAATGGGACGCATTCACTGGGGAAATTAAATATACTCATATAATCGTATATGGAAAGTGCTGGCTGGCCCCGGGGTAACCCCGCCTCGAGCCCAAGCACCACACACAAAATCGATGTTACACACGTCACACTGAGCTTAAGACCTCGTCATGTGGCACATGCCACATACCACATACCACAGGCCTCTACACACGTCTCTGTTGTCCAGCGGAAGAGTGAAAGTGACGAAAGTGGAATCCGAGGATTGCTTACCTGAGATTTATATCTAATTAGCAGCTACACCTGCTGCTGACCAGTGAATGCTTCGACCGATTAGTCATTGATCGGAGCTGCACTTTTAGGGAGGAGTCCAAACTGATTCCAGCTGATGAGCTCTGAGCTCTGAGCTCTTAGCTCGGGTATAACCACCAGAGACAGCCCCATCCTTTTTCTATAATATATATATAATCCGCTTAAAATTCTTCAGCGCGGCACAGTGAAGCCTGGCTGGAAGGGGACAGCTCTGCAAATCCCTTTCTAATTAAATACCATAAATTTGCCCATTTTAATGGATAAGCAGGCGTGGCGACAAAGTCGGAGTAAATGCCTCGGCAATTGCATTAACTAAATTAAAAATGCGAGAAATTATTTTCCTCTATAATTTCCCAACAGTTCCAAGCCGTTTCTAACCAATCCTAACCGCAGACCCGCACTTTGTTCAACTAATCCGCTTTGGCACATCAATTCAAGACTGAAAACTGAAAACTGAAGCCGCGGCATATTTCAACTAAATGGGACGGGAAAGGGGAAGGGGAAGAAGAAGGGTATGAGGTGGTTGCGGGAGTGCGGGAAAATCTTTTCTGCTATTTAAAGGCCTGTCCAGCCAGAGGGCATTCATCAGGCTTTTCCACGAGGTCGGCCACCATTCAGCTAAGAGATGGTCGAATGGTTTGTTGGGAACGTTGGGAACTCTGCCCAGTTCTTGTGTCTCTCTCCCTCTTACTCTTACTGTGTGACTGTATGTGAATACGAACCTGCAATGGAGAAGAGAAAAAAACGAGTATTAGTTTTGCTGTTACACAGGCGAACTGCCACGCCCCCTCGCAGCTGGCAGTTGAATATAATTTTGATATCGAACAAAGAGGGAAAACAAATATTTTCTTTTAAGCATTTGGCCACGTTTTTTCCAAACCACAACAAACATTTTTTGCTCTGTTTTTTTCCGGAAAATTTGCTTCTTTTTGCGTATCCCAGAAGTGATCTTTAGCCATTTGACTGGTCGATACGGAAATAATCGTCATGGAGTGGGTATCAATTGGTTACATTGCAAGGGTTATAAGTATTCATTGAAGGTAGCTGGAGGATCGGGAACTGAAATTTGTATCTTTCAGTTTGTTTAACAACAAGATACATATAATATAAATATATATTTATGTATGCACATTTGAAAAGAATATGAGTTTAATTTAGTTGAGGGAAAATAAACATTTTCTTTTAATAATTTTGCCACATTGTTTGTTTATAATCATATATTCACATATATATATATATTTCTGGAAAATGGGTCTCTAAATGCGTTTGACCTTGACGCTTTCTGAGAATATAAACCACATTACTTTCCCAAAAGAGATCTGCGGTATTATTTATTTCGTTTTGTGTATACAAATTATAAATATTTTCTATAAATATATTTATACGATAACACAAATTTGCGGCTAAGATTTTTATAGCGAATCTTTTGACTATTAGTTCAGTTCTTTGAGATTATCGGTTGAGTGCGGTCGCAAAAATGTTGCTAAGAATATTTCTTCTCCTTTCTTATATATATACATCTATATGTATAGCTGAGTGTGCCGATAAAGAGGAGTCCTGTGTTGCACTACAATCTGAGTTAAACGACATGAAGTAAGAGTCCTGATTAGATCAAAGCCTTATAACTATATAATTGAATAAATACTAAACAGATCGCAGCAAGTGCAAGTTAATTCCGCGCAGGCAGTCGCCTTGTCAGAGGTCAAATGGGAGCAAGCGGAACAGAAAAAACTTCTTGCTGAAATTATGGAAAAACTCAAGCAATCCGATGTGCAGCAACATTACGGTCGGAGCTGTGCTGAGACATCTGCCAAACCTCGGCAAAGTGGGATCTACGATATTCTCCTCCCCAAGTTCAGTGAGAAACCCTTTCAAGTGGCATGCGACATGGAGACTCGGGGCGGCAACTGGACGATCATCTTGAAGCGAATCGATGGAAGTGTTGACTTTGATCGAAACTGGGAAGATTATAAGAAAGGTTTCGGGAACTTGGAGGGAGAGTTCTTTTTGGGACTGGACAAGATTCATGCACTGACTTCATATCAGAATCAGGAGTTGCTTGTGGTCCTTGAAGATGTTTTTGGTGATAAAAAGTACGAGTCTTATAAGAGTTTTGCGATTGGCGATGAGGAAGCATCATACGTCTTACGAACTCTGGGCGAGGCCTCTGGCAGAGCTGGAGATTCTTTAAGAAATCACTATGGCCACAAATTTACCACCTTTGATAGGGATAACGATGATATTTACAACGCAAACTGTGCGATTTCATATACTGGTGGCTGGTGGTACAATAATTGTCACGAAAGGTATTTATGATCAGGTGAATATTATTCCGGCTAATTTCTACTTTGAATCCCTTTTAGCCATTTGACTGGTGAATACGGAAATAAAATGTATGGCATGGGTATCAATTGGTACCATTTCAAGGGCTATTCCTATTCATTGAGGACAGCTGTTATGATGATACGCCCTAGGAGTATCTGAAGTTTGTATCTATCAGTTATCTATCTAGATATACATATGTCTGCATATTTTGCATAAATGAATTGAAATAAATGTGAGAGTGAAAGTTGCGTCCAGAAGGAAGCACCTTCAACACCAGTTGGTGGTGTTTTTGGTATCCTTGTGGAGAGTTTGGACTGCTTTGGTAGAATATGTGAGAAGTGGGTAAAGAGTATCTGGGATTCGGCTAAGCTCGGGTGCAACGTTATTACTTATGTTTATTGCATCGTGGGAAATAATGTGCGAAAAGGATGGACAGAGGGTCGGAGGGTTCTGTTCACAGGCGCTGCACATGGCAATCCCTTAAAACTGTCAGGCTAATGTTGTGAAGGAGCTGTGGCGCTTACATGTGTATAGAGGGAAGGGAATGCAGAAGGATGGGGTTGGGCCAGGAAAAACTAGGTCACCCTCGCCGAGATTTTCACTTGCCTCTTAACTGATTTGTAATGCAAATGAAGTAAACTTGGTGGATAACTAGCGCAAGAGGATGTAACTGGCGCGAACTAAGAGAAACAGCCAAGGAAGAAGTATGGGTAGAAGAGGATGTGGTAGGAAACACGCGCGAGAAGTGAACACAAAAACAAGAGGCGGAAACATAAGAATAATCGAGCGTTAAGGGGATGGGTAAGAGAATGGTGTGGAACAAGGGTTTCCCCCTCCAGAGTATAGTATAGAAATGAAGAAGAAAAGGAAGAAAGAAGAGGGAGAATTGTGCACTTGACAACAAGAGAATCCAGCAAACAACTGCTGCAGTTGTTCATGGGAAACAACTGGCTGAGGATGAGGATGAGAACGAGGACGAGCACTCGAACCGGAGACCTTCTTCAGTTGGCAGGTGGTAGGCACTCAACTGTAGCTAAAAATAATAAGCAATCGCAGCGGGAGGCAGGAGTAGGATGAGACGGATGAGGACTAAGGACGAACTAATCTAAGGGATCTCACAACTAGTAGAAACAATTGCCAATCGGATGTGCGTGGTATGTGGAAGTGGAATACCAAAGATAACGAACCTCCATTTAGTATAAGCTGAACTGGACAACAGTCATTAAAGGCCAGCGGAACCCAGCGGAACTCGTCGCGGAAGCAGAACTAACGAGCCAACAACCAGCTCGGAGTAAACTGACCCAAACGAACTGGGGCAACTGCCACTGCGTGCTGGGAGCACATGCATCATTAGAAATTTAACATGTGTCTACCTTCTCCTTCTACCCAGAACCGAACCCAAACCCAAACCCAATCCCAAACCCCGTCGACAAGTGCAGTGGCTAAGGATTACGCAAATGTCTGAAATGCAATCAGAGAAAACTGAACCAAACCCAGAACGAACCTTAAACTGAACTCAACTACAAGATACCCCACAGCTATAAGGAACAGTCTAGGCACCGTATACCTAACCTTATACTCCTATGATTACAGGGTATAAGCGGAGCCGCTTGCCTCGTTCTCTGCCTATTTGCCAGTTGCTCAGCTCAGTTGAATTCGCTGAAGCCTGAAATTGTTCAACTGGGCTGGTAGCACTGTAGACTCTAGACTGTAGACTGTAGCTGTAGCTGTAGATTGGGTGCTGTGGCAGGGGCAACGTGTGGCTGGCTGGGCATTGAGTCTGGGGCGAATGCCTCGTTGCATTTAAATATTAATAAACATGGCGTGCCAAGCAAAATGCGCCAAATGCCGCGAACTGGCGAACTGGCGGACTGAGGACTGAGGACTGAGAGCTGAGAGCTGCTATGAGAAGCTACGTGACTTCCATGAGTCAGTCAAACATTGAGGTGGAACTGTGGTACTCCGTGTGCTCCGCCCCTTGAGCCTCTCGAAAAGGTGTTGCCATTTTTGTGCTGAACTTTGGCCAAAGAGCCGCAGAGCCGCAGAGCCACAGAGTCATGCAACAAAATATTTCCCGTTCTCTACTCAGTGGGCGCACCTTTTGGCCGTTGGCTGCTGGTTATGGCCATTTACTTATGCCCAGCTCCATACATTCATTCACTCATTCACCCATTAATTCATTCATTCATTCATTCATTCACTCAATTCCAATTCTCTGCTTAGGTTACTTCTGTGGCCTATGTCATGTCATAAGCTCTGTAACTACGCTATTATATCATGGTATCTGCAGCAACAGCAAAAGGGCTGAGACTGTGGGCTGGCAGCTCAAACCAATTGCCAACTGAAAACTAAAAACTGGTAAATGGTAAATGGTAAATGGTAACTGGAAACTGGTAACTTGCATCCTGTTGCTTGGAACTGGCGCCATGCGAAAACTATAATAACCATATGTAAAAGCCGCCCATGGGCCAAATAACTTGTGACAAGAGAACAAGAGACACAAGACAACAACACCACCAAAATTAGTCATGTCCAGAGCAGAACAGCAAAGCAATCAGAGGAAGTACAGAAAGATATCCAAGCCGACGCTTGTATGCTCTAACATTTGACAAATAACATATCTTTAATGCCTAAACCTTAGAAAGAAATCTATGAAGGAGCGTAGAAGTTCGATGGGAGAATCAAGATTCTGCGACTTGTCTCTAACATATTCCACAATTTATTTATCAGTCGCCATCTCCGTCTTTAACTGGCTGAAATGTAAAAAAACAAGATGATATACAACTATAGCTACCCTATAGAATATATCACAAGAAGAATCGAGACAAGCGACAAGAACAACTTGGCAGCCATTCGATTTCAAACATTTTGCTTTTGTCTTGGCCGCTGTCTGTCTGACATGTGTGCGTGTGTGTGTGCGTGTGTGTGTGTTTGTATGGCTTATGACATCATGCCAACTTGTTGGCGGTTTCTTGTGCTGCCAACAAAAACGAAAAGAAAAAGAAACTAAAACCCAAAAGCAGCTGCCAATACAATAAACGATGGAGAAAATGAACCGAACCGAGCTGAGCTGAGCTGCAGCTGAAACTGAAGTTGGATTTGCAGTTGGGATTCGGATGAGGATTGAGAGATGGGAATTTGCTGTTTGTCTCTGTTTGTTTGGTCTGTTGGCCAACTAAACTGACATTTGAATGTGTTTTATATAACAAATGCCAATTGACAGGCTGACAGAATGGCTCAAGTGAATGGCTCCCAGCCATACCGAAAGGGGCGTAGGGAGAAGCGAATCTTTCACCTGGAAGCGATAGTCCGGTCAGTAGCCTTTTATGGCTCTTTTGCTAGCATTGAACGATGCTACGCACAGTGGTCCAAATGGCCAATAAACTAGTTAAATTTTTGGACATCACTTTATAGACGGCAGCTACAACCGGCGTTTCTGTTTTGACCATGAGAATTACGCAATCTGTGGGCCAGGTCTAAGCGCAGGACGGAACTGTGCGACGCTGACCAGCGGCTGTTGGCGGAAGCGCATTTAGGCAAAACAAATTTTTGGGTTTACGACTGGGCCATTTGCTTTATGTTTGATGTTTTACAAGCCGTTTGACCTTAGACAAACGTCTGCCAGCCCTCTGAAACGAGTCAACGAAACGCAACTCGAGTCGAGCATTTGACACAAATTCTAGCGAAGTGGCCTTTAAAATTGGCGCTGGTTAATCAAGTTGTCAGCAAAACAGCAAGCTAATTAAGTGAATGGAGTGAATGAAGTGAATAAAGTGTCACTGCGAATGTCATTCATCCAGCGATGGAAATGTGGGCGACACTATTTCGGAGGTGTGTCCCGTTGGCTCATTGAGAAAAATCAATAAATAACTTTTATCTTGGGCAAACAATAAATAGACATCAACTTCCAAGGCTTATCTCTGGCTCTGTCGAACCCAATATTTGTTTATATATAAAGCATAATGAGTGATAAGGCTAACTGATACAGATAATGGCCAGAAAGGGGCTGGGATACCTGCGATACCTGAGATAGGCGCTGTTATTTGAATCATCGCGTTAAGCGGAATAAATATTGGGATACAGTTACCGAAAATATACCTGAAAGTCTAGGAAACAAGCAAACAAACAGATTCAGACAATCTCAAACCACTTTTACCAGCACTGGGCAGCACTTCAAGACTGTCCAGTGACTCCCCAACCTCGGCCAGTGCTCATTAACTCATTTGGTTGCAAGGCAGGCGCCTCCCGCGGTACGTGAACAAATCGTAAATTCAACTACGTTATAATATTCCCTATCCACACACACACACACACACACACACTTATATATATATATGTTTAAATGTCGGCATAAACATTTCACTCGACCATTTTTTATGACCGCGTCACAACACACACACACCACACACACACATACAGAAAACTCATAAAATATGCTGAAAAATTAACTGAAAGAGCAAAAATTAAAGCGTGCGACATTGTGTAATGGGTATTACAATGGGACTACGAAGGCTGGGCCAGGGGCAGGGTCTGGGGCTGGAGAACTGGGCGTGGCAGGCCCAGAAGAGTTGCACTTAAAAAACAATATTTAACGAGTCTGCTTCGAGTCTCACGGGACGTGACATCAACACATGGCACGGAGTTAGGAAAAAACATGGAAAACAAAATGAATAATAATAGCCCAAAAGCCAGGTAGTAGTTCCATCTGCTGGACAAAATCTTTCGGTTTCGGAGTTTGAGTGCGACGCAATTCGTGGAAGGAACTGAAGATTAGAGACAGAGGCGCCAGACACCGGGAAACCGTTGAGCACGCGTCCTGCAGAGGATGTGATGGGATTCATTCGATTGATTGCAGCGAAACCAAAGTCAGCTTTCAGGCAATTTCCAGCAATTAAAGCCAATCAATTGTATCTGTGTGTGTGCGTGTGTAGTTGTGTCTTAGTGTGTGTGCGAAATTGCTGCCATTAGCAAACTATATTTGTATTTTCTTCTCTTGGTTTTCTGCTGCGACAATTTAGTTGCCATTGACATTTGAACTGCTGACGCTGATTGAGCTGGACTCAACTCAAGTCGAAAGAGAAATCGTGACTGTATAGGTATATATATATATATATATATATATATATATGTATATATATCTTACACTTACGTCTCGGTAGGTCTTATGGGCGCTCTAATTGATTAAGTCATTTCCACTAATTGACAAACAAATTCCAGGTAGGCGGAAAGGTAGCATAAAGTCTGGGTTCGACTTATAGAAGTTAAGATAAACACTGATCTGCCAGAGGATGATATTATATATGTCTCTGAGTCAGGCTGATCTTCAGCTTGTATATATATTCCCCTGCTCCGTCGCCCACTCGCAGTCTTGAGACAGTTTTGCAGGCACTTTGTCATTGAACGAGTTGGCAATTGATTGGCTGATCGATGATCGACTGCCTGCCCGGGTGGGTGGCTGTAGTTGACTTGGCCAAAACGCGCCAGCTGCGACACACCTTGCACACCACCACAACAACAACAACAACAATGGCAAAAGGCGCAGTGTAATAAGCCACGTTTCGAATTGTGGTTAAGCAACAACAACAACAACAACAGCAGCAGAAATAATAATAGTAGAAAATATTTGTATGCCTTTCGAATTGCAAACACAAAACTGTGTAAACTGGTTTGCAATTGTTAAAGAAACTCCTCCCCTACCCCCTCCTCCTCCTCCTCCTACCCTCCTCCTCTGGGGCTGTCAGTCAAAAAGTGATTTGATTTCGATTATTTTTTCATTTGTTGCTTTTGCTGTTGTTGCTTTTGGCCTGGCTAATTGACCTTTCGGCTGGCATAAAATTGAATCTGCGGTTAGCTAGTTTTTCCGTGTCATTGGCCAGCGAATCGAAGCAATTGGCGTTTATTTCTTTGCGGAATTTCTGTAGTTTTTGAAAATTGATTTGGAATTTTGCCTTTTATTTTTTCCTTTTCCACTTTGCTAATTAAAATGAAAGTTTTTGTTTCATTTGCAAAGTGAAATTGCCTATTTGAGATTGACAACGATTGCAAATTGTGAATTGTAAATGATTTCGCCTGGCGGCCAGAATGCGAGCGAAATCGCAATTGAGAATGTCATAGAAAGCGCAAAACGCAAAGCGCAAATTGCTAAACAAATTGCCGGACTGAGCACATGAGCAAAGAGGCAAATTAAACTAATTGAAATCTGAAATCTGAAGTCCGAGAGAGCGGCCAAAGATTTCTTATTCTTCTGAAAGAAACATAAAGAAAATGAACAAAGTGAAACTTCAGCTGCAAATATTCCCACATCTCTACTGAGGATCTTCTATGAATAGTTAGCTATATAAATAGTTATATAGTTGATAGATTGTCCGATGCTATATACTATATATAGTTGATAGTTTGTTTATAAGTTCCTTTTCCTTGGAGTCCTCAAGCTATTCCTTCGACATTGTTTAGCTACGCAGTTTCTTACAGTTTGGCGGCAATTGCTGGGGCCTTGCTCAGTTGTAGAGTCAAGTTTCTGTTTTCTTACCCCTATTTTATCATATAATCATCAACGTTATGTGATCTTAGTAGTTGTTGGTGTACAACAGCGACTGACTTGTTCATTAAGCACGAGAACTGCAAACACTTACAGCGACTCAAGTCAAATGTTTGTAAATGAAACTCGTTTCGAATTGTAAAAAGCAGAAAAACAAACTTGTGTCAAGTGCAGTTGTTGTTGTTGTTGTTGTTGTTGCTGTTGTTGTTTGTAGTATGTAAATTTGTAGCTAATAGCACAAGTTTTTCATCAGCTTCAGCAGCAACAGGCTACATTATAATTAATAATAAAAAGCGGAGGAAACTTAAGCAAATACAAATTAAAAGTTATAAAAATAAAAGCTAAACTTTAGCCGATAGAAGAAACATTTGAATACAAGTTGCCTAATCATAGCTGGATGTGAATTGCACAAGACCTGCCGCCGCAGGGACAGGAACAGGTTAGCTGGCTGGCGATGAGTCCAACTTGCCACAGATTGTGGCACATAAATCAACGCGCCAAGTATTAATTACAAGTCAAATGTGCCACTGCCATATGCTGCGCTGTTGATGCTGCTTTAGGGAGAGGGTGCACTTTATGCTTTATGAAATGTGTGTGTGTGTGTGTGTGTGTGTGAATGGCTGAAGAAACGCCCCCTCCTTAAGGGCTCGAGAGCCGCAAAACACTTGCAGCTGTTGCGCTGCGATGTTGCTGCGGTTGCCACTGCGGTTGCACGCTGTGCCAGCAGCTGGTTGAAAGTATTTCTTCTTCTTCTTCTGCAGTTTTCTGTTGTTTTCTTGTGCTTTTTTCTGGGTCAGAAACGCATTGAAAACAAACGAAGGGGGAAACAAACAAACTTTGCGGCAGTGGCAACAAAAGACGTTAAGAAAAAGAACTTGGGCCGCAAAATGATTCTCCAACCTGCGATAAGCATCGCCTGCAACACGAGTGGCAAGGGGCAAGTGGCAAGAGGCAAGACTCAGATCTCAGATCTCAAATCTCAAGCGGCAGCTACGTGGCGTATGCGCAATGTGGCCAACTTGCCAACAGCTTTGGCCCACAAAATGTGAACGCTTCGAGCAAATTATGATACACATGGCTTAGATTACACACACACACACGCACATACACACACACACACAGGCAGAGAGTAAGAGAACTGGCCAGTTCAAAGACCGAGTTGGCTAATACTTGTGCACTCGCTTAGTCGATTCCCCGCGGCGGGCAACGCTTCTCTGACCCAAATCCGTGAGTGAACCACAACAAGAGCCGCATTCCATGCGACAAAACTCGCCGCTTGCCGCTTGCCGTTTGCCATTTTCCTACCAAAGTCTTGCCAATCTCAGACTAAAACAAGCTAAGAAACATTATATCGAAAAAAAGCGAAGAAAAACAAACCAAACTATCATCGAACAGCAGCCAATTATGTTAATTGATAGTAAAAAATTTCAAGTCTAGGCTTAGAGAGCTGCTAATTAAGTGCGAGAAATACTATAGAAATAAATTTGCGCAAACTTTGTGAGCAAATTAGTTTGTCAAGAAACGCAGCGACAAGGTTTTCCATCAATTTGGCCAACTTGCGGTGTTTCTATATTGATTCAGCTGTTGCAAATGCCAATTTAGGCCGGTCTACTTACACACACACACACATGCACACACAGATACAGAAACGTGTGTGTTTTAGAGATACAAAGGGGCTTAAGGCAAACACAGATACAATTTGCCAATTTGTTTGAACCTAACTCTTTACTGACTAGATAACAGAAATATGCAAATAATGTGCGAGACTTATACATATATATGTTTGTTTGTATGTATGTATGTATGTATGTATGTATTAAACAAACAAAGAACACAGAGGAATGTGTTGTAAGAGTTGCAGAGCTCGTGCCGCACATGGATTAAAAATGTGCAGAGGGAGAGGGAAAAGCAGTTCAGGAGATTAGCTAAGCGCGGGTGCTGGAACAGAGCGAAGGATGCGGGTTAAGTGGATCAGAGGAAGGACATAAACCTGATTCTCTGCATTAAATATAAGTAACTGTTAAGATAGAAAGATTAGCTGGGATTGTGGGTTAAAAGGTCTTCGGCTGAGATCTTCTCTGTACAGAAATATATTCTTTGGGAGAGAGAAAACTTCAAGACGTGACATTGAACTACTTTATTTTAGTCACGATGATTTAATATGATCCATTCTAAAGTGGAAAGAGAATTCCAAAATATCTTATTTATTGTCTGATCGTGTTATAAATTGCTGTACGAAAACTTCGCCAAATTGTTTTCAGTTCTCTTGTTTTCGTCAATTAGTTTTATTTGGTTCTATTTCGAATGCGATTTTGTGATGAATTTGGGTCAATAACATTGGCAACTTCAATGCGTTGCCAGCAAAAAAGAGACTGAGAAACAGAAAAAAGAGCTAACAAAACGGCAGCCAAGTTCTGTGTAAAGGCCAGAAAAAACAATGGCGAACCGCAAAAGTAATTGTAGAAATAATCAAAATAAAAATAAAACTTAAAATAAGATAAAAACTTGCATTAATTAAAACTAATTTTCACAAATTTGTTGTGCGTTTTTCAAATGATTTCTTGTGGAATTGAAAACGAAATTTTAATGCAAAGCGATCAACGACCTATTCATGTATATATATATATATATAGTAGTATATATAGTACGATTATACAGAAACTGAAGAGGTAAAACCAGCAGCGAAAGTGGGGGAAGCTTGGAATGGGATCTGTTTCGGTTTTTTGAGTTATGAATAATAAAGTGAAAATCTCTTAAAAGGTAAAAAAAATCAAGAGAATTTTTTTTTAGGTTTTATTTATTGCAGTTGAGTTTGTTGTTGAGCGTTGAAAAGTGAAACAACTTTTACTTTTTGAACGAATGATGACAAAAGACTCCACAAAGCACATACAACGATGCTCAGATACAGATACAGATACAGATACAAATACAGATACAGATACTGAGATACTCAGATACATTTACAGCTGCAGCTGAAAACGTTCAGAAATAAGCATAAAACTCGAGACAGTCCGCAGAGGCCAGTGACAAATTCTTAGATGAGTGAAACTTTGTGTAACTGTAACTCGAATTCAATACAAGTGTGTGTGCGTGTGTGTGTGTGAGTGTGTTGTGTGTGTTTATTTGTTTTCTGTAAACATTTCATAATTATTTGAACGTCGCGTGGGCTCCGCTGATCTATGAACAAAACAAAACCCATTTGCATACACAGAGGAAAACTACAATAGACGAATAGAAGCATATCTGTTTAGGTATATGCTATATATATATATAGATTCTGAACGATTTCGCCATAGGCCATAAACACTTAGCGTGTTGTAGTATTTGTCAAGAGCTGACAGTCGCGACTGTCGCAATTTTGGCAGTTCACAATTTGTCAGCTCGAAGCGCGGAGAATTTTCCAGCCAGAAAATTAGTTTATAAATAGGAGCACAGCTGCCAGCGGTAAATACGAAATTGTTTAATCAAAATAACTAATAAAGATATAAAATAGAGGTCACCCTGTATAAACAACGGGTGCTTATCGCTGTTCCACACCAAATATTGGCCAAGCAGAAAGAGAAATTTGTCAAAAACTTAAAAATAAACTTTGGACAAGTCGAAAGCGAGCTACCCTTAGATTCCTTTATAACTGCTGTATATCTTTATACTCTATATATATATATATATATATAGTTGATATAGTCGTTCTCTATATATAACTGGTACATCCACAGTTTCCTTTTTATAACCTGCATTGTGACTGAGAGGCATGAGGCATAGTCTGCGGTTTGTTTATTTCTAGTTGTTTTTAAAGGGAATTTGATATGGGTGTTCCGTGAATTCCAAAGTTTGCTATCGATAACTGGAGTTAAAATGGAGCTTTGGAATAGTTATTCGATATGCCAGAAACTAATCAGCTTTGTTTTTTTTAGCAACTATCCAAAGTATTTGCTTGTCTTGAATAACATTTACTCAAAAAGATCTGTGACTAAAGCCTGTTGTTCAGTCACTGTTTACTATATAAGTAGCTGGTCTTTGTTAGTTCCACATTTCACGATAAAGTGGAGTACCCTCGATGCGAGTGTAGGGTATTTTTATAACAAAGAGAACCCAAACAAGTATTGTTCCTTATCTCGCTTGCAATTTGGCTGTGCAAATACAAAGACGAGTCCAAGGCAGACCTTTCCCATTTGTATATTGGATAAAGTCTACCTATATATATATATAAGTATATATACATATGATATGGGAGACTCGCTTATCTGGAGGTTCTTGTCGCTGATAAGTGATTGCAGTTGTTGCTCGTATTACTTGCCTCACTGTTGGCCAAGTTAAGGTAGCTACGGCTGAAAGGCAGCTCGTGTTTTTTCGGCCTGCAACGCGGTGGCTTGTTTAATTAATAGCGCATGTTTATAAGTCCACCCCCCAGCCACCCACTCCTGCCCTTCTTCCGTCACCTGTACACCACTCCGAAATGTGAATAGAATTGTTGTCATTGTGTATTTATTTTTTCTCTCTCGTCTTTTTTCCCATTTCTTTACAGGCAACAATGCAGGCTGGCAGGCAGCTCGACTCGCGACTCTGACAGAGGCAACTGTTGTCAATGCCGTCAGACAGACTGACAGACAGACAGACAGTCAGACAGAGAGACAGTCAGTCACTCAGTCCGCCATTACACAATAGCTAAGGCAACAACAACAGCAACTAAATTACAGGCCTCTAGCCCGAAGTTGTTGTCATCGGGTTGGTTTCATGCCGCATTGTCATCACATTTTGTAGCCCGTTGACAATCGCAATTCACAATATCTGAACGCTCACACATGAGCATGAAGTATGAAGTATTCACCGTATTCACTTCTTATAGAGACGGCGATTGTCTACCCAGTCGACTGGGCCTTGGAATGGATGCGAAAACACGTGTGAAGAATCGGGTAAGTCCGTTGCAGAAATCTTTACGCGAAAAATAATTGTAAAATAATATTACATAAAACGAAATCAGGGCATGTCCAAATATTCGCTTATCATCCAAACTTTCAATATACAAATATACAAATATATATATGCATCATATCATAACATCGAGCATTTCATTCAGTTATTTACCTTATCGCACGTTTCTTTTACAAGCTGCCATTGATATTTTCCATGGTAAACATTTGCTTCTCTCTGCTGTGTGTGTATTTTTATTACTTGTTGAGGGACGAAGGAACAAACACTCTGCGGGTGTAGATACATTTCTTATCTTAGATCTGCAGCTCAAGTGGGTTTTCTATGCTATCGATCAGTGACCTTATCAGATCGTCTCGAACTCGCTACCTACCTCGGGCAGGTCTCGTCTTGTCGTTTGCCCTTCGGTTTGCTTTTAATCAGTCTGTGGCAATTTATTACAATCATCATTATCATTGTCATTATCATAATCATTATCATTGCCATTACGAGTGCGAGTGCGAGTGCGAGTGCGAGTGCCTTCCACTGGGATTGGTAAAGAGAAAACATCAATTTTTATATGCTCATACAAAATGCAAACTGCAAATGCATATCCGGTCGCTGGGCAAGGAAGTGCCTGGGAGGGAGACTGCGAGGACTCCGACCGTTGCCTCTGCTGCGTCTGTCTGCGTGGACTGCCATGAATCACTAACTAACTAACCAGACATGAAACGCACAAAATGAGTTGCTGCAGTTGCCTCGGAACTGGGAACTGGGACTGGGGATTCGAGCATTAATCGTCGGCCATTATGCAAGACACGCGCCTGCGGCCGTATGCAATCCATATGCATAAGTAATATAAAGAGGAGGCCTACCTCCAGCCAATCCCCAACGAGTCAACCTACCTGCCTGCCTACCTAGGTGGCGACTATGGGCTGCCACACGTCGTTAGTTACATGGAGCTGGCCATTTAAGGGCTGCCACAGCAACTACGACAACTTCGACAATGACAACAAAAAGCGAAAGCGTTTTCAAGACGGCGTCTGTTGTAGACCTTGGCGCGGGTTTTTCAACTCGCTATCAGCTGCGAGTGAGTAGTAAGGCGCCCGGGCAGGGACCTCAAGTCTTCAGGTCCTCAAGTCCCTGCTCGGGCGCCCACACATGCGAAAGTAATATCGAAAGAAAGAGGCACAGCAGGAAGTCTGCGTTCAAGTGGCATTAGTTGGGCTGTCGGGGAAACCTTGACATCAAAGTGGGAACATCATAAATTTTCAGCCATGTGTTGACTAGGAACGCAAACCACAGAAACAGCTGATAAAATTGTAGGCGTCCCATAAAGTATCTGACAGATACATAGCTAGAACTGTTCTAGCGGCTGCCCCTGCTGCTGACGTATCTGCCGATGTATCTGCAGACAGCGAAAGTTTAGCAAAAGTCTTTGGCCAGACTGTGTGGTGCCCTCCCCAAGTGTGGGCGCACATCAAACGTATCCGAACGAAAAATCAAATAACAAATATAAAATCATATATATATATATATGTATATATGTATATATGCGTTTGATGAGTTTTCCTCCGTTCCGAAAACAAACTAAATGAATGATTGTACGGTAGACGGAGCAGCCCATAGATAAGCTGACCCCCCGCCGAGGGTCTACCCCAAAATTGAATCAGAGCACTGAATCGCAAGCCCCAAAACTCAGAAATCGTTTAGTTAATTGGAGCGTGCGATCTACAGATCTCGGAATGACTCTGTGCCCATTTCCGAAGGTGGTGGATACGCGCGTCTGGTAGACCAGGGCACATAATTCTACGTCCAATCTTGAGGTCGAAAATTGCCTAGGCGAAAGTTGGCAAAAGACCCTCAAAACGCTGCGTGGAACCTCAAACCGAGAAGCTTGAAGAAGTAAAAGCAATGACAAGAATCGTTTCTCTGCTTTCCAGTCTGTACCATTAAAAGTTCATAATGATGATGAATGTGTAATCTTCATAATGATCAAAGCGTTTCTCCAGAAAGAGAACTCGTGTGGAAGTTGTCGAGGTTTCTTGAGTGATTTATGCGATTTGTGTCAATGTCTTTGCCGCAGTTTCCTTTCAGTTTTCCAATCACTTTTCTTAACAAATTGCCTGAAAATTCTCTCTATATAAATGTGTGTGTGTGTGTGTGTGCGAGTGTGTGTTTAAAAGGTCGACGAGTTGCTTAGGTAGAAGGAGAGAAGAAAAGTCTCTTTGAGGGAGCAGCAGCAGCCAAAGCAAACATCAAATTACAAATTACAAATACTTTTGTTATCAGTCGAGCGTTTCAACCAGTTGTTGTTGTTGTTGTTTCTGTTTTATTTAAATTAAGCAACTTAACAACAAACACACACTTACTTACACAAGCATCATGTGTGTGTGTGTGTGTGTTTGTGTTGCGGCAATTTTATGTAAATTACTATAAAAATTGGTATTTAAAAATAAAATGAGAGCCGCGAGGAACGCGCCAGTTGCTGATGGGCAGCCGCCCCATTGATAAGGAAAACAATCCCCAAAGAGCCACAGAAAATCGGAAAAACGATTCTCGATGAGGCCAGAAATCGACGGGAAAACAATGGGCCGACAGTTTGACAGTCTTCGATGAGATACGCATAACAATTAAAGAATTCACTGCGAAGCCGCAGCAGTTTGACAGCCTCTAAGCCAAAAGTAGCTGTAGCTCTCAAACTGTGATTGACAATCTGCAGTTGCTCCCAAACTGTTTGTAGCTTTTGGGCTTCACCCACGCGCTTGCTGCCGAACGCGTCTGGAAGTGTAACAAGTTTGTGACTAAGCGACAACTACAGCGGCAGCAATCCGGCAGCAACAATGGCAACAAAGCGGAACAACGCCAATTACAACGCCCAAATTGCATTTAATTAATGAAAATGTAACGCCAAACACAACCCACACACACACACATTTCTATACACACTCTTGAAACTCACCTCTCGATTGTTGATGCTGTTGTTGTTGTTAATGTTGCTGTTGTGGTGATACTGTTGCTGCTGCTGCTGCTGCTGATTGTTGTTGTTGTTGTGTGCTGTTGCTGTTGTGGATGTGGATTGTGCTGATGATGAGCCCGACGACATACGCGATCCGGGCAGATCGCGCCACCTGAGCACCCCCATGACCGCCTGACGCACCCAACGCCTCTCAGCGCCTTCGCTATAAAATGCCACCTTAACTGTTTCCTTCAGTTTCTTCTGATAGTTGTTGTTGTTCTGTGAGTTGGCTCTGATTGCTGTTGCTTAGGCTTCAGTGGCAACTGTTGTTGTTTCGGCTCTTCTTGCTGGCTGCATTGGCTGGGATTGGGCCGGGGGTTGTAGCTGTTGTTGTAGTTGCTGTTACTTGGTTAATTGTTATAATTTTTGGCTAAATCGCTTTTCTTGCAGCAACTGATCGTTGTTATGATCGCAGCTTGTTGTTGTTGTTGTTGTAGCTTTGTTTTTGCGGTTGCTTTTAGCGCGTCGTTTGACTCGTTTGACGGGTTTTTGTATTTTGTTTCTGTTTTTGTTTTTGGGACTCAGCCAGTGCCTTTCAGACTGTAAGCTGTGACTTTCCAACTCGAGTTAAAGATTTTTTATGCAAATTTTGTTGTATTTTTAGCGAATTTCTAAGCAAATATTTTCGCTTGTACTTCACACACACACACAGAAAAATAGAAGACACACGCACAACACACTCACTCAGACACTTTTGAAAAGATGTTTTCGAAAAGATGTTTTATTTTTGTCACGCACAAAATATATTTTCTCGATATTTTCGAAATATTTTCCTTTCTTATTTTTGTTGCTGCATGGAAACGCAGCAAGAGAAGAAGCGGCTACTCAAGAAACGCATCTGCATCTGCATCTGCATCTCGATTTTTTTGTTGTTCTTTTTAAAAATAACTCACGTTGCGTTTGTTGTTTTCAATTTCAATTTTTGTAACGAACAACGAACCGAAAACCAAAAACCGAAAAGCGACAAACGATGAACGATAAACGACAAGCGAGAAGCGGGAAGCGACAACCGTCAAGCGAGAACCGACGAAGACGTCTGTTAGCGGCAAAGCTGCTTACATTTACAGCACGCGCTAGCTGAGTTAACAGTAAGTTAACAGCGGCTGTTAACAGTGCGAGAGCATGCCCGCTCTCTGAGAGCGCAGCTAGCAGCTCAACTGAGCATAACAGCAGGTCCCAAATGCAAGCGACTGTTAGCTAACAGCAGGCGAATGAGACCGCGCTGGACTCTTGAATTGAAGCGCCTTGCGTTAAAGCGAGACAAATATACGAACTCCATGTGCAGCTGTGGCGCCAGAATTCAAATGTAGAATATTTGGGAGTTCTAAACCGGAGCATTATATAGGAAGTATATACAAACTATTTACAGTTATGAGTCACTCTCTAAAATCTTGAATTCGAAAACCACGCAGAACTCTCGGAACGATAAGCTGGTACCACGAAAAACGTGGAAAGGGCAACGGAAACGGGCGAAGCACACGACAAACTTGTAAACACATATTCCAAAAAATGTGATAACACTGGGATATTTTGGATTTTCCCAACCAGCACCAGCCCCCTCCATCTATACCCCTAGGGAGCTATATATAAACCTCATGGAGATGACGAACCCACCAGAAATCACAGCACAATTTATTTACTAGCCCCAGATGACCTTGGAATTCAAGCCATAAACTTGGCGTAAAATATGAGAGAAACAAATTTAAATCCAAATAATTCCAAAGCGACGCATCGAACACGTTTCCAGAACTGCTGTGGGTGTTGCTCCATAAATAAATTGTTTTTACTCGCACTAACAAAGTGCAACAAAACTTTGAATTACGATCACTTTTAATGGGCGTGGCAGAAAACTGGCAAATATTTTGTGCAATCTGCGGGTAATTTTAAGTACCACGTAAGCAAAATATAAGCGTAACTGGGGTTTATATCGTATATATATAGTACAGTCTAGATATATGCCAAAGATCGTATTAAAAAAGCGTTAAGATACTTTTGTAACTGTTTTCTGTACTCGCTGCCTGAAGCAGAGGAATCCAGCACTTGGGACAGCCACGACCTGAGTTACTCAAAATTCTTTTCTAATCTTGAGATGAGATTAAAACGATGATGATGAATGAAATATGTATTATGATAGTTTGAAAGACCCGCACCTTAAAGACCGCATTGAAACGGAGCTTTAAATTTAGTTAGTTAGAAAAAGTTGTTCTCTGTGGTTGTTACTGTTGTTGTTGCTGCTGCTGCTGGCAGACAGCCGGCAATCAACAACGAAACCAGCGAAGCAGCAACATGGTAAACAACAGAGAGAAAACAGGGAAAGGGGGCTGGGGGCTGAGGGCGGCTTAGGAGGAAGCATGAGGGATAGACTAAAGGTGGCCCTGAGACCCTGAAGGGGCCAGCGTCGACGTCGACGTCAAAGCCACGAAAAGTTCCATGTCAGAGTCTGGAAATCATCAAGCAAACCAAACTAAAGCAAAGCAAAGCAAAGAAAAATAGTTTAAAGTTGCATTGTTTTAATGCAGGTGGTAGCCAGAGGGTGTGTCGAGGGGGTGGGGGGGGAGGAAGAAGGCGGAATAGGCAGCAGAGGGTCGAGAGTTAAAAAATCCACAAGTGAGTTGAGATGTTTTGGTGCTAACGGCAACAGATATTCAAACTGGCGACCTAACCTTTCCTCCAGACATGCAACAACCGGAAAATAATTATAAATATTAAGTGCAACACGTGGGGCAAGACGGAAAGAGGGAGAAGAACGCGGGAAGAGGGAGACAGATAGTTATCATAAGTTGAGATTCTGTAGCTCTTGCAACGTTTATACTATGAAACTTCAGAGTTCCTGGCTCTGGAAGTGCACACAATGAACTGCAGAGAGCTGCCAGACTTCCCGATTATCGTAGTTAAGTTGGCTGCGTTTCATTGGAAATAATTCATAATAAGCTTTTGCGCTTTTCATGATGCGATTTCGCATAAACGGAAACTGTAGCTGCATCTGGTTGGGTTACGTGTAGGCAGCACTCGAGATAAACATCGCACATTTTGTGGCTTAGAATGCACGAGTGTGTGTGTGGGGCTGTGTGTGCCTGTCGCTGTTTGTGGATGCAGCTCATTTTCATGCAACTGCAACAAACTGTGGGAGTAGCTGATCCGAAGACAGAACCAGGCAACAACTGAGGACGTTGCGGCTGACGACCATGGCAATTAACAACTTCAACGTTCGTTGCATTTGCAGCAAGAAACACACCAGAGATTGTGTGTGTGTGTGTGAGAGAGAGATACGACGAGTTGTTTCCTTGCCCCACACCGACCTAAGCGGAATAAAGCTGAAGTTGCAGTTGCAACTGGCAGACAAATTGCATGCGGCCCATTGAAATATTTGCTCAGCCCAAACACACACACACACACACACGTGAATTGTGTGTGTATGGGGCAGCTTCTAATGTGCCACTCGGACTGGCGTTTAGGTGGCAGCAGCAACAGCACCGTGAAAAATATGCAAGAAAAAACCTGGGGAAAAAACTCTGTGCGCAGCGACCAAAATAAAATGCTTAAGATACATTTTAATAAATGCAAGCAGAGGGGCTGGAGGGGGAGTGGCATAACGTACTCTGTTCCACCTCGCTCCCAAGCAAACCAGATGAAACACAACAGACAGTAAAACCTCAGCCGCGGTCTGTTTCCGGCCCGAAAACAAAAAATAATGGCCAAAAGATGTAAAGGTAGCAAAAGATATAAATGTATCTACAAGTACGTTTGTGTGTGTGTGGATGGTGGGCTTAATTAGGCGCCAAATGGAAATGGATTGGACAGCTCAGGGGATAGGAAGTGGAGTACCTACACAATGAAACACACTTTAACAGTTTATTAGCCCGAAACTATGCAACGGCAAAGCGCGTGCAACAATGCGGCACAAATGGGAAAACGTAGCTGCTCGACGCGATGATGTGGCAGGAATGCAGGCGCATGCAGGACACAGAGCACAGGACACATGGAAAAATGTGGCAGAGTGCGACGACAGTTTGGGAGCCACTGCAGTTGCATGCAACACACAGCCTAAATTCGATTGAGCGACTTGAGCAAACACAATTATTTCTTTTATAATTTTATTTCTTTTTTCATTGCCTTTTGAAAAGCAGCAGTCAAAGGGGTAAGCAGGGTGAAGGGGTGAGCGGGGTGGAGAGGCAACTTCAACTTCAACCCAGTTTAGCCAAGTCGAACGACTTGCAGACGTCACACAGGACCCGCATTTGCAAACTTTGCAAAAGGCAACCCCCTGGCAATAACGTCTTAGGTTATGTGCAAAGTCTGAAGAGTCCCGCATTTTCTCCGTCTTGTTGTTGTTGTCGTTGTTGTTGCTGAGCTGCATAAACCACGGGAGGGGGCACAGTGCAAACACATGAAAGTCCAAAGGGAGGCACACGGCCAGTTGCAGTTGCAAACACTTTTGATAGAAAAGTTAGCAACACAATTTCTTGAGAAAACTAAATTAAAATTGTGAAAAGATGTCACAAAGTGTGCGAATGTGTGGTAGGGTGACACGCGGTGAATGGGGAATATGTGGAATAAGGAATAAGGACTATAAAGTGGATTATTCTAAGATTTTGAGGTCGTGCTTGGACATGAATTATGTGTTAGATTAGGCAAGCCACTAAGTAAAGAGAACTTTAATATGTGAACTGTGCATTTAATATTAAAGCTAAATGTATATAAAATGTATAAAAAGTTCAAGTTTTCTTTCAAAATATCTAAAAGGATAGTTTAAAGCATATAACTATAATAAAAAATGGCAAACAAATCGCATAGGAACAATTCGAGTTGCCCTCTGTTGTTCGTTTAGTGTACTATGCAGCGCCATCCAACGACACTATTCAACACTGCTACGGCTACGCTTTGCAGCGCTGAAGTGGAGCGCCACCTAGCGGCTGTACGCTTAACAGCAGGTTCATTTGAGCAGTTGTTGCGCAGCCACTGACAATAGAGGGCGCTGACTAGAGACAGCGGCCTCTATTGTTTGTTGTCTAAGCTCAGCGTCGCGTGCGTTCAATTGTACTAAGCGAAGGCAGAGCCAGTGACAGAGCCAGCGGCAGAGGTAGCGACAGAGGCAGCGGCAGCGGCAGCGGCTGTCAAAAAATTTGCAAGTGAAAAATCCGCAACTAATTTCGAAATTTAATTTGATTGCTTTTGTTTCATTTTTTGTTTTATTTATTTTGTGTTTTCTGTTTTGAAAAATATTCAATCAAAGCATCAGCCTCAAAGACCGCACCCATTACTTGGTCGGAGGGGGAGGCGGAGGAAGAGGAAGAGGAGAGTATTGAACACAATTGGCAAAGCAGCTGAAAGTGGCTATAAAAACGTCTAAAGACCCGAGTCGTCGCAGAGTCGCGTAATCCCTGGCAGACCAGCAATAGGCACACACACACACGCACACACATACATATGATTTACACCCACAATACACACACTCGTAAAACAGTATGTGCTATAAGAATAATGCCCATTCCTATTAAATTCATACAGACCACAACAAAGCGCAGATTATGTCAAATTTTACAGATGTTTTTTGAGGTGCGGCTCAGAGTTGGGAGTTGGGCGCTGGGGAGATCGGAATGGGATTGGGAATGGGAATGGGACTGCGACTGCGACTGGGAACTAGCAACTGGAGTTTGACAATGCACTTGGCCCAAGTTGTAACTACATTTATTGTTGTTGTTGTTGTCCCATTTGTCATTTTTATGGGAGGGGAATGAAAGCAGTAAAAATTTTTAGTACTTTCGCTCGAACAAGCCGAGGATTTTATGGGTCAGCCAGGGGCTCAGGGGCTTGCTTTAGTTGGATTAGTGGAGCAAGCGACCACGACATATGTTAAGGGACAATGCCACAAGCTGCAACACATTGCGTAGGTCAGTCATTCGTCCAACTGATGTGCCCGATGAGTCGATGTACCCGATGAGTGGATGAGTGGATGAGCCGATGAAATCAACCCCTGCAGTTGTCTTGTGGCTTGTTTGTTGTGGGTGCTTTTTGATGATGTCATAGGGTCTTGTGATAGGGTCTGTGCTAATGGAACCGGAAACTCACCTGTGAGAAGTACGCTGGTAGAACGCAGCGCTGGTCATCTAGCCGGGAGCACTGGACACGTTCCAGCAGCTCGAAGAGATCCTGTGTAGCGCCCCTTAAGCGTTCCGGGCTGTGAGTGACGCTGCCACCGCCACCGCCTGCGGCATTGGATTGTTGCTTCTGTGTGCCCGCCATGAAGGCATGCTGACGTCTGTAAAGAGGAAGAGAGCGAGAGAGAGGGGTGAGCGGGGAGTTAGTAGAGTTACAAAAGTAAACAGGAAACTAGTTAATAATAGTGCACGCAAAAAGCTAATCACAATCTTTTGTGTAGCGTGTGCGCAGCCAAGCCGAGCCGAGCAGTCGAAAACCAAGTCCACAGCTATAGAAACAACTCCAAGTCCAAGTCAAAGCACTTGGCAATGTCACAGCCAAAGCTCGGCCAGTCTTTTGACGACATGCAATCTTTTCATGCTTCAGCGCCAAGTGCCAAATGCAAGACCGCATTCAGGGTATTCAATTGACTGCGCAAACTCAAGAGGCTTAGGTACATACACAGCGGAGGAGATCGGGGGAAAACCCTTTTCCGTCTTCTTCTTTACTTCTCCAACCCTTTTGTGAGGTTTGCAAATCGGCAAAAGTCACCGCGACTTATGGGAACAGCAGCGGCAGGAAAGAAGTGCCACTAGAACAGTCAACTACGAGTCTACGCGGACTGGGTTCCACTTCCAGGCCAGCTGAATGATGATCAACAAACCATGATAGGAAGGGGGTAGGGAAGGGGGAGGAGGGAAAGGTGAAGAGTTCAAGTTGCAGACTGTACAAAAGGAGAAATAGAACAGAAGTTTGACATCTAAAGAAATCCAGAAACGAAACGTTTAGGCAATAAATCAAACCAAGCTTGAGGGAAAGCAAAAAGGATTAAAGAAAACTGCTTCAACTATTGGGAAAGTGAAGGAAACCCAGAAGGAAATGAAATATATGATGAAGAACCTTTAAAGGAAACTCTATAAGAACAGTTATACTTCAATTTAAAGCTATGAAGGAAATCAATTGATTATTGGAAGGTCTCTTAAGATTTGACCTCCAGTTGGCAACAATTGCAATCGGAGCTCAAGTGACCTTTGGAGGACTCTTAATCTTGCTCTACTTCTTTATGAAGTCGAGAGTCGAGTGGAATATTTCTTAAGTTCTCACGCATCAGGGTACCACAACTTGAGGCATGCAACAAAAATTATGAGTAGCACTCAAATATTTCAAATTTAAAGATTTTTCAGTTGTTTCCTTCGCTTTTTTCCCATGTTTATTTTCACTTGTGCAATGTTTTCTGCACTTTCAATTGTAGCTGTGAGATTTCTGTGTGTGTGTGTGTAGTGTACCCCTGTGTATATATGGGTTAAGGGTATCTTCTAGTCGGACGCGACTGGAGCAGAGCTACTTGTTATTTTTTAGGTGGCTTTTGAAGTTTTGTCGCAGCAGCCGCCACTTTTGTTGACACACAACTAACAAACGCCTCGAACTGAACACACATAGAAAGAGACAGAGAAAGAGAAAGAGAAAGAGAGAGATAGACTCTCTGTAGAGGCGAAAGATTGGATGAGACCTTAAAGCTGGCCTTAAAGGAGCACAAAGAGGATGTGTTCTGTTGATGTTCCTGTTGATGTTTACTTTGTTGTTGCAGTTGTTGCATGCTACGTGCTGTTGCAGCTGCAGCTGCTGCTGTTGCTGCCACTGCTCCACATTCCTCAAAACCCAGCCGAAAAAGATAACAATAACAATAAAGATTGTCATCGTGTTGTTGCTATGGAGCTCAGCCAACAGAAGCTGCCCATAAATTAGCACCTACGGACAATGGAGGTGCTTGGCACACATTAAATGATGACATTTATGGGTAAAGGATATCAAAAACAAGGCGCAGGGCAACGCCTGTCTCGCTGTCTTGTCTGTCTGGCAGGAGCCCTCATCAGCTTTCGGCTGACAAACAACGGACTCCCGCCGGTGTTGATAGTTTGAAGTGTGTGCCACAAAGTGGCTGAGAAAGTGGATGAGTGCCTAACCCGTTGTCTGGTAATAGGAGAAGGTTCAAGTAGCACAGAAGCAGGACTAAGACGAAGGACTCACAGCTGTCAGTTCACAGAAATGTGGGTCGCTCGAAGGAAGCGCTGAAGAAGTAACTAGAAGAGAGCTCCACTATTATAATGACCTGGCATAACTTATTAGATTCTATGGAATAGATAAACATGTTTAGATTCCATTTATGAAAAGGTCCTTTTGATTTTACTCTCATTAAATCATTCGATATATATTCCATCTTTATTCTACATGACGAATATATTTAGAAGCAACTTAGATAGAAGTTAACTTCAAGTTGAGTTGGTCTCTTTTCATCTCTCAGTTTCACATTAGTTCAATCCTAAGGAATCTTATATATATTCCCGATTATACAGCATTTTCCATTATCCATGAAGAACTTTATGGGTAACTGGATAAGCCTTTGACTTTTAATTTCAGAATCCTTGAATAGCCATCAATCTAAGAATGTTTGTGCAATAATGCAATCCAGTGAATCGATTCATATTTCTGGCTTTTGTCGAACATATTTCGGAGCTGAATAGATGAACTAGTTCAGCTGATCGCATTACGAGCGAACATTGAACATTTTATTGCATTTTTATGACAGTTTTTCACATGATTTGTCAGCGAGAAATGTGTGTGCGACTGGCAAAAGAAATACAAATAGAAATAGGAATGAAATCTGTGAGAAGGATAACATAAAAATGATGTCCTTACAGGCAATAAAAACCAGAATGTGTCACACAGCAGGAGGAGCAGAAGTTGCTTTCGAAGTAAGTATTATATATAAGTCAAGGTAACTGGCAACTGGCAACTGGCGGTGATTGTGGGCTATGATACGAGGGTAGTTCTTATAGCTGCGATGCCAGTTGAAGGGCCACCCACAAAACAAAAAGCAAATTTCGCTTCCTGTGGCAGCGGTTGCAGCGTTGCGGTTGCGCCTGCGTTTGTGGCATGCGTCTAACTGTGTTTTTCTTCTTCTATTGTTTAAAATCATTCTCTTCTCATTATGCTGCACTTTGAGGGAGAGAAGGGGAGGGGAGGGAGGCGGTCACGGCCACGCCTACATAATTAAAACCCATTACAAGCTATACAAAGCGATAATACTCTTAGTGCTTCCTCTCTTTATGTGGAACTCTGTAATTTTTCCACACACACACACACACACACACACTCTGATATAGGGACCAAAAAGTGTTCATTAAATGCAAATTTATGTCACCCACCCAAGAACGCAACTAACCGAAGGCCCTTACTTACCGGCACCGGTACTCCCCCACCCTCCCCCACCCCCTGTGAAGCCACCTCATTTGGCATGCGCGGCGCATTGCGCGTGTTTAAAGTTTAGCCGCTGAGTTAGAGGAACGGCTGGAGCTGATGAAGGGGGGGGATAATGTTTCCCTAATGAAAGAACTACAATGTGACTCGGGGCGTTGACAGTTGGATAGGAGGCAAAAGATATATGACCTCCTCCACAGTACTTAATCACAAGTGTTTAGACAACTCGAAGAACCCGAACGAGAGCCAGAACCAGAGCCTGGGATTGGGTTAAGGTTTCGAGCTTGGATTGGGGTTTCGTTTTTGGGTTTGTAACGTGGGAAACACTTGTCTGACTCGCAACAGGAAAACCACATAAAAGTCAAGAGATGCTACGACTTTGATATGGAGTCAAATTCTCCCTCTCTCTCTGTCTCTATCTGTCTCTATCTGTCGCTTTGTCTCTGAGAGAGTTCTCAACTCTCCAGGCGCTAATTAATGAGCAAGTGATTCGAGTGAAAGGCTGTCTAGTTTTTCCTTTACCATTTCATTTCCCGGTGAGAAATTACAGGAAATGTCCATGCAGCCAGGCGGACAGGCAGCCAGGGAACAGAAAATCAAGTCTCTAAGGACAAAGGACTCACACATACACACACACACACACACACACACACACACACACACACACACACACATGTAGTCACAGCTGGTTGTTAGTTCTAATGGGTCAGCAGGCAGGCGACAGTTTTTATTCGCTGTGGAAACTGGAGCACAAGCTGATAATATCACAAGCTCTCACACACAGGGAGAGGTCTGTCTCGCTTACGCATATGCAGACAACAAGGACATGGAAAGGACTGCAGTGCGATGCACTTTCCGATAAGCATAGCCCAAAGTGGACAAGCGGATAGGGTAAAGGATATGCGAGCGAAAAGTCAAAACCTCAAAGGCTCACAAAGGCTCGCAGAGCGACATTTTGAGGTCGTTGAGTGTCCTGGGCGACCCTAAGTCGAGGTCCTTTGTAATTAATAGCATAATTGTAGCCGCAGGATATGTGAAATTTATATGAAAACTACGTGAAAATTACAACACTTTCAGCCGGGAAAATCCTCACTCAATGCGCGCATTTATGATGAATGGCCGATGATGATAATGATTATGATGGAAGGACGCCAGGACCTTATGTAACGTGGCTCTTGTGCAAGCTTTAGACACTGCGGAAATTGTGAAAGGAGAAAGAAGAAAGGGAACAGGCAATAGGGAGTAGGGGACAGAGAGGAAGGAAACAATAGAGGGAAAGAGGTAAACGGGAAATGGGGTGGCAAAGACGAGCAGCGACTCATTTTCACATTGTCCTTTAAGGAGTCGCGACTGCTTCCGAGTGCACCGCGTGAATTGTCATTAAAATTAGTTCCAAGCGCCTGGCTCGGACGCGAGATTCCTATTCTGATTCTGACTCCGACTCCGGTTCGTATAGGGATTCAGACATTCAAATTCAGATTGAGATTTGGAATCGGATTCGCGCATTGTGCACAAGTTTCTTCTCATTTCCGTTCTGTCTCGCTGTGTGTGTGTGTGTGTGTGTGTGTGGAAAACTTGTCTCTGCCCATTTTCCCTTTGTCGTCCTTTAAGCAACATCCTTTAGGCAATCTTAAAGGGGTTGCCCAGCACCAGAACCGGTTTCCCACTTCGTTCAACCTCATAAATGCAACACGTTCCAAGACGCGATACTAACGGTACAGCTTTAACACCCTTCCTTCCGACTAGGTACAGGCACTACTTAACTCTGCTCCGCTCTGCTCGTAAATTAGCCACAAATTTGCCGGAGAAGTTTTCCTTGTCAGGTTTTATTGCCCAAGGATCCCCTAAGAACTTAAGGATATTTGCATAATTTAAATCGTCTCTGCATTTTGGGCTAAAATTACACAATTTTCGTGGCCATTTTTCCACATCTTTTATTGATAACCCCAAGAGGAACTTGTTCTTATACACGAATACCCCTACTTATGTTCCAAACCTTTGTTTGTAAAGGTTCTCTCGCTGACAGGCTGCAAATTTATGGCGTTACAGCTTCTTAGCCGATCGATCGGGGAAAGTGTAGCAACTGCTAGGTGAAAGTAAAAGCATGAGAGCCGTTGCACGTTGCACGTTGCACGTTGCATGATGCAACTAGGAGGGGAGCTGGTCAATGGTTATGTTTGCCCAGGGGCAGCTGTGCGGTCAGTAGAAACATGGGAAAACCCATCTTAGATGCTGCAGATAGCTGAACTAAACGAGTATCGAGCTTACACTCGATCGAAGCCCAGATCGGGTCCACAGTAATTATCTGGCCTGCAACCTTTGCGACAAGATGTCAAAGAAGAAGCAACCCGAGAGCTCTGGGTGAAAGGGTGAGAGTGTGAAAGTGCTAGATGAGGTTAGTCAAACAATGTGAGAAAACTGAGTGCGATGCTCGAGGATCTCTGATAAAGGATTAATTAGTATAGATGAAAGAGATGAGAGTTCAGATCAGTTCAGAGATTCCAGATGACCATTAAAAAGGAATTTAAGGGTATACCAAAGGTTGCTATTCCCATTCAGAAGGTTCATCCACCTAGCAATACAGTCAACACACTTTGTATATAGCTCTGGTATATGAACAGATATATTTACTATATATATATTTATTATCATTTTGCTATAAATACATTTATGTCTTTTACCGAATTTTGAGATTCTGCTCTTTGTGCGCATCTTTTCAGTTCAGTTCTTCGAGACTTTCCACCGAGTTCAGTCGCAAATATGTTGCCAAAAACATTTCGTGTTCTCCTACTTATATATACGTACATATATATTGCTGATTGTAATGAAATGAGAGTGTTTAATATTCCAACGGCTTTAGTTGCCATAAAATCTCAGCTAGCGGAGATGAGGTGAGTTTCAGAGGGCACCAAAGTCTGAATAAAGTCTAAGCTTAAACTTAACAGATCAGAGATCAAATCGCAACAAGAACTTCTCAGCACGTCGATATCAGTTAATATGTCCGATCTGGCAGTTAGTTTATCAGAGCTTAAAGCGGAGCAACCGCTTATCAAATCGAAGCTAGATCTCATTAGTTCACAGATCAAAGCGGAGTCAATAGTTAGTAACCCAGACATCGAATCGGAGTTCAATGTGATACGGCCAAAGCCAAGGAGCTGCGCAGCGGCATCTGCCAAGTCTCGGCAAAGTGGGATCCACGATATACTCATCCCCAGCTTCAGTGAGAAACCCTTTCAAGTTGCATGTGACATGGAGACTCGGGGCGGCAACTGGACGATCATTTTGAAGCGATCGGATGGAAGTGTTGACTTCCATCGAAGCTGGGATGATTATAAGAAAGGCTTCGGGAACTTGGAGGGAGAGTTCTTTTTGGGTCTGGATAAAATACACGCGCTGACTGCGGATAAGCTCCAGAAACTGCTTGTGGTCCTTGAGGATTTTGAGGGCAACGAAGTGTACGAGATGTATGAGAGTTTTGCGATCGGTGACGAGAAGGAATCCTATATACTGGACACACTGGGACAGGCCACTGGAACTGCCAAGGACTCATTACGAGCTCACCATGGTCAAAAGTTTACCACCCCTGGCAGGGATAACGATAAGTGTGGGGAGGCAAACTGTGCGGAAAAGTACACAGGTGGCTGGTGGTACAACAACTGTCATGAAAGGTAGCTACGATCAAATGAATAGTAGTTCGGGTAACTTGAGACTTGCACTCTTTGCAGCCATTTGACTGGTAAATACAAAGATGACAGGATTGGAGTGGGAATCAACTGGTACACCTATAGAGGCTGGAGCTATTCGTTGAAGAGAGCTACTATGATGATACGCCCCAGGCAGAGTAGAAGCTAGAATATATATGTTCAACCTGATAGATAGGAACAGACAAATACATATATTCCTTTAAGTTTAATTCATCAATAATTATCACCTGTGAAAACGCTTTCAGCTCTAATCTATAATTTCTATACCTTATCGATATACCAATCTGTCTCTCTCTCTCCTATAAATATACTATATATACTTTAGTGCATTAATTGCGATTAAATTTATTTCATATTCGACGAAATCGATTCAGTTTTTCCACATCTTCGCTTGAGTTCGGCTGCTGAGAATGTCGCTAAGATTTGTTCGTCTAATCTTCCTTTTAATCACATTTATTTATACATCAGATTGTGTGATAAAGAAGGAGTTTAATCTGCCAGTGGCGTTGTATACAATACAATCCCAGCTAACAGCTTTGAAGTGAGCATCATTTAACGAATCTGTGAATAAATTCTAGTATATTAACACTCGACAGATTGGAGATCAGGAATGAGCACGCTCTAGCCGTATCAGATACCAGATTGGAGCTACCGCTTATCAAAACGGAGCTGAAGCTCAGGAATGCAGAGATCAAGTCGGAACTAGCTCTGATCAGGGACACACAAGAGCTTATCAAATCGGAGCTAAGAGAACAGAAGGAAATGCTTCTTGAAATTATGACAAATCTCGAAACTCAGAACAAAACTCAATCGAAGCGGCCCAAGACCTACGCCCGGAACTGTGCTGAGGCAACTCTCAGATCTCAGCGAGACGGGATCTACGACATACTCATCCCCAGCTACAGCGACAAACCTTTCAAGGTCGTCTGTGATGCGACAACTCGGGGCGGCAATTGGACAGTCATTCTGCAGCGATTGGATGGAAGTGTTGACTTTCAGCGGAATTGGACTGAATACAAGGAAGGCTTTGGGGATCTGGAGGGGGAGTTCATTCTGGGACTGGACAAGATACACGCACTGACTGCAGATACGCTTCAGGAGTTGCTTGTGGTCCTTGTGGATCCCAAGGGTATCGAAAGGTCCGAGGCGTTTGACAGATTTGCAATCGGTGACGAGGCGACATTGTACGAGCTGCACACATTGGGGAATGCCAATGGAACTGCTGGGGATGCACTTTTGTACCACCACCAGGGATACTTTTCCACCTTTGATAGGGATAACAACCACGACGTTTCTATAAACTGTGCGCAGAGCGCTACTGGCGGTTGGTGGTACAAAAATGAATGTTATGAGAGGTAAATGTGATCAAATGTTATTTATTATAATATATTAACTTATCTATTCTTGGCAGCCATTTGACTGGCAAATATGGAGACAATATCTCCTGGGGGACTTGCACAGGTGTTCCTACATACAGCAGAGCTGTTATGATGATACGCCCCAGGATTACAGAGGAGCTGGAAACGTTTCGTGTTTTCTAATATAATAAATGAATATCTCTTGTGTTTGAAGTATCTAAAGAATTGAAGTAAACTAAAGTAGTTGAAGGGAAAACCTGAAGATGTCTATCTATCCATTTCATCAGTTAGTTAAGCCTGAAAACTTAACCCAGTTTATGTAAGCCCGGAGCTATTTAGCGCTCATTCCATTATCCAATTGCTCTTAAGATCTTCTTTGGCTCGATAATTATGCAAATATCTCTTAGCGACTTCAACAAGTCAACAATCCATTTATTCTCACACACACACACACACACACACATAGATTGGCCAACACTTACATAACTATCATCAAGAAGTACAAGACGAGCCCCGTTTCCCCACTTTCCTTCCTTCTTAGCCTTTCAAGTTGAATTTGACACGCAATTGAGTCCAGCAGAACTCAGAGAACAACCTGTTGCTGCCTCCTCTGGGACTGGAACTGGGACTGGGACTGAAACTTGGGCTGGGTCTTGGACACTTTAGCAAATGCAGCATGAAAATGCTGGTAATAACCGTTTAAGTGTTGATACTTTTTAAATAATATGCACCGAAGCAGTAAAAATGAACCTACATTCATCCGAGAGCAGCTTCAAGAATTTGTTTGAGTAACTGTTTGCCAGTAAAGAGTTGCTTTAACTGAGTTTGTCGAGAACTATTCGTGCTACCCTTGTGTCTATGGAGTTGCACTGGACAGGTGATGGTAAGGTGTCCGGAGGAGCAGCTCGTGAGCCACTTTGCATGCTAATGAAGCGCGTTCTGGCAGTCAGTCAGCGTGTCTATTTATAGGGTATCCTCTCCGGCTTGCTGGCTCCTTGATGTGGCACAGGCACGCGCAACTTCCACGTGCCACCCGCCCCAAAAGAGCACAAGAGGAGAGTCGCATTTGGCGCGCTTTTCCTCTTCCCTCTCAGCCCAGAGCTGAGTCAAGCCTGGGTCAAGGTGTCGAGGTGTTGCGGAGCTGCGGAGTTGGGGAGGGGCTGTTGGTGTTGCCTGGCGACAGACACAGTCGTAAAAGCAATTATGACGCTGTGAGGCTTATTACAAAAGTTACCCAAAGTTCTGGCTGTGCTGAGAGTGCGACGTTGTTAGATGGCGGTTAAAGTCGCGTGGGTGACGCCGCAGTCGCTTGACAAGGTCAAAAGCAGCAACAACTGAACTGAACTGAACAGAGCTGCAATCGCTTGGCTCAATCAGAGTGCTGTAGTGTGTTGCCCAAGGCAAAAGCAACCACAAAGACTGGTTAATTTGCAATTATGGGTAAAAAACAATGTGGGACGCTGTGGGCTTCGACTGTGGCTAAATGATGGCAACTGCCTCAAAGACAGACCAAAAACTGCGATTAACCAAAACAAAGACAATTCGCGACGCATTTCCCGAAATTTGCTGTCAAAATTGACAGTTTGACAACATGACAAGATGACAAAATGACACATTGACCGATGGATGCTACAGACAATCATCTAAATTGATGGATCGATCCGTCTTAAGTGGCTCTGCGGATAACTAAACGTCGTCTCTTACTAGGTTAAATGCCCCGGCAAAACTATTACATCGCGCGATTATAACACTCGCTCGCGCGCGATTAAAGTCGCGCGCGCGGTTCGTGCGCGTTTTCTGATACTCTTTCGAATAATGGGAAGAACTCTGATCAGTTCTCATGCTATGCTGATGAAACTTGCTACAGACACTCTCTATACTGCAGACTGCATATGTGTGTGTATATCCGATAGGTTAATTGATGGAAACCTATGTAAAGGTTGCCTACACTTTGAAGGTACTTCAGTTGTGATTACTCAATGACAGCGTATTCGATCTTCGGCTAGACGCAAGCTTCCCTCTCTCTCTCTCTCTTCGCTCTTGTGGCACATTAGACATAACTAATGTGCAGCAAATTATTTTGATTGCTTGCTAATGCAACTTCCTCACAAGCCGCAGCCTTCTAATTACATGTGCTGCCTCTTTATTTTATGCCGCTTGCATGTCTGCTGTCCATTCCGCTTCCCTTCCCCTTCCCCTTCGCCTTACCTCTCCACCTCCACTTCCTGCGTGCGATCTCAGCAGGCGCGGTGCGGGCCAAAAGTTGTAAAAAAAACAAAGACCACGCGATTTTAAACGCCAGCTGACCCGCCTTTTATGCGTTGGCGTTTTTTCTTGTAGGCAAATTTGAACTCTGTGTTCAGTGTTCTTCCTAAACTCTGTCTGTGTGTGTCTGAGTGTGTGTGTGTGTGTGTGTGTGTGTGGGTTTGCCAAAAAGTGATTTATTGTGCGCAGCAGATCGCCGTCGATAGGCAACTGAGAGGCTTAACGCCTAACGGGTCTCCAGTTGGTAGAACGATCGCCGCTAATTGATAAGCAATGAGAGAGCGAGACCTCTGAGTCTCCCAGCACTTTGTTGACTTTTCTGATTTGCAAAAACAAAACTCAGCTCTGCACACAAAAAACTAACGGGTATGGTAAAAAAAGGGTTACAAGGATTTTGGTCTGGGTTTGGCTGGGGATGACGTATCGCCTTACACAGCGTGTAATGCAAAAAATGTCACTGCATGCAAACAAACAGATGTTTGTTGTGTAATAGGAAAAGGGGTTTGAGCCAACAAGAGCTGCGACACGATGATCGGTATTAACACCATCTTGGGGTCTATTCATTAATCATAAGTTTAATTAACAATGAAAGGACATTACCCTATGTGCGACTTGAAGAAAAATGACAAGAAGTTGACGAGAAAAGGAAATTTGCGACAAAAGGAAAAACGAATTAGCCAGAGATCTGGTTGCAGTTCTCAGAATTTGAGCCTTTTTCATTGATAATCCATAACTCATCTGCGATTTTTGCACATTTGCGGTTTGTTTAGGGACACCAAAAAAGGGAAAAGAAAAGGTAGCGAAAGAGGAAAAACAAGGAAAACACAAACAAAACAAACAACAGACACAAACAGCAAATGACATTTTCCCCTTTTCTCCCTTTGGGCTTAAATTGTTTGACAAAGAGAGGCACTGATCAAAATTAGCATATTTTATGCATTTTTCAAGTGCGCCCTCTGCAAAATTGAATTGCATTTAATTAGAGAGATTCTCCAGAGAGACAGAGAGAGAGAGAGGGAGAATTGGGATTTTTGCAAGGCTAATCAAAGCGCATTTCGCATTCAAAACATTTTCATGGTGCTCGCGATTTGCATAATTCTCGCATAAGTCACACAGCGTCAATATTTGTACACGAACTTAGGATACTATACGACAGATATGATATATGCGATATATATGTATACAGATATAGTCTTAATTATCGGGATAGTTCAATACATACAGCAGGTTCTTCATATAACGCTTGCGGGCGACCAGTGTGTAGGATTCCTTGTGTGTGTGCGTTAAGTATTTCATTTTCTTATTTTTTGTATATGTTTTTGTATTTGTTTCGAGGTTGGAGTCCCACAGGTAAACTGAGGGAGAGAGATGGATAGCTCTGCTCTCTGCGGACACTTAAATTCAATCTGTTTTCGGGTTTCCTTCTACTGTCTTGTCTCTGGTTTGTTTGGGTCAAGCAGGGATCTTCGATTGGGATCGCCTAACAGGTAGTTCGGGGTAGAGGTTGTTTGCACTTTCAGAAAGCATTTGTATTGCACACGGAAGTTAATACTAAACGGCTTAGATTAAACACAATTATCGCGTTGTATCTCACAGATACAAAGCGTTCTACAGTTCTACACTCTACAGATAATTTCGCGTATTTTCGTTTCGTTCGTTTCGATTTGTTACGAGTAAATTGAGAAGAGGAAAAACCCGACGGAATTACGCGTATGTACAACCTAACAGCACGGCGAATGTGTTCAAACTGAGATCTATCGCGGCCTCTGAACAACTCCCTAGACTCAACTTCCAACTTGCAACCTACCAACTTGCAACTTCTCGCTTGCAACCAAAGCGAGTTTCCACCCCGGAACTCTGTTCGAGTTGATCGCTTCGAACATGTTCGACTCGTGGCAGGCCTTTTCGGGTCTATAGAGCCATTATACGGCATTATACCGACACCGGCCGGCTACCGGATATGAGCGTGTCACACAAAAGGCCTGTCCCCGTCTTCGTCCCTGTCCTGTCCCTCTCTGTCCCACTCTCCGTTCTACGAGTATTGTTTTTGGGGTGGCCAGAACAATAGGCCTTATGTCTAGGCAGACATTTGAATCGGAATACTAATTTCAATCGGACTTTTTCGGCCAGCCACTGAACAATGGACAGCGACTGGTTGCTCGGATATACTAAAGAAGTCATTAACACCTGAACTACCCAATGGACTGACAGATCAGATATCAACTAAAGCTGCGAGGGGACAGCATTAAAGTCAATCAAAGTGTGTGAGAAATGAAGTGAAAATGAACTGAGAACAGCCCTGTTGAAAGATAGATAAAGAAGGGGATAATCTATATATGATATATGTTATATATAGCCATAGATCTAGCATAGGTATTGATGAATCCTCAGGAATGTCAGGTGTGCTTCTACTAACTTCCGTTCGATAAATCTCTTACCAATCCAATCCCAGCCCATAGATAGGTGTTCCCCCACAACAGAGATTGCTCCACCTGGTCTGAGTTATCATTAAAATTCAATTTCACCAACGTTTGGATGGAGAGAGAAGAAAGAAACATCTTCATCATTTCCACTTCCTCGGCTGCTCCGAAGTGTTTTTTTGATTAGGTCACGAATAATCTAACTCAATCAGAACTTTCAAGCTGATTCTTAGACGATTTCCAGCTCGAGTTCTCATTTTTGTCCGCTTTTGTAAGCCTTGTTTACGTTTAGCTTTTCTTTATTCTCTGATTTTGTATTGTCTGCGGCGCATCTTCAATCTTAAATTTAGCCATGAAGCACATAACTTTCTATCCATTGTCTTTGGATGGTCTTCTATAAGTAACTAGGCCCAAGATGAGAGATACAAACGCTGCGGGGCTCTAGCTGCTTTTTTGCTGTTTCTATTTGCAGTTTATAGACGTTCCGCTAGTCAACGCTCAACACCTCATAATTCTATTGTCTACCCTGACCTCTGTCTATCTATCTGAGTGTGTGTGTGCGTGTGTGTGTGTGTGTGTGTGTGTGTGTACTGAGTGTGCATACATAATAACGATAATCAGCTACTTCTTGTGGCGAACTCTTGAGTCGCATTCCCCACTCGTTAACTTCACTTTCGTCGACTCTTACAGACCTTCCTCTCTCTCTCTCCCTCTCTGTCTCTCTGCAACTTCTTCAGCCTTTTTCTTACCTTCTGTAGTTACTTTTACACTTTTTATTTTCATTATTTTTTCATTCAAATTATGCAAATTAGTTGCGCCTCTGTTTATGTGTCGCTGTCGTCACAGCTTGAAGACGACGCACTCCCCACCCATAACTCCCTCTCTTTGTGATACCCTGTAAAGGCGATAGACTAAAAGTATAATAAGCCTGGCAACTATCAGATCAGCAGATAGTATATTTGAATATATATATATATAACTGGACGATATATTCAGTTTGAACTTGTCTAAGGATCATCTTCTACTTCTGACTTCCCTAGGTTGAGGTACTCCCAAGCTGGTTACAGGGTATCTGCTAGTCGCCTACATTTCTCTGATCAACTCTTACTATTTCTACTCCTCTCCGATTGTGTCTCAGATAGTAGAGTTTTTATATCTCGCTTTTTTTCGCTTTTTATGATTTTATAATTTGCAGCTCGTTTCAAGTGGCAAACGGCGCGCGTTGCGGGGTGCCCTACCCTACCCATCCCTACCCCTACCCCTCTCTCTCCCTACATATCTTTCCCTATTAGTCTAGAGCGTAGCTGTTCCTGCTCGAGTTCCAATTGTCTTCTTCAGGTGTCAAAGGCGCCAGCGCACGCGCCCGCCTCAGCCGAGGGGTGAAATGCACCCTGCGGTCCCTCAACCCGAGCTACCCTCAAAGAGAAAAAAAGAGAAGAAAAACATTCGAAAAAAAACCACTCTACGCAGGGTGAGGACACAAGTTTCTGTTTTTTCTACATATTTTGTTTGAATTTATAATTTTTATGTTATATTTTTTTTACATATTTTTTTGTGGAATTTATTCGCTCAATTGGCGGACTCTGATTCGGAATATATAATACAATCGGGGCAAGGGCTTTAATATTCATATAAAATTTGCATAATTTTACGAATTGACAGCAACAAACCATAGAGAACTCGACAAATAAACTATAAATTTGTTGGGCCCTGCATACGATTATGGATCGAGAAAGACGAGGAGAGAACCCAACAAAGTGAACATCGTCATAAATAATAACTCAGAACCAATAAGGGAAAGGAGGAGGGAGACTGGTAATTTGGGAGAAACAAATTTGTAGATTGAAAATCATACTTGGACCTGTCTGTAACTAGAGAAAGAGTCTGTACTATATCCGAGCTGAGCGTTTTAGCTAGTGAACCCATGAAGATAGCCCTGACATTCATTCGAAGCATTCACCTCCATGAGAACCCCAAGCGAGGACCAGAATCCATCGCACATTTGGTTGAAGCTAATTTCGCTCAATGAAAATTTCCGCAATTAGAAGAAAAAATGCGAAAAAAATGAAATTAAATGAAATGAAATGTTAGAATTACATTTTGTGTACGCTAAATAAAACATTTTATCGCAGCCACCGCTGGGGAAGCAGCACAAACTGTGGCAATTGTGAGGCCTGGGGGCGGGGCCAGGGGGCCAAGGGGTAGGCAACAGTCTGTTTGGGGAGGCTGACAGTCAAGTAGACGCCGCTGAAAGTACATTAACCCAGGCGGGCATCGCCGTTGTAGCTGGCTCGGGGTAAGGCCGTAACCCAACGCCACCACAGCCCTCCCCCTCTTACCCCTAACCCCTAGCCCCTAGCCGTAAAGCTCGTTCAGTCAATTCCCAACTGGCCACCCACAAGAGGCAGCACCAGCAACGCTCTGCGACACCCTTTGGAAGCATTTTTGCTTTATGTTCCTATGAATGTGTGTGTGTGTGTGTGCGGGTGTGTGTGTGTGTGTGTTTGTTACGCTTGTTAATTTGCGCCAAAGCTTGCAAACATCCACAGAGCAGGCTGCAAGTGTGCAGGAAGTGGGTTTGGGGAAACGTAGGCGGAGGTGGGGATGGGGGCGGGGGCGGGGCTGTGGGGCTTAGTTGGGTCGCAACATCACTTAATGAACTGCAAATACATATGCACATAATATGTGTGCACACACACACTTACACACACACTTATACAGCTGAGCTTTTAAATGTTTAATTGCATTTACAAATGCTTGTTACACGCACATTTCGCTCAGTGTACGCCCTCTGCAAAATATTCATAAAGCAGCTGCCGTCGCTCCTCCACCCCCTTCCCCTCCCTCAGCCCACGGTGCGAGCATTTGCTGCATTGGCGCAATTCTTTTCGCCATGTTTCCGTTTTGAATTCACTTTTCATTCGAGAACCTCCACAGACGGCGCCCACGCCACGCCCACAGAGCCCCACCCAAAATCTGCTCGACTGCGACAACTGTCTCGCGAGCGTCTCGGCTAGAGGCCTAGTCACCTGCCCTCCGCTCCCCCTCCCCAGCTAGAGCCTCCCCCAGGCACCACATAATTAAAACGTCAGTCAGCGCTTTTCTAATACCCTAACCGTAGGGTATCACAGTATCTAAAGGACCTTTAGGATTCAGGAGTACTTTATAGGCAACCTTATATACCTAGGATACTATCCAGTATGAAAGGAAGCGTATTGCGAGTGCGGTGCAGCTCCACTTGGACAGGATTGCACTGTGCCTCCAGCCCTCAGGAACTAAAATAATTCTGAATTTAAAGCAGCAAATGAAATTTGAGTAAATTCCGCACAGAAAGAGAAAGAAACCGGCGCAAGTTGCACTCGTTTCTCGCAGTGCAGTCGCCAGTGCAGACAGCGGCTCCCCAAGGGGGTGGGAAACCTCCCTACCTCTGTTCCCTCCCGACTGGCAGTTTATTTCTATTTCCATTTTTTTGTTAACCTAACAATTCAGAGCCTTTTGAGCCTAAGTAAATGGCAGTCAGTCTATGGGAGGATAGTCGGACTGACATTGAAATCGGAGGGAGAAGCAGAGGAGAACTTTTTAAGGATTTGACAAACTAATTTAAGGGCCATTTGGAAAATCGGGTGGATAATTGAGATTGTCTATCGAGAAACAGGTTTAAAAGGCAACAGTCGATTCGATGAATCTCAGAGATAAAATTGAAAACGCAGAACAAAATGTAAAACTAATAAATATATACATATTGTATATAGAGTGAACGGCGGAGGACCCTCATGAACCTTTGCCCTCGACCGAGGAGGGGTTAATGTCAGAGCGATGAGAGTGAGAGGGAGGGAGAGAGGGATAGAGACAGAGCTGAGAAAGTTGCCGACTCACATGCTGGTCCCAAAGCAAATAGCAGGCAGACAGGCTGAGGCTCAGGCACAGGCTCTGGCTCTGGGATGGAGAGGATGAGGTTGAGGTCTGAGCAAGCCCAGGCAGACAGTGCAATGTCCCGACGCTGCATTGTGCGCAACGAGTCCTTACAAGTACACACGCACACACACACACACAGAGACAGACTGAGAGACAGACAGACATCATTTCATCAACGTTGACAAACTCATCAGCCTTAGAGTAGTCGTTAACCAGTCCGACATTGACACATGATTTCCTAACCGACTCAATCTGAGTCCCAGTCCCAGTCCCAGTCCCACTCCCAGTAGCTATCCCAGAGCCAACTCAACTCCGCTCTGCTCTGTGTGTTTATGTACCGAGTGTCCTGTGCAAGTGAATTTGCATTCCCTTTGCTTTTAATGCCAATTTTATGCTCTCAACTCTTTCCTCCAACTCTCCTTTTATCTCTTCACACTGTGTATACTCGATATTCCTTAAAGTGGGTTAAAACAGGACAGATTAAAGTGCTGCCAGCAATTCTATATCGTAATAGATACACACATGCACAGGGTATTCTCCAGTCGAGCTCTCTGGCCTGGTTTCAGTTCCTCTTCGGATTTGCTTTCATAAGAGTATTTGCATTCCAAGTTGCTGCAATATTATTATTTTTAATTAAAGAAGCTCCTGCAGTGCTTTGCATCCTGGCAGAACGGCAGCTCGGACCTGTCCCGCCTTCCCCTTCCTGCTGCCATCGCATTTAAATATAAAATAATACTTAAAACTTTTGTCCAGAGAAAGTTTTTAGCTTCTACTCGGAGTGCTCATAAGTCGAATGGAATGCCAATGCCAAAAGTCGGAGGAATCCTCTCACAGCTTGTGGTTTCCCTCAACTTTTGGAGTGGTCCAAGGAAAACCAATGATGAAATTATATTTCCAATTTCCAAGAAGCTCACAAGCTCCAAACCAAAGAAACGGATTAAAGAGTTTTCTTTATTAAAGCCCGTTTATAACCTCACATCTTGAAGGAAAGATTAGTTTCCCTATCTAAGATGATGTTAGATGATCTTCAGTCCTTAGTCTCAAATGGTTGTGGACTAGGGATGGGTTAGAGTTCGTTTTAATGACCTTTCAACTGTTATCCTGCGTGCCCTAGTCTAATGAGCCGTGTCCTTTAGCGTTTCTAGGTGTGTTCCTGCCCCTTCCATTAAGGACATCGCAACATGTGTTAAAAGGACAACAAAAGCAACACCTTCCACATGTCACAAAATGTGTTTTTAATTTGCCAAACACACACACAGACCGAGAGAGAGGGAGAGAGAAAGAGAGGGAGGAAAACAAACAGGTGAAAAAAATGCTAAAAGGTTTCTGCTCTTTAGTTGAAATGATAAAAAGTTGATTAAAATATATGCGCAATGAGACCACACACGCAACTGCCACGCCTACAACCCCATACGCCCAACTAAGCGTCTGTGTGTGTGTGCTACTTTGCCCTGGTGAATTTTAATTTGCTCGTTAGTCAAATTGCATTAATTGAACAGAAATATATACATAAAAATATTAATTAATTTCAATTTTGTTTCTGTGACGCAGTCGCAGGACGTGACTCGTGCTGCCTGCGTCCTCCCTAGCACCCGTCCGGCCAGCCGCAGACGCGCGTCCATCTCGACCATCAATTAGCTGGCGCATCGAGGCGCAGTTTTATGGCCATGTCGCAGCCGCCGACGCCACCGCTGCCGACGTCGCTGCCTCATTTAATATGCCAGGCAACCTATCGTCCTACTAAGCCATTACATTTGTCACCTTTGCTGATTTTAATGGCGCCTTGTCATTAACGTCGTCTTGGGTGGTCCCTTTGCTCCTTTGTTTAGCCCACACACACACACACAGACACAGACACACATTTGTTGACCGATAGCTATTAACGGCCTCTGGTCACATCTAATTAATAACAGTTGTCGTTTGTTCAGTCTGTCAGACTGGTTTTTCTCTTTTCTTTTACCTTCCAGCCCTCCAATCTGTCCTGTAAATATTTTCCAATTAATTTAACGCGCCTTCGATCCACACGCGCAAAAAATAAACTGACTAAAAGCACAAAGAACAAAAAGAACAACAACAAGCAGCTGAGAGAGAGTTGGGTTCCAGTAAGAGAGCGGGAGCGTAGCAGCAGGAGAGAGCGCCACTCCAATTAGAACTTCTAACAAGCTCAGTTGATCGCATTCGATTGCTGCGCGTCTGTCTGTCTGTCTGATTGGAAAGTAAGAGTCTCTTCTTCTTTTCACAGCTAATTGAGAGTGTAAAATGTTAATTGGATTTGTAATGTGCCCTGTTATGATAAAGCTGCGCTAGTTTCACTTGTGTGTGTGCGTGCAGTGCTCTGTCGGCATCTCCTACATATGTGTGTGTGTACTTGTACGTTAAACTTTTGTTTTTCTTCGCAACTTTTTTGCATGCAGCTTTATGTGCGTGCGTGTGAGTGTGCGTGTGTGCTCTGCTCTAGTGCGACGTGTAATTGATCGACGAAGCGATGAGCGGGTGGGGGAAAGAGAGAGGGAGCCCAGCTGCTGTAAGCTGATGCTTGGTAAGTCTTAACAGGCCGTTAACATACTCGTATGTAAGCTTAGAGAAATATGTACACACTGCCATTTGTAGGAACTTAAAGCTTTTCGAAGGTTGCTACCTGACTGGAGTGCAGTTAAGGGCAACTCGTAGTCGGACACACTCGAGTGAAGCACCCTTAATTGCTCTGTTCTTGTGCTATGCGCCTAAAAACAGACTGGAAATTTATGCGCTTATTGAAATGTTTGCCACTGACAGGCAACAAAATGGCTGCCAAAATGAAAAAGAAGAAGCGACAACAGTAAAAATCTCAGCACCTTTGGCTACGCAAAAAGGTCAATCTGAAGCTTTGGTTTCCAGCTCCTACAGGCTGCTGCCCCGCTGAGCCATATGTCCATCCCCCCCGACCCTCCCCCTCGCCCACATGGCCTGAGGTCAGTTTTTGTTGTCAGCCGCTCTGATAATTTCTCATTTCTGATTACAGTTTCTGCACTCGATGTGGCCTCAATGAGAGGCAAATGCTTGTCTGACTCGCAAAATGTTGGTAGTAGGTTCTTTTGGCTAACGGCTGCCCAGTTTAATTAAACTTCAATTAATTTCATTGCAATATTTACTGCCCTTTGGGCTTTTTCATTTACCTGACATTCACCTGACATTTTCCCCCAATTAAACAGAATTTGCTGCCTGAATTTAATACCAACTTTGGCTATCTCTTGACGTATTTTTATTGCTACCATCTTGTTTAAGCCAAGAACATTCCCTTTGGATGCTTCTCGACTTTTATATTTCAGATTGTTGCAGCTCTTACTTCATGGTAAATATTATGAAATTTAACACTTTATTTACAATTCAGTTTCGATTGGAATTCCCATATTTTAGTCGACACATGTAGAAGCCTCCCAGACACACACACACACTTACGCATTGGTGTGTGTGTGTGTGTGTGTGTGTGTGTGTAATGCAGCCTTCCTACATAAGTTGTCGCCCCCAGTCATGGCAATCCATACATATATATATATATATATGTGACCGACCATTGTAGGGTTCAGTTGCAGCGATAAATATTGCAATTCCCGGCTTCAGCTCCTCCAGCCTCAGCCCAGCCTCAGTCTCGGTGCAGTGGTTCCTTATCAATGGCCAGCGACAGCGACGAGTTTCTCACGACAACGAGGCCCAGGACAAAAGTCGACTCCACATTTTGGGTGGCAACAAAAGTTTTATTTATGTGACAATTCTCCCCCCTCCACAAGTTGCAAGCTCCTTCCCTGCCCGCAAGATGCCTACAACAAGTGCCTCCTCCGGTTGATAGTTGACTCTCTGCATATGAAATACATTCTTATGAGTAGGTTCCGACATATGTACCCATGTATATATATATATATATATATATATTCGTATATGTTATGAAGGTGGGCGTGTGTCTGTTTGAGAACGCGGCACGCACATTCCCCCCAGTTGCCAGTTGCCAGTCCCCAATCCATATGGAACTGCCAGAGGACCAGCATTTATCAATAGGTGTTGAAGATGCAGTTGTATCTGGAGTTGCAGCTGCAGATAGACACACACACACACACAGATACAGATACAGTTGGAGCCTTGGCGACTGCCGTTGGCGGCAAACAAAGTTTGTGCGACTTTTGTGTGGCAGTTAATGGAGCAGTAGGACCCACAATGTGCCGTTATCTGCCACTTTCTGGGCGGCTTCATTGTCGTCGAACCTGTCGGCAGCATGAATAATACGACTATTCACATTGAACGAGAGATTGCCTGACTAAGAGATACCCTAAGCCCACGGCTGATATATCCTAACTGAAGTCAAAGATACAGATACAGATACAGATACATATTTATTTCAGATAGAAAGCTCAGCTCCTGGGACGTATCATCATAAGGGCTCTCTTCAATGAATACTTCCAGCCCCGGAACTCGCCCCAGAAGACACCCATTCCATTGACATTATTTCTATATGTTCCCGTCAACTTGCTGCAAAGAATTCCAATCAGAAAATATCGAAAGATACATTCGAGTTCCTGGAAAAATACCTTTGGTGACAGACTTTGTACCACCAGCCGCCGGTGAATCTTCGCGCACAGTTTCCATGATCAAAATCGTTGTCCATGTCGTAGGTTGAAAACTTGGTCCCACGGTGATATGAAAAGGAATCCCCAGCCGTTCCATTGGCCTTCCCCAGAGTGTGTAAGATATAGGACTCCTCCTTGCCGCCGATCCCAAAGCTCTCATACGTCTCGTACACCTCTTTACCCTCGAAATCCTCGAGCACAAAAAGCAACTCCTGGAACTTATCTTCTGTCAGTGCATGGATCTTGTCCAAGCCCAGGAAGAACTCGCCCTCCACGTGCCCGAATCCCTTCCTATAAGCACCCCACTCCTGGTTGAACTCCACGCTTCCATCGAATCTCTGCAAGAGGATTGTCCAGTTGCCGCCCCGAGTTGTCGCATCACAAAGCACCCTAAAGGGTCTATCCCCAAAGTTGGGGATGAGTACTTCATAGATCCCATTTCGATGAGATTCGAGAGTTGCCTCCGCACAGTCCCGGGCGGAGATCTTAGGCAGATCGGGTTTCCTGATCATTTCATCCAGCATCCTCCCTTGAAGCTGCAGCTGGAGTCTGAGCTGCGATATGGCCAGTGCCTGCTCCAGTTTGATGACTTCTTGTGCCGCCTTGATGAGAGCCAGCTCCGATCTAATCTCCGATATGCCAGGAGCCAGCTCCGATCTAATCTCTGATACGGCAGGAGCTAACTCGGATCTGTTAAGTGCTTAGATGAGGTTTCTACACACGTCTCCCCTCCCCCTGATACTCACTTCAACTCCGCTAACTGAGTTTGAATCCCACAAATGGCCGTTTGGAAGTCAAACTCTTTCCTCGCCGCACACCCCGACATGTGTGTGCCGTGTGTGTACATAAACAATATAAACCGGAATACTTTCAGCGACATGTTGGCAACTGCACTCGACCGAATGTGTTAGAGAACTGAGTAAAACCTTCTCAAATGGCTCCTAATAATTATATTCATAGATCCACATAGAGAATATTTAATTGGGGAATAACTAGATTCTTAGTATTTCATATTTATATGGAGAATATTAGACTTGTAATTATCACAGAGAGTGAAAGAGAGAGGGAGAGAATTATATGGCGCAGACTCTACTTCAATATCCAACTCGAATCTCTCTTTCGACAAAGTTTCATCCCGTCAAATAGATTGAATATATAATTAGATTTGAGGGAAAGTTGAAGGACCTTTCTCTGTGCTTCTCATAAGCTCTAAATACAGTCCGCTTGTAAGGTTTCTCACAATGTGTATACCCCTTATATAGAAAGAAGTAGAGGGTATAGCTGAAATAAACTATTCAAAACAATTTCTATAGTTATTGAATTACGGAAGCTGCTGTCGAGATTTGATATTGACGGCTGACGTTTCCCGGAAAACAAATCAAAGTCCGACATCTTTATAGTTGAAGAAGTTTTACAGGAAACTTTGGGTATATTTAGCTATATTTAAGGAAGTTTTCGAACCCTACTTACGACTTGAGACTTGCAACTTGCGACTGGGAAAAGCTTTAAGTTTCTTACCTGCAAAGAAAGTGAGAGAAAACAAGAAGAAAGTTAGAACAAATATGAATCAAATATAATTTAATACAAATATAAAAGATAATATAATATAAGAGATAGAGATAAGTTATCTTTAGGATAAATTATATTACAATTTATTCGATTCCATCGAGAAAATGTTGTGAAGCTTGAATAATTTTTGCCTGGCTGGAGAGATTCATTTATGGCTGGTTAAATAAATAGAAAATCCGTAAATTGATGTGTGAAGCATTTCATTGTATCTCTTTGTTGTTGTTTCAGTCGTGATTGTTGTTGTTGTTGTTGTTGTTGTTTGCGAGTGTCACAAAGTTAAATAAATCGAATGAAAAGTTAAAAGTTAAGCGATGAAACGATTTGCACAACTTTTTCGATAATCGATTCAACTCGAATATGTTCAATAACAACGACAACATTCATAATGATGATGATGATGATGATGATGATTGTGATAATGATGAGGCCAATTCGCAATGTGTTCGGAGCTGCTTCGGGGCAGTCCAAACGAGATTGTTCTCAATGTGTTTTATGCATCATTTTCATATTTTATCTCGACATAATCAAACGAGCAGACGAGCATTTCCACTTGAAAGTGGAAACCCAGAGGGAAATCAGCTCAGCAAGTGGCGCGATGAAGCAGAAAACCCAATGACACTGGCTGAAAATGGGATTAATCCGGGCAAACAATCCACAAACATCGCAAGGCAACTTGTGTGGCAAGTGCAACATTAGCCACTGATTAATCAATGAGTTTCGATTATATTAACTGATATCTGTATAATATGTGTTATATATCATATTTCTGTCGCTTTCAGCTGGTGTCATTGGGTTATTGTCTCATATGCAAATAGCTCCTGCGGTCGCTTCGCGTTTCCAGCTCGGGCCAATTATTGTTTGATGCAATTTTAATTTTGTTTGAACAATTGCCAGAAAAAACGAGTTCGAAATGTAATTCAACTAATTTCATTCAGCATAAATAATAAAGGTACAGACAACAACAACAGCAACAACAACAACAATTGGTCAGGTAGCCACAAAAACCCTAAAAGCGTGTAATTTAATTTAATGCAGCCAAAAGCAACAACACTCACAAGGACAACAACAACAACAACAACAACTGACGACAATGTGGCGCGTGAATAAATGTGGAAAATGTTGCCGCACAGTTGCAACACACAACAACAACAACAACAACAACAACAACAACAACAACAACAACAGCAACAACAACAGCAACAAATTTGGCTTTTTGTGCGATGCAATCGCCAAAGCTGCCAAATGGACAACGACTCGTATTTATACACACACACACACACACACATAGTGTATTGTATGCGTGTGGACAAGGCGTGGCCTGGGGGGAGAGGCTAAGCTTATATCACAACAATTTGCTGCCACTGCTAATAAAGTTGTTGCTACAGCGGCAACTGAGCCCCGAAATTGTTGCCAAAATCGAGAGGAAAAAAAGAAACTAAAACAAACAAGCGAAAAGAGGAAGAAGCAACAGACAAACATGGCTCAAAGCCGAAAGAAAAAAGCTAATAGGCGTCTTAGTCAAGTTATTGCTGTTGCTGTTCTTGGCCAACAATCGGAAGCTAAAAATTAAAAGCCAGACGAAACTCAAACCCAAAACTTTAAGCCGAACTGAGTGTCTGTTTTGAGGGTCTTTTGCTGGCCGAGGAAGTGGCCTAGAAGAGTCGCAGCTCAAGCTGGAGCTGGCCTAATCTCTGGCTACTGAACCCTTAAAAGTTCATCAGCAACAAACGTAAGTCAACTCCCTCCTCCCTCCCACAAATCCTTCAAAGTAGCTTTCAACCAACTTTACCAATTACGATTTTAGTTCTGCGTAAAAGTTGCAACAAACTAAAGATGAATCATTAGAAATGCTCCAGAAAGTACAAACTTTTATAGTCCCAACCACTTAGCACCCTTCTATATACTCTATACATACGCTATTAACTATAAGTATCCCCAATTTTGAGTATTGGCCAAGACACAAGAAGAAAAGGCGCAGGTTGCGCTCTGTTTTTAGAGTGTTTGTCGACGTTTTCCTCAGACTTTGGCAAGTGGCTGCCAGGGTTGCCAGGCACTTTGCCTGCTGATTGGCCAACACTTGTAGTGCCAGACCGCAATTTATGGCCAGTTATTAGTCGGGCCAAGCAACTCTCTTGGCCATGTGTTAAATGCCCATTAATCAGCCAGCCAAAAGCGCCAACGGGTCAGCGTTTGAATATGAATTGCAGCTTTTCAGTTTTCCTTCTCTTTTGTCACATTAACAACAAATTAGAGCAAAACTTTCTGAAAGCCAGTTGCAGCTCTTGGAACTAGTTCTTAAGCTATTCAACTAGATCTTAGATACTATTCAAAAGCTTTCCTATCTCTTATCATATGTTAGTTCCATCTTAAGAGGGAACTACTTCTGGTTCTCTTTTCGAAAGGGATCTTAAGCTATTCAACTAGATCTTAGATACTATTCAAAAGCTTTCCTATCTCTTATCATATGTTAGTTCCATCTTAAGAGGGAACTACTGCTGCTTCTCTTTTCGAAAGGGATCTTAAGCTCATCTACTAGATCTTAGATACTATTCGAAGGCTTCCCTATCTCTTATCATATGTTAGTTCCATCTTAAGAGGGAACTACTGCTGGTTCTCTTTTCGAAAGGGATCTTAAGCTATTCAACTAGATCTTAGATACTATTCGAAAGCTTCCCTATCTCTTATCATATGTTAGTTCCATCTTAAGAGGGAACTACTTCTGGTTCTCTTTTCGAAAGGGATCTTAAGCTCATCTACTAGATCTTAGATACTATTCAAAAGCTTTCCTATCTCTTATCATATGTTAGTTCCATCTTAAGAGGGAACTACTTCTGGTTCTCTTTTCGAAAGGGATCTTAAGCTCATCTACTAGATCTTAGATACTATTCAAAAGCTTTCCTATCTCTTATCATATGTTAGTTCCATCTTAAGAGGGAACTACTTCTAATTCTCTTTTCGAAAGGGATCTTAAGCTCATCAGTTTTGGATACTTATTTATAGATATGAACTATTTATAGATATATGAACTCAAACTTCCAGGCTAACAAAACAGACTCTCCTTGTAAATACACACAACTGCTTCCATTTTGATGGCCTCGAGTGTGTCTGTAATTGTTTCGACATTGTTCCGGAACAGATTGAAAGCGATCTGAGGCTTATAGCGCTATTTGCGATTCCCATTCCCATTGTCGTTCCAAATTGAAATCGAATTGTTTTATTCACAATTTAATTGTGGAATTCATGAAATTAAATGCGATTTTCAATTGCCTCCAATCATGTTGCACGTGCAACGCGGCGCTCACAAATTCAGAATATCAAATTGAAAAATTAAAAATGGAGATTTGCGAATTTTATTGCAGCGGTTCGATAAAAGCGCATTAAAATGTGCATAAATACGGCTGAATTTCACGGGAATTTTTCACGCTTCAATTGCGGCACAAAAAACGGATGAAATTGCTAAATAAAAATAATTGGAGCGCCTGTCAAATTCACAAGAGACGCGAACACAAAAACAACACACAAGATATTTATCTTTAATTCAAAACAGTCTCTCTGTCTCGCTCTCTCTCTGTCTCTCTCTGGCTCTGCAACAATTAAAGCGCTTTATTTACACAGGCCAACAAATTTAACGCAATCCAAAATAACAAAAACAACTGAGTTTCAATTGTGAAGGACTGCCAGATACCCTAAGCCCAGATCTATCCTCGCAGTCACACCTAAGGATACACACCAGGATACACCACACACACACACACACACCACGAGCGAGTGTCCTTAGATTGATATCAATATAATATACATTCTTCTCTTCCGCTTCAACTCGTAGCACAAGTTTCGTGCCAGCAGCCACCTGTCATAGCTGGAAGATACATGATTCCTTCTCTGAAACTGAAACTTATCTTCTGTCAGGGCATGGAGCTTGTCCAACCCCAGGAAGAACTCTCCCTAAGCACTCCACTCCAGGTTGAACTCAACACTTCCATCGAATCTCTGCAAGAGGATTGTCTGACCTCAAACGCTTTATCCCTATAGTTGGGGTTAAGTATTTCGTAGATCCTAGAGGTTGCTCTCTTAAGACCTTTCTGTCATATGGATTCTCTGATAGTTTCATCCGATTTACTAAACGTTCACCCTGATTCGATCTCTGATCTTGAATGTGTTTTGATCCTTTATAAGTGTCTGCTAACTGAGATTGCACTCCCATCAAATATTATATTCATTCATTTCTCCATAAGCCGCGATATATATGTAGAAGGTATATTCTCAGATCGCATGAATATATCTGTTAATATTCTATATACAAGTATAAGCTGGAGGATAAATCTTTTCTGTGGAAGCATTTCGCGGAGAGTCGTCGTATCACAGATAGAAAGGGAGATCGACTTAGAACTAAGAATATATATACTATACTTAAGACTATAGAATAATATTCAGTATAGAATACTGTACGTTAACCCATTTTCAATGAGTTAAGGGTGTAAGAGTGTAGTTCCTTCTCATCTATTTCTCATATTCTAATACCCTAAAAAGCAAAGAAGTAGATGAGAAGTCTGAAGCTATTGGAAAGTAATTCCCTAGAGTATATAGATATATGTATTCTCGATCCGCAGCTGTCTCTATCTCTAGGGAGCGTATCTAGATTTGTGCTTGAAGCTCAAACTCCAATTGTTTCCAGGGTATCTTCAGGCTGATACTGGAAGCTCGTTGGAGTTTTCTCACTTGTTTTTATTATTTGTATTTTATTATTATTTCAGTTTTTTTGCTGTGAAAATGAAACGAAATGCCTACAAAGCGGCGTCCAGTGAACAAACAGCGGAAACAATGGGGCCACCGCCAACAGTGGCTGCGAAATGTGCTCGCACAGAGAGCGGAGACCAGAGACCAGAGACCGGCGTCGGCGACAGACACTTTTCCGTTTGTTGCACTCGCCGCTGCAGGCAACCCCCTCCCCCTCCCCCTCCCCTCCCCCTGCCCAGCCACTGGTCAGACGATTTTCAGGCTTTTCTGCCGCGCTGCCAGCCAAATTTAACCCAGGGGCAATTTTTACACACAGTTTTTTACAAAATTTTCTGTTTTCTTTTCTTTTTTAGTTTATTTTTATTTTTGCACATTTTCGTGCCGCACGCCATTTTCATTTCTCACATTTCTGCAGCCCTCTCTTTCGCTCTCGCGCGTCGCATTGCCGCAGCATTTTTCATAATTCTTGAGGCATTTTCCGAGAAAAACCGCCAACTTGCAAAAGTTTCCCTGCCGAGGAAATTATATTTTTTGGCATCGTGTAATAATCTCCCTTAGCCGAAGTGCTCCAAAAATATTTCATAGTTGCACTTTCCAGACCTTCCACCCCTTTCTCCCCCCAGCACACACACACACACACACACACACACACACAGAGAGAGACAGAACTTGGGCCTTGCCTCATAAATACATTTGTTGCAAGACTCCATACAGCGTGCGGTCGAGGAGGCATCATAAATATGTCGTCGTTGTCGTTACAGACCCCGAAACCAGAACCCTATACACACTATATATTACTATATCATCTATATCTATGTCTATCTCTATCTCACTCTCAGTCTGTGTCTGTGTCTGTGTCTGGCCACACATTTTGGCCACAAAATGCTACAGAGTCCATGTGTAGTAGCTCGGGCGCTGGGAGACGCCGCCAAAGTAGACAAAAAGTTGTGGAAACTCATGTGTGTGTGGCGCATGGGGCATGTTTAAGTGATTTGCCACGCACAGTGGAGCAATCGCATGGGCGAGTCTGAAGGCACTTTGAAGTGTCACCCAGAACCAGGTTGAAATGGCTTTCCGAGAGGCTCTTCGAGTGGGGAACTCTTCCTTATCATTAGAAGCCATAACATGAGAGTCCTGACAGTTTCCCTCAACCCTGGAACCACTGTGCGGCTCCGGCGCTGCGTGGACAATAGAGCAAAGCTGTTGTCTCTGCAACAAGAATCCACTATAACCCACTAATGGTGTATCTTTTGTCTGGGACACATTGTTATTGCTTAACTTTAAATTTAAAGAGTTCCCTCGCATAAACAAGAAACTTGCAACAAAAAGGGCCGCACAGAGATCTAAGACTTGATAGAGGCAAGTCGAGGGCCCTCTGAAGTCTCCCCGGGGGCAGGCAAGACCCATTTTGTATCAGCCTTGAAGATCAGCCAACGGGTTGCCCTGGTTGGGGTGCAGGGAGGGCGGTAGGAAGGGAGGGCGTTATGTTGCATGAAATCAAAGCCCAAGTTGATAATCGAATCAGTCGCATACAAATTTCTGTCACTTGGGGCTGATTCTTAAGCTTTTCACACCTCCTTCTCTCTCTTTCTCTCTCTCTCTGTCTGTCTGCCTGCTTCTTGGGGCTCCTCCTCGTCTTTGTCTCCCCTGGCAATTGAATAGCTGATGAGCTGCTGCGACTTTGGCGGCGCCTCCGAAGCATCGTTGAATTTGAAATGCAGCCACAGGCGATACAATAATAGCATACAAAACGCGTCTCCAAATGAGATGAGCAACTGGCTGACACTGAACATCCGAACTGTGCACTTCCTCTGTGCGCTCCACCCCCTCCTTCTCTGTGAACGCCCTCTAGGAACGTGGCCTACTCCCCGGAAAAGCTCCCCAGGCAGTCGTTCGATTTGAATTTCGAAATTGACGTCATCCCCGATGCGCATATGATTTACTTGTTGATTCAAAAAAAAGGCGGCCAAGACGGCCACGCCCACCTCACGTCTCAGCCCGCATGAGATAAGCCACTTGAGGGAATTGCAGCTGAGGCTCGAGTGCTAAGTCCAAGAATGTTCGCGACAGTCTAGAAGAAAACGTATGGGAAAGTCTTACAAAGCCGAAGCCTGAATACTCTTCAGACAGACTCTGAAAGGCGATCGAAAGATAGTGCCTTTGGTAGAATATAGCTGGTAGACCCAGAGGGAAAGGGTATCCAACTGAAAGCTAAAGCTCAACTTGGGACACAGCTGTGGCATAAGGTTCCTACAGAAGTGTTTCCTCTGGTGGGTTGTAGCTGTTATGGCCGGAATAGAAAGGGTATCTATCTAAATGAGAAACCGCTGTAGAAACACGAGAAATATTCGCGACTGATTTGAGAATATGGTAAAGCAGCTTTGTGAATTTGGCGCTTTGTCGTTGACGGCGACTTTTATGGCCGACAAATGAATGCAACAAAATTGTCAGACGAAAATTGAAAGAGACAGCAGTGAAACACGTAATTAGCCAAACGGGCCAAAATGGTTAAAGACTTTTAAGAGTTGTCGACAAGCGGGAGAGCTGGCGAGGGGGCGAGGGAGCGAGGTGTGTCTGTCCAGTGAACCCCAAAAGTAAACCCTAACTGAGAAGTAGTAGGCTTTTCGCGTCAATCGAAAGTGATTTCTGCATTGAAAACCTTTTGCTTTTAATTGCAAAACGAGCTCAGAATTAGATACTAAATTAAAGTATCTCGAGTTAATTGGGCGTTAATGACTCGCAATTAAAACACGTACTCGATTAATGCCTCTAGAGATCTGATACTCGACTCGCACTCGCTCTGTTATTAGATGAATTAACTAAGCTGAAAATTTAATTGTGCCCATAAAGAATGCCGAGGCTGAGGCTAAACTAGTGTTTAGTGTTTAGTGTTCAAACTGAAAATTGAAAATCGCAAAGCGAAAAACGAAAAGCGAAAAACAAAAACGAAAGTTTTCCACTTGCCTAAAGATTGCATGTGGCACGAATTCAATTTGTGCCGTAAAATTGAAGCAACACATTACGTATACGCCTCGTTTAGCCACACATATAACAGATATGCATATTTTCATCTTTCATCTTTCATCTCTGGCCATTGTCACCTATTCAATCGATCAATTGCATAATTAACAGCTCCCATTCGATTGTGACCTTCATCCCCGACAATCGACCGACAATCTGCACAATGAACTTGGCCGCTAACTTTGCTCCATCGATCGATCGATCGATCGATTGACTCTCCCTCCTTTCCTCTTCAGCCAACAGAGTTGTTGCTGCTCCATCTGCATATTTACATAAATTTGCGTGATAATCGCTTTAACTGCCCATCATTTGATCTCACTTAACTATCTGTATCCATCTACATCTCTTTCTCTAGCTCTATCTGTATCTCCAGGCGAGAGATCTACCCAAAAAGCAGAGCCACGAAACGGAGAAGCCACACACAGAGCCACAAAACCAGTTACTTTTTCTTAATGTCTATACCCTGCTCAGGCCACCATTAGGTATATACATATCTCTCTCGGCTTTGCACTTAGTTTTCCACAAACAATATATTCAATTTAAAGCAGGCACAGTCGTTTCTATTTAGCTGCCCGCGAGTGTAAACAGTAGCCGATGCTTTGTTGCTGTTGCTGATGTGATGCGATTGTTTGTAACTTCTGTCTGGGAAGCTCAATCAACTTGGCAGCAGCAACTATTTTTGGTACGCTGCCAGCAGCAGCAGCAGCAACAACAACGACAACCGCAGCAACAACAGCAACAACAATGTTAACGGCGCCGTCGCATGCCAAAAGCGCTGAAAGTGGCGGCAGCTTTTGACCCACTGACTGATATACAAAAAGTTGGCAGTTGCCTCTTTGCCGCTTGCAAGTTGTGGCCTCTTGGCATCCAGTTTTCGATGTTGCAGTTGCTGTTGCAGTTATAAGTCGCGCGACTTGCAAATGCAATTAACTTGTTTAACATTTCGGGTGGAGGCGCCACTTGATCTCTTGCCCCACTTCCCCACTAAACTTGTGCAGCGTTTTCATTTTTAGATAGAAGTGCAGCTAAGATACTTTTCTATCTCTTCTTAACAGATCAAGATCTCTATCCTATAGATACATATTTATATATATCAAAGTTCATTCGTTAACCAAATCTGGATAGATCTTAAGCAAACATGTCAGACGAATATGGAAATCAAATTGCGTAGGAACCACTTTTTAAGTGAAATCTTTCCAATAAAAGAAGTCTGAATTCAACTGAAAAACTCATGTATTTACCCACAATTATATAGAGCTCTGATCCGATGTGTGATGCGACATATAAACTCGAATTTGGCTATCAGAAAACAGCTTCGCAACTGGGTCAAAGGGTCGAATCATCTGGCATGACAGATCTGCACAGTATACCTATATATCCAGTATATATCTATATATAATCTGGTATATATTAAATACTAGATACTTAGTATATTTTGTCTGCAAGCAAACTGAAACACTTCTATTGAAGCTTGTCAAGCCTCGAGGCAGCCAACGGCAATTCAGAAATTTTGAATGTGCCACAACGACAACCAAATTTGACGACAGAAAGAAAAACAAGGAAAATTTACCACAAAATGGAAAAGTTGTACAAGTGATTAAAACTTTTGAGCCAAAGTGAGAAGTTGAGCGAGTGAAAGATTGCGATATTGATAGACATTATTTGCCTGTTTTTCAATTAATAATTCATAGAGATTTTGTCTTTGGACTCGACTAAATCAGTGTCTCCCCCCTCCCCCCTCCCCTTTCCTTCTTCTGCACTGCATGCCCCTTGTTGTCCTTGAGAGAATTGCCAACACTTGTCGTGGTTGTTTTTGTTGCTTTTCCCGAGTGTTTTTCTTGGCGATTTGTCTGCTGCATAGGAAAACACTAGAGAAAATAAATTCATTTATGCTGCCTCCATAATTGGGTTACCAGTCGACTGAAGCAGCAGCAGAAGCTGATGACTGCACAGAAGATACAAAGATACAAAACTAGAGATACATTTGCAGATGCAAAGTTAGTTTAACATTTGCAGTTTGTTTTCCGTTTTCGAATACCCTCCAAGCATTCCAAAAGGGTATCTTAAGCTATTCTATATATAGTCAGTCTCAACTGGCGATTTCTACTATTTGATTCTTTTCCCCGAACATCCCTTAAGTTCTCAAAGATATTTGATTATTACATTATTTAGATACATACGAAGGACTGTCTCTAGGGTATTCCCTCGTCGAGCAGACTTCATTTATTTGCACTTTCCTTACTTTCTGAATTGCAACATGAATACAGCTGAATGGCAAATGAGTGTGTATACACTCGCACTCGCACTCATCTCATATTTGAATGAGTAATGAGTGTTTTTCATGATGATTTTTCCAGCATTTTATATGTGCATAATTTTTTACGGGTTTTTCTTCTCCTCGAATTTTACGACTTTGCCGACTTTAAAATTGTCTTGGACGGAGCAGATATGTGCGGCTTATTCGGCTATAGCTGACTGGTCTGCTCTATAAATCATACTCATCCCCTAATCACTGGAATATTATCTAATAATATCATCTCAGGATCCTCTTCTATATATCTTTCTCTTATCTTGTCTTCCTTTCTGTCCTTCTACAGGGATCTTATGACCAATTTAAGTAATTGACAAACACAAACAGCCTCGCTTAACTCTATATAAATGCAGAGCAAACTTCTCTTCACACACACACACACACACACACACACACACACACACACACACACTAGTATTTATTGGCCTCATTTGACAGGGCAAAAGGGGCGAATCGACAACCGAAAACAATAAACGGACACAAGTTTTTTGTATAAGTTCATGTGTGTGTGCGTGTGTGTGTGTGTGTGTGTGTGAAACAAAAGTTACATCAGTTTGTCAAAGCTCATCAAAATGTCGGAAAAAATGGCCCATTCACAAAGGGGGCGAATCAATATACACCTGTTTTCATCTCAGATGACGACTCCGGCTCCGACTCCGACTCCGACTCCGACTCCGGCTCCGGCTCCGGCTTCGTTGTCAATGTAGAAGTCGATTCAAAGTCTGGAAATGAATAGCCGAGGCATAAATTAGCGTCAAACTGCGAAATTGACTTTCGACGGAGGCGCAGAGCAAAAGGGGGGCAGGAGATTGGGAGACGGGAGCGTTGTCTTGGCACCTTTTTTGGTGACGCCCACGTGCCAGTGGGAGTGGAGGCGAAAGGCGGACAGTTACCTCCCCCTCCCTTCCAATTAGGCGCATTTCTAATTGTGTGTGCAACACAACACACACACACACACACACACACACACACACAAACAAAGTCTGCCTGGGCCAGTTTACTGGCATGGAAAATGAGAAGGTTTCCCCCTCCCGCACCCTTTTTGCCCCCAGAGCTAAGACAGAGGTAGAGCAGTGCCGCAGGCTTTGCTTCTTTTTCATTTGTTGCTTTCTTTCTACTTCGATATACCCTTAACCCATGAGAGATGCCTAAAAGGGGTATATAGAACTTGAGGCATGTTTGTATTGATTTACTTTCGATCCGAACTGAAGCTAATCAAAGAGGATTGGATCAACCTCTGCTTAAATGAGATCTCAAAGTGGAACAGGAAGTTGTACAGGTCGGAGTCCATCCAATTGGAAGACAACCTTCAGAGGGATCAGATGAAGTTTCGATAGTATCCGACAGTATATATAGACAGGAGTATCTTTTTGATATATTAATGAAATGTTGTGTCAGGGTATCGCCTCGTCGGTCACATTCAGAGTTCTTCCTATTGATTTTTGCCTTGACTTGACATGAGTTGAGTTCACTTTGATTTAATTGTTGTCAGCATCTTTGAACTTTATTCCATATAAAACGTTGTCATGGTCTACACCTCTGGGCCCTGGGCCTAGCTTTATTTTGGGTCTCGTAGAACCCTGCGGATCCCCATCCATTTGCTCATTTGTGTCAATTATTTAGACCGATTATGTGATATTGGCCATAACAATGGCGGGTTCCAGTTCCATTTGATCTGTGCCGAGTGCTCGTGCGATTAGTCGAAACTCGTTCTTGAACTCTTTTCCATTCCAATCTGTCCAATAAGTGTCTATTGTTATCTCTCGAGGTGCCCCGTTACCATGTGAAGAGGCCCTTGGGCCTGGGCTTGGTCTTGGCCAAAAGAATCTGCGTTATGTAATAATTTCATGTTTCGCTTCGATCGGAATATATCGAACAACTCTACAAACTGCAGAACGAAGTAAACAAAAGGATTCTCTCTTTTTATATTGCTCTTTATTTCTATACCACACAGACTCTTCTACTCTTCTACTCTTCTACGCTTATAATCTTCTAGGATGTCTTGCGCTTGGTTACGCCACGATCCAATTCCAGCACATAGGTCTGTTGGCCTCCGCTGCAGATGGTTACTGGGGGGGCAACATATGCAGCGCCAGTGCAGATGGGACAGCTAGTGATAAGCAGATATATTCTATATATCTGATATATATGTACCTATAATCTGTTACTTACTCGCCTTCACGGGCCAGTACAAGGACTGGGCGGCCAATCCTGTAATGCACCTTATACAAACATATGAGGCGATGGCCAACGAATAGGAAGGGTATGAGGAGCAGGGAGGAGAGCAGTAAGCCCAGCCAGAAACCATTCTGTAATTGATCCCAATGGTGGGATATTAAGTATAAAGAGACTGCTGTTAGGAGATTGTCGGCTTTGAAGGAGATACTCACAATGGGGTCAACCAGTTCTCTGCAAATGTAGGCAATGTCACCGGCATGAATGTAGGTCAATGGCTTGCAAGGACCGATTTCTGTCAGAGATTCCTTGATGATCATTTTCTTATAGTCGACTATTTGATCCTGAACGGAATCGCTTAGATTTTTACCAACCGTATTTAGAAAATGTACGCCATGGCCTATCATAAAACTCTCAGACCTTTCGATTGACTGCAGCAATTCCGTGAGAGTATCGCCAAAGTTGAGACCTTCGCCCAGTATGAGGGGATCAATCTGTTTCACGACCACCCCCATCTCTCTGGATAATCTTTGCGAACGATCTCGAAGTTTTATATACTTATATGCGTCGCGAAGTGGGTACGTAATCATATTGTATATATAAAAGTAATTGTAATGTTCATTACCGAAATAAAGATTCTCATAAATATAATCGTACATAGGGTTGCGTATGCTTTGTATATACCGCAAAACATCTGGAAATTCCTCCTGCAAGCATAAGATATCCGTGTATAATCTGGTGTGAAAGTCCAATAATTCGGTTAACGTTCTATTGATGAGTATAGATTCTTTTTTGGTTATAAATTTGACTTTCTCCAAATCGCCTCTGAATTCATGCCACGATGAGTTCAAGTTCACGTCTATATCGGAAACAATTATCAGGTTCCTTATTCTGTCCATATCGTATAATTTATTTTCAATCAACATGCCGAAAATATTTTGGTCTCCTTTGCACGAATTTATAATATGCGATCTATTCGAGTCACCTGCACTCCACAGGGGCGAGTCCTTCAGTGAAAACTCATTGAAAGCATTATCATTATCGTTATTATCATTGTGTAGAACCGATGCGCAGATACCTTGATAGGTAACCAGCCCGAGCACAAAGTAAAATAGGCCCACGAGGGTGAGAAAGGATAATAGGGAAAATGCTAAGCAAAGGGCTCTGTGTTCAAATTACGATTAGTTAATGTGAACACAACAAGTATTTGGATTAATTGAAGCTTCTTTTTAGATTTAGATTTAGATTGCGATTTGTATCGAACTCACGCTGCGATGCAGTTTGATCCACTGTTATCTCTTCGGACGCAACAGCCGCAGATTAGGCCAAAGATGAGCATAATTAAGATCTGAGATGAGTTGATAAGCTATCATCGATCTATGCCCCACTTGCATATATACGATAGCACTTACCCCCAGCAGAAGGAAGCACACAATGATGCTGACTACATTACGATAATCACCATATTTCTCATATATATCATCAAATGATTTTGCCTTTCGTGAAGTTCTCAGCTGGACATCGCTGATTGCCTCATCTATGATAGCCTTGATGTGGTCTGCCTCGTCTTCCAGATAGTCGCGGCCTCTGGAGAGTTCTTTTCTTAAAGGTTCTACGACCGGATCCATTATAGATTTTAGTTTTGTGGAAAGTTCAGCCAACCGTTGTATTCCTTGTTGGGGATACTTGACTAGGTTAAGCCTAAGAGATGACTCCATGGCCTCCACATACTTTGTGGTATTGGGAACCTGTTCGACGATTTGACCAGTTACAATTAATGCCTTGAATATTCGAATTCGACTTCGAATTCGCATACCAAGTCCAAGTGTAGGCATCTTGAGGCATCAATATTGACAAGTGGACCCTTCCTAACAGTATCGTAGCACGGACCCTTGTTGCACAACGTCATTGCAGCAATCATTTCACGTTTGGATCCGCGTAAAGCTGAAAAGTTGAGGGGTTGAAAGGGGAAGATATTCGATACCGATACCGATACCGATACCTATACCGATTGATAATACCGATAAGACTAACCATCTCTGTACTGGTTGGCAGCGAAACGCAACTGCTTCTCCCGTCTATCCAAACCTCTCATTAGTGTCAATGCAGGCCTTATGTTACCTAATATTCTCTCCAGTTCGACAAGAGCATGGACCTCGGAGACGTCTGTGAGATCGAGTAATATATGTTTATATGCATCTGCAGGAAGGAATCGGAGCATTAGCATGGGAGTAGGCAATTACTTGATGAGTAGAATAGTACTCTCTGTTTGGTCTATCAAATGATCGGTCAGCTCATCATATTTCTTCATATACGCGAAATTAATGTGTTCGGAGACATCCTGGAGAAAGGTGCAAGTGTCCTTGTTGCCTTGTTTCATTCTTGTGATGCTTCGCTTGAAGCCACGACTTATCTGTTTATTCGTAATAAAAGCAATCAACATTCCAAGCCTGTGTGCAGATTGATTCGATTGAAGGTCTCTCAATAAACAATTCGCAATAGAGAACTCACAGGATGCCAAGGATAAGCAGGAAGAGCAGAATACTGAAACATTTTCGCTTATAATAGCGCGTCTTCTTATCACAAGGTCCACAAACAGCTGGACAACGATAGCACCCAAAGCACCAATATATTATTCTATATACATATATAGTATATAGAACATATATCGATACATTCGCAATCAGAATTACTTACGCAAGAAACGGTATTACAACAATGATCAGTACCAGAGGTATGATCCATAGAAGTAGCACCCATTTGCTTTCGGCCAGCAGATCTGTCCACTCATTTCTCTCAAACTTGGGACCTAGACCCACAGCGTAGTTACTTGCTCTCGTCACATAACCTACAGAGTGCAGAGTTGATCAGAGGTTCAGAGGGATTCACTCTGGATTCAAAGGACTCGTGCCTGGTACCTGGTGCAAACTTGGATGAGTTGTTGCCATAAAACAGGCGAAACAAGCAGTGGGTGAACTTGTATACTGGAGTCATGCCCATGTAAGACGTGGGCTTTACTTCGGAATACTGGAACTCCGATGTGCGCTGACTGTATTCAACGTGCGGGAAGTGCTTTTGGCCGAGTTGTTCATGGACTGTGCCATGTCCCTCGTATCCAGGACGCCACTCAGCCCAGACTGGCCTTATGAGGCTGGCAAACGAATTGATTGTTAATATAATGCTAATACAATGATATCGGTACATATCTAGGCTCGAAAGAAGATCGATTGCTTTAGGCTTTAACTCTGTTTATGATCCGACTATGTCTTGCCAAGATTACGGCTTCTGCTCGGCTTTGGTTTTGGCTTTGGCTTTGACTTTGGCTAAAGGAGCAGGTGTTACCATTTAACCATTAGGAACTCCCCAGTCTGGGGCCTCTCTCTGTCTCTCTCGGGACACAAGTACGTTGAGTCTGTGTATAGAAAATAACAGAACTTTTTTTTTTTTTTTTTTTTGTGTTACTTTCAACGTTTGAAGTTTATTTGATAAGAACTTAAACTTGTTAAAAACTCGACAGAAAAGGCTCAGAGAGCGTAGAGAATTGACACCTTGGTCCTATTATTATGTCGCTGTATTCATTTTATCTGCTAGTGCCAAGTTTGCAGAAGCTTCTTCAATGCTCTTCAATTCCTTTCCAGAAACAGATTTCCCTTTCGTACTTCTACACAAATCTTTGTACTTTCTTCTGGTCTTTCTACATAGTCGAATCTATGAATATATATAATATATATATAGAAGATTTCTTTCTCTATTTCACATATTATATTTAACTCGCTTATTAATTGTTATCGATTTTCTTTAGCGACAGTTTTCGCCATTGCCAGAGAATCACGTTCACGTTGGGCTGTGGTGGGGTGGAGTGGGATGGGATGGGGGCAGTGTCTGACTCCTATGCGTGCTGGGGCATAAACAAGCCTAAGCCTGGGCCCGTCTTAGCCAATTTGGTGGCCAGCTGAGTGGCAGCCAGCCCTGTCAGCAGGTGCACAACTGATGGCTCGAATGTCACGTGCAACTGCACTTGCACTTGCCTCTTGCCCCATCGGTGTGCCTCATGTCTCTTTCGGCTTTGACTTCATTCGTGAACTAGTTCATTCAAATTGGAACTTACAGCGCTCTCTAGCCGTCGCGTTGACTCATCTTAGCCTTAGCTTGACTTAACCCGATCATTAAGCAATTAACTTTCGGCCAATTATCCACATTGCACCACTTCCACAGCCACTCAACCACTCAACCACTCGAACCACCCACTATATATATATATAACCATCACATTTTCTGTTGCCAAATTATATTTCAGATGAATCGAAGAGAGTTTTTGACTGCTAAATACCCTGTACAGAAAATATATTGGATATTTTGATGATATACTTCAAAAGTTGTAAGAGCTGCAATTAGTTTACGACTGCGATACAATATACAATATATATAACCTGTCTTGTATACCTCTCTGCATATTCATGTTTACAGGGTACAAGTGAAAAGTGATAAATGATCTGGCCTGGTCAACTGGCCAACTGGCCAACTGGTCAGCTGGTCAGCTGTTGTTTGGCCAGTTATTTAGCTCGAGTTTTGCATATAAATTAGCCTGGAAATGCCATTGAAATTGGAGAAGAATACGCAGAAAAGTGTCCGAAATTCTGTTGATGATATGCCAAGTGGCAAGTGCCAAGAGTTGGTCATCTCACGCTCCAACTGGCCGACTGACTGACTGATTATTGTAAACTGGGCCAACAGCCGCAGCAGCGTTTTGAGGTCAGTTAACTGCCAGCAAACGAAATGGAGTTTGGGATGAGACGAAGATCAAAGCTGAAGCTAAAGATAGTGTATGGATGGGGTCTTAGGCTACTTTGGGTCACATAAATCAAAATTTCCGTAGAGCTAATCCCACGCCTGAATATACTACACGGAGAGGCAGCAGCTCCTAAGCCTTGTCGAGTAATTAAGTAAAAATAGACAAAGGAAGAAGAGTTTCTGGGAGGGAGGGGGGTGGGACGTGGTTGGCGGAAGTGTTTTGTGTATGTTTTGAAAATTATGTCTGAAGGCGCTATTGCACCTCCCCCTCCCCCTCTCCCTCTCACTCCACCCCTCTGGGAGGCTGTTAAGCAAACAGAATAAAAAGAAAACCAAACCAAACGAAACGAAACGAAATGAAAATCCCTTTTGATTGTCAAGTTCAGGCGGCACAATAGGAAGTCGTGGATTGAAGGGAGGGGGACAGGGGGAGAACACCTTATGAAGAGACAGAGCAAAGCCCTAGAGCTCTGTAGAACGTAACAGCTTAAAGTGTTGGGTATACCTGGCCATGGGATGCCCTGTAGATAAGTAGCTTTGAAATCTATTTTCAGTTAAGTACACGGAACATGTGGTAGCTTTAGCAGTAAATAGATAGAATCAGGAATATATATATGGAATCAATATACCCGAATTCGGCATTTCGAATAGTTACAGGGTAGAGAAAAGATATGAAAACTGTTTTCTTTCTGACAGGGCTCTCACTTGGATAATAATTAGAAACGAATCCAGAGAGAGAGAAAGAAAGAGAGAGGGAGAGACCATTGTTGTTCCTTTTCCAAAGAGAATAGAGGAAGTGAAAATCTCACCCACCCACAAACACACACACGCACGCACACACATACGTACAGAGGGTATCAATTACAAGCGTCTAATGCGAAAATAACAAGCAAAAGAATCACAAATAATAATAAAGCGAAGTGAGCAAAGCAAAATATGAGAAGACATAAACTGAGCATAGACAAAGAAAAGCCGCAGACAAATGACAGAGGAGAAGGAACACTGATAGAGGAGGAGAAGGGGAAGAGTTGCCGGACTAGTGAGTAAACGATACTTGCCACAAATGAAGCGCAGCGCGATTTGCGACAAGTTGTGGCAGGTGCAAGTGAAGGGCAAGAAGTAAGTAGAAAGGTAGAAAGAAAAGGAAAGGGAATGAAAGTAGAACTGTGGCAAGCACAGAAAATGGACAGATTATAAATAAAAGGTATCCTATCTATGAGGTCCTTGAAGGTTTTCCCTGGAGGCTAAATCCACGAAAATGGAAGGAAGAAAACTTTCACCCTTTCAGGAGTAAAACTGTGTGACTCCATGATTGGGTCTCAGAACTATATAGAATCGCAGATGATTGCTTGACTCGACTCCCGATTGTACTTAGAATATAGAAGGTATACTATCTATGGGGTATTCGAAAGATTTCCCGGGAGGAAAGATGCCCGAAAATGGAAGTAACTCCATAGAAAACTTTCACCTTTTCTAGGAGTAAAACTGTGTGACTCAATGATTGGGTCTCAGAACTTACATCAGCCATAGATGATTGCTTGACTTGATTCCCGATTATACTACTATCTAGAAGGTATACTATCTATAGGGTATTTAAAGGCTTTCCCGTATAGTCTATGATATAAATAAAGATACGTAAGACTGATGTAACCATTGTGTGTTCCTTAATTGCTTTGATTAGTTCTCCCACTCTCCCCCCCTCCTTACGATTTTTGTCTCCTCCCTTTCCGAGTGGTAAACAATAGAGGTACTCGTAGTGTTATGCACCTGGTTCAGTGTTTGCTTCCATTGTTAGCGCTTGAGCCGAAAGCTAACAAATTGGCAAATCATTAACACAACAGAATTGCGGTGAAATTTGATGAATGAGAAGGCTGTCAATGCTTGTGGCATGTGGCAATTGGCAATTGGGTAAGTGGCAAGTAGCAAGTAGCAAGTGGCAAGTGGCAGTTGCAACAGGCTCTGGCAACGTTGCAAGGCAATTACATATTACAGCGACGATGCTGATGATGATGATGACAACGACCACAAAAACCAAAGGAATGCAACAAAATGCAATAAAAGAAAGAGATGGAGAGCAAGAGAAAGAAGATATGGGGAAAGCCTCTTTTTTTGTGGGGCGTCTCTCATTAAAAGGGCATCCATCAGGGAAATTTGTCAGGCGTCAATGATGGCCAAAACAACATCTGCCCCCTGCCCCATCAATTGGCCAAGTTAACGCAAAAGCAATGCCCTTTTAATGGCCTGAAAATCTGTGTATATTGTGTGTGTGTGTGAGTGTGTGTGTGTGTGTGTGAATGAGTGTGTGTTAGGAGACATACCCGGCTGGTGAGGATCCCTGGCTAAAGCATTTGCCAGCTGCAACTGCAGCCGTTGCATGATGATGGCGCTGCGGCGGCGTTGGCTGACGATGCGGCGACGAGGTGGCCGAAGCCGTTGGGGTGCTCTTCGAGGAGGAGGAGCTACCCCCTCCACCACCACCAAGAGCACCAAGACCACCAGCACCACCAGTAGCATTGCCTCCAGCGGCGATGGCCACTTTGCGCTTTGGCGACAGCTCCTGGGCTCCAGTCTCGCACACGTTCTCCGTGTTCACGACCTGCTCCAGCACATGAATCTTCAGCATGTTGTTTGTTTTTGGATAGATTGAGCTGTTCGATTGATTGATTGATTGATTGATGGATTGACTGGTTTGATTTTTGATTTGTTTTTCTTTTTATACGAGCTTTTGTTTTTTGGTTTTGTATTTTTGGTTTCAATTATTTGGATGCGTTTTGTTTTGGTTTCTGTTTTTGTTTTGTTCTACGCGTCGAGCGCTAATTTTTTGTTGATTTTGTGAAATGTTTTCACCAGATTTTTGTTGATTTTGTGAAATGCTTTCACTTTTTTCACTTTACACATCTTCTCTTAAGGCATGCCCTGCGGAATTAAGGCATAAATTCAATTCTAGCTCCTGCCTCAAAGTTAATCCAATCAATTTGCGTGCACCCAAAAGAACTTAAAAGGTATCGATGCTACCGAAGCTATCGAAGCTATCGAAGGTATCGAAGGGCCTTTCATTAATTAAATTTTTGGTCACTTGACTTGAAGTGCGTTTTTAATGCCTTTTATGATAATTTCTTTTACGATGCGGCAACCGGCAACCGACCACAACAAATCCAATTTCATTTTTCTTTATATGCAGAGCAGCTGCTCGAGAAGGTAGCCAAAGGCCATAAAGTGCTCGTAGTAGATAAAGTAGAATAGACTAGGCGATACCCTACATCCTATGCACCTTTTACTTAGACAATATATAAGAATATATAATATATAAGTGTAAGCCTAGCAAGACTTTATCTTCAAGTGGGAACAGTTTTGTGCATACCGAATGCGGGATACTGGATACTGGATACAGTTTACAGGGTATTAAATTATTAGCCAAAGTGCTCCCAGTAAATGAAGGTAGACCAGACTAGGCGATACCCTACATCCTCTGAGACATTATGTATGGAAGTGTAAGCCTATCAAAAGTTTATCCTCAAGTGGGAACAGTTTTGCGGATACTGGATACTCTTTACAGGGTATTCAATTATATGTGAAAAAAGATGGAAATTTAATAACTGAGAGATAAAGGGAGTCAAGTTTATGGGCAAGTCGTAAAACTTCATCAAATGTGCTTTGTATGAAACAAAGAAAATCACTCAAGCTCAAATGAAGTGCTGGGCCTATTAAGAAGTAAGGCTGAAAAGCCATTGGCATCGCTTTTCTCCACCTCTACCTTTGCTCTGTTTTCCCTTATGCTTTGTCCAACGAAGCGAGGAAAAGCGCGTGAAAATACGTGCAATATGAAAACAGCAAAGACAAAGTAAAAAAGAAGCTGACAAACAACCCGTACTCATGTGTAGAAGGGAAACCCAGAGGGAGGCACCTCCTCTCATCTGGCAGGAAATGTTGAACAAAACCCATCATACAAACCCACTCGAGGCAGCTCCCAAAGGAAAAGTTGACTTGAACCTGCCCCACTGAGAATTGGCTTAAGTCTGGAGGAGGGTTGCCCAACCCCATCTCCACCGCTATGTGGACGGTGGTGAAAGGCAATGGCTGCCGGCACGTGTCCAAGTGCCGCCAAGATGATTTATGTTCCATGGCATTGACTGAAGGCATGTGGCAACTGCTTAGCTCAGTCGTTCACGTTCTCGTTGTCGTTGTCGTTGTCAGGTGGTGCCGCAATGTTCGAGGAGATGGGGCAAGCAGCTACCCTAAGTGCTTCATTACATTGGGTGATGCCCGAAATGGATGTGAGGGAGCTGAAGGTATTAGCTTTCTGGCTAAGGGAACGAGCCATTTAAGCAACACTTAAATGGACAGCAAGAAGTAACGCAATGAAAACTGCGAGACAGCTGGAAAATGGGGAAATGGGAAAAGGCGAGAAAGGAAGTTGTCCAGTGTGCGACTCATGACAAGTGGCAATAAGCATTTTGTTTGTTGAAGCTTCGAATTAGCGTCAGCAGTTGGCCTAATTAGAAGCATGGCTTACAACAAGCTTCCAACTAATTAAACGAATATCCTTGGAGGCAAATCGAATTAAAGATCCTTCTATGTGTGGGAACAGCGCTCGTTTGCTTTCGTTAATATCTTGTTGCTTCTCTCGCGAATGATCAACTGCTATTATATCATTTATCAGGTATTACACAGGTAGACAGGTGTTACCCTGGCCCAAATCGATAAGCCTCCGCTCGCAGTTTGTTGGGAAATGAACTGGCAACATAAAATTGGCAAAACACATCAAAATCATTCGACTTGAATCAAATTAAAAGCAATGAGTTATATGTTTTTAACTACTATTTAAAATTATTGTTTCTTTTTTATTTTCTTCAGTCGCTTTCAACACGCAACACGCAACTTCCGCTGCAAATTCGCCTTTTCCGCATGCGAAAAGTTTCAACAGCAACGAAAATTCCACTAATAATCCACGCTCAGGTGAGAATCGTATCTGTGAGCTATACTCTATGCCTAACCTAAATCTGTCCACATATATATATAGTATATAGTATATACATATTCATATTCGCATCATAAAACAAATTAAGCTGAGCGAATTCAATTAAGTGGCACAGAAAAGCGACGGGTCTGAGGTATAAACACCCCAACACCACGACAGCCCCCCCCCACCCATTCACCTCTACAAACCCCTCAACGAGATCTGTGCAAAATATAATCCATTACATAGGCGAGTGGTCTCATTTTTATAGTTCCGGGGAAGTGGCAAGAGACGAGGTTAAATGCAATAAAAACGCATATAGAATAATTTATTTAAATCAGCATCCGACCGCCCCCATCAGCCGAGCGAGAGCCAACAACGGCGACGACCTTTTATGGATCCACATACTATATATATATATATATATCTCGAACGATATGTGCACAATTCCAGCTCAGATGTGGTCAATGGGGGGAGGGGAGGGAGTTGAAAGGGTAGGTCGAAAAGTGAACTCTGTGTGGGTTGATTGCTCAGCTAATTGTGGTTAAAGATCGGAATCGGAGTGAGGCAGGCGGTATGTGTATATATAGTATACTATAGTATAATAAAGTGTGTGATTTGTGATCCACTTAGAGTGTAAGTATTTCTATAGAATTAATGTGATTGATGGAAAAGCCGAAGTAAACTGGTTAGCAAATGGTTTGAAAAGTCCTCTGAAGGAAAGGGAGATCTGACTATATGAGCGGATCGATCAGTAAAGATATATATATATAGTTGATATACTACCAGTACAAGATATCGTGGGAATCTGCCAGATTGTTAGTGTTAACAACACCCAAAAAAAAGCCTATGAATTGACTGAAACTGGCAAATGCTTTCAAGGCTTCTGGCCAGCAAATGGTCGCTGATAAGATTAGATAAGAGCAAAGGAGATAGTTGAAGGAGGCGGAGGGAGAGCAATTGCTGTCTCAATTGCCAGATAAATTTACAAATTCTTGTAATATTACACAACAAGCTGCTTGTTGTTGTTGCCTTTGTTTTGGCAACTGGCGACAGCTGCTGCCAATCTTTGCGGCCAGCCGCTAAGCCAAGCACTGAGAAGCAGCCACAACTCAGAAGTCTGAGCCAACTGGAAGCCAGCAGACAACTGTCTGTCTCTCTGGGTGTACACGCCCCGTCCTCGTATCCCCCTATCCCCCCATCCCCCCTATCCCCCGTATCCATTCCAAATGTAGCCCAACATGAGAATTTGTTTACAAAATTTGTCAAGGCATAAATATTTAAACACGTGTAACTGTAATACGCTCCCAGAACAGAGGAAAACAAGTCGCCAGCGGAGGGAATAAGCCTGACTATGAGATACCCTGTGATTTCAGTTGCTCTAAAGTGTATTTCCCATCCGATTTATTACTTCTTGAGTTCATAACAGACATTTGTATAGATTTATATAGATTGCTTGCAAGAAACTTGGCCTGCATCTGGTTCGTGTATATAGAAATCTATATACCAGTTTGTATATACATGAATATGTATATAGACAGTAGTTGATCTGGCATAAATATATATACTATATATAGGTTGACAGCAGATACACTCGGTATGCAGTTCGTGTGGAGTATGAAATACGCAAAAGAAACATGAAACAAATTTATGAAATTTAACAAAGCGTAAAACGGTTCAAGTTAACATGGGAACTGCTGTGCCAAGGGGGGGTGAGGTGAGGGAGGTGGGAGGGAGGGGGAAGTTGACACGGAAGCAGTTCGCAAGGAAAAAGTGCCTAAAAAAGCGTCGGAAAATGTATACCGGATGTAAGTCAGAGGAGTTACTTAACGTAAAAGCTACCAATCTATAATTCTACATTTGAGCTGTGTGTATACACACACACACACACACACACATACATATTTGTATATATGATATATGGGCTGATAAGCAAGCAACTGGGGGGAGTATTTATAGTCTCTGTTTTGTTATTAGTTCGCTTAGTTATTCCAGTTGCGGTAACGGTAAAGCCTACTGGCTTGTGGCTGCCAGTTAATTTCTTTCCAAGAACTCGCCTCGAAGTGACGTATCGATAACTACAAAGAACTGAAATCAGATTGCGAAATGTTGACACACCTTTCGGAGAAAGAGAGAAAGACAGGCAGACAGAGAGAGAGAGAGAGTTGAAGTATGTCGAGCACTTGACACAGTTATCTGCCGATAATTAGCCCTGATAATACCGCAAGAAACGAGTTCAACGAAAAGAAGAAGAGAAACGGCAACTTGCAGTTGATAACCAAAATTGTATTTCATTGAAATTTAGAAGACTCTGATTAAAAGTTATCATCATGTGATACGATTTGAATAGCTTTGTTTACTATCGAGCTGTAAAACGTTTGGTTTTCTTTCAGTGTATTTATGACATTTCACACATTTATTCCTGACCTTCGTCCCACATTCTAAAACTTAAAGTCAACATTAAATTTAATTTTTAATTATTTCATTCTAAATTTAAAATATATTTTAAATTTTAATTTTTATTAAAAATTGTAATTTCCTGGTCGACTGCTAATAGTTGACATTAAATAAATAAATAAATAAAAATAAAAAACATAAGCTCGCATAATGTGCAAAGAGCTCCAAGCTGACCTTCACTTGGTCAGCTCCCACATGTTTGGCATAGTCCCCCGTAATATAACGGCAAATAAATTATTACATGGAAAATGCCATAAAATATGATTTCTAGCAAAAAAGCGAAAAACGAAAAATGGAAAATAGAAGATGATTTTTCACAAAAATATAAAACGACTTCTCGGACTTTTGGCACAGGTGTAAACAGGCCGTAAACAAACAACAAACAACACACACACATCGTGCGTGCCCCTCTCATTTGTCTTCTTTCCCCTCTACCGTTTCCCCTGCCCCTTGAAGCGGGGACGGACAGACAGACGGACGGACACGCTGCCAAAGGCAATTAAAGTAAACATACGAAAAAACACGCTAGGCGAATATCAGAAGAAAAAAATGAAAGAAAAATAAATAATAATAAATAGATTCTTTGGCCAAAGGAAGAGTCGCTAGACCCTCCTCTCCCCGTCTCCAACACCCACCACTCACCACCCCACCTCAGTCATTCGGTCAGACAATCTGCTGAACGCCCCTTCGTAGCCATTTGGCAGTGGGCCAACAAACGCGCACGCCCCATAAATTAAACTCGCGTGTGTTGCGTCTGCCGTTAAAGATGAAGCGGGAGGGGCACGTGGTGGTGTGCAGGGGCCGGGACAACAAGATAAGCGACAGAGCAAAGCGCATTTGGCAGAACGGTAAACGGTAAATTTGCAGCAGAGCCCAAAAAACAAAACAGCGACGAAATTCAAAATCAATGCAGGCGAATGACACTCCAAGAGGACAATGCCAACATCGGCAGAACATAAGGAGAGCAAGCGAGATAGACAACACTTGCACTGCTCTGCCCAAAATAGATCTCAAGCTGAGGCTGCGACTGCGACAGCGACTGCGACTGCGACTGAGGCTGAGACTGAGACAGAGGCTGAGCTTCTCTGCTGGCTGCACTTCAACTTGAACTTTCGGTCAAGCGGCGGACAAGCAACAACAAAAACAAAAGCAAAAGCAAAAGGAAAGGCAAAAACATTGAGAGAGATGACAAGACAATTGATGGGCTCAAAGTGAGAGTGGGGGAGGAAGAAGGAGAAGGAGAGACGACACACATTTATATGCAAAGAGGGCGATGAATCAATGGGCAGATAAAGTGACCAAAAGCAGCTGTTTTCAGTCGTTGTTCTTGTTGTTGTTGTTGTTGTTTCTCTTATTGCCGTTCATCGGCTGTCTGGGAAGTTGAAGGCAATTTGAGAGATTGAAGTTCACTTCCAGGCCACTGGAAAATATTCAGAGATCCCCGGCAGCAGCACGTGAATGGCGAATTATTCACTTCAAATTCATGCAAAACTCGTGAATATTTGATGAGTTGTCGTTTTACCTTTGCTGCGAGCAAATGAACAGAGCAACAGGCAGCAAAAGGTAACAGAATATCACACACAAACACACATGGACACACACACACACACAAAAGGCGAGCAAACAAGAAATAAAGAATGAAAAATTGGTGCAGAAAACGTATTGAAAAATTCCAGCAGCGTATTTGGCGTTGCAGCTGCGACAAAAAACAAAGTACAAGTGAAAATCTGCGAACGCCAGAGAAAAACAAAGTAGAAGACAAGAAAAAAAAAAGCCAATGCCAATAAATTTTTGCAAGTTTTCAACCCAAAAAAAAAATAACGAAAATGAAAAGCGGCAACAACAAAACAACAACAAAATATCACGTCAAAACCTGTTTAAAAGAAATTCACGTGTGCTGCGAGGACTTCGCTGCCGCCGCGCAAAAAAAATGCACCGTTAGCAATGCATATTAACAGCTACAACAACAACAAGAAGAAGAGTCGCATTTTAAACGGCACACGAAAAAAAAGAACTGCGTAAAGCTCAATTTGCATATTTGCAATACGGAAAAGGAAATTTGCTGCGGGCTGGGGTTGGGGCTGAGGCTGAGGCTGGGGAGGGGAACAAATATGGAAGTTGATTGGCCGCGTTCTCAGCGAAAGGTTTTTGTCTTTGATGACAAAGTGTTCGAATATGTGAATATGAATACATAAGTGAAACTGAAGATCAGATGATTAAACAGTAAAGATGGAAAGACAATGTCTCTTGTCCCCAGAACATACAAAACAAGTTCCAATTTTAGATGAATAGAAGATGAATTATACGATTGGATAAATAGCGATAAACAGATAAAGAGAGAGAGAGAGAGAGAGAAAGATAGAGTTCTACTCGAAATACAACCTGTTGAGGCACTTATCACTTGTTGATCAGTTGCCCAATCGAGAGCCCATCAATAAGACCCACAAAAGCAGTCCATCAATAACCTAGGCACACAATTCCATATCACATTTATCAAAATTCAATGCGATCCCATCGCTGAATCCCAATCAGAAGACACACACGTAACAGCGCTGAACACGCCTCACGCATTTCAATCGAATTGCAACAACGACAACAATGACAACAACCTCAACCGGTGAATGGCAAATGAGCATCAAATTTGTTGTTGTTGTTTGTGTTTCTTATTATTGTCAAATTCGATTGTTTGTTTTCTTTTGCTGCACAATTATTGAAAACACTTTTGTAATTTTTCTATTTTTCGAGTCGATGAACAAATTTCACTCGGCAAAGCAACACTTTCGTTTTGCTCGTTGTTTGTTGCACTTGTCGCTTGTTGTTGTTGTTGTTGTTGTCATTTCCCAGACATTCCTTATAAAGTGTTGGCCCTTATTTAACAATCTACCAATTTATTCACTTGTTTATTTGTTTACTTCAAGCACTTTACAAATTTCACTTTCCGACGCGTGCCGGCATTTCGTTTCGGCCAGAAACTCCATAAATCATTTAACACTCAGATGACTCGATCATATTTGGTAAGCTTTTCGACAACTTTCGCAAATTCTTGTTGTCGCTTTTTGTTGTTGTTGCCGCTTGTTGCTGTCGCTGATAAGATGTGCACGCAAATTGATAGCGAATCGAAGAAGACACACACTTTCACACACACTCACTTCGAGAAATAAACACTTACTGGTTAAGAGGAAGATTTTTTTTTTAAATTTTGCTCACTTTTTTTTTTAATTTTGTTTAAAAATTCGTTCAACGAATTTTATTTAAATTTTTTTTTGGATTTTAGTTTTGATACTGGTTGCTGCTGAGTGCTGCAACTGTTGCTGCTGCTGCTAATTTGCAAATGATGCGTCGTCGGTGCTGCTGATGTTGCCGTTGCATGAGCGGAACAACAACAACGCACAACGCATGTTGTACGCGAAGCAACGCGAAACAACTTCGGGCTCTAACACAGAAGACGACGACGACGACACTCGACGCCCACACGAGTCGATTATCAAAACGAAACTGAAAACCCAATTGGACAACGGCGGCTGCTGCTGCTGCCCCAACTGCGCTGCTAACTGCCTGGCGCACGAAGCTCAGATTTCAGGTTCCACATAATTTGGCGAGAGAGCAGTAGGCAGAGAGTGCGAGAGAGAAACGAATGCCATCCACACTCTGCACTCTCAGCAACTGGAATAACAACAACCGTTAAGCGTGGTCGTCGGCGTTTTGTATGTTTGTATGGCCAGCATCAAATGCAGTTGCATTTGCGTTCTGTTTTGGTTGAGGGTTGAGTGGGTGTTGCTGTTGCTGTTGCTGTTACTGTTCCATTTGCATGGGGGCGCATTCTTGTTTATTTACATATACATTTATTTACATTACAAATGCGAGCGATTATTGTCGCCGCGTTGCGCGCAGTCAACGCAAATACAGTAAACGGCATGGCGAGTCTCAAAGGCAAAGCGAAAGCAAACAAGCAACAAGAAAAATTTAACCCAACAATAATCATGCCGGTCTCTTCAAAGACCCGAACTCGGTATGCAATTCTATTTGCATAGACCTCTTTCCACTCCATTCGAGTGCGTATGCGATTCGGTGGCTACCCTAAAAGTATGCAGAAGGCAACAAGCGTTTTGTTTGCCGCTCCGCAAAGATAACAAAAACAAACTGTAAACGACCGGCATGGGATACCAATACCCAACCAGAGCAGAGCTGTAACAGTTGCTCTCTCTCTCTTTCATTGGAACGAAAACATAAACAGTTGTTTTTTTACACTTAACTACAGGGTACAGAATCATTGTGGGTGTACATTGTGATCTGGTGAATACTCAATCTAATCGTTATTTGCATGCATTACTATTGATACAGTATCGAAAGTACAGTATATATACAGTTTATAAGGAGTATAGTAATGGTAATAAAGTTATTTAAAATATAAACATGTAAGAGATAGACGTCTGTCGCTCCTGATACTTTGTTTTATAGTGTAAGTCGGTATAAGCTCCACCACGCGCTAGGTATGTGGATGCTATACGCGTGAAGTGAGTGTGGAAACTGGAAAGTTGACGCTCAGCGAATGGAGCCCGAACTTGCTCTCTCTAGCGCAGACACATACACAAGCAAATGGTATCCACACTGAGCCAGTGGAACGCAGCGAAATGAGAGCGTGCATCGTGTGCGACGGCGTCGTGCACTTGTTTGCTTGCGTTTATCAAGAGCTTCGCAATTGTTGTGGTTGCTGTTGCTGTTGCTTCCATACAAAACATACGAAGTTGTTGCTGCTGATAAAGCAAGTGGCAGTTTTGGAGTTGCAACTGATAAGACAATAGTATGGGCCAGAGGGGAGAGAGAAGCGTACGCATCTGTCTGATAAACAGAAGAGTGCCGGAGGGGGCAGAACACAACCAACTGTTGCTGGCATTAGGCCAAAAGCCAACAACAACAACAACAACAACCACAACCACAACAACTCACAGCAAATATGCATGCCCCAGTTTCGGATGCGGATTCGGATGCAGCTGGCGTAGCGGAGGGGCGGCACATATAAAAGCCAATGAGGCGCAATGCCCCCGCACGACAATAAAATGAACTGTTTCTAGTTCTAATTAGCCCCGTTACCGTTACAGCTTCCCCTTCCCCTTCCCCTGTGGATGACTTACCTCATGTGTGCCAGCTTGCGCTCGTCATAGCTCTCCAGGCGCTGGTACTGGACCGCCTGTCGATTGGGCGACACTCCATGCGATGCCCCTCCGGCCGAATGGCGTCGATAATCCGTAAAGCTCTCGCTCTTGCGCAGTCCCGGAATCTTGCCGGAACTGTTGCGCCAATACTTGATCATCCGATGCAGCGCCGTGGGCGATGCCGTCGCAGCCATCGCCAGCGATGCCTCGCTGCCAACGGCACCGAGCGTTGTCAGCGCAGGCTCATCCACCAACGTTCTGTAGGAACTCATTTGCTCACGGAGTAACTGTTATATTTAATCAAACGCCCCCCAATATTCATACGCGATAAGCTGGAAACCGAAGCAGAGCAGAGGAGAACCCGTACTATCTGCCGGACGCCACCATTCCGAGTGGTATTCGTAATTGTACTGATCGCTTCTGTCTCTTCTGGCGCGATTCCCATTTCCATATATTTCAGTATTTCCACACTTTGCATATTTCTTTCGATTTTCCATCTCCGTTTTGCCTTTTTCCATCGCTCTCTGCGCTTTTTGTTATTATTTTATAAAGAGTAAAAAATCTGCTTTAATTGCTTTATTCTTTACATATTAATAATATATATACATATATACATATATATATATATATATATATATATATATATATAGAAAAAATGGTTGTGGTTGCGTTTACTGATAAAAGTACGTACTTAAATTCTCGTATTTCATAGTGCTTACTCAGCGAGAGAATTGGATATACGATTACTCCTATATCTTTTCTGGACTATAGAAAGTTATTGCGGGAATTCGTAGGTCGCTAGATAGATATATAATAATCCAGAACTGTATCTGATTGGATATACCGAAAGATACTTCTCCAAATGGGAGCTAATATTCAAAATTGGAACTTATATTCCCTATAAATTATCATTATATAATTATGAGTAATTACTTCATACTCATTTCTCTCAGTGTACGAAATTGCCCTTCTTTTCATTGTAGAAAAAACAAATGTGATAAGTGCAGCGACTCGATGAGTGCCACCCATTGTCTAGCTGCTGTTGCATGCCACCAGACACGCAGCAGACGCTGTTAGCACCTCGACAAACTGTTCATCAATCAACGAGCTTCGTCAATCAATTTTAAGTCCCCCCTTCTGACCTCCCCACCCCCCGTCGTGTCACCCCCTCCCAGTTTTCCATTGGATAAAAGTAAAGAAATCTTTTTACCTAATAACCGTTGCTTAGCCTCCGTTTGGGGCAAGTTCTTTCGATGTGTGGGCCCAAGCTACCCACCGGCTCATATCGTGTATACGTTTGGTCAATGTATCAATGCATCAATGCATCAATAAGCCAAGTTTATGACCGATTGGATCATAATATTGCAGTTTTACGAGTATTCCACTCCACATGCGGTATGAGATAATGGCCCAGACTTAAAGGCGTCGTTTATGGGCTGATAACATGGCAGGTTGGGGCAGAGGGGAAGGCTGAGAGAATTGGACAAGTTCTGGTTTCACTGTGCGTGTGTGTGAGTGTGTGTGTGTGTGTGTGTGGAGGGGTTCCAGTTCTTTGCGGTTGTTGTGCGAGCAAACAGCTAAACAGCTGTGGATTGAGATTTGAAGTCAAACCGAAACCCGCCGGACGACTACTCCGAGCTGGTGGTGGTCACTCGGCTGTTATCAGAGACCGCACTAAATGCCACATGGTAATCGAATATATCCGCAAATCAGATAAATCAAACATGGAAAACAAATCGCATGATAAGGCCAGGTGGATTCCATATCCATATCCATCCCGTCCCCTCCCCCCTCTCACAGTATCTGTCCCGGCAATGAAACCCAATCGCATCGCATCGAGCACCCAAATCTCTGGCAGCCATCAAATGTCATTTGGTAAATCGCTACTGTAGAGCCGCCTGGCGAAAGCTTTGCAAGATTTATAGTGCAATTTCCTCGTAGCGTGTGTGTCCGCCCTCCTCCCCGTCCCATCGACGCCTACGACTCACCCCTCACCCCTCACCCCCCACCCACACCCTGCGAGAAATGTTGTGTGTGTTTGTTGTCAAAATTACATTAAAGCGGAAATCGCTCACTCGACCAAACCGACCACAACCAGCTAGCTCCAACAACCAACAGCAGCAGCTGCCACTGGTCAAATCTCACAAGGGGGGAGTGGGAGACTGAGGGACTGACCACTCAACATGGGGCTTCAGTCGAGCTCTGAGGAGGGAAGGGAAGTGACACGCAACACCCGCGACACTTTTCCTTCGGCGGCGACATAAATCAGGCCGGAGACTTTTGCTGAAATGCGAGACACTTGTAAGTTTCGTGAGGGGGGGACTTGTCAGAGATCTCTCTCTCTCTCTCGCGGTCTGCCTCCCCTGCTCCACCCCTCCGAGGCAGTACTTCCCGCTGTACAGCTGTGCTGCCTGTAGACGTAATACAACGGACGGTCCACAAGGCGACGACGAGGCGACGGCACGCGAGCCGTGTCTGCCACTTGCGCCAGTGCGTCCAACCTACATATTTCATTCCCCTGGATCCACAGTGGTGCCACGGACAGCGGACAGCGGACACCAGACAGCACACGAGTCAAGTGGACAGCGTCCAGTGTCGTTACTTTAATTGACATGTGTTCATTAGCAGAGTCGGACATTATAGCAAGTTGTTACTGTACCGCCAGCAGGAGTTGGAGTTGGAGTTGGAGTGAGTCCACGGAAGAACTCTGCTCTGGAAAGAATAGGGCAAGGGTATCAGATCGAAACTAAGCAGTTATGCACAGTGGCTGGACCTAATCTCAGACAGTTATCTTTGGATGCAGAAGAGGTGCCCTTCATTAGGAAGAAGCTGATAAGAAACCCATTCGAGGCTGAGCCCACACCATTTGCTTATCTTCTCTGCCCCCTCAAGATGTCATCTTAAGTGCCAAAAGAGTTTCGTTTGTTGTGACCGCTGTGCTGAGACTTGGTTAGTTGGCCCTAAGCCCCGGCCACAGCTGTTGTATTCAGTTCTGTCTTCATGAACTATTTAAGCCTTAAATGTCCTTCACCTTGGACTATCGAGGAGTCAACCTTTTGACCTCGCTACTAATTGCCTTTCGGACGGATGGAAGGGGGGAAAGGAAGGAAGGATCTTTGGGTAATCCAACAGCTGTTTTATCGCTACATTTATATATCCTATTGCTGACCTTTTGGCCCCTTTGGCCTCTAACACAGAAGGTCAGCCCACAATCCATAAACAGAGACGATAAAAGTTATAGGCGCCATAAATTAAAATGCAAATTAAAAGTCACCAGGAAGGGCCTCGATGGCACTGTGGGAGGAGAACGAGCCGAAATAATTATGGCTCAAGGATTGGGCACTAGAGAGAACTGAAGAAGGATTGGAGGCTTGGAGCAGCTCAACTGTCTTTTTTATCGCCTTAATTATGGCCAATATTTGGCCAATAAAAAAGTTGACTAAGCCAAGAGCGAACCCAAGGAAAGCTGCCAAGCCAGACGACGTCATCAGTTTCACAATTCCTAAGTTTTATCTTCCTATTTTTCCACTTTTTCCGCTGGCTGGAGAGCGGGTGAGGGGAAAGGGGGACGGGGGAAACACGCAAAGTTTTAATTAAAAATTGTGCGCTGCGTTGAACTTTAAAAACAACAGAGACCGCGTGCATCAGGGGAAGGTTCCCTGTGGCACCTCCTGTGGCCCATATAAGGACTGTCGTGCTCCGCTAATCCCTGCCTGACTCCCAGTCCAGCCCAGACGCAGGCTCGGCGTTAGCCACTTTGTTGTCACGTCTCTTGTCTGCCGACGAGTCGCTCATAAATCTCAAATCAGCTTAAATTTAATTTCTGCCTTTACCGCTTTTTGTCTTGGCCAAGTGTCGCACCCTCGCCTCCTCCTCCTCCTCCTCGTCCGCCAATCTGGATGCAAGTTTGAGTCACTGCTCTTCAGCTGAATCTGAGAGCAGCACCAGCCGTTTAGACTCCATCAAGCTGCCCGCGGCAGTCAAACTCGGACACAGCAGCGTTCTCATAGCCTCTGTTTGGGTATATCGCATTCGAGACGCATCTTGTAACGAGAGAGCGAGAGAGAGACAGAGAGAGAGAGAGAAAGGAGAATATTCTTCTCTTATGCCGTAGAAAGCAAGAGCTTCTTCCCTAAGACGCATCTCCAGCTGAAAAGTAGCTGGTTCTTCTTAAACTTTTTACAGAGTATTCCAGCTTCTTCTTACACCCAACTAACGGCTTTTATTGCCGTTTCTTGTTCGTCCTTCTGCCATCCTTCGGCTCGTAACTTTGACTTTGGGCTGTTTATTCCTTTCCTTAACCAACTACTCCCTCCTCCCTCCTCTCCCAACCTCTCTCTATTGTCTTCTGGTTTGTTCAGTGTTTTCTGGCTAACTGAATTTTAGCCATGAATAATCGTCGCTGCAGGTGCTTGGCTTAACCCTTTACAGCCCCCGTCCACAACTTATTTCGTAGCTGGCCAAAGTCAATCGCTTAAAGTCTTTTGGCTTTGAAATTAAAGCCTTTCGTCTGATTAATTCCCACACATTTTCTACTGTCCTTTTAGTCAAACCTGCAATCGGAGTCCTTAGGCCATGACTTGTTCGCCTTCTCCCATTTATTTTCATTGCCAGAAGTGGTAGAAGAATAGCGAAATCTGTATTCAATTATGTACATATGTATATCAGCAGCTGCGGCTCTCTATAAATATATAATATATGTATAGCATATACATATATATGTTATATATTTGAGGCTGATATCATAAATTTGAGTTTCTAGTTTCCGTTCTGAACTTTTGCGACTATAAGTTCAGTTTTTTAAGACTTTCGGTTGAGTGCGGTCGCAAAATGTTGCTAAGAATATTTCTTCTCCTTTCTTATATATATACATCTATATGTATATCTGAGGGTGCTGATCAAGAGAAGTCCTGTGTTACACAATCTCAGTTAGACGACATGAAGTAAGAGTCCTGATTAGATTGAAGCCTAATAATTATATAATTGAATAAATACTAAACAGATCGCAGCAAGTGCAAGTTAATTCCGCGCAGGCAGTCGCCTTGTCAGAGGTCAAATGGGAGCAAGCGGAACAGAAAAAACTTCTTGCTGAAATTATGGAAAAACTCAAGCAATCCGATGTGCAGCAATATTACGGTCGGAGCTGTGCTGAGGCAGCTCCCAAACCTCATCAAAGTGGGACCTACGATTTACTCATCCCCAAGTTCAGTGAGAAACCCTTTAAAGTTGCATGCGATATGGAGACAGAGGGTGGCGGGTGGACGATCATCTTGAAGCGATTCGATGGAAGTGTTGACTTTGATCGAAACTGGGAAGATTATAAGAAAGGTTTCGGGAACTTGGAGGGAGAGTTCTTTTTGGGACTGGACAAGATTCATGCACTGACTTCATATCAGAATCAGGAGTTGCTTGTGGTCCTTGAAGATAAATTTGGTGATAAAAAGTACGAGTCGTATAAGAGTTTTGCGATTGGCGATGAGGAAGCATCATACGTCTTACGAACTCTGGGCGAGGCCTCTGGAACAGCTGGGGATTCTTTGAGAAATAACTTTGGCTACAAGTTTTCAACCTTTGATAAGGATAACGATGATAGGGATAACGATGATAGTGACTATACAAGCTGGTCGCGAACATTTGCTGGTGGCTGGTGGTTCAATGGCTTTTACGGAAGGTATTTATGAACAGGTGAATATTATTCCCAATAATTTCTACTTTGAATCCTTTTTAGCCATTTGACTGGTCAATACGGAAATGACGGTTATTTCACGTATATAAATTGGTACGCTGAAAATACTTATTCTTACTCTTCATTGAAGACAGCTGTTATGATGATACGCCCTAAGGGTATCGGGAATTAAAATTTGTATCTTTAAGTTTGATTAACAACAAAATACATATTTGAATACACAGAATATAATTTCTTCTAAGAATTTCGCCACGTTTTTTGCAGCCCAAACCAAATATATATACGAAATTATATATATATATATATATTCCTGGAATATGGTGGTCTAACTGTATACACAACATGTATAAGAATTATATGTATTTTCTATAAATATACTTGAACGATAACACAAATTAGCGACTGAGATTTCTTTTGACTGTTAGTTCAGTCCCTTGAGATTGGAAAACATATTTCACGTTGTTTTATGTATATATATATATGTATATATACCTCTGATTGTAGTCGAATGTATGAGCTGGATTCTGGATTCTATCAAATGCGATATAATCGCAGCTTGCAGAGTTCAAGTGGGTCTCAGAGGAACCAAAATCTGAACAAGCACCTCACATGGTGGAGAGCGGATCTAACACGTTTTGTTACTATTATTATGAACAGCACGATTGCAGTTAAAACTAAAAGCTAGCTTCCAAATATAAGTATCATTGTAATATAAAATTGAGTAATTTGAAAGAAGTCTGTTATTATTTGTCCTATGAAATTGATCGTTAAAGTAGGAAAAGTCTATAAAGTAGACAAAGTTTATCTAGTATATTTAGTATTTCTAGTATATTTGATATATACAGTGTCGACATTCACAAATTTCAGGTTTTTAATGAAGAACTCAAATTTCTGCTTTACTGTGCCTAAGACGCTCGCGACTGAAGGATAAACTCGTCTCCCGCCGTGAAACGCTTTCCTCTGGTTTGCCTGTCGAGTTCCACATAGGGAGGTAAGACTGTACTCAGATGTGAGCTGCACTTGAGATGCCTTCGGCAATTAATTAATGAAGTGTCGAGTGCGGATAAGCAGCTGGTCAGGAACTGGATCAGTTGAGCGGCGGGTCGGGGGCAGGGGGTGCCAGAGAGGAAATGTGTTTAAAGTAACAAATAAAAAATGTTGTCAAACGCTTTGAACGCCCACACGTGACAGCACGAGCTGCAGCTCGATGAGTCCTTATCTAAGGATCGTCGCAAATGTTGCGTAACTAAGTGCATAAGGGAACAACACACTAACACACACACACATACAGAGAGAGAGAGAGAGAGAGAGAGAGAGCTCAAAGGAACTTCTCTACCTGAGCTGGAAGTGAGATTTTTAATTGTTGCTGTCGTCCTGGCGTTGAAGTGCCTCTCCTTATCCTTGTCCTTATCCTGGGCCTTAATTGAGCTGTTGGCACAAAAAATGAATTGCATATTGCTCCTCCCCAGCTCCTTTTCTCCTCCTGCTTCTTCTCTCTTGACTCGTGGCACACACACAATTTTTGACACTTTATCACAAAACATTTATAAATGCTCAACCCCTGCCCCTCCTCCGACCACGCCCTCGCCCTTGCCCCCAACCCCAGCCAAGGCGAACACTTGAAGCGTGTTGTGTGACAATTGAGTTATGAGTTGTGTGTAAATTGCTTTCCAAGCGGAGACGGAGGGCGAGAGGGGAGCCAAGTGGAGGCGGGCTGATCCACTCGGATAGACGCTAAAAGCTAAAGATTAAAGATCCGATAAGCAAACCCATAGGTAATTGTTCATTCTCTCCGATATATATATAGAATGTCGAGTAATGCTGTAGTCAGATATGTTCTTACACACACACACACACACACACACACATACACATTTGTTTATCAATACCTGAAATCGAACTAATCGCAAGACTCGAGGAAACAGATATATGTTTCAGTTTATAAGTTGAGAGATTGCAAAATGTTTTTGGTATTTTCCTTTAAAAGGTGTTACATGAGTTACCAATTATCATCATCAAGTTCAAGTACTTGAAGCTGGCCAAATCAAAAGCGTTTTGGCCATGAAAATATCTCAATGATAACTAGAGGCGCGGGGGGCAGGGACTTCTTTGTCGAATGGTAGAAAGAAAATCAATAAAAAGTGCACCGCAATGACAACAATCAAGGCACGTTGGCCAGCAGGGGCGTGGCAAATGGGGCGCAGGGGGAGGGGCAAGCAACGGAGGCTCTTTGTGTGACGAGCGCAATTTGCGCAAAATGATGGCAATTAGCTCTGCCACCTGGCTAAATGGCAACCGGCAGGGGCGGGGGCGGGGGGCAGAGAGGGAATTAAGTGTTGTCTTTTCAATAGCGCACACACACACACACACACACACACACAGTGGGACACTAGGTGCCCGCTTCCCCGCTTGTTGTGCATCTTTATATGTGGGTTTACTTCGGTTTCTATTTCTGTTTTCCCTTTGACCATTTTCAGAGCGAGTAGCAACTGAATGGAGCAATGAATAGGTGATTGAATGACTGAATGACTGAGCGACTAAATGAATGAATGAATTGGTGTTTCTGGCGCATAAATGATGAATTTGCTGTCCACTGCCAGCTTTATTTAGCTTCTGCCCTTGAGCCATTCCCAGAATGTTCTCGTTTTAAATGGGAGGCAAAGCCAATGTCCTCCCTCTCTTTCTCTCTCATTGTGTTGAGTGATTCATCTTCATTTGCTTGCAACCTTGTGGCAGGTAGTGCTCATTAAATGCCGCGTGTAGCAAGTGAATCTGGCAACTGTGACATAACCTAAATCTGGCTAATATCAAGTTGCGAGTTCGGATATGTCTGCTTGGACTGGAGCTGAGATCCTGGCAAGAAGTCGAAAAGAAGAAGAGTTTCTGATGCTATTAATACTTCATCAAGTCTCCCATATAAATGTATGTCACCCAGCCCGCCTCCTGGTCGCCTCCCCGCGCATCCCTCCCCCTTCGAGACAAAAGTTGTTTACAAGAAACTCGACGACGCTGACAATTTCATTGTTCGAATCCACCCGAAGACACCCCCTCCCCCCCATCACCCCCTTTCAGTGAGGAAAAACTGTGAAAAACAATTCAATTTCCGTGAATAGCAACAAAAATAAAAACCAGTCAGTACTGTGAATGCATCAAGAGCTCAACTAGGATATACCCTGTACAGCTGAAGATTTCTCTTCTCATTCCGGCAAAGCTGTCCTTATGCTCAGGATCTCAGATCGGTCACAAATAAAGACGCTTCTGAGTGGAATATGTTGGTTATAGAATATAGAAAGTTTGTTATACATTTGAAGGGTATCAGGGATTATATCAGCAGCAGCTGATGGGCTCCAGAGGATGCGTGTGGTTGGTTGACCCAAATCCTGAACTAAATGTGGAATATTAAATAAAAGGCGACAACGTCTCCAACGACGACGACGATGTTGGTCATAAAAGGAACATGGCAGGCAAATGCTCTGTCAAATCAGTTGAGCAAACAATAAAAAGTGCTCGCATTGGATGTTACCCCCGGAGTCTGCCTGGAGCAGGACACTTTCTCCACTCCTTTGAGCCATCGACTGCTCCTCTAGTTATCTCTGAATGTCTCGACTCGGCTTCATAAATAAAACAAAGTGGCGCCAAAATGACGCACCCACCACACAAGCTCCTCGGGTGGACAACATCCTCAACTATTTGCTATTCATTGGCTTCACATGGCGCTCAGTTCGCCCCACTTTGCACCCTCCCCTCTCCCTCGCCAGTTCTTGTGGATTGTGCAACTTCTTTTCATATCGATTTTTCAGCTACATTTGTCTGGCTTTTGGGGTCGCACATAGAAGGCAACCAGTTGCTGTAGTTCCTCCTCCCCCTCCCCGCTTTCTCCTCTCATTTGACTGCTCCTGTTTCTGTTTCTGTTTCTGTGGCTTTGCTGTAACAATGCAACCAGAAAACAGCAACAAAGTTTTCCTCTGTAATTGCTAATGCTCCTTTCAAGCGTTTCATAACAGTTCCATGAATCAGAGCTCGACACACAGACCTCACAGACCTGCATATACCCTTCCTTTCTAATTTAGTTTCTATGCTCTGTATCCTCTTCCTGTTCGTGTTAAATTCAGTTCTCGATTCGCCGAATAATACTTTGATTCAAATGAGGAACAACTTTTCATTCATCGGAAGAACTTTTCCCAGGAACTCGTTACTCAATCGAAATTCTTCCTTAGATTTCCCAGGAACACTCAATCCTGCGCTAGATGAGAAAGGGTGTGGCACAGGACGCGCTACTGTTGCTGCCTCCTGATGTCAGTGGCATTTTGTGCTCATTTGCAGTCAGTGGCACGTGTCTGGGCTAGGTGGGTCGGCAGAGGCGCCTCCTAATCTGGCAACAGGCAAATGCTTGGGACTGCCTTGCGATTGCGAACTGTTTGCAACATCTGCAACTGCCACGCGGCACATGGCAGCTGGCCATCGCTGGTATCCACAGGGTGAACAATGTTGCACATTTAGCGGATATGCAAATCAAAATGCTCTTTAAAGGGCCATTCGAATCGATTGAAATGTAATGTCCCGAATGTCCTCAATGTCCTTGGCTGCCATCAAATTATGCATGCCCACTCTCCATGTGACAAACATTAAACATCAAGTATCCCTCTCCCTCCCTGCCTCCCTTTCTCTCTGGAAACTGTCATTATATTATTTAAGAGGCAATGCGAAAAATGCGCTTTTTGCCATTAAAATTTATGGGCCTAAGCATTGTGCGAGGTGGCAGAGGGAAAGGCAAAGGGAAAGGCAGCTCAAAGTGTGCCAAACTGATGTGTGTCTCTCTCTCTCTGTGTGTGTGTGTGTGTGTGTGTCGCAGGATGTGCATTTCGGGGGGTGTGTGTCGCATGCAAATTTGCATTCGTTTTTTTTGCATTTTTTTCTAATTATACCCTGTAGCCATTAAGTGGGGGAAAGATGGTATGATAAGGCTATGTTAAGGCTATCTGTATCTATATCTGTTTAGCTATAAAATATATATACAGTTAGGATTCGAACTATTCCAATTGATATCGTTAGTTTGAACTCAGAGACAAAATAAAAGACTGATAGGAAATTTGTTATGGGGTTTGGGATGCATCCTTTATGCCTATTCGAAAGGAAGTCTCTGAGTGTGCTGTATGCAGGGTATCTGCTGGTCGTATCTACTCAACTTTCTTCGCGCTTTTTTTGCTTAGTTTTTGCCTGTTGAGGTAATTAAATTGAATCCCGTTAAAAGCAAATAAATTATATCGCATTTTTTTGCCGTTGTGTCGCGCTAATAGGCAAATCGTGTTGCAAGCAATGGGGCAGGGCGAGGGGGTCTGGGAAATGGTTGCATGCAGCACAATTACCGATCATTTTCGACTGCTGATGAAGTGCAGCGTCGTTGTCGTCGTCGTGTTGCACTTAAGTAGCTGCCACAAATTGATTTCATGCTGAGCATCCATTGCCCGAGTCCATTGGCTTCTGGCTCTGGCTCTGGCCGTGCTCTACTTCTGCCCCTGCGCTTCGTCCTTGCGGCAGGATAACAATGGGTTGCACACATCTTAGGCAGACGATGAAGGACGAAGCAGGCAAAAGGATGTGCGCCTTACCTCGCACAATTGCACCGCATATGAATAGGAGAGCAATCTCTCTCTCTCTCTCTCTCTGTCTGTCTCTCTGTGGCAACTAGTGTTGCCTTCCACAAGTCAACCGAAATTCGGCAGGCGCTTTTCTTTTTTCACGTTTTTGTTTAGTTTTCCTTGTGCTTTGCCTTTGCCTTTGGCTTTGTTTGTTTGTTTATTCGGCTTAGTGGCTGATGCTTTATTCCTCGCTTTTCTTCCCATTTTCCTTTTGCTGCGAAATGGATTTTCTATTGCATTGTTTGGCAACCCTTTCCCGGCCCGGGCTGGGAAAATGTTGGACAGCCAGCAGCGACCCATTGTGTGTCCATGAGAGCGAAAGAGTGTTAACAGTTTAAAGAAGTCTCTGGCCATTCTCAGATTCGTTCTATTTGAGACCCAAATTGTGGGAATTCGCACAATTAGAGCGTGTTCAGTATCCTGTCCCGGGGGGGAGAAGGGAACACTGGGAGCTTTATCTGCCAAAGAGCATTTAAAAGAGGCCAAGCCCGAAGGCATTCCTAACCACATGGGATTGGCTTAATGCTTCGCTGAGTTCAACTTTAAGCGACGAACTGAATATCTGTTAAGGATTATAACTTCAAGAGTCGCTGCTCAGGCGCCAGCTGAAGTTCAAGCAGGAAGTCTAGAAATCTGACTTCTATCTGGTTATTGAATACTCTTCCTTAGAGTTCCCACCTAAGTCAGAGCCTCTTTCATCTCGTAAACGATTCTCACATAAACCATTTCCCATTTCGAACAGTTTATTCAACTTCCTAGCAGCGTCTGTGGCTGGAACTCGTTGAGGTAGGTGGCTGAAAGCCACGTTTAATGGACTATCAGTCAGTCAGTTAGTCAGTCAGTTAGTTTAGTGCGTCAGTCAATCAATCAATCAAACCGTAAACGTTGCCAATGGCAATCATTTGAATATGTAATCAGAGACACTAATCGCGGCTGCAAATCAAATTGTGACTGCGACTTGTCGTTTTAGTTGCGAGCTATGCAAAAGGCAAAATAGTTGGTCCAAAAAGTGGGAAACTAATGGCAACCGGTTAATTAGTGGAACAACTTAATGAAGTGGCAACACACACACACACACACGCAGAGTCGATCGACTCGATTCCTGCCTCGATTCCAGCTCTGATTAATTAATGGGTCATGGCATGCGTGGTCCAAGCTGCAGCAGGTCCAGCTCCAAGTGCTAATGAGATTTACCTGGCACTGGGAACGCCCACTCCGGATATCAGATATCAGATATAGGCGCCATATAACTAAATGAATTTATGCGTCTGGCCTCGTAGTCTATCGCTGGCCGCAATTAGCCGCAATTTATGTCCAGTTAAAGACCCAGATCTAACCCGACTGAACCTCCCTCGTTGCCCGTTTCTGGGCGAGCGAAAGAGTGAAAAATTCTTGCAACCGGAAGTGCAAACAAAAAGTCATTCGACGGCTGCTATCGATATGAGCTAATAAAAGGTTTTAAACAAAAACAAAGGACACACCCTCCATTGAGAGGATTTGAGATGCCTCTGTGCCTTCCCGCATGACTTCTCCCCCCTCCCCTCTCCTCTACCACTACCTCTACCGCTGCCTCTGCCTCTGCCTCTGCCTCCCTCTCAAGTGGCAGCTCGATTTTTGAGTCCTGCTAAATTATTGCGAGTCGCGTGTTGTTTAATGCATTTTTGCACACTTGACTGGCCGTTACCTGGGCAATCCCAGTCCCAGTCCCAGTCCCAATCCCAATGGAAATCGGAATGGGTTCGACTAAAAGGGTTAGGGCTCTGCTCCTCGGCCTGTCATATGATTTATTTTTAATGGCCTCATATTTTTGCACCATCTCCGTGGCACATAAACTAGCATCAGATTCGATTCCCTCTTCCTTTCTTTTGTGCCCAGTGTGTGTGTGTGTGTGTGTGTGTGTGTTTTAAAGCGCTTGATCAAAATTTTATGAGCTGCCAATTGGGCAAATCGCTGGACTGTAAAACATATTATAAACTGGAGCTGAACTGAGCTGAATTGAGGGAGAAATTTATGAGACAGTTTACTGAAATACCCATAAAATCCGATTGAATGTGATATATTATATCCAATCTGAAGAAGAATATATAGAGTATCTGAGCTTGAGCTACTTCTAATCTAAAGATAGATCTATCTATGAAATACTTTCAGTATTTCTTCAATAAGTTTCTGAGCTGGGAGACAATTCTCTTGGATAGATTTGGAGTTGGGAATTCCAACTTATGTTTGCAACATTTTGAGTGCAACTGCAACATGTTGCAAGGACTTAAGTCCTGCCAGCCACGACCTGATCGACTTCAACTCGAACATCTCCTTAAAACATCGGTTTAGGGGTTGTTCGAGAACATTTCATTTAGGAAAAACTAACCACAAATTTTCAATTTCTAATGCAGGAAATTTTCATATGCATTCAACATAAAAAAGAAAACGAGTTTTCCTTCTTCTTGGAGAACAATTAAAGAAAACCCACAGACAGCTTCAAATTGAAAGTTTTCTCTTGTGCTCCGATTCTATTTATTTATGGGCTTTATTTTCACTTGATTTCATTTTGACACGCAAAGAAAAGACAAAGAAAGTTGGAAAATCTGTTTGCCAGACATTTGCATTTATTCCTCTGAGTGAATCCCTCCCCATTTAGATGGAAATGCAGACGAAGACGAAGATGAAGATGAAGATGACCTATTTATGTAATTTCCCTCGACTCTTCGATCTATAAACGTCTATTGTTGTCTTTGGGCTTGGGTTCGCACTCGACTGGAAGCACTTCATTCCGATTCAGTGCAACGACTTTTCTTTCTTTATATTCTGACCCGAAATTACTTACTCAAAGGGCCTTATGGGTTATGGGTTATAGCTGCGACTTAACCTCAATCCCACAGAGGCAGAAATGTGTCAGCTTCTTCTTCATATTCAAATATTTGAGTATATAGTTCACAGATGAACCAGATGATCGCTGCATCGGTGTTTATCAGCCTCATTCGCAATTAGAACTAGTTCCTGTTCTTCTCTCTCTCTCTGTCTGATCCTTTTTGTCCTTCCGTGTTGTTTTTGCATGCTAATGCGCCTTCTGTGGCTAATTGCGCGAATTGTGCCCGGCACGTCAGCAAAATTGATGAACTTGTGTCAATCGTCTGGGTCTCAGTCGGAGCCTGGAACTGTTTTAGGGGTTGCACCGTTGCGTTCTTCTCGTTTTAATTAAATTTTCTGCGCCTGCGCACAATTTTTTACCCATTTGTCCGACTCTTTTTGTATAGAAAGGGTATTCGGCTAGCGAGAAGAACAAAGAATCAACCAGTTTTGACTAGCTGCGGTTTTTGTTAGGAGTAACTTGTCTGGCTGGCTGGTCACTTGGCTGGCACCCACTTCCAGGGATCTATTGAATCGCTATCTTCCAGCTGTTCCATGCTGTAATTTGAGATCCTTGAATTCCGTTGAATTAATCATTTCACTTTCATCAACTGTCTGACAACTCGTGTTGCGCTCTATGGAGTTTACAAATCAATAATTAATCAAATCTGATGCACATCAATCGGGAAATCATTTGTCCCACACACACACACACACACGCGTACACACGCACACACAAATTAACATAGCTCTAAGCCAATCCGATTCGAATTTTGAGCTATGCAAATCATCCTGCGCCCAGTGTTGAGTTACTCCCAGAAAAGGATAATATTAATACACAGCCCGACAACATAATCAAAGTGAACGGAAGGCATCGCATTTGCATAAATTAATCAACAGTAGCCTCCGTATACCCTATAATCCGTGTAGACCCTCTCCCAACTACCTGACTTAGATACTCTCTTTCTCTCTCTGTTTATATCCTGCACAAAGAGATATCTTCCATCTCCCTTTAATACTTTACTTCTACCAATTCTCTATAAGCATATATATACCTGATCTGATGCTATCTCTATAGATGCTCACCCATAACGAAGTCGAACTACGTTTGTTTCCATTTGATTCCATCGATGGATACAGAAAGGATATAAAGTATCTGGGTTAGACTCTACCTAGAAGGTATACCTACAAGATATCTGAATAATTTCAAGCTAGAGCATTCTCCTTGATCTCCTTCTCTTTTTCGTTTGAGCCTTCATCCAGGCCTCCTCTAGTCAGCTTTGATGTTTGAGTCGCTTTGATGAAATTAGGTGCAGTGCCTCTCATCCAGCAGAAGGTCCAAATCCGAGCAAAAGACGCCTTAAATTTATTATAATGGATGTTTTTATTTATTTATTTTGTACTTTTACTCAAAACATTAGCTTAAGCAGCGGGCTTAGAGGGGGGAGGGGTGCTGCTTATGAAGATTGAAAGCGAAAAGCTTTATTCTTATGTTTTATGTGCTGCAAGTTTCCTAGAGGGAGGTGAGGGAGGGGCTGAGTGGGTGTTGCTGGTGGGTTATTAGGGCATAAGTAAGCTGGTTTACTTCAGATGTTGCCACGGAACAGGAAAAGGAAGCAGCGCAGCGCAACTTGAGGGGGAACTCGGCAACTCTGGCTGCCTGTGGCAAATACTTTTAGCTGCAAATAAGCCAAAAAGGCGAGCGGAAATTATGAAAATACCAAAATTGGCCACATCCGCTCTTGCCACATGGATCTCTTAACGCTAACATCACTCTTTGTGTATGTGTGTGTGTGTGTGTGTGTGTGTGCACCTGCAACAAAATGTGGCAGATATGCTTACCTTACTCAATGCTGAACAAATTCTTTGTGAACTCTCGTCGAAGCCATTCGCTTAGCATACTTTGTGGCTGCCACTTTGTGGTGGCCCTTTTTGTGGCATGGCGTTGTTGCTGTTGCCTCATTTATCAACAGAATGTGGCAAATTATGGCGGATAAAGTCACGAGCTTGCCTGAGTACATAAATCAAATTTGTGGCTACTTAAAAGTTGATGCCACATTAAGTTGCCAGCTCTTAAAGCTGCAACCGACTGACGCTTCCAATTAACAGCCACGTCCACTTGTTGGCCAAGAGGGCTGTTTGCTGTTGTTGTTGTTGTTGTTGCCAAATGCTATATGCCATTTGTTAGTTGCAAGTTGCACGTTGCAAGTTGCTAGTTGCCGAAACAGCAACCGCTAATGAAACACCGCAAAACTACGACAAAAGTTTTGTTTTCGTGTGGCAAATTGGCAACATTAATTACCACCTGGCAACAAGATGCGTTGCGTCTCCTCGCTGTCGACATATGCAAACGAGTTGCCACAAAACTTATGATAGCTTCCCCCTTCGGTTTTCCCCTCTTTGTTCCCCCAATCGCTTCGGGTGGGACTCAAATTTAGTGCTCGAAAGTCAATTAAAAACTTTTGGTCAAGTGGTTCTGCGCAGCGTTTTGTGTGAATGTTGCAAGTTGCTTGTTGCAAGTTAGATTTTTGGCAGTTTGAAGTTGCCAGTTGGTAGTTGATTTAGGGGCGGCAGCTAGCTACCATTAGCTGAGGCTCTTCAATTAATTTTATCACTTGCATTCGATCAAATTCAATTAAAACTTAAACACTCGACGCGTACGTGGCAACTACTCAGCCTCAAACCTGAGCTGGAACTCAACGAGTGCCACAAGTTGGGGCATGTTTCATATCAGCACACGAGCAGAGTGCTTCGTCCTTAGGCCTCAACAGGTAGAAATGAGCTGGGTGTAAGCTAACTCAGTGTTGGAGCTGAGCGCGTGACACGACCAAAAACATCGATAGAGGATTCCTATAAAGGATACGATATCGGTGGGAAGGATGCAGGACATCTCACAGGAATGTGCGTCACGAACCATCTCTAGCCCGTTATCCAGGCGACCCTATCAATAAAGGCCCATTAAATGGACTGCTGGCTGTAAGTGTAGACCCGAAAAGTTGTCCCTGGAGAGTTGTTGCCAATTGGCAGCAGAGCTTTGAAGCTGTGAAGCTGAGTACCCCTGTCCATCCGTCTGTCTGCCGGAATGTAACCGCCGTCAGCGACTTTTGAAATGGTCGCCATTCGAGTCTCAAGTGTGGGCGGTAAAAAGTTCCGTCCCATTTGTGGAAACTTGTGCGTAATTCAATGAACGACGTCGCCATCAGCGGCACACGTGAGCCGCATGGCAACAAGGGTGGAGCACGGACTAACTGGACGAGCGAGTGAGTGGATGAGTGGATGAGCGAGTGGTTGCCATCAACACAAATGCGAGCACATTAAGGTGCAAACACCCAGTGGGAGCTCAGCTACTCAATAAGGCAACTTAACGGTGCTCCCTTGAATGTGGGTCAAGTTGCCAGCTTAAACGTGACCTTGAAACAGGAAAAAGGACTTTAAAATTTGTGTTAAAGGAACTCATGAAACTTGGCTGAGAGTTTGAGACTTAATCTGGGTAAAAGCATGCAGATTAATCTTGAGCAAAAATCAGATCCATAAAACACTTTAAACATCTCTTAAAAGTTTCATCCGAAAAAACGCTTTAAGCAGCTTTTGCTGTAGATAAATTGATAACAAAGTTTATTTAAGAGCTTACGGCTCTCGTTTACTAAATGAATCAAAAGAATGAATCCAAAACAGTTGAAAAAAGTATGTTGAAAGTGAGGTAATCCTATGGTAACTCCGACACGGCGCAGAGTGGATGAAAATCTGGTCAACTGGTCAACTGGTCACCTGGTCAAATGGTCATTTATCATGCTAATGCGAGCTGTAGTCTCTGTACCTTTTATATCATATTCGTTCATATATATCATCATTAATTATCGCATCACGCTGTCTGTTTCCTTCCCCCCTCTCTCACTCTTTCTCTCTCTCGGTCTGTCTGTCTCACTCTGCGTGTGTTGACTCAACAACTTAAACATTTATACAAACATCAGCAGACAGTAGCAAATGGACAGTGGACAGTGGAGAGTAGAGAGGGGAAGGGGTAGGGGAGGCGAGTGGACACTGTCGATGAGGCTGAAGCTAATCCTGTCGTCTCCAGTTCAAATCACGTGCAAATTAATCATCTCTTCTGTCCGATTTATCTATCTCCTCCTCTCCTCCCTCGGACTAAAAACGAGCCAACGTCGCAAGTTGTTGCTAAAGTTGACAAATGATCTGCCAAAATGCACAGATTCCTGTTATTAACTTGTGTATACCCTGCCAAAGGGTATCAACAGATTCGGGATTGATATGTTACCGTTAGATATATATAAAGTAATATATATTCTTGATCAATAAGCTGCTCCTGAGTCTTTTTCTAACATTCTCTTCAAGCAAAGATCAGCTTACTTTATCATAGATCTATTTATATCGAAATAGTTAGAGGGTATTCAAGATTCGTGATAGCCGATCTATTTGCTACTTTGCAGATTCAATTTGCATTTGGGATAATCAATCGCTGACTGCCAGAGTTGCCAGCTGTTGCTAATTTGCTGATAAGAAAGCGGCGCAGCCAGCGTCGCATTTGCATAAATTGTATGAAATATAATCACACACAGACGGAAAGAGACCGAGCGAGATAGGGACAGCGATAGAAAGAGAGGCAAGCAGGCAGGCAGAGATTGCGAATATGACACAAAAAAGGGGGTGAGTTTGTTTAGAGGTGTTTGTTGTCTGGGGCTTTGAATGTGCCTCCATTGTTGTTGCCGCTGCTGCTGTTGTTGTCACCTTTTTGTGCGTGCCACATTGTGAGGCAAGGACAAACCAAACAAGGCAACTTACACGTGGCTTAAGTCAACAGCCGTTAAAATAAAAAACTTTTAAATATTTTGCCGAGCACACAAAAAGTTTGATTGATTTGGGTCTCTGCCTGTCCTCATCCTTGTTGTTGTGGCTTTCCCTATTGATTGATTTCCCCTCTTCCCCTTTCGCTAACTCCCTCTTCTCTTGTTTTTTGCATATGGATTAGTGCAAATTTTCATACGTTGATTGCTTATTTGATATTAATGACACAGCGTCTGACTGATAAAGCAATCGACACAGAGGAAGATGGAAAAGCTAAGTGGAAAGTCGGCGTCGGATTAATGTAATTACCGTTGTCCTAGGTTGTTGTTCAGGATTGAACATCGATGATATATGCCTCGGTATCTATATGTATCTGACAAGCACTGAGCACTGAAAAGACAGTAAGGATCTATCTCACACTAGTTTAAGTTGAAAGTGAAGCAAATCTATCTAGCTAAATGTCTATTTGGGTTTGTTGTTTACCTTCTAAATGAAATCTTCTAAGAGGATTAACCTTCTCCTTGAGTGCCAATCAGATTTTGCAATCCTTACGTACTACATCCTTGAAAAATTAAGATATTCAAGCGCTTTTCTTCAAGACAATGGACCCTCAAAGTATGCAACAAATTTCGATCGCTTTCGGCTGCTTTTCATCGATGGAAATATTTGCTTAGAGCAAAAGTAAATAAATGAATAACTCGGCCATATCTCAGTTATAATCAGACATCTGACATCTTAAAGGACCTGCACTCTGGTTTTACTCAATTTATTTATATATTTTTAACACTCTTATTTCACAAACAGATTATTATTTCCGGGAATTCCTTGGACGAATCATCATAGCAGCTCGCTTCAGTGAATACTTCAAATCCCGGAAGGGGAACCAATTAATGCCCTGGGCATGAATATTTTCCCCATATTTTAAAGTATATTTATATTATTATCGCTAAACATTTGTGTTTATACTTAAAAAAAGGGATAGAAGACACGTATGAACGCTGAAGTCGAGAGTACCCTTAACCCACGTTTCAAGTACTGAACGCATCAGCATATAAGAATATATTCTATAAATAATGTAGTTGATCTCTAATTGAATGTTAGCTCCGATTTAATATGTTTCTGACCCGATTTCTCTGATTTAAAAGATACTCCGATTGAACTCTTGAACTCTTCCCCGTTTACTACAATCAGATATTTATATTGTACTTGTATATAAGTAAGATAATCTGAAACTTTTTTGGCAATACAATTCCAACCACACTGTGCATTGTTATATTTATATATCATTTCATCATTATATTATATATATCATTTCATCGAGGATCTGTCCCTGTGAATCTTGCTCCCTTTTACTGAGTGTTAGCTGCGATTTGATAAGCGCTTGCTCCGATCTGTTAAGTGATTTACCTATATATTATATAGTTTGTGATCCGTAGATATTTTACTCACTTCTCGATAGGTTATTTACTTTCCATTTCTAATAGTTAGACATATATATGTATGTATGTTTATATAAGTATGATTAAACAATATAATAAAGGCGACTTCTGAGCAACCGCAGTCAACCGAAAAGTTTGAAAAGAATCGCAACGGAAAAGAGAATGTCTTATGTTAGAATATACAATATATTCATAATTTAAACATATATAACTATAATTATATATAAAACTGTCAAAGAAGTCAGGTATAAAGTATGTCCGACTAAGAGATAACCTTAACCTACCTCTGCTATATCAGAAATAACAAAAACAGAATTGGTCTCTAACAGTCTTAAAGACCGACTAAAATATATATATATATATACTTATATTATACTTTATATACTTTAAAACGAGAACGATTAATTGAATATCAAAAATGTGGAGCATAACAGAGACATGCAACATTAGATAATGTGGCTAATTGTCTCTGAAAACATATTGAGATTGGCTAAAACAAAAACGAAAACGAAAAACAAATTAAAGCACAAACTAAGCCGCTAATAACTCTCATTAGAGACAACAGAAAACATATACACAAATTAGCGACAATCTCAAAACGAAACCATCAATTACATCGAAGACAACAACAACAACAATACGCGGAAGTGTTTACAAATGTCAAATGAAAAACCAGACGCAAAAACTAAACAAATAAGAGGGAAGAGAGAAGATTGCGCCCTTCTCCCAGAGAAAGAGAGACGGAAGCGAAATATAGAGCTGGAATCTGGCATCCCAAATGTGTAACGCGATTTCAACGTTTTCTCATGTCAATTTCTGATTCCTAATCAGTTGAGAAAACGTAACGAAAATGTCAATATCATTGACATTTGTTCCACCACAGCTCTCAGGCAAGACCCCAAAAAGCCAGCAACAAGAGGAGCCAAAGGCCATTAGCGACTGAGATGCACTTGGAGTGCCGCACAGTGGGGCGAGAGCAACAATATTCGCGACAAAAATGTATGCTAAGACCCATCGATGATATTATTACATACATTCTTATGTATACTATAATAGGTAATAGAATTACTCGATTATATATAAGTAAGGCTGATCTGGCTCAGGAATAAGAAAGCCTTATACCTACTTAAGAGATCTGTCCGACATCTGTCGTATATCTCGACTTGCGGCCCACTGTGCAAAGCTGACGACGTCATCGCGAGCGCCTTCACTTGATGTATTGTTTCAAGACGTTTGATTTATATCATACGCTTGAGATGCTGCCTGAAAGGTTGAACGAGCTGGGAGGAGGAGGAGGAAGAGGCGCTGGTAATGAAACTCCAATCAGCGCTGGTCAGCGACTTCCACTGCCAGTGGCTCCTCTACTCTGGCTCTGGCTGTCGCTCTGGACCTGGGAACTCTCGTGTCTGCGTCTGTGGCAGCTTTTCCCCAACATTGTGTGCGGAGTTGCAAGAGACAAGGGGGCCGGCAGGGGGTAGCAGGGGGCAGCAACTGTAACAACGACGCAGACATCGACTTGGAGTTGCGTAACGCAGCCGAAAGTGGAGCAACTGCTGCTGCTTTCTTTGCGTTGTCTCTGTCAGTTTGGCGCTTCCCCCCTCCTTCCTCCGCTCCCAGTGGGTATCTACTTCTTTTTTTTTGACAACTGCATGATGCATTGCTCCAGTGGCCCAAAGTGGGTGAAAGGCTTCGCTTGCCACAGTCCACAGTCGACAGCAGTCCACGATTGCAGCGTGGTTGCTCGCTGATTCCCCGCGCTGCCCTCACCTTGGGATGTCTGTCTAAATTTACGACTCTGGCAGCCACGATAACAATTTGTCAGCTTAATGGCAACGAAGGATGCGACAGGGCGACAAGTGGACGCCGTGCCTCCTCCGCACTCCGCATCCTACGCTCTGCCCTCCCCATGATGATATTTCCGTATCAGGAAAAACGCACGAAGACGCAAAACTACAATAAAATTGTGGATTGTGCTTGTTGTTTTCAAATATGTAATTGCAGTTGCTTCGTTGCGCATTTTGAATGCAACTCGTGACTAAAAACAACAACAACAACAATGCAACACAGTAGCAACACCGAACACAACAGCAACATCGACGATAGCCTTAAGCGCATTTGCCCCGAACAAATGCGACAGCAAAACAATTAGAGCTAATTCTGTAGGCGGAACAACAACAACGAACAACGAACAACAATGCATGAACAACGCAGTTTTATGGCAGGCACTTTGGCAACTCTGTCACAGCTTTTGGATTCGCCGCGGCTCATTTCGCCACGACTCGCCACGCTCCACCTCGCCGCAAGTGTCGCCCTGCAAATAGTTTGCTTTAACTTTTCATCAGCTGATTTGTGCTTATACCTCGCCTGTCTGTACACACACATGCACACACATATTAATAGTTTTAATCTGCATGTCAATTGACACGCCCATTGGATGGCAGCCGAGTCCCTCCGCAGCCCACACAGCAATCCGCACACCTCCGGAACACCTCGTGGCCGTCAGGCCCAAGCGAATGTATTCATTAGTCGCATTGCCGGCGTCTAACTTTGAATGTGTTAACACACACATTACACACACACACACATACGTATACATATTGGCAATTACAAGTCGTTGAATTTATGCTAATCTCACTGCGAGTCCCGGGGCCAACAACTGTTCGTACACTCCTCGCTGCTTGGGCTTAACAAGCAGCTAGAGATGGGCGTGTGGCACAGGCAACTCGACTTGAAGATGCCCTTTACTAGATCGAACTGAAGACTGAATCCATTCACCATTAAGAGGATACAGTTTGGTAAAGTGTTGTCAACTGACGTTTAACTTTAACTTCTGGTTAGCTAATATGAACCTTAACAGGTAGTTTGAACGCTCCCATCTCTAGGTGAGTGTAATCAGCGAGGGACAACGAGTTATGTTCAATTACGCCACTCGAACTGTCAGTATTCTTGTATGTGTGTGTGTGTGAGTGAGTGTGTGGTGTGTGTAACTCGGAGCGATCTACGCATTTGAATTTGTTTCGCACATGTTTTCATTAATCTTACTTAGAGGCCCGCCTGGAGATAGGTGCAGTCCGAAAGATAGTCGCAACGCAGACCCACATGTATTGGGATTGGGATTGGACTTGGGATTGGGTTGGGTTGGGTTTTGTTGTTCGATCGAGAGAGTTCGCTTTGAGAAATGATAATGGAAGGTTGATCAGGGCATATGTCAAAGCCAACTGAGCCAAGGTCAAGACTGAATACCCCTACCGCTACCCAGAAGGGGGTTTCCGCAAAGCTTTCCTATGATTCATTCAGCCATCATTTGCTAACGGTTTGAAGCGAGTCTACATATCTGAAGTCAAGGCTAAAACAGATGATAAATGAGTATTCTGAGAGCAAAACAGAACAGAAAAATGTTTTAACTTGCCATAAAAACAACATAATCTAATTATTTTTCAACCTCAATTATAGAGTCATAACCCAACGCAAGATTTACCCAAATGAATATTCGAGTAATACCCTGTACTCGAACAGTTTCTATATACGATCTCAGAGTATTCATGGCTCTGATGGAACTGAGATCAAGATCAATATATAATAAGTTCTAGCCAGTTGCTGGACGAGAATCATTTGTTTATAAAATGTTTAGTCACGCTTAACTTATATAATACTTATATATATTATATAGAAACCATCACAAATTGATTTGTCACCAGATCGAGTATATATATATAGGGAAGTTGTAGCGGAACTTTAGTTCCAATCAAAATGTATTTCAACCTCAATTCCATATGGATGTGCGCAGTCTGTGCCGCTATTTTCTTTATGGGCAACAGCAGGATGCAGTTGAAGGACTAAAGGACTAATCCAAGAATGAATAAGCAGATTGTTATCGGGATAATACTTTAAGAGAAATATATAATTAATGTGCAAAAGGGTATTAAAGCCTCGGTGTTTCGCTTGCTTTTTAACTGTGAAATTAATTTCTGTACGAGTATTCGTGTCCGTCGCGTTGATTGTTTGTTTAGTTGAGCTCAATTGTTGTTTTTGATGATTTTGGCAGCAGCGTATTGGCCAAATGCCATTTAGATTTAACCTTTTCAGCAGCCGAATTCAATTGCCATTAGATCCCCCGCCCCAGTCGCCAGATGGAGCGCTCCCATCTTGGCTTAAACTATGCAAATTTCATGGCTACCAATGCTCATCAGGCAAAAATTCAAATTGAATTGAATTGGTTGAAGGGGCTTTCAATGTCCCCCCTTTGCCCTACCCCTTTCACTCTAAAGCCTCCAAGCCTTCAAAGCTCCCATTTAAAATTCACTGAAGAGCCGCCGCCGTTGCGGATGATGACTATGGCGAAGACTACGACAACGACGATGACGATGACGATGACGATGACAGTGGGGGTCTGGAAAAGCACAATATCATGTTTTTTAGTATCATTAAAGTGCTCACCAAGGGGTCTTCCGGCCTCCCTACCCCTAACACCTTCTCTCAATCCGCAAGCCCATGGCTCAATGCTACCAATTTCAAGTGAGCCAACAATGGAGCCAACATATCATAGCGTATCCCCTTCAATGATACCCACTGGGCATTGTATGCAGATCGCAGATCACAGATCACAATTGAAATTAAAGCACTTCATACTCTTACATGTCTTTACCCAAAAGATATAAACTATATAAAGACTACGAAAGGGTTTCTGATCAGGCAAATAACATGCTACCGCATACAGGAAATTCAAAGTTTTGGGGAGTGCCCTCAACAGCATTGCTCAGTAATCGATATTCGATAGAAAACTGATAGTTTTCGGCACTTTGACATTCTACGCCAAAAGGCTTTCAATTATCTCTGCGAAACCAGACACCACTCTCCCATTCACAGAGACTGTGAATTCTTCTCGAGATTACTTTGATTACCAGATTACCATATGCAGCTCTAACGAGCTATTCCTCTCCATACATATGTGTATATATATATATATAGATATACGATTATTTTGGGGGAACTTTGCGCAAGCGACAACGCGACGTCGACAGAATCCCGTAGTGCATCGCATCGCAGCGCAGCGCATCGCACAAATTACAAATTTTGTAATTGCCAAACAAAGCGCAGAGCTTTAAAAAGAGTTGACAGGGCAGCAGCAGGAGGTGGAGAAGGAGGATTGGATTCACACAGTACCATGAGCAGCAGCGCCAAATTATAGTAGATACCCAGTTGGAGTACGAGCTACGTGCACATTGTGCAAATAGCTGACAAAATGCAGACGAAACGACTCCAGGCTGAGACCTAGAGATGGGCATGGATCGTGCGATAGTCTAGACACGATAGAGATCTGCTGTCATCTCAGGTGAGATACACAACAACCACAGCAAGTCTGACTAAGACCTAGATATACAGATCTTCAATCTTCTTCCAAGAGACCCTCTGCCATCTCTAGCCCAGTCGCGACTCGGTTCACTACAAAGAAAAGGCACACAAATTCCATGGGATCACACTTGCTGCAGAGGGAGAGCAGAGTCAAGCTAAAAGCCAAGTGATTAGGCCAAAACCAGAGCCAAATTGCACAGCTCTTGATGGCCCACATCTCACAACGCTCAATTTGGAGCCTTCCCCCTTGAGGCTCACGTCGAATGTGAATGATGTGAATATTGTGAACGATGTGAATGTCTCCGTCGTGCGTTAGCCAAATGCGGAAGTTGCTGGCAAAACGGTTGCTTTGTTTTACAACTGTATTAAAGAGACCCCTAGAGGTGGGTCAATAGGCCCCTCATCCCCCACTCCTCGATGAACGCCAACAGCAATCCGCAAGTTGCGGGCGTCGTGCAATTACGCGTACCGCCCCCTGCTGACTGTGTGTGTGTGTGTGTGTGAGAGAGTGTGTGTCTTGTCTTTATTTTTATTATTAAATGAAATCAAAAGCATTCGTAAATAAACTTAAACTCGTTTGACCACAAACTACAAACTACAAGATACAAACAAGTAGTAGGCATGCTTCAGTCGATCTTATAGGCGCCACGACTACAAGATACCCTATGAACATATCTGAAATGCATTAACATAGAATCTACCAACACACAAACACACACACACACACAGCACACCTGCTTTCTTCTGGACAAAGATATCTCGACTCGATTCTTCTGCAGTTTCTTTACAATTGAACAACAAACTGAAGTTGATATACGATATATATGATCCTTACTCGGATCAGTTTACAGGGTATTATACAAAGAGATATTTATACTTTAACTTTGGGATTGGTATGTAAAAAACGTGCAGGTTTAATGCGAATACTCGAACAATTACAAATACGAATACGAATACAGAAACGAATACAAATACGAATACAGAAACGGGGCAAGAAATATGTAAGCCACGGAATCAGATTCGCTCTTCGGAGTGGGTTACGACCAAGTGGAAGGGGAAGTCATTTCAATTGCCTTCGTGGGTTGTGGAGTATATGAAGCACACACTTAATGTGTGTGTGCGTGTGTGTGTGTGTGTGTGTGTGCAATATTTAAGTCAAATGATTGGCTCTGCCTTTGACTCTGTCGCCAGCTAAAGCCAGGCCAGTTTTACTTACGTTATAGGTAATTGTTGTACTGACACTGAGATCAATCCAACCCCGCTGCCCCTGCCCTCCCCCGCGCCCATGAAGCCCACCAAGCCGTAATCCTTCCTCTCATCAGTGTGGATATTAGTCATTCAACTGAGCAGCCCGCGAATTCAATTGAACGCGCAAAAAAACGAAGCGAAAAGTTTTTATCGCACGAGCCGCGTGCAATGCGCTACACCAGGCGGGGCATATCGGCTCTCAAGCATCACTTGGCATAGGGCATAGTTGAGGATAGCATTTGCTAGTTAGAAGAATTGTTACACTCGCATATTTAATACTTTTCTTTCAGATTGGGCTGATTCTATGACATAGTTTATTGTCCTTTCTATCTACCCTTTTATTCTATTCCCGATTCTAAGTCTATTACATATCCTTTACTTTCATACCGATTCTTAGTCTATATCCTTTACTTTCATCCTCAATTTTCTATCTATTTAGGATTACCATCTACTAGAGTTAATCTCTTCCTGTTTCCCCTTCCGATTGTAATCCATTCATCGATCTCACTCTCTGGGTAGCGTCTTCCTGCTTCGCCTGCACCTGGAACTTATTTCAATGTATCTGAAGCCGGAGCCGGAGCTTGAGCTGTATCTTTAGCTGGAGCTGTGGCTCGTGTTGCCACTGCCGCACACTTTTCAGTTACAGTCTCAGTTTCTCAGTTTTTTCTCGCTTGTTTTTTATTCATTTTTCATGATCCGATCCAGTATTTACAAGCGTGTTTAATCGTAATCGCGCCACAGCAGCCCAGCAGTGCTCACATTTATTTGTTGTTGCTTCTTTTGCATATATCTCTATCTCTATCTCACTCTGTCTCTATCTCTCTCTTTCCGTCTTTCTTGCGCTCCAATCAATTTGATGTTGATTTTTAATTTTATTTCAGTTTTCCCAGCTCGCAATTTGCATTTTGCTATAAATTCAATTAAAGTGTTCGCGCCGAAATCTCCTTCCCTACTTCCCTGCTTCCCTCCTTCTCCTCCTTCCCCTTGTTTACTTCCAGCTTCCTTTTATGCATCACTTTTGCGAGTCTCTTTATAATTCGGAACAGATTTTCTTTTCTTCTTTCATGGATTTCTTCCTTTTTGCCATTTCGAAGCTCGTGTTATTTACACGCTTTTAATTCAATTTCAATTGCACAATTAATCATGCGCTTGGTACACCTTGGCACACACACTCACACACACGCACACACACATATGTACACCCAACGAATACACTTACGGATTTTCCTTGTGCGTGCCTTTTCGCTGAATTAAATTGAAGTTCAACGGAGCGTATGAGCGATTTTTACTTGTCTCTGCGCGTTGTTTGAACTCTTTTGTGTTAATTAAACGCTTTGCGCTTTATTAACGTTGTCATAACAACATACACATACATGAACACACACATACACACACATACACACACTTGCACACACCTACATACCATGAACAATTGCATTTTTTAGTACCATTCCGTGCAAAATGATTGATTTGATTTCTGAGCTGAGCCCAAGAGTCAAGAAACGAGCAACGCGCAACGAGCAACGATGCAACAACAACAACAACAACAAGCTGCACAACCAACGCACAATGGCAACAGTCACACACACAGAGAGCAACACACACAGACAAACACATTATTTATGGGGCTTGAGGTGCATGAAATTTTGTATAATTTTAAATAAACTTCAAGTATTTTTCAATAGTATCTTTTGCACAGACTCTCAACGAGGCTGGGGGATAAGGAGGGGTCTGTGGAGGGGCTTATGGAGTCAGTGGAACCATTGGAGTCGGTGGCTTTTAAGGTGCGTCGTGTTCGTGCTTTGAATAGCGGAAATTCCACATGAGCACACAACAAATAAACAGAAAACAGAAAATAAAGTCAAACGCCTGCCGCACTCACAAAATGCAACCAGTTACAGATACAATTGCGAAAAGTATCTCACAGATACAGATACTCCACAGACCTGAGCAATAGCATTGACATTTAGAATGCAGCTCGCACGAACCATTCATAAAAACCCATAAAAAGCTATCGAACGCACCACCGAACCACCAGAAAGTGGGCAAATCCACAAATCCACTAACCTTGTGCCCCCGACCATAAAAAATTGCGTATCGATTCCCTCGTCCGTCGTCTATCGTCTTGGTCGTGGTTTCAGCCAAAGTCGAGACTCGGAATCGAATCGAATCGTGCCCAGGCCAATTACAGTGCACTTGCCACTTGTCACTTGCTACTTGCCACTTGCCGATTGCCCATGGATCTATCTGCAAATCAAGGCTACAATTTGTAGCAAATTATAATTCAGAAAACAAAACACAACACAAAAACTTCAAACACATAATCCAAATATATTTGAGCCCTAATTATGATTCATGTCAGAACTCAAATGGAGATTTATCCAAATAATTTCGTATATACCTTATTAAGAATTCAAATAATAAACAAGAAGTTGATCCAGAATCATTTACGTATCTACTCCTATATGACAGTATAATCCATGTGATTGGTTTATTATCTATTAAACAGATTTTCAAATACAACAATAGAAATACTAATAATAGAAATACAAAATGTACAATACATAAAACAGATTCAATTGTCGACTCGAAGTCAGGAAATGCAGATCTTAAACGATCGAAGATCTGATACAGAATATAGTAGAAACATAGAGAGAGAAAGACAGACCGATACGGATAAATAGGTATGTAGATACTTTACCCGATCTATTCTCTATTTTAGTGCTAATGTCATTCACATTTTTAAACATTTTCGATAAATATAAAGTGGTAAATATGATTTTTATTTAAATATGATCTATAATAAACGTATATAGATATATAAACAATATATATAATATCTGAGCTACATTAGATTTCCGACTTTTTAGGTCGTATCATCAAAACAGCTTTTTTCAATGAATATGAATAATCTTTGAATGCTAACCAGTTAATGCCAAGTCCATACGAGTTATTCTTGTATTTCCCTGTCAATTGGCTGAAAAGATTTCAAATTATAACCAGAATTGAGATGAAACAACACCAATTTATTCCTACCTCTCATGACAATCATTGTACCACCATGCACTTCTCCGATCTCCGGCACAATTGGAGTCTGACTTATCGTTGTCCCTATCAAAGGTTGAAAACTTCTGACCCTGATGATAGGAGAGTGAGTCGCCGGCAGTTCCACTGGAACTGCCCAGTGTGTGTAGGATATATAGATCCTGTTCATCACCGATCCCAAAGCTGTCATACGTCTCGTACACTTCGTTACCCCCAAAGTCCTCAAGGACCACAAGCAACTCCTGACTTTGATATGAAGTCAGGGCATGTATTTTGTCCAACCCTATGAAGAACTCTCCCTCCAAGTTCCCAAAACCTTTCTTATAATCATCCCAGTTTCGATCAAAGTCAACACTTCCATCCGATCGCTTCAAAATGATCGTCCAGTTGCCGTCCCTCGTATCCACATCGCAGACAACTTGAAAGGGTTTATCACTGAAGTTGGGGATGAGTATATCGTGGATCCCACTTTGCCGATATTTGGCAGATGACTCAGCGCAGTTCCGGGCGTAGGGGCTATAGAACTGCCTGAGTTTGCTTATTATTTCATCAAGGATCTGTCCCTGTCGATCTTGCTCCGATTTTATAATAACATTGTCCGATCTGTTGGTTATTCAATTAGGATTTCATTCAGATTGGGGAACGATGTAACTCACTTCATGTCTGTTAATTGTGTTTGTATATCAGTGAACAGCCTTGGAAAATTGACCTCTTCCATTTCATCACAATCAGATACATATATATTAAATATATATATAAGAAGAATCAGACGAAAAAGTTTCGGCGACATATTTGCAACTGCTCCCAACCGAATGTTTTATAGAACTGAATTGAGTCCATAATAAAAGCGGATATACGATAAGAACTATAGTATGTAATATATATATATGTTATCAGAGGATTCTTCTTCTTACATTGTAATATACTCATTTTAAGTTCACACACACTGTTACACACACACAAGAAGTGAAAGGCAGTGGGAAAGAAGAGTTTAGCCTCTTCATCCATTTCTTATATAATTTTATGATTTGTATTCATATCTTCTACTTGTTTTTATTTATTTCTATATATTCCAATATTTCCCCCGATATCCGATAGTCTCCGAAGTTGCTGCAACAATTTACGCAACAAAATATTTTTCATTTATTTTTATTTTATTTTTTACTTTGCGAAACATAAAACGTTCTTTGCCACATCGAGGCACGCTCCGAACATCGGCGACCAGACTCAACTATGCTGTAATGGCCCACTCAGCAGCAGGCATCCAGCCAAAAACACACACACACAACACAACGCAACACACACACAGATGACATAAAGATGGCATCATAAGTTAAACTAAACGTCAACCATTAAAATATTGGAGACAATGCCCAAAAACAACCTACAACTTACGAGTTGTGAGTGCCCCAATGCACTCGTCTCTAAGAGGCGGAGGTGGGAAACACAGGTAACTTAGGCAGGTAACACGCTGCACCAATGAATCGTGGCTCCACTCCTCTTTCTCCCCTCAGAGACCCATCGACAAAGACAACAAACGTGTCTCAAATGACGCCTTAAGAGACAGCGAGAGAGAGAGAGAGAGAGAGGGAACCAGTTAAGAGACTCAGTCGAAGAGACTGAGCCACATTGGCTTAAGACCAGTCTCAGAGACCACTGGTCCGATACGATACCAGATTCCGAGCCAGCGGACCGAGAGATCGGTGCGAAAACTGAAACGAAAACGAAATCAAATCGAAACCGAAAGTCAGACGGAGCTCAACTCAAAAGTCAGCGGGTCTTGAAATCTCGGCAGTCTCACAATCTTGGGAGTCTTAAGAGTCTCTTCATGCAGAAGAAAGAATAACAAATCTTCGAAGAGACAACTCGCAGTCGACGTCAACGTCGCAGTTGCTGCCGCTGCCTGCGTACGCTGCGCATGCTCAATTTTTTTTGGCGTCTTCAAGCCGATCGCCCAACTGCCAAAGGTTTCAGTCGTAATTTTGGCAGCTAAACGTGCGGAGCTTTTGGCCAAGAGACGCGCAGCTCAAATCAAAGCCAGCACCGAGTCAACAGCGAGTGTAACTACAACAAGTGCGTAACGTGAAAATCAGTTAAGAAAATCTAATAATAAACGGGATATTTTCCTGTGGTTTAATTAAAAGTTCATCAAGTTTTCCAATCAATCAAAGATCAAAGTGCATACAACACACCTTTAATTGGTATTGACAGATCAATCCCCCCAACCCCCTCCCCTTACCACCTCTGTGCTGTTAAGTGTTAATAAAAAATAACTGTTTTCCTCCAGATACAAATGTATCTTGTATCTGTATGGAGCAATGCTCGAAATGTTTGCCAAATGCTTTTCAAACTCAACTTCTCTTATTTTTTATGCAAATTTTGACTTTTGTAATTAACATACAACAACTAACAACAACAACAACAACAGCAGCAACTTGCAACAGCAACTAGCTGCAATATCAACAATCGACAAAGTCAAGAAAATATATAATTATTATAACGAGTTGCAAATATTTAAAGTTTGCGCTTTTAATTAAATAACGAAAATAAAAAAGTTGCAATCAAAGTTGATTAACATAAAACATGGCAACAAACATGAACAAGTGAAGTACTCACATTTTTTTTCACTCGTAATACTCATTCGCACTCATTCAAATAACCGCAAAAATCTAACAAGATCGAAAGACCCAAAACTCGAAGCTAGAAACTCGAAACTTAAACTAAGACCGTGGAAAAGCTTGAAGTGTGAGGTTCTCGTGTGATCATCTCTGGGATCCCAATGATCATTATTATATATGAACACTATTCGCTTGTGAACAGGTCTAGAAATCTGGTAGCTGAATTAATTACAGATCTATTTAAATCAGTCTGAACCGCTGAGAAGTGCACTTAAGCAGCAAAATATCAGTTCAGCTGCTAAAACTGATCGCTAAAAATGATCTCGCAATTCGGAATTATCATAAATTTAATCATAACTAAGTGCAATTCCTGGGAAAATGCAACTCAACAGAAGTATTACTTAATGAACTTGTCTCAGAGATCGAGTGTGAAAATAATATATTGATCAGTTCTGATCATCTCGAAGCTAAAATTTATAGATCTGTTACTTTCATAGATCAATCGAGTACTTATAATCGATTGATTGAAATAAACTATAGATCAGTTCTGATCATCTCGAAATTAAGGTTCATTGATCTGTTACTTTCATAGATCAATCGATCAATCGATTGATTGAAATAAACTATGATCATCTTCTATTGATCTGATCGATTGATTGACTCCAATGCGAGGTGAACTCGTTGTCACTCCTCAGAGAGTTCTTCCAATAATCGATCGATCAATTGATCACAATTCAGTTCACTTACATCGAGTATGTAGGTCACTTTTCACTCACCCCCAAGTGCAACATCCTTGGCACAGTCAATCATTAATCGATTATTCACTGCCAAATGACGCATCACACACACTCGCACACACATGAGACACACACTCGATACACACAAAGGTACAGATAGCGACAACTAGCAAATTACTCTACAAAATTGTAACATGCACAAATATGAGCATAGTATGTACAACTGCCATAATCCACAGAGTTACACACAACAACACACACACACAACAATGCACACACACACACAGTGGTCGTGCATCCACCCGCAGCTGGCCTCAGTCGCTCGTCTGTTGTATCTCAGGTCCCAGTTGATGGTTTCTGCCAACTAAGTGGCCAACTGTGGACTGCGGCTGTTAGCTGTTTTCTGTTTTCTGTTAGCTGGTTGCTGGTTGCTGGTTCACCTCGCACATCTTGGCCAGCACATGGAGATACGAGTACTGCTAAAATGCTTAGACGGCGTTACGTGCTAGCCAAATAAAATCAAAAAGCATAAACAATTTATTTCTTAAATATAAAAAATAACTTTGAACTGCAGTCGCTGTTGCAGCTTGCAGCTTGCAGCCTGCCTCTTGCTTCTTGCCTCTTAACGCTCGCAGCTTCCAGCTCTCAGATTAAAGCCACAAAATGACTTAACTTATAAGCAGCTCAATGCTCAATGCCTGCCTGGCATTTGCAGTTGTTGTTTCAGATGTTGCTGCTGCTGTTGTTGTTGCAATTGGTGCTGCTGCTGCTGGTGCTGCTGATGCCGCAACAAGTTGGTGTAATCAATGCAATTTAGTTGCTAGCCATGTCAAGAATGTGGTGCATAGGTCGACTGCCAGCTTACCGAATGCGAAACACGTCCCCATCCTCCCTTTCCCCTCCTCTCAGCTGAAGTCTCCCAAGTCTCAGTCTTAGCCTGAGTCCAAGTCTGACGTGTGAATAGAATTGAGTTGTGCAATAGTAGATCGAGTTAAGATTGAAGATTGCACTAACGAATACGAATACGAATAGGAAAACGAATAGGAATACGATTTCGAATACTAGTGGGCATTCAGGCGTAAATTCATTGCTCAAAGTTGTTCTAATGGTTGCCCAAATGAGCCTCCAATTGGCCATTGTACAACATGGAAGCGTTAGATATTACAACTTAGATTATTCAACCAACTTAACTGGGTAACAGTTACTAATTAACAGTGAGAGGCACTGCAACAAAAAGTATAAATTAAATTGCCAAGAACATTCCAAGAAATAGTTCGAATAACTCCACAAAAGGTGCCTCAAGTCTCTACTTACATATCTATAAATATCTTAAGAGATTTCTCACATTCCAAGAGCTGGTCAGGTCTGCTACCGATCCGACTCGAGCTATATCCATTACATTGTGCAATCGTAAGATCGTTTAAAAGTTTTGCCATTGTCTCTATGACATACCATAAAAATTCCCATATCCCATAGCTCATAGACGACTGACCACAAAGCTTTTCCATATTAGTTCAAAGTAACTTTGAGGGCATTTAATTTTATGTCCCAGCTCCGGAACCCATTTCGGCCATTAGCCATTGGCCATTAGCAGCTTTGTTGCTTGTCTTCGAAGCACTCCAATCTCTTTGAGATAATTGCACTGGTCGCCAAAGTCAGTGGGTAACAACACCCATGTTGGTGCCTCAAGGCGACCCTAAAACAAGGTTCTCCATAACAGAAAAGAAAAACCCAGAGAACTGAAGACAACTGAAAACCGTCAATTGCTTTTATGACCTTTTGTAGTTGGCCAGAGTCAGCAGCAGCTGTTTTCCCGCCACACAACTGACCTTAGGAGATTTCTGAGCCAAAATAAATAAATACTTCAAACCACGCTATTAATAACTGCCCAACGAATTTTGCACAGTGTAACATGTAACACAGAAAAGAAGGTAAGAGGGGGTGAGGCAGCTAGAGGGGGGGGGGGGTGTTGCAAGTAGGAGCCAAGATTTGAGAGCCGTGATGCAGCTCATTAAGCGAGCAACGAACGAGCAACAGCTGTTGTTCGTTATTCGCTGTTTTTAGTGCCCCTTAGCAGAGTCTGTTTCTGGCTCTTGCCTCTTGCCTGTTGCCACTTGCCACTTGCCTGTTGCAGCCACTTGGGGCACTTGCAACGCCAGGGCAGACAGCCAACCAGCCAAGACGCGCTGCTGTAAATGAAAACAAAAGTGAAAAGGTCAGCAGCCAAAACAGAGAGTTGAAACTGCACGAACGTCGAAGTGGAAGTGGAAGACGAAGACGCAGTCAAAGATGAGGCTTTAACAGATCAGCCAACTGTAGCCGCCAAGCTCAAGCGATTTTTGCTAGGTATACACTAACTCGCTGGGAGTACCTTTATTCTCTGCTCAAGATTGTCCTTCCAATCGTATAAATACCTTTTGCTTCTCTATGAGAAGATGGCAAGATTCTATGTTAACTCTTCCTCTGCTTGGTAACTTAATCTGGCTCTGATTGAGATTTCTCGTCATCATCAACAGCTTTATCCTTGTGTTTAGTATTGCCAATTATAAAAAGAAGTATAATCTGAGCACTCTGCATATATTTTATACCTTCTACTAGAAACTTTCAGGCCAAAGTTTCTTGTAACTGGGAAAGTCTTAGAAACAAAGCTTAGATCTCTGTAGAGTACTCATGACTAATCAGATGTCTGTAGGCAAGTGTTTCTCTTCTTATGTAAGTCGAAGTTACCTTTCTAGCCGTTATTATGGCTTTGTTATGGCTAACAGCAAGTTGCGCATGCGCTGGACTTGGCCCAGACGAACACAGTTTGGAGCAGCTGCAGCTAGTTAGCCACGTTAGTCAGGCCCCAACTTGACTCGTCCGCTTGGCCAATATGCGATATTTTGTTTACTCTCGGAGGCATTCGCATTTTAATCTTTCTAAACAATTGGCCAATACCTTCAGTCGGAGTTTTGGGGCCTTCTACTTTGCGGGCCAGGCCGAAAAGCGATTATCAATTGGAATTGCAATTTGAGTTGCAACTTCAGTTGCAGTTTCAGTTGCAGTTGCAGTTGCAGTTTCATTTGCAGTTGCTGCCGATGGGAAAAAGTTAAATCAAAATGCAGAAATTTGAAGAAGCTAAACGCGGTTTCTGTGGTCATTATTACAGGCAAGCCTCTGTACAACGAACAGTTGAGAGAAACTTATGAAACAATGTTAAGTTTTCACTAAAAATCGATTAGAAAGATATAAAACTAATGAAATATTCGCTTTGGATAGGTTTGATGGTAGTTGTTGTCAGTTTTGTTGAACCGTAATGAACTGCAGATTTAGGCAGAAGAGAGAAGAGCGAAGAGTCGCGCGTAATAGAAAGAAGAAGCTGCTGCGATAGGCCTCAAGTCGAGTGACAACTTTCAAATGGAAATGAAATATTGGCAGCACTTTCATTTTATGGCATATTTGCAATTCGATTTCCTTTCCCAAAACATTTGCAGGAGACGAATCTATATTATCCTCAACATGATCATCACTTGATCATCATCACTTGATCTTCATTATCATTATCATTCTCTGTTGTGGATGCCCTAGTACTACTACTGAATTCAAACCGATTTCCCGCAGATTTCTGTGATCGCTCTGACATTAGCAAATGGCACTTTGAGCAGAGACAATAGCAATTACCCTCGGCTCCAGCCACAGATTGCAGTTGCTTATGTAATCTTCGCCAGCAGCGAGTCTGACAACTGACATTTGACGCTACAGAGCGAGAGACAATAGCTGATCCGCAGCAACGGGCCAGCCGCTGATGCTGATCATGGACAAAGACGGACAAAGAGCAGCGCTTGAAGATGCCGCCGGAATGACTAATGAGGCAACAACAGGCAGCAGCAGCAGCACCTTGGGTGCAGCAGCCGGACTGAGACGCCAGCCCACCAAATATCCGCATGGACTGAACATAACTGTGCAGACCATCGATGATCCCAATGAGATGACTGCCCACGATGACTATTCCCGCGCCTCCACCTTGCGGAGCAGCAGCAGCAGCGACATTGAATCCTGCTGGACTGACACCCAGAAGTACCGCATCGGCATGATGGGCAGCCCGGAGACGCTGGCCGAGCTTCAGGTGCGTCGCTACAAGTATCCCCTGACGGCCAACTATTATCTTAACCGGGCAGCACCCTCGGATAATCCCATCCAGGAGAAACCTACGCCGCTGATGCTCCTGGGCTATGCCCGGCGTGCCTGTCGCTGGAAATACCTGCGCTGGCCCATCATTTTCGTGGCCAGCGTGCTCCTCTTCTTCGGCCTGATCACCTACTGCCTCTGGTTGCACGACGTGAGCGTCGCCAGAGCGCGTTTCCTCCAGCGACGCTACGAGGCGACGTTCTCAACTTTGCCCACTGAACGGGAGGGCTCAATCGAAGACGACTCCACGGAGATGCTATCGACTACCACAGAGAATGCAATTGGTTATCAGGAGTCCACGCGCCTAAGAGCCATCGATATACACCGAGAACACACCACATTGCAACCAGAAGCAGAAACCCTGGAGGGCGGAGACGATGACTACGACGACGTCTTGCTGCCAGCGGATAGCATTCGCTTTACCTCGGGCCACCAGAACAGCTTTGGAGTACCCATCGAGCAGGACAAGCGCATGTTGCAGCTGCTCAAGGATGTAAGTATATCGAGTTTGAATCCTTTGGAATCAGTTAAAGGTACCATCAAGATTACTTTCCATAAGACACATATCCACATCATTTGTTAGATCATTTAAGTAACCATCAAATGGTAGCATAAAAAGACATTATTCCATATTCCTTTATAGCTTCTGCCCAAGCCGCAGACCACTCCGCCAGCCAATATGCATCTATTGACACGCGTATCGCCGACGCTGCCACCGCCCTCGGGGGTCAGTGGGAGACCAACTGAGGCAATGACCACGACGCCATCGAGCAGCAATATTGTCAGTGGGTGCATCTCAACGGCATTGCCCATGTGTCGCGGTGTGCTGGAATATGATCTGACCTATAACAATGGGAATGGAGCGCCGCAGGACGCCATCTCGATGGCCGCCTATGAGCAGCTCATCAACGCCAACTGTTCCGCACGTGCCGTGGAGTTTCTGTGCTCCGCGCTGGAGCCGGAGTGCCGACCCTCCTATATTGGACAGCTGCCGCCCTGCAGGCGCATCTGCAAAGGTAACGCACAGCAAGAGATTGGAGGTGGATGGAGACAATGGGTCATTAATCAACTGCGTTATTTACTTTAGCTGTGCTGGAGGCCTGCTCCGTGGTGATTGCCAACTCGGATGAGCTGAGCGAACTGTTCGACTGCAGTCAGTACCCGGATGTCCATGAGACGCACAAGTGCGAGGATCCAACGAGAAGGCGGGATTACTGCTACGGGAATGAGTTTCAGTGTCACGATGGAAGCTGCATACCCCAGCAGTGGCAGTGCGACAACATCAAGGACTGTGCCGGCGGCGAGGACGAGGATGAGCAGTGTCTGGTGTGCGAGCATGAGGAGTTTCGGTGTCGCTCCAACGAGAAGTGCATCGCAGAGAATCTGCGCTGTGACCTGAACTTTGACTGCAACGATGCCAGCGATGAGGAGGACTGTGATGACTATGGCTCCGGGGATACGGCGCCCTTTGATGAGGCGGAACTGAACGCCTTTCCCCGCATCTTCTCCTACGCCAGTTTCCTCTCGCCCAATGAGACAAACGAGAAGCTTTACACCTACATCACAGCCACCACAGACGAGGAGGCTGGTACCGAGACCAAGTTCCAGGTGCATCAGGTTGCCGCTCCTGCCCCACCAATGAATGCCAGCTCCGAGGAGCCAGGTGCACCCGGCGGACCCAAAGGATTCGGTAAGCGCCTCCTTGTCATTCCCAACATTCATCAGTAAGTCAGAAGAGATCTATATCCGCAGTGAACTTTCGGGACAGCAAGGAAATAATGATGACCAGCGACTCGGAGACTAAGTTTAAGTACTCCTCACAGCGAGCCAATCGCACCACCAGCAGATTCAGCATACCCCTCACACCCACCGTGCCCACCCGGAGTGTCAATCCCAGTACTCCCGCGGCACTGGGTCAACAACGGGACAGAGAGCGCATCCTGGCGACAAGCAGCAGCAGCAGCAGCACCAGCTCCACGTCTACCACACTGGTGCCCCCGACAAGAGCCTTTGGACGTTGTCATCCCCACGAGCTGCGCTGTGTAAGTGGCAAGTGCATCACCGTTAACCAGTTATGCGATAAGGTGAGTGACCACTAGCATCCATTGGCCTGGTTCCTACACAGACGCTTCCTTTGCCCATCTAAACAGAAAGTGGATTGTCCCGACGCAGCCGATGAGATCATGTGTGTCTATAGGGAACGACCCAGCGCAAGGGGAGTACCCACAACGGTCAAGACCACGCCCACATCATCAACAGCAACGCCCACGCCGACGACGACGATGATGATGACCACAACGAGACGTTCGGTGCGAGCAAGCCCGAATCGAAGTCGAAAGCCCAAGTCCTAGGTTTCGATCTACTCTATATAATTCATATCTGATATTATTATTTATATGTACTATACCTGTATCTATATCTGTCTATATCTTTCTTATCACTCCTTTTGTCTGTCTACCTTTCAAACGCGCGCTCGCTATATGTATGATATGATAATTGGCTAGATCTTAAGTTGTTAGTACATTGTTTGACTATTTTTATGGAATGTACCATGTACCATGTACCGTGTACCATGTACCATCTGCACAGCGCAGTTGTGGCCTATGTGTGTATACATATTTTAGCAATAATAAAGATAAGATTGTAGATAATCAAATCAAAGACAAAGCCAACGATTGGTAACTTAATCAGCTGACCACATTCTGACCTAACCTCACTATTGTATTAGCTTTGGCCTATTCAAGAGGTGCAACCTTGCCAGGAGCATAAAAGTGGAGAACATAAAGCCATTGTCTTCGGTAGACGCCATAATAATCCGCAGCAGACCTTTAGGGTCTGTCGCACTCCCCGTCTTTCTTTCCGATTCTTTCTTTCAAATTCCAATTTTATACAATTCCATTTGAATTTCAAAAGAAATCGATCAAAAGAGACAACAAAACAAAGAGAAAAGAAAAACAATTAAACTCTGGACAGTATTACGACATTTACGATGACCTTCGAGTTCCTAGACACCCACGCACCGAAAGTCATTCAAACATTTGCACAATTCAATTAACGGGCCCATTGTTAATGTGATATCGGGGGAGGGTGGGGATTGTCAGAGTGTGCATAGTCTCCACGGCTGACTGCTTCCAGTGCATTAGACAGACAATCACCCACACACACACACACACACACAAATAGACTAGAAGTGAAACATAATAGACAGTCAGAGCCTAGGCCTGAACACAATATGCAACACGGAACACCAGAGACAAGTGACAAGTGAGAAGCGAGAAGTGACTGGAGACGGGAGTCTAGAGACAACATCAACAATCCAGGGACAGGAGACACCATTTGAGCCAAGGCACTTGTCAAATGAGCGGCAGCAGGCAAATCCGCAAACGTCGAACAGATTAAGTTTCCCAACTCCAACTTCAAGTCGCAACTTAAAGTCCAGATCTGATTGAGCGTTGACAGCTTCGCAGCGGCAACAAATGCAGTTCCGAGTTTCGCAAAAGGGGCTGTTCCGAGATACGAAATCCGAGCCAGAGCCACAGCCAGAGCTCTGCCACAGAAGTTAAATGCAATTTGATTTCACCCCCCAACAAAAAAAAAGTAAACAGGGTAAAAATCATTCGAAAAAGACCTTTTTTCGCTGTTTTTTTCTGATTGATTGCCATCAAAAATCCGCTTTTGGCATAACGGCAAATGCGATTTGATTGCTGTTGTCCTTTCGGCCTGTTGTCCCCCTGCACAATGACAATGCGAGTAAACTATTAATATATGTTTTCAGCAATCCCTAATCCTGCGAAACAACTTTTATGCGCAATTGCATCATCAGCCCGAGCGAAATTACAAGCGCAAAATAGGATAAAAAATGAAAGATTATTTCATCCTGTTTTTCTTTTTTGTTCATTCTTTCTTCTATTTTTCCTCATTTTATTCGAGTTTCTCTAATTCTGGGTTATCGTTTGGCATTTGATACGTTTGATTCGTCGCCCATTTTTGACAGCTGCCAGTCCTCTAAATTTTCACCTTAATTAAGTGATATTAATCGTTTCGTTTTCAGTTTCAGTTCCAAATCTTTTCCATCTACACTTTTTTTAATGATTTCAACTCCTTTTTGAGAGTAGGCGGAGCTAGTATCCATTTCCCGCACTGAAGGGAAAAGCAACAGTCATTTTATGAGCATAAAAAGCTTTTACTATTCCACTCGACTTTGGCAAAGGCCCCTCTTAAGGTAGTTCCAGGATGGGTGGATGGGTGGTTGGGTGGTTGGGTGGTTGGGTGGTTGGATAGGCGGATGAGGAGCATACGCATAATTTTCATTTAGTGCCCTTTTTTCTGGGCAACCTTTTCGTGCAGCTCTCGGCTGCTGTTGGATGCGACCCTAACCAATATTGTTAATGGAACCCGATTGTAATGGCCCATTAGAGTTTGGGCCTCCTTCTGGGCTCCACAAGTATCATAGGGACAGGCATATGTGTGGATATGAAGGTGCTGTTGTTATCTATGCGCCGCCAGGACATAAACCTAATGGGAAAGTGCGGTGCGATAAAGAAGTAGAAGCTGATGCTGACCTTTATCTGGCTTAACAAGATGCGAGTGGCAAAAGATGTTTCAGATTAAAGTCTAGACCTAGAGCCATCATTATGTTGGGTCAATGGGAACTTTAAGAAGGTATTTCGAATGCCTTGAAGAAATTAAAATGTAAAGTCCTTTGATTAAGTTCAGAAAAGGGTAAGTTGACCCTTCAATCGCCATTCAACTGTTAACCTTAAGTAATGAAAATTTCAACTGCAATTCTGAGCTGCCATCCTTTCATTACACTTTCTGATTACTCTGACCTTTTACACATATCCTTTGAGATCCTTTGAGACGATACATCCCTTTCTTGGGTATTTGGCGGACCTCCTGGCATGTCCCGTCGAGTGCTCTAAATACACACCCATAATTACGAGCTCATCATAGTTACGCTTGATCGTTTTTAAATTGCGATCGGCTGCGACTTCCGCTCAGGACAAGGAGAAGGGAAGGAGTTGGAGAAGGAGAAGGAGCATCAAACCAGACCCTAAGTGGACTTAATGGGTGCAGGCAAGGCGACGTCGGCACTTCAAGAAGTTGACATAATTATGCCAGCAGCTCGAGACAGTCAGCAGGGGTAGTCAGCTAGCCGATTGTCTTGGGCAACCCTTGGGTGTATCGACTGCAGCCTGCACCCTTTGTCCTTTGTCTGCTGAGCCCGTTGGGGTGCCCGATAATGATAATCCAGATGAATGTAACATTCCATTGCGACAGTTGTTACACTTTTTTTTGTAACAGCTCAAAAGGAAATGGGCGTGGCTGACCGCTGAGATTTGCATAGCAAAATCCCAGACTCAAGTACAGTTGGGCCATTAAACAAAAGCAGCAAATCTCAAAACTCATTAGGTGCATTTTTCCAATTGATTTCACGCGCAAACCACAACAAAAAACAAGCCCAAAAGAAACTCTCGGCCAAAATCAATAAGCTACAAACAAGGCAACAAAAAAAGAAACAAACTGAAAAAAACAACACTGAGAAGAGGCAACCGCAACACGAGCCAAACTCGCAACGGAACGCAGCACAGAAGCAGAGATTGTCATGCCACAAAAAGACCAGACCCTATCAGGCCAGACCCCAGACCAGAGCCCATACCCCAGAGCAGACCCTACCAAGCCAAACCAACCAGACCAGACAATTGTTTCATTGTGACCAGCTTGTCACGTTGTCCAGGCGAAGGGAAAGGCAGTTGGCAGCCTCTGTTATGTCTCCTGTCGCATTGTTGCAAAATTGATGAGGCGCAATGGATTTGGAATGCCTGTACCGCACCTCAGTTTTGCCCTGTCAATGACGAGACGATGCTGCTACCATCCCATCCCATCCTGGCCTATCCCAACCTATCCTATACCATCCCTGTCCGATTGCCAAAACGGCAGCAGCTACTGAAAAAATCACAATCTTTGGCGTACCAAAACAAAAATACCCTGGCTGATTCACTATATCAAACTATACTTCATACAAATCAGATTCTAGTTCTAAATATATATGAACTATACATATAAAGTTATAGACATATAGATATAGATATCCGATACGTTCAATCCTAAGAATGTAACTTTCGTCTGAGTTGGAAGAGAGAATCAACTACTGAAAGAGGTTTTATTTGAATAATATTTTCTTATGCGTTACATAATGCATCAAGTAATGCATATACTCTTTGCTAGGGCATCGACAGAAGGAAAAAAACCTTACCACAAAGTGAAAATTGCTTACGGGCAAGATCTTTTTACGCCTGATTGCAACTCAAAAAGTGTTTGAGCCGCCTCTCAACTTAAACACATGATGTGACTGTGCGTGTGTGTGTGTGTGTGTGTGTGTGTGTGTGTGTATGGTGTGTTGCGTGCGTGTTTGGTTATTGCATAGGTTTTTCAATTGATTTGACAGGCTGCCCACACCGAGTCCTGCTGCCTTCCTTCTAATCTTTGTTATGTTCCCTCCCTCTCACTCCAAGCAAATCAAAGGAAAAGGTAAACAAAATGTGTCGAAAAATGCAAACAGACACGTGGAATGATTTACGAGTGGTTTACAGACAACACCACCAATTGCACCACTCTCCAAACGAATGGCAACAGGATGCGGATGTGGATGTGGATCGAGGATGCGACTGCAGTTGTCCAGCGATTTGCATAAATGCTCATTAAATCATTTTGCTGCTGCCCAAAAAAAGTTGTTGCCATGTAAAAAGTTGTTCGTGTCCAGTTTTTAACATACATTTAACCTAAAAGAGTTGTTGTTGTTGTTGTTGTAGCTCACGTGGAGCGATTGCAACAACAACAACAAGAAACAGACGCATTTGAATGTCAAGTTCAAAATGATTTACAAGCTTCTCCCGTCCCGTCCAGAAAGAGGTAATTAATTGGCTGCCAACGGGAGCTGAAGCTGTAGCTGGGGCAACAACGATCGGCGAAGGGTTGAGGCAGTGGCAAAATTAAAACAAAATGTTGCAAGTTTGTCAGAGAAAAATAAACAAAACGGAATGTTTCCAGTGAATGTTTTAAGCCCGAACTCATCCCGTGTTTGTCATATGTTGATTTTGGCCCTAATGAGCCAGCAGCAGGCAGTGGAGCCAATGGCTCATTAGGGCCAAACAGAGAGATGAGACTCCGACTGTGATGTATGATATAACAATTATTGTAATTCCCTTAAGTCTGTCGTTCTCTCTCAGGCTACTGTCAAAGTTCAACTCGAAAAGCGATTTACACCAAGTAAATAATTTTCAAATTCGCCAACTGATCGATGGAATTTAAACATTCCTCAGTTTGATATATTTGCCTAACTGGACAACAAAGATAATGCCACTACGATCATTAGCCCATTTCTCTACTGAAAAGTAAACAATCGCTGAGCAGCTAAGCAGCTGTTCCACTGACGATAACTTGGCATCATAGTTGGAATTCAACCCATATGGATACAGATATGTGAATAGTTAACTGAAAGGTGCGGCACAGTTGTTACAAAAGCCACACATATCAATGACTAATAACCTTCCATGGCCTTAGCTTACAATAGACTTTTCTTATTGTCAGAGCTGGAGGAGAACGGAGAGTAAATCGACGGATCGGCTGACAGTACAATCTATAGTATAGGATAGGATTGTATATGATAACTATAGTTCGTATAGGACATCTGTCAAGCGGGCGGCTCATTCAAGTCATTCAATTCATTCGATTCATTCAGCTTGTGACAGTCACCGCACATGACTAATTATGGAATTGCAGCTTGTCGACAGTACAAGACCATGACCGAACCTGACTCCGACTCCGACGCTAACTCTGACTCTGACTCTGACTCTGACTCTGACTCCTTTGGTCAGAGCTAATGATGCCTGACAGACACCGGCTGGGTACCGTTCGGAGCACCTTAGAACCCGCCAGGTCGAGTAGAACCCGCCTGCAAGTAGCGTGAAATATTTGCCATCAAAATAGATACAAAACATAAGACACAACAACACAATTGCTTGCAAAGCAAATTAACTTTTATAGAGTAATATTTTGGCCTGGGCTCAACAGTATCGCTGGAAGAAATCTTGAGGAGAGGAGGAAGGAAGCAGGAAGGGGCTAGGGGATAGGGGATAGGGACGCATGTGACTCAGGCAGCTGCATAAACAAATTGCAGTCAACATTCATAATTTCCTGTTTAAATTAAAAGTCGGCCAGTCCAAGAGACCAGCCAAAAGCCAATAGCCAATAGCCAATAGCTTATGGCCAATAACCAATACAACGAACAACCCCAGCGGTAGCCCCGCACTTGGCTGTTGATCGACTAGTCACATAAACCATTTCCTAGTGACAAAAAATTACAGATTCGAGTTCGATCGTAAGACTGGCCCAAGTGACACAACTCTCCAACGATCCAATGGAACCAATGGAGCCAATGGAACCACGCACTCAAAATCTTAAAGGCTGGCAATTAAATGTCGCCTTCAAAAAAACCTCCGCGACTTTTGTGCCGGACCACAGCAGGCGATCGATCTACTATATCCAATCCAATTCAATCCAATCCAATCCGAGCTGCTATAACTATTTTCAAATATGCAATTTTCAATGTGCGTTTATTGATTTTATTATTAGGCATAAAGTCTTGTGGCCAACACAAAACTAGCGACAAAAATGTAAATCGATATCGATACGACGGCCAAAATTATGCATTTCCAAGCCAATTTGACGATTTGACGATACATTTTTACGACCTATACTCTAACTGACCAAAGGTATACATCAAACTTGGCCAGCTGTAAAGTGTATAAATATATATATAATCAAATATTTACTCACTCACTGAACACAGGAAGCACTTATGATAACAATTTCAGTTGACTCTTCCTGGTGAAAGGATTCAATTCCGCATTTGAGACCTAGAGAAAAGAAATGAAATGAGGAAAATGCTTAAGAAATATATAGATTGTATTTAAGTTTAAAGATTGGGTTGCCCTTTGACCCAAAGCTGTTCCCACTGGGTACTGGCAGGGTATTTAGACTTAGACCTCGATTAAATTGCTTTCGACTAATTTTATTGGCTGAGCTGTAGGCAACTGGCGACAAAATTGCTGGCAGCATTTTGGCATTGCCGCCGACGCCAAAGGCGGACGGTCCACAGTTCCATCTACCACACGGAGTCCCCGCTGCAATAGGTGCTCCCCGCCGCATAATTATGGTTCGTTAACCTGTTTTTTTGGCCAGTCAACGCCGATCAACGTCAACGTCAACTGCCTAACTGGCAACTCTCTGACTGTGTCTGTCTCTCTGTCTGTCTGTCTGCGTGGAGCTGGGGGCTGCATATGAATGTCGTTTATCATAATCTTATCAACAATTCACATTCAATTATAAATCAATCAAAATTGCACCATTTTCATTTATTTCAATCGATATTTGCTGTTTTGCCGACGCTGCCACGCTTTGAGCTGCTTTTCAGAGTTGGAGAATTGGAATTGGGATTTTAGTTTTTTGGGTTTGGACTTCGATTGAGATTTTGATGTCGATTGATATATGGCGACCACTTAAAGTGGAGCTCCCACGTTTACGTTTAATGACGCCGTGCGGAGAGTGGCAAGTGGCATGCGGCATGCGGCATGCGGCATTCGCCTTGTGGCAAGTGGGAAGGTAGGAAGGTGGGGATTATTGTAGAGCGTTTAAATAGTTTTGCATGTACTCGCGAACTTGTACTCGATTCATACCAAATAAAGGTCTATCGATTGGATCGATATGTTCTTGGGGTTATTTATGGGCTGCCCGGATTTGCATTATACTCGAACGTGAACTCAATCTCAGCTCTTGATTGGGCAGCTTGTCCCAGACGCTGTGGACCGTGAATTTATCTCTCAATTGCAAATTGCAATTCGCAATTTGCAACCACCCGTTGGCTTTATCTCGAACCCTCAATGATCCTTAATCAGGGACATCCACACACACACACACACTGATTGCAATCAAATAGGACTCATCTCTATTATTCCTGCGGTTCCTGCTATCAGAGTAAATCGCTGCTAAACTTAATGCTTCATTAATTTAGATATTTTTAGAGTGCTTTGCAGAAATTTAATTAGAAACTCCCCTTGGCAGACAAATAAATACTCATATCTAAGTGAATATATCTGCAATGGAAATTGAAATTGAAATTGAAATTGCATTGGCATATGAATAATGCAATTCGAATCCATATTCAAATCATATTCAGTTGGCAACATTTGCATTTTCCAGCTGAGACCACAATAAATGCTTCTTGAATTGAGTTTCGTTTTCCGGTTTAAGTTTCCTTTCAGATCAACTTCCACTTGGCATATGATATCATTTTTTTTATAGACTTTTCGTTTTGTTGTTCCAATTGAAACTGGCAACTTAAGAGCCCACGCAAATATAATTTGTCCATTATGTACTCTATCTTTATCGTATGACCTGCCCCAAATCCCAGCCAGAGTTCACTTGGGTTCAACTGACACAGCCTTGGGCTGATTGTTGTTGTTGTTGTTTGTGTGTGGGTGTTGCTCTGACATATTCTATTACAGAGCCAGGGACCGGTCCCATCTTCAGCTAGTATCGTCGAGAGTTTAAAGCTACCCACACACACACACACACACACACACACACACACAGACACACACACACACATATGCTAGCGCACACCTGAAATACCTATGGAAACTCAGTTTAAGAGCTCTCAAGATAAACAAATTAACGACATCTATTTTTTTGGCTACTGTAGCAACAGTTCTTGTTGCCTTTGTTGTTGTCACTTAATTAATTAGAAGGTGTGCTCAGCTATGCTCAGGTGTGCCCAGGCATTCATCAAAAGCGCCAAAGGCGATGACAGCGTCGCAATTTTTGCCAGAGCCATCAAAGCGAGTCAAGGCCCGTTTTCAAGATCTCAGATGAAACAGCGAATTCAAAGATCTATGAATACTCATATTGCCACTGGCTAAAGACCCTCTCATTATTAATTTGTATACTCATCTCTCTTTAAAGTAGTATAAAGGGTATAAGCCTGAGTCGGAGTCGCAGTCGGAGTTTATAACTGCTGGGGAAACTGTTCCAATAAAAACAACAACTTTGACTTATTGTTTTGCTTAAATCTCTGCCTCATTGAAACTCGTTTTATTATCTTATTATCTATCATAAATATATGAATAGAATCTATAGTTAAAATTCTATATTTAATGCATACAGTTGAACGATCACGAGGTATCTTTCAGTTAAACGTATTTAATAGTTTTTTTCATACGTTTTTTTTAGGGTTGTTTTGAGCAAAAATCAAAGTTGTCATTAGGAATAAGCCATAAAAAACAGCATATATATAAAATATGTGAAAAAGAAAGAGAAAAACGTATTTTATTTTACATAAAAAATGCATTTGAAGAGGCAACTAATGACCTCCGAGGGGTACCCGGCACCACCCCGCGCCAGCTCAGCCCAGCTGAAAATCAAATATAACAAAATCAAATCAAATTGTAACAGTTGAGAGAATCTGATTTAATTTTCTTTATGATATTTGTGACAGCAACTTTTATGAATTTTTTGACTAATTTACGGCTCTGGCACAGCTCCTGGCTCTGGCTCTGGCTCTGGCTCTGGCACTGGCCCTAGGCCTCTGCCAGGGCGATCCTTAATGAATCGAAACTGGGCCAAGCAGCAGCTGCTGCCACATTGCAGCAAACCCAACTAATTGCATTTAATTGGGGCAAGTTGTAAACTAAAGACATAAAATCCCAACCAGCCTCGTTGTGTGTGTCTCTCTGTGTGTGTGTGAGTGTCACAACAACAAACCAGAGTGCTTCGAAAGGAGTGAGAACTAGAACAGGGACTTGCTCTGTGCTTTGGGACGCGTACGGTCAATGATTTTTATGGTATGCATTTTACGAGCAATTATACAACCGGAGGAGGCACGAGCTGCAAAGCGGATGACAGTAAGGAGCTCGTATGGAGGAACGCTTGATCACCAGAACTGTAACTGTGTGTGTGTGTGGCAGTTCCTGGGCAGCTGGTTTGGGAGGCGTGTTCCTGACACGCTTCAACAATGTGTAACACTGAAGCGTAGCGTGGCAAATGTCGCTGATGGATTGCCCCGGGCGGGACAACCCCTTTTTGGCTTCGTTTTGATTTGTGACAAATCGTCCCTGACATGCGCGTAGCAACTCGGTAACTGGGCGCCTTGACAACTCTGCAAATGTGAGTGCGACGGCGCAACTGGGCTCTGCAGAGGATGCCGCATACTTGAAAATGTCGCTGAGCTGGCACAACAACACATTCGTCATTTCTACGCGATTGACAAGAGTTGCAGCGACAACAACAACAACACACACACACACAGAGACATAGGCGTGTGCCGCGATATGTCAAATGTCATTAGAGTTATCTCCGAGCGAGAGATACAACTGTGTATATGGCAGGCTATGACAGACAGGCGGAGGTGCATGACGGACGGAAGATTTAACGCTACGTATCCGCCACACTTCAGCGCTATCCCCTACCCACCCAGTGGCCATGCTCGTACCTAACCCAGTTGCATAGTTTAAAGTAGTTTTTATGTAGTCATGAAGACACTCTTAAGAGGGGGAAAGTTACCAGTTACCAGTTGGCAGTTGGCAGTTGTCAGTCGGCTTACGAGTATGGGCGAGGCGGTTGAAATATCATTGAAACATCAGATATCTCTATATACAAGTAGTACACTTAATACAGTCGCAAAACAATGAGCTATTACCATAGCCAGACGATGTGATAAAGCACTTAACATGTCCATAAAACAGTTGGGGGAATACCGCGGACACATCTCCAACCTGAACAGAGCTGCGCATATGGAAACTTATGTGAACTGAGACATCTTTTAGCCATCATCATCGTCATCATTATCGTTATTATCATCATCATTACCATGGTATTGATCATCATGATGATCATTGAGAGCTACCGCAAGTCGGTCAAAGTGTTGTGGGTTGTATCGTAAATCATATTTTATCTATAAGCTAAAACCGAAATTTCTTTGTAAAAATTTACGCAAGTTTTTTTCGTTTTTGTTTTTGATACGCTTAAAAATGTGAATTCCATATTCAATCAATAGATTTTAAAATAAACATAATCTCAAGACTTGACATTGAATTTTTTGAGCAAAAAGCGATTACCAAAATTGATAACAAAAGATTAACATAGGTAATTTTATCGTCTTCTCAATATCCAATCGATAATTTAGCTTTTGTGTCAACTTTTATGCCCTGAACCCATAAAAAATGTGTAAAATAGTATATTAAAACTTATCTTGTAGGTGGCATCTTGCTGACCTTATAAAATATGTATAAATGTATAGAGATATACGTCAGAGAATACAATATGACGAAAGCAGCTCAAGTTCGATTCGATTCTTCGACTTACAACGCGACTTGTTAGGGTATTAAAGCCTTCAACTTGTTTTCACTTATGTGGCATTAGCTGATGGTTTAGCTGCACATCGCCCTCATCTATGATAGGTGTAATACACACACACACATCCAATTATGACCTCAACCTTTACTTCTTTCAGGTCCTCCCCACTCCCTTCCCGCACTTCCATCAAGTTGCGTACACGCCCAAAGTAAAACAAATATAATTTCGCAGAGTAAATATGAAATTATGATTGCCCGTCCCGTCAGGCTACTCCGTATCCGTTTTCCCAGCGCCAGTCCCAGTCCCAGTCCCAGTTCCAGTTCCAGGCCATCCCCTGCCCGGACCACAGCTGTCACAGGGGTGGGGGGAGGCTAAAGCAAAAACAATTTCGATAAGGCAAATAAATCAATCAGAAAAATTAACCGTCGCTTTCTTTAAACACATCTCGCAGCTCCGTAAAGCCATCAACACGTCGTCCTATCCGATCCCTGGTAACCCTTTTTTGGACCACAACCGAATCGTAACCCTTTTGCGTCCATAAAAATGTCAAAAAAATCAGCAAAAAAAAGGGGTAAAAAAATTAAACGTTTTTTTCTGTTAAAAGTATCAAAAATCGAAAAAATTAATTAAAGATGAAAAAAAAAACACAAAAACAAGAAGTGAAAGTTCAATGGGATGTAACGAAAATGAAGCAATTTCAGTGAGTATCGAATGATGAAGCGTGAAAAACATTGCGAAAATGCGTGGAAATTCGCCATTGACGCACTGCAAAAGGCTTAGATGCGCTTCAATGGAGATTCGGATTCCATCATCTGTGGTCCAGGGGGTTGACCCAGGCCAAGAGATAGATAGGAGATAGACAGCTGCCCCTGTTTTTCGTGCCAAATTGTTGCGGTAGCTTTGGCGGTAGCATAAAGCGATTACGATAACGATTATAATCGATTGTTTGGCGGGGGACGACGAGCGCTAATGGCAAATAAAACGATTCTGCATGGAACCACGCAAAACCCAGTGACCAAAATCCAAATTTAAATCCTGTTTACGTCCATGCCACAACTGTCCGCCAGCTCACGCCCCGACTCCGACTCCGAGTCCGACCCTGACGCCGAGCGTCCACTGCGACTCCAGTTCCAACCTCGACCACACAAAGGCCACGCAATTAGAGCGAGGGAGGGATGGAGGGAGTGAGGATAAGAGGGTAGAGGCAGGTCTGTTGATTGCAGGGCATTGTGTGTGTGTATGTGTGTGTGTGTGGGTAGCTTCTCATTTTAATCCTCAAAGCATTGTGTGCACTCATTTTGTTGTTTGAATGTATTCATTTATTCATTTGTGAGCCATTATGAACAAATGTCGAGTCTCAAAAGCGAAACCGAAATCAAACCGAAACTCGAACTGCAACTGCAACTGCCCCTTGAGCTGTCAACTTGCCCCGAATGCCACAATGCCACAATGGCTGAATGCCCGAATAGTCGAGAGTCCGCAATGAAGTTGTCAGCAGCGAATTGTGACGCCTGCGATCGCATTCAAATATCTTAACTCATTTGCAGCTCAAGCCAAGAGTGCGTAATTTAAGCCCAAATTGACCCAAAAACACACTGAGCCATGTGAACAGAATACAGATACAAGACAAACGCCACTCCACAAGCAACTAAGTACGAATAAAGCCAATCCAATCGACCAATCCAAAGACCAAAGACCCAGACCCAGACAGCTCGTAAGCCATAAGCCACTAAGCCATGTGCCATATGCCATACGCCATATGCCGCAGAGCCGTTGCACTTTATCTATTGGAAGTTTGCATGGTTGCAACTTGCATAAATAATCCGCCTAGCACTTCAAATTGATAAAGACAATTTACAACAGTTCACAATATGCATGGGCGCCTGCCAGCGCCAGCGCCAGCTCCAGCCCCAGCTCAGACCCCAAAAACAATTTCAATTTAACAACACAAACAACACGACGAACAACAACAACAAACAACAACAAACAACAACAGACAACAGGGAGAGGAATCGATAAGCGGCAAGTAGGGAAGAACGGGGAGTCCCCCCCTTGAGGCAAAGACAACCCAAACAAATCAAATTGGAGTCATTTACCCGTCGACACCCTCAGCATGTTTGCTGCAGGAAAGGGGCACGACGAGCAGCCAAGGCATCATCTGGCAGTGGCATCTGCTCCCAACAGCATAAGATGAACCCCGTTCGAACCTTAAATACCCTTCGATGTGTGCTAAAGACTCATTGAATACAACTGATTGAATCTAAAACGATTTGGTAGCTGCTTTTGATTGCTTTATTTTAAAACTAAAACCTGATTGGATTTCATTTAAACTATCAATATTCAAATTAGGCATGACACATTCATCTACGAACGAGAAACGAATAGAGAAACAACTAACAATGAATGATATCATGATCTTTTAGAATAAACTCTTCCTCTCTCTACTCTATTATACCCTATTAGAGATACTCTATTCCAAGGTACTCTGTCTCACAGTTTGATTATGATGCATGCAAAATATTCAAGCTGTTCAAATTTGCACTCAACGAATGTGAATCGACCCACATACTCGTGATGTTGATGGAACTGTGGATGAATCTGTGTGGAACAGCTCAAGTGGAAATTCCCTGGCTCAGTCCGGTCGCTGACTTCGACTTCGACTACGACTGCGATTACGGCTACGACTACGACATGGCAATCAATCAATTCAAGTGCCAGGCCTCCATTTCATAAATGTTATGAAATTCTGTATATTGCATACATCCTGCAGGAAAAACCAGCACTGCCTACAGATGCAGTCCACATGGAGGCACAGCACAGACAAGTTAGGGGGAGGGGGAGGGGCAATTGCCAATTATGTCATACGGCAAAGCGCGTCGAAGAGACGCAGGAGGCAAGCGGCAAGAGGCAAGTTTTAATCAAAACTGGTTACCTTGACATTGCCCCTTACGACAACAACAATCACAATTATCCAAGCTTCGTTCATTGACCAACTGACTGATTGACTGACTGACTGACTGACTGGTTGACTGGGTGACTGGTTGAGTGTTTGAGTACTCTGGTGGTGGGGCATAGCTGCAATTGGGTCAGTGGGTCCCATCGTCTAATGGTCACTTTAATTGGATTAACACATTGCAGTAAGATGCACTAGGAGGCCACCTACCGGCCGAAACAACAACTAGCAATTTGCAGTAATTAAATCTCAGATGGAGTCCCCGTCGTGTCATGCACTTAAATGGCGTTTTTAATGGTGTAATAACATTTGTGTGGAGCGTGCTATAATTTCTATTTACGTCTCTTGTCTCTTTGGCAATTTCTCTCTTTGTGGCTGCAACAACAACGCAACGTTGCATGCAACAAACTTGAAACATACCGAAACATACTCAATCCGAACTCAATCCAAAACCAAACCGACTCACAACAACAACAGCAAAAGTGACACCCGTTTGATAAAGTGCATTCGAGTCGCCCCCAGTTGACGCCTTTATCAATTTTGTGCGGTGCCCACCGAAGTGTCAAATGGTTCCCATGATTAATGTCTTTCTGTGATTCTGAACTGAGAGTACACACTTTGATACCCCCAGTAGCACTGGAGGAGGCGAGAGGTTAACAGAGACAAACACAAATACAACTTCAATTTTCTACTTAATCAAAATGCATTCTGCAACGCATTCAAAATATGAAAGGGAAACTTGTGTCTATGTTGTCTGTTGTGCGTATCTGTGGCTCCAGTCGTATATATATATATATATATAATATTTAGTTTATTTTAGGTTCAAGTAAACTAATTTATCATATGCCATTAGATAGTGCACGCCAGCCTTGGAGTCACTCTCTGGGCATACGAATAAATAATTGGCCAAAACTGATACATAAATGGGGGCCCAAATGAGGCCTTGACTTGCCCCACAGATACTCTACTTTAGAATTGCTAACCACCTCAAAATGTTAGATTAGACTCCAATAATAGTTATAAATATAATAATAGAGAATAGTAGTTGAGCTTTTAATTGGGTTAATTGCTTTTCATCCAATTATGAATCAAACTTGAACTGCTTTTAAGCTTGTTAGGCCTCTTTTTCATTGGATTATAATATATATAGTAAAAGCTAATTGGACTGTTGGTTCCCTAAGTAAAGCTATCATCAGATGAGTTAAATTTCCCACTCATCAACTGCACACTTGACATTTAGGCATTAGCATTTACATAAATCATATTGGCTGTGGCAACTTAAAGACCAAAACGCTAAAACTAAAACTAAACACGACTAAACAGATGACTGAGACGAAGACGAACACAATGAAGACAGAGAAGATAATGATGATGCTAATAATGATGATGATGATGACGATGACGGCATTTCCATCCATCTACCAACCAAAGTTATACACAATGCCGGCGAATCTTGTATTACTTGGAAATTTGTTGTTGCCGCTGCTGTTGCTTTTGCTGCTGCTGCTGCTGCTCCCAAGCCAAAAGGTCAACAGCAAAAAGGCCAAAAAGGAGAAGTAGCTTTCGGCGTGTGTAAGCCAACTTGACAACAATAAACATAAATACTACAACAAGCTAAGAGACCGAACTGAGAGACCGGTTGCTCCTTGCGAGCTGACTTCCTGGCTGTTTTGTTATTGACTTTGCAGTCGCTTCGCCCTCGTCTCGTCGTCTCATGTTTCCAATTTTATATTTTAATGTGAATCCTGACATTTGAAAGGCAGCAACGCCGCATCACCTTCAGCTGAGCTTGCCCCGTGGGCAATGGGTCCTGAAATCAAGACGAACACAATGCAGCAAATTATGACGCTTCCTGCTGACCTTTAGCTCCGTATCCGCATCTTTCAACTCTTCTTTTCAGCTCTCAAACCTCAAAGCTCAATCTAAGTCCCAATCCCAATCCCAATCCCCAGCCCAACCTCAACCCGTATCGATGCTCATTTGTCGGTGCACAAGTTATGCAATTACGTGGCACATTCACATTCTCAATCGTTGCGAATTTGTAGGCAATTAGGAGACGGCACAGCTGAGAAGAAGGGGAAGGACGCGGGGGGAGGGAGGGAAGAAAGAGAAAAGGAGGTGCTGAGTCAGCGAATGGGCCTTCGCACTTATGAGTGCGTGATAAGCATTTTGATTTATACCATTGGGGAAGTAACACACACTTGTACACTCATACACACACACACACACACACACACACACACACACACACACACACACACACACAGTTAGAAAGATAAATAGATACAATGTGGTACAAGCAAATCCTTAATTGAACGTTGCAGGCAAACTAATTTTATGGCATATTAGTAGACCATTAATTATCACGGCGTTATAAATTTTAATACCGATTAATTGCTGCCAAAACACAAGCAACAACTTACAACAACAAGCAGCCAACATAAAAAGCGCTTGTAACCAACACACACACACGCACACACACAACCAATGAAAGTTGTTGCTGCTGCTGCTGCAGTTGCTCCATGGCTTCCAACTGAATCCGCTCCAAGTAACCAACCAAGCGACCAACCAACTCTCAAAAACAGAGCAGTGCGTGACGCTGCCAATGGCCAAAAGGCTTCCTGTTGTGCGTGGGTCGACTTCATCGTCCATGTCGCTGAAGCTGAAGCTGAAGCTGAAGCTGAAGCTGATGGCGATGCTGATGGTGATGGCGATGGCGATGTGGTTGTCGATGTGGACGCCAGCGTCATCAAATAGGTCGCACGCGTCATAAAATTGAAAACGAATTTAAAGCAAATGGAACCGATTCTGTCTACAGCGCAGCTTGAAGCACCTACATAAAGGCTTAAGGTGTTTAGCCTGAAGAAAAAAATCAAAGCTCTTGTAATTCTCAACTAGTTAAAGAGCAAGGGGACTCATCCAATGCCAATAGAGAGATGTCTTTAACTCATCCAAGTTCGATGTGGAAGAAGCCAAGTTAATTTTAAAAGCCATATGCCTCGTGGTTTACCCATAGGTAGCGCATACTTAAGTCCAAATTATAAACGTATAACTCTTTCCTTTTGGCCACAAAGCTGAAATGTTATTTATGTTATTTTGATTGCACTTAGCGAGTGTATTAATTTGATTATAATGGTTATATATGCGGCATAAATAATCATTTTTGGGCTTTCGATTTTTAGTTTTTGCGTTCGGTTTCAGATTGAATATTTATGGGGAACGGGCAGCGATGAGACTTGAGAGCAACCTGCGACATTTGTAGACCATAAACGTCGCATAAAAGTGTCTCCACATCAGTTGGATACGAGCAAATTGACTATTTATTTAGTTGGACAGGTTACGACCTACCGCTAAGACTTCCCTATTAGCCATCAGCATTAGGTAGCATCAGTCGCACAGGTAGCTTCCGCCAACGACCCACACAGTTCATCATCATTCAGATGATGATCATCATCATCATCATCATTATTATAAGCTTTGATGTGCAGCGAAATTAGTCGATAAACATTTTCATGTTTGAACTAAATTAAACCGAAGTGTTTTGGGACTCGGATCGGCTTTATGTAATGGGAAGCAGTAACAAATATTTAAACATCGTCTTCGGCTTAGTAGTTGGCTAATAAAGTGTTTTTAAATTTTGTTGTGATTGCATTTGTGGTCAAGCGAAACGATTTCACACAGAGTCCATTAAAGAGATGTGCCGAAAATTAAAATCGTTTTCTGTCGAAAGGTAAAACAATATTGAAAGATGACGATTCAAAGATCTGTTTACAGCTTTACTTTCATATGTCTCTATGGTATATCCAAGCCTAAGTCTGAGCCGATCTAATTAGGCGTAACTGAGAAATATGAGAGGAAACTCAGTAACAGCTGCTCACTTACCCCCTGCCGGGGTCACAGTCACACTCACAGTCACAGTCCCAGTCCCAGTCACAGTTCCAGTTCCAGCCACGCCCCATACTAAAATGCTGAAATTATGATTGCGAAAATTATGACAGCTCAGACATTTCTCCAACGAAATCTATTTATTAGCTCTTCCACAGGCCGAACCCGGCGGAAAACATAACAAAACAAATCCATAATTTCAAACCGGAGGGAACAATTTATAGAGCCCGAATTGTGCCATGCAAATTTATGACAAAACATTTCAATGCAGCCTCGAAGCCGTGCAGAAAGCTAAACAATGGGCTACTAGAGTAGCTGGGAGTAGAGAACCCGGAGAACTGGTCTATGGAGAGGAGGAGAGGCACAAGAGGAGCGGGTTGGAACGTGCCTAATATAATTTAATTATAATTTTCTTGAATGCGTGCAAAATTGTGAAAATTGCACGCATATTGAGAATTTGCGCGATCCGTAGAGAAAACAAAAGGGTTTTTCCTTTTTCCCTCCCCCTCAGCCTGTACCAAATAGGCAAATTTTCCTTGTCCTAGGTTCTGTTTCTGGTTCGACTTTGGGTTGGGTTAAGGGTAGCTAAGGGTACGCCTAGAGCCTGGAGTCTAGAGAATAGACCACGGGCTTGTGTGTAAATTAACGGCTCAGAGAGTTTGTGGCAGTTCGTGGAACGCGCCTGTCAGTCCAGTCGACCAACTGTCCAAGCTGTCCAATTTGGCTGTTCGTATCATATCGATCCATATCGCACCCACGCGATAATGTCAATCAAAAAACTGTTCAATTTGCCACACGGCACGGGCAGGGGCACATCAGAATTGTTCAATTAACATTGCAACACAATTACACGGGACCAGAAGATCGCCACAGGGCGATAGCCGGAGCGCTGTCGAAATGGGATAGGGATATCAGTGAGCTGCTCCTAACCGGTTCCTCCTCTGTGTCCAGCTTTGAGTGACGTCTGACCAGCGGTCAAAGTAAACCCATACGAGCTGCTGACCAGGGAAAATTGAATTAAAACAAAGGTTACTTTTTCTGATGAATTGTGAAGTGACCACCTCTTATGTATGTGTGTGTATGTGGTGTGTGTGTGTAGGTTTAATAGGATTTACGTGCTTAGCGTAATTATAAAGTTGTCTGTCAAGAACTGGTTGCATGTTGTCTGTCTGCCCCAGTTGAAAGCGATTCGTGGTACAGTTGCCAATGAGAGAATTTTCAAAGAGCTGAGTTTATCGATTGTTATCGTTATCGAATGCAGTCGCCATGAACGCGTAATCATAATGCAAATGTTTACACATTCAAGTGGTTTGTGCATAATTTACATATTTAATGAGCCCGCGCGTTAGTTTTTCCACTTTTGTTATCAACTGGAAAAACAAATAAAAATTAAGTGAAAATATCCACAGAAAATGTATCTTTTTTTTCGATTCCCGCTTTATTCAGGTATAGGAATACGAGTACAGCATTGATTAGCCAACACCGAGCAACCCTTTCAACGGGACAGCAAAGGATAAAGGATCCTAAAGGGTTACAGGGAGAGCACAACAAACATCTGGAAATGGTTACATGGACTCATCCATCATTTGCATAGAGCTGAGGCTGGATTCGGGTTAAAGGCGCGGGGGAAGGGGCAGACTGACAATTGAAATTGCACTCGTTGTTCTTCTTCTATTACCAACACACACACACACACACGCACACACATAAATCAACTGAAGCCCAGTTACAGTTACATTTATGGAGTGTGTTAGGATTGGAGTGAGAGACCGAAGCTTGGTTATCTCTAGGCGTGAGCATCTCCTCTCACATCTGTCGCTTGAATAAATTTTGGAAGCCAGCGAATAAATATTAGCTTAAGGATTGCCTGGATACCCTTTAAAACATGAAATATCACATACTCCAGCGGATAGTTAAGATACCCTTTTAGTATTAGGTTTCATTATGCATGAATGACAATATGCAGCACTAAATTCATTTGTCTGGCAATTTGTTGGCCATCTCCGTTGCCAATATGCAAAACACGTCCACTCAGATAAACAAACATAGCAGCTTAGTCAATGGCTAAGACCCACTCTATTCCCTGACCACAATCCTGCTCCCACCCACCGGAAAATGCATCTGCATCGCAGGCAATCGATAAGCGTATGCATTGTGGACATTTGTGGATTTGAAGCAATCAGCACGAGCGAAAGCCGCAGACATTAAGAGATGCAAATGAAAAGGTGTTAGAGGATGTGTGCGGCAACCTAATCTCCACATACACACAATTTCTCTAGATGAAGCGATAAAGCAGCAATCCAATTATTAGACATGAGCCAATTTAGCAAGGATAATAATTGTATATAAATATTAAAGATTAAATTAAATGTAGTGAAATGGAGCAGCTTCATTCTGAAGGTTTGTCAGGGATTCGAATGGGAAATAGTTGTATGATTCCCCTGTCTTCAGTTCTTGCAGGACAATCACTTAAGAGGATATTCTCTTGGTTTCTCTTTCTTTTCCCTAATACGAAATAGTAAACGTTGGACACTGTTCCATAAGAACTCAACTTAATTCTCAAAGAAAGGACATTAAAGCTGTTAGTATTGCCATTGAAGAGGGTCCACCTGAGGTGTCCTTGGCGGCTAAGTAGCTGCACGCATAAAACCAGAAATTGAATGCATTGCGCACAACATGCAACGTGCCGGAATGGGAATGAAAATGGGAATCGGATTCAGAATAAGAATCGGAGGTGGTAAGTAAGCTGCCTGCTGCCTAGTGCCTGGTGCCTGATGCCAGACTAGCTCCTCCCCCTTCCTCCGCAGACCACATACAAAGGAAAACAACAGTTCACTTAACCAGAAGGCAACACGCAAGAGCTGCACACAGCACACAGCACCCCGAGGCTGGCAAATAACGCACAGTATTCAGCTCAGCTCAGCTCGGAGCAGGAGCAGGGCGCAGGGAACGCGTATCCCAATCCCATTTCCATTGCCATTCCCGACCAGGACATGGCAAATAGAGAAATGTGGGTAAATATGATGTTGGTGGTTGGGTGGGTTTGGGCTCGACACTTGAACTGGGAATTGGCTCGTGGCTCGTGGGACGCTTGAATTTCTGATGCGTTTTCGATTTTTCCTCGCGCGCTTTTCCACAATTTTCCTTTTATTTTCTTTTGTTGCTACAACTACAGAAATTGCAACTTTGTTTATTTAAGCACTGCACTGAGCAGCTCTCCTTGTTGTCCTTAAACAATTTGTTGTTATTCTTCCTCCTCCCTCTCTTTCACTCCCTCTGTCTCCCTCTCTCTGCTCATTTATACTTTACGTAGTATTTATTTTTGATTGCATTTCAATTGTTCTTCTTGTTGTTGTTTATGTTTTCGCATTGTTTGTGGCATTTCCTGCGAGTGGGTCAACAAAAATTACCCAAAACAATTTTCCTGTTCAACAACAAAAAAACTGCAAAATTGCCAAAGGACTGACAGAAGGAGCTGAAGGCGGATAGAGGATTGGGGGAGCGGGGATATAGGATAATAATTATAATATCAGTTTTTTCTTTTAATTTAAATTTTAATTTTTTCCCTGCTGCTTAGTGTAATTGCGCTTGGCAGCTGAAATGGACAGGCGGGAGCTCTGCCCGGCAGCGAGAGAAAATTAAAATGTGTCGGCTTTTTGAGCAGCTCCAAGGCAAAACCAGGAGCCAGTACAACGGCACAGTGGTCAGTATATGGGAAGACTGGAGTAAATTGAGGGAGCGACACATAAACCTTAACCTTTATCCTTCTTACACTCTCTCCAAAAGGAATCTTCTTCTTTGAACCGATTAGAGCTTCAACTCGTATGTCTCTTGGGAGGAGCTGCATATCAGCCCCACTGTGCTCTGCTTGACAAGTGACAGACACACACACAGACACACACACATTGTGGAGCTGCTGTTGGCCCCGTCACTTGAACGCGGGCAGTGCAATCGCATTTAAGGACTAAAACGGCGACAACTTTGTGGTTCCTCGTGGTGCAGAAACTGTCGCATTTCCGCATTGCAAATGACTCCGGCTCTTCCTTTGCCATCAGCAGTGGAAATGCAGGCGGCGCGGCTCAGCATTTTGCAATTAAGATAAAAGCGACAAAGACCAGAGTGAAAGCAGGAAAACCAGAGAAGAGAGGAGGAGGAGGAGGAAGTAGAAAGAGAATCAGGAATGAAGAAAAGCATTTTACTCGTAAGTGTTTAACAGAAGGCAAAGGACATGTGCAACTGCCTCATTCAGAGACAAACAATTGATTTAGCCGCTAAACGAAAGGACTTGGGTTGTGCCTGCTGAGAGGATAAACTATATTCCTATTCCTATTCCCCTAGCCCTAACTTGTAACTCTTTTAATATATTTGTTAAATTGTTAAATGTGCCATGCAAAATTGCATATAGAAAACGTCAGCTTATCATCAAGGGGCGAATCCATAAAGTGAGCAGCCAGAATGGACACGTCCCGCTGTGTAAACCTCAGATAGGCAAAACATGGACAACACACACATACAACAACAACAACAACAACAACAATGGGTAGAGACTGATGGCAGCTTGGACAGCTGCATAAAACACGCCCAGGCCTAAGCCCAAACCGAAACCCGAGCAACCCACTAACCCACCAGCCCATCAACCATCAGCCCATCGAGCGCATTACAAGCTCATCAACGGCAAAGGATCCTTTTTTTGTGATTTTAATTTCGAATGAGAGTCCTGTCTGGACCAGCCCTCGATTGTCATTCAAATGTGAACCCGTTTCGCAGGCACCGCTCTGATATTTTGTGACATTTCCACATTAAAAACGTTTTAAAAACACAACAAACATGCAGATTTACGAGGGATCTTTAGGGGTTCTGCGCCGGAGACCTTCTAACAGCATCCGCGCTAAAATCTCCGCTCAAATTGAAACATTTTGACCCGAACCCGAGTCTGAAGTGGCCCAGCAGCCATTAGAGATTAAAAACCAACACACAGACATCAGGATGACGATCAAATGATCAAAGGATCGGCCCTCGAGTTTGCCTTCGACTAAGTTCAGAATTCAGATATTTTCCGTGTTTCTTCTCCCATTTTCCTGTCATATTGTGACAGCCCAACAATGAGCACAAATCTGCGGATAAGATAAGATGTGTTGATAAGAAAAGTACCTTTAAAAACTGACAGATTTTGACACTTGGTTAAAGCGGAAGCAGTTGCTCGCACGTGGATAAGGATGAGGCGAACTTTTGCGAAATTTGCAGCCGTCAATTAACGGCAATTTATAGCCGCAAGGGCACGTTCCGTTGGCTCTGTTATTCAATGAGCTCCTGCGTACTTCTAAAAAGAAACAATTAACAATTGTTGTCGCTCCAGCAGCAGCAACAACAACAACAACAACAACAACAACAAAGCAAGTTGCGCCTGCGCAACAACAAACAACAAACTGCAAACAAAACAGCAACAAATCAAAAAACATCAGAAAACAAAATATTATAAAAAAAAACGGAAATATTTCTGATGGCGCGAAATGGAGTGCGCTTTAATTTGCATAAATTACGTACTGAACGAAAGGATTCCTGATGGATGAAGGACCTACTCCTATAGTATAACATAGCATGTAGGCTGCACTATAAAGGGTTGCCAGGAGCCACCACCCAGCATCAACAGCCCAGCAAAGTTCCTCCCGCTCGACGGGCTCATTGCGTTCAAGTGGCTGCCGCGTTGCACTTGAAAAACAAGAAAGGGTACAACAAGCTCGAGACAGGCCGCAGCATAGATACTCTATCCCAGAGAACTACTCTCTATCCTCTCTATATCACAACTTGATATGACAAGCTCTAGTCCAGGCAGACGAGGAATGATATATCTAAAGAGACAGACTCAAGTCAAGATACAAATCGGAATATGAGCAAAAGTTGAGGCAATTTCTAACTGCAGTTTCACATGCTTTCACAAACCCCTTGACATAGTGGCAATACCTTGAAGATACTCTACAAATCTGTTGCAATTGTACAGACACCCAGGCAAACAGTGGAACACACATATGAAGCACCTCGGAGCGCTCTGCGTATTGTTTCAAATATGAAAAAACGGCATTTTTTTAGCTCGTCGAGTGGTTGATTGCGTTTATGGGTTGGACTCGCGACTGTCCGTCCGTGCGTCTATCCGCCCGCCCGCTGCTGTCTGAAGTTGGCCTCGAGGCGGATGCTGAGGCTCGCAATTCTAATGATGATGATGATGTTGCTGTTGTTGTTGTGGATGAGGTGCAGGGGCAGGCAGGAGGCAGGAGGCAGCAGGCGGCTACCGCTTGAGGTGTGGCCGCTTAGCTGAGCCGTGAAAATGTAATGTACATGGCAATTCCATTTAATATGCGAGTGGAAGAGTTAAGCAAATAGCCAAAGGGCAGATTCTGAGGCGGGTAGGAGGAGGAGCTGAACAAACCAAACCAGATGAGACCCGGTCATTCTTGGCATCGGGTTAGCAATCATTTTAAAAGCCCGCATAATTGTCAGGATTTGCACGCCAACTGAAACCCAAAATCAACGGGTTGAGCTGCCCAAAGGGTAGAGGAAGGGCGGACTTAAAGAATTTGAGGTTATGTTCAAGCTCTCTCTCTCCAAAAGTAACTGAAACTATTCATAAACTAACCATTATCCCAACTACCAACAAAGAGAACTCTGTTTTTTTATACATGAAACTTAAAGTATATAATTTTAAATGAAAAACTTTGAAAACTCAAATATTTGCAGAGTTTTTCATCTGCCGTTTTTTAAACCTTTCACCTTTCTATAGAGGAAAAGCAACTGACAATTATCAGACATTTAATTTCGCGCACAGAATGTTGGTGGCTTTGTGGAGTGTGGATTGAAGATTGAAGATTGGATTGGATTGTGTCGGATTGGGTTGGGTTGGGATTGGGATTGGGAATGGGTTTGGGTTGGCTCGGGTTCCTTTTATTGAAACACCCCGGGTGACAATTGCAGACACACCGCAGTTGTCGCATATTGAATGACAAAACCGCAAGCAAAAAACGAGAAATATATTGTGTAATCCAAAGGAATTGAAAGCGAGACAATCAACACGCACCGCAGGATACTTGTGCGAAAAAATAAAAAACGATCAGGATTAAATATGTCAGCGACCGAAATGGAGATACCAAGAGGGTAAGGCGGAGATATCCGGGGAGTACACAGAGGAGAGAAGAGAGAGAGAGGGAGAGATAAAGCCTATCGCTAAAAAAAACAACGAAAATTAAACTAAAATTAATCGTTCGCACGTGCATTGAATGGAAATTGAAATTGAAATTTGAGTTGAATCGACAACAACAACAATGGGAACACTCTCCACCTCCCCTCCCCTCCCCTTCCTCACTTTCCCAAATGAATCTCTCACCTGGTCACCTGCTCAGCTCTTGGCAACTTTGTTCGTGCGCCGAGTTGACATCAAAAATGATGATTAAAACTGAAACTGAATTGGTAAAAGTTGATGAGTTGATAATGATGTTGGTCGTCATAATGATAAATGATGATGACGTTCGATGAGGACACTTGATATGTCTATCAGCAGACTTATAGGAGCTGTTGTGGCTGTCGTTGTTGTTGTTGTTGTTGTCAATTTGAACATGTGTGTCACAGTGTCTATTCCATATTATTGTGCACCATGCGGAGTTCGACACAAAAGAAAGTTTTTTGGCAGTCGAAAAAACAGGAAAAAAAGAAAATAAATAAATACGAAATTGAACAAAACAATTGTGATTATGTCATAATGAGGCTGATTTGGGGAAGTGCCGCTGTGAGCTCTGAAATGGAGGAGGAGAACTGGATATCAAGCGGTGACAGACTAAAAGCAATTCTGAATGAGAGTTAAAGGAGATCGATAAAGTTCGGGCATAAGGAAATGCTCAGTTTATGGCGGAACAGGAGAGGTTTGTAAGGGGAAGATATTAGTGATAAGTAGAAGAAGTACTTCTATTCACCATTTCAGCTATATAAATCTGATTCTGATAGACTAGAGAGGATTGGGAAGAAACTACAACTATAACAAGTAATTTATTCATATAGATTAAGAGTTTAGAAAACATTCCCTAGTATCTATCTGAGACTACTCTATAGTTTTTTGATATTGAATGTCAGATTTTGATGAGGCTGTACAACATGAGCTAAAAAAACAAACATAAACCTTCCCGACAAGCACAACAAACACAACACAACAGAACACTTCAGTTCATCCATGCAAACATCGTAAACAGTCATAAAAAAAGCAACTAAAGTCGAGTCAGTTCTATGGAGTCGTATAATAAAAATATGCACCACCGAAAGGTTGACAATTTCAGCTACTATCCGCTAAACCACCCGGACACACTCGATGAGGAAAGAACGGTCCTTTATGACGTCTCGTTCTGCCTGTTGGGGGTCAAGAGCGCTGCCTGTACAGAGGTCACTCGTAAAAAGGCCGTAAAAAAGAATGTTCAAATCGAAATTTCATACAAAATCAGCGGAACATTGAAGAGATTTCTATTTAGTCGGATAGTTGTTTATAGAGACAGCTGGACCGTGACTACTATTTCTGACTCTATCGCTCACTCGGTGCCTCTCATTCGCTCTCACTGTTGAGTCAATCATTAGGAATCTGCGCAGGCGCACAGCGTGGCATAAAAACCACTTGAGGCTAATTTTCGACTGCCTGTTGAGGATTTTCAATTTCAAATTCAATCTGAGATTTTATTTTTTAATTAAACAAACGAGTCGATTTTTAGTACTAAACTCAATGACAACAACAAGAGGAACTGAAATAGAGAATTGTCGCTTTATAGAAAAGCTTTTGTATGCAATTTGCTGTGCACTCAATGGATAACTGAGTGTGTGAGTGTGTGTGTATGTGTTTGTGTGTGCGAGTGAATGACTGAATGAATAACTGAATGAATGACAATTTGGTGCTTTTGCTGCCGCCTGTCCAGTCCACACGCGTATTGAATTTCCAGAGAACATGTTTTTAATTTTCATGCGAGAATAATTTTCAATGGCGGAAAAATGTTTGGAAAAAAAAACACAGAAACAAAGACAACAAGTACGTTCCGCTGGTAATTGCTCGACTTAGAGATACCCTACACCCAAAAGCTACACGGATAATAAAAATCTATCTTTTTAGTCTATAAAGTTAACTTAGCAATTGATAATTATCTGGAATATATATCTACATATAGGTTGGAAGCATCTCTTTACGTTACTTTTAAAGACCCTTTTTACCACTTTCAGCAAATAAAGGGTATAAAAAGCTGTCAGTGTTGCTTTTTTTCTTGGTATGAAAATAGCCAGTGGCCCGTGGACAGGTAACAAGCGATGGCATTGACCATGTTGGCCCCTGCTCCACACCTGAGAGCTGGACAGTTGAGCAGGTGAGCAGCAGCTGCGATTGCATTGCATTTTTTAGTTGTTACTCGAAAATGGTAAAATGATTTGCTCGAACTGAATTAAAGTGGGAAATGAATGGGATTTGTTGGAGATCGTTGAAGAACATTGCGGAAAATATCTGTGACAACTAGAACGATAGTTACCAGATTTATCTCTTAGATCTAGATCCTATATAGTAAAAGTTAAATAACTGCTTGGTATCCTCTTCGACAGCTTGAGAACATAAATCTCTGTTGCTTTGGCAGAGATGATCTATTGGAAAACGCCCCTAGGATGTCAACCCTTGTGGCAGATCCAACCACACGCACAATGCAACCACCCAACCGACTGGGTACTGTACCACTCAACCACTTGAAAGTGAATGTTGCAATAAATCTTGGGAAAAAAGACAACGGAAAATTTGTCACTTTCACCGCGACAAAACAATTGACAAATGTGGAAAATTCTATAGAAAGTATACAAAAAAGAAAAACACCAAAATTTCCTCTACAATAACAGAAAAAAAAAGGATACAGCTATGGATGATATAATATGGGCATTGAGTTTTACGGTAAATTGCGCTTGCATAAAGGAGTAAGTCCTTAATCCTTTTTGTAAAAACAACCCAGCGAAATTGCCACTCAAAAGGTGAAATTTGTCGAAAAACAATCGTCCTGTACTACGAATATCTGGGCGTGTCCAGCGAGGACGCGTGTCCTGCTCTCATGCTGGGCAGACGCGTTGACTTATTGGCAGCTGCGCAGACGCCGCTGACCAGCACCATCACTAGCAGCAGGATCAGGATGGCTCGTGGCAAAAAGGGGTCGCCGCCTGCGGTTGCCGGACAAATTGAAATAGCAAAATCATTTCAGCCGTCGGCGCTGCTTGCCATGGAAAATTGCATTTAATTACAGAACCAAATAAATGCGATTAGGTCCAGAAATAAGTAAGTTTTAAAGCAGGCGCCCCAGGACACAAGCCAGGACTCAGTTTTGGCTACCAAATTCACGCCTCGCTACACAAAAGCGCTGTAAATTATATTGTTAGAACGGACTGACCAGCGGCCAGTCGGAGACGAGGGTGGCCCTAAGAGTTGCATAATTGCAGCGAGCTGAAACAATGCGCACAATCAGACACAGTCGGGACCCTTACCCTTACCGTTACCCCTACCCCAACCCCGAGCCCTGACTACTACGGCTAACCAAATCCCTCGCTCTCACGTCGATTGTTTGTTTAGGATGCTGCGCACAAGCAGCGGCACAATTTACAGTTACAGTTATTGGAACAGTTATCATTACATGAATGGCCAGTTACATGACAGGACATAATAATAAATATGCCAACTAAATTATGAAACTAACCCCTACCACTACACACCTACCCCCTCCCCTGGCCCAACAACCCAATTGGTCACGCTTCCGCAATTCTCTGTTCAGCCCCAGCCAAACCGATCGCAGCATCAAAAACTTAGTGAGATGCCTCAAATGTTGCTCTGAGATCATCTAACATTAATAATAAAGTAAATCTTGGCAAATAATCTGATTTATACATACATACATAATCTGATTTATACATACATACATATGTGCAGATAGGCCATTTTGCATACTTACATACATACACACATGTGCACATGCAGGTTGCGACTTTTGATTTATGGAGCTTTTGAGCTTAGCACAACATTATACACATCATTTTTCATAATATATTTACACTGTTTAACACGTTTTAGGTATTCACACTTTGCTGCACGATTTGCAATCTATATTTAAATTAAAATCACAAACTTTGATAAAAAATTAGATTGAACGATTCGCACAATTTTCACAAGGTTGCCAGACTGTCGAAAAACGTTGATCCGTCGTGCGATGAATTTTAACACGATATGCGGTGCTGCTTAGTACGATATCTTATCGATATATTAAATTACAACTGTGACTCGACTGAGGTAACGGGTAGAGAAATATTGTTCGTTCATCACTAAAACGTAGCGAAATTTATGTAGTAAGTTGCCGTTTGGGTATCAAAATAAAATGATGGCCAGCAAGCAATTGGTAAACAATTTAAGTAAAGTCGGACGCTGTGCCCAGAACTGGGTGGCTCCTCTGGCCGTCGTCCGCAACTCCAGCTCACGCTGCGACATCGAGAATGTCACCCACACTGGCCAGGTAAGTGGCGGCCGATCAGCTGTGGCCGCTGTGTAGGACGCGATTACGCAAACATTGATCAAACAAGAATCAACCAAAATTGTTGGCTTTTAGGTCTTTGATAAGAACGACTACCGCAATGTCCGCTTCACGAATGCCAAACGCTACGTTAACGAGAACTGGGGCATCAAAATGATTGACGAGGTGGCTCCCCAGGTGTGCGAGGAGCGTGTTGTGTGCTGTGACGGCGGCAGCGGCCCACTTGGACATCCCAAAGTCTACATCAATCTGGTAGGTAGCGAATGCATACAGATCTGATCGAATTACTATATGTGTCGCATCGATTTTAGGATAAACCTGGCAACCACGCCTGCGGCTACTGCGGCCTGCGATTCGTGAAGAAGGATGATGGTCACCATTAGAGATAATTTTGCCATTGTAGAAGCTGTTACTACCACTGAGTTAGTTGAATATATTAAATAAATACAACCTGTAAACCTTATGAACAACAAATGAATAATGGTTACCAAAAGGTTGGAGGAGATTCATTGTTAAAAAGATTGATTACAGACTGCAGATTGGATTAGTATACATACATAAGGAGTATCCCAATAAGGACTCTCAACCATTACTTAAAGATAGTAGATAAAGAATGTTCGAGCGATTCTTCTATAATTTCCTATATCCAAATCGGAAACTATAGCCTTTATTAGCTGCACTCGTGCTTAGGATTTACTTGCGATTATCCTTGAATGATATCTAATACATGTGTAAATGTATGCGTTATGTATTGCGGTCTATTTTGTAATTCGTAAATATTGCAAAGATTAACTTAAAGTTTATAGATTAGCGATTAGCGATAAATGTAAATAATATATATAATATAAGCAAGTATATAAATATTGCTATAAATCAATAACTTGCGCTCTTTCGGGCAAGTAAACGAATCAAAAAAATAGATATATATATATAAGTATATAGAATATAAACTGAACTAGTGTTCAGTGCGTAGATCCTTTCACCATATCATGTTAGGGGTGGGGTGGTAAATACATATAGAAACTAAATTATATATTGGGGATATAATAATGCTATTAAGCGTTGTTCTATAGTTTTTTGCTTTTTGTTTTTTTCATTTGATGTTAATTTTCATATTTTTTTAAAACGCGTGTTGTTGTTGTTTTTTGATGTTTTCACTACGGGCACTTTAGATGCTGCATTGTCGAGGACGCTGCATTGAGACACAGATACCACGTACCACGAAGAATACAAAAAAAACCATTGCCTCCGGGTGCCAACTGGTGCTGGTGCTGGTCTGGCACAAACCATACTGGGAGAGCCAGTGCTGGCCGGAAAAACTGAAAAAGAATCCTCGGTTCACACCAGCTCCGAGCCTGCAAAGGAGCCCAACGACTGGACGACTGGACGAAACCCAAATAAGAAAAGACGAGACAAAATCAGGAGTGATCGTCAAATCATTAGGTCGCCTTCGAGTAGTCGTTGCCCTCAGATACCTGAGGAATCCTGCAATACGCTCTGGAACTGAAAGTGGGAGGCACACCAATATTAAGGGTGCGCTGCTCACAATACAGAAACAACATTGAATCCCGGGGGGGCGGGATCAATGTTGTTCAAATAATCAATGGTCAATAATCGTCGTCATCTGTTGTCTCAATTGCGTCTCATCTAAAGCACCAACAAACACTTAGGAGAATGTAAACTAAAATGTAATAGGTTCTAATCTGGATGTTATGTGGGACTATGTTGCCGACGAATCGCTTTAGCTTATCTTCATATTGCTGTTGTTGTTGTTGTTGCTGATGGTGCTGCCTCTGGAGTAGCCTCTGGAGTAGCAATGATCGCTTAACTTGATTGGGGATATAGTTGTTCACCACTGGTCACCAGAGGTTCCGGGGCATGGCGTACCCTTCTTTTGTCACACATAGATTGCGATTCATGCACGCTCCCCCATCTACGCCTCCAGCTCCAGCTGCAGCCCCTCCGCCAATAGCTGGCGCCTTTGAACCCGGGCCCGTCCCGCCCGAACCTTCGTGGCTTACCACAGTCTCCTGGCGACCATCCACCATCCGAGTTACAGTCGTGGTCTTCTGCCCGGACGAGTCCTGCGTCACCTTAGTCGTCTCATAGCTGCCATCCGGCTTGCGCACCGTCTTAGTCATCACACTCTGACTGAACATCTTGGGCCCCTGATAGGTGCCATCGAAGACACCGCCAAATGGCGTCATAGGTGTCATTATATTTGGTTTACCGCTCGGTGGCGGACGCAATGGACGCAACACACCCACCTTAAGCTCCCCATCCGCGTTTATAGTGCCGTGTATACGACCCATAATGAGCTCCTCATCGGAGAGCTTGACGCGCGGCAAGCTCTTCTTAAGCCCCCGCTGATTGGAAGGCAAGATGTTATCATGGCCTTCCTCCGGATTCAAGCGTTGTATCAAAGAATACAATTGATCAGGATAGATTCTAGCCATCCCAGGATTATTGATAAGTTGTCTGGATTTTTCTATAGAAATTCTTCTGTACTTACTCCCCATCCAAGTCGGTGTCAATCGAGTTATCCTTGCGTTGAAATTCCTTGAGTATCTTGCTCTCGAATCCAGGCTTCAAAAAATCCTCCCTGAGGTTCCTCTCCAAGCCAGAATCTATTGTAAAAAACATTCCAATTTATAGAAAACTATTTTATATTAAAGATAAATTTTTTTTTTTACCATCGCTATCATTCATCGACTCCAGGAGACGCTGCAGCTGATGCTCAAAGTGCTTCTGCATCTCCATGGGACTGGTGAACACTTGGAACGCAAATTTGCGATCATCGTCGAAGAGCTCATCGTCGGTTTCAGCCTCCTCGAACCATTGAGGCTTGCGGAACTCATCCTTGCTGGAAGCCGAAGCCGAAGCGCTGGAAAAATATTGGATGGCTTTATGAAAGGAAATGCAATACACAAAATACAGCTAAAAGGGAGGCACTAATACAGACACACTCACTTACTCACACAAACACATACACACACACGTATAACACCCACCCCCCACAAACCAAGGGCAATTGACTGCAATACGCAGCCTCCGCAAGCCACACACACACATACACACATTTTTGACTGTATGTGTGTGTGTGTGTATCCTGTTAAAAATGTATCTATCATGGGCAGGTGCCTGGTGCCTGGTGGCTGGTGAGTGGTGAATGGTGACTGGTGCCTGGTTTATCGATCCGTTCATTGAAAAAGCCGCAGAGTCGGTTACAACATTTCAAAGTCTCATAACACTTACCCATCCTGCCCCTTCTTCTGATCGAACTCCGATTGGAACATTTTCTTTAGAATATCCATGGTATAGTTATTGTTTTCCTTTTTCTTTGACACTTTTTTCCGGGCAAATGCAAATCCTTAACGGGGAAGCCAACGCAATGAGTTATGAACGTTGTTAGTTTGATTTTTATTTATTTATTTAGAGAAAGAAAAAACTAAAAGAACCAAAATGACGCAAATAACTGTGAAATTGTCAGCAAAAATACGATTTAATTTTGATTCTTTAGTTTCTCCTGGAGTTTTTTTTATTGCACACAATTTTCTCAAGTATCCTAAAACACCACCAAGAAAGACGGAACAGAAATTGCTCGAATTGCGAACAGCTGAGCGCTCAGCGTTTCGTTTCCAGCTGTGGCAACTCACAAACACACAAATGTATGTTATGCGGAACGCTGTGGAACCGAAGCACTTCGCATCTCGCGTATGTTGTCAGCTACCTACTAAAATGAACACATGGCGGCTAAATTCAAATGTCTGCTTAAATCTAGTTTTTACTTTAGAGAGGGAGTTCCTTTCTGGATTTAGATGTAATAATTTATTCAAATTTTGCTCTATAACTAAATACTGGCTAGGGTAACTGTGATATAATGATGAAATAATAGTACATAAATCAATGAATATATATGTTAAATATATATATGTATAGGTGTTTTTTTGTAGATGAAACAGAAGTTGCTCGAATTGGGAACAGCTGAGCGCTCAGCGTTTCGTGTCCAACTGTGGCAACAAACAAATGTATGTTATGCGGAACGCTGTGGAAACGAAACACTTCGCCTCTCTCGTGTATCGTCAGCTCCACTGGAATTAACACATGGCGGCTAAATTCAAATGTTTCCTTGTATCTAGTTTTTAATTTAGAGTTCCTTTCTGGATTTAGGTGTAATAATTTATTCAAATTTTGCTCTATAACTAAATACTGGCTAGGATAACTGTGATATTATGATGCTACAAGCACTGAAATAATAATACATAAATCAATGTATATATATATATATATGTTATATATATATATAGGGTTCGTTTTTAGATGGTAACTATTTTAATCGGTATTATTTGGTATTTTAAATAATATAAATTGGTATTTCTCTATGGGGGGCTTGTTTTCAGTCGTGCCAATGTCAGATTTCCTATTGACCATGTACTTCCCTGTTACCAGCTTAAATGGTGGCCAAAATTAAGTACTACTCTTGTTTAAACTATTAACATTATCTGCGAGATCTTCATATTTGTATAGCATATTCTCCTTGTCGCCCAGGCTGCAGCGTTTTCCCTTCTGGATTTTCATCATTTTGTTTTCATCGGCACATTTTGTGGTGATCGCATTGCGAACTTCCTTTTCACTGGCATTCGATTTGCGTGTGACCGCAAAGATGATGTCCTGAATCTTGAGCGGATCGAGCATTTGCTTGAGTGGCTTGTGCTGATCCTTGAAAGCAGGCGATGGCTTTCCTGTCATTGAGTGGGTGGCCAGCGTCTCACGGTCGAAGATCGCCACCAGCAACTTGCGTGTGGCCAGCGAGGAGACCGCCCAGTTGACGTTCTCGAATACGCTTGCCGGCACACAAGTGTTGTTGGGTCCAATGGAGACCATGACGTTATCGGGCAGCTGCTGTCCCTTATGGTCATCCTTTGGTCTGATGCTGCTGCGGCGAGTGGGTAGTTTATACTGGACATTGTGCATCTGCTGTTGTTGCTGTTGCTGTTGCAGTGGCTGAGGTTGTTGCTGTAGCGGAGGAGCTGCCATGTTGTTGTGGAGTTCCTCTAGCTTGCGGCGCTTCATCTTCTGGTGCGGCGTCGCACACTCGCGCTTTATTTGGGGTTGCTGCTCGTCTAGGCAAATCTCTAAGCGATCCGAGTCTGCAGATGTGCTTAAGCTGTTCAAGCTCTCGGCAGCCAAGCGAATCTCAATGGCATCTGCATCATCCCCAGCCGCCGCGATAATCTTATAGTCAATCACTTCGGTGCGCATATGCTGCGTCTGCCCCTGGGCCGAGGCAGGTGCACAGATCACAGAGCTGGGCGGCGTCAGTATTTGCGAATGGTGTGTGGGAGGCGTCGGTGGCGAGGTGATTGTTCCTGCTCCCTGTTGCATACGCGCCGATGTCTGGTGTATTTGGGAGAGCAGATCCGTGTGCTCCTGCAGCTTAGCCTCCAGATAACGCACCTTCTCGCGCAGCGCACGATTCTCGGCATCCATCTGGGGATCGTTGCTCAAGTTACGTAGCAGCTCAAAGTCTTCGCCCGTGGTCTGCGTCCAAGCTGTGAGCATCATGGGCTGCTCCCGTCCACTCCATTGCGACGCATCGCGGCCATTGACAAAGTTGGCGCCGTTCGTTTGCAGAATCTTAGTATATATTTTGAGTTTTTATATTAACAATCTGCAGTTGGAGTCCATTGGAGTGTCATCACTTACATGTGGTTCCATTTTTCCCATCAATGCGGTTTTCCTGCGTTGTGTGCCTGCTGCAGGATAAGCGTCAACTGTGTGAAACGCTGTAGAAACCCGAAGGAAATTGGCGGCAGAATATCAAAAACAACGCGCGAAAAACCCGAAATGCACACAATGAGAACGATCCGACGAGAGGAGAGAGCGAGTGAATGAGAGAGAATGGGAGAGACAGAGCGAGAGGGGGTAGTTTATAGTTCATATTCTTCGTACCAATAGCAAAAACAACAACAATGCATTCCAACTACTTACACATGCTACCTGGAAACTCACTGCGTGTGTGTAAGTGAATGTGTGTGCGTGTGTCACTTACTGCCGCTCGCTTGCTTCAAGGCCTGTTTTCCAGGTAAGAATATATTGCGCTTGTATGCGTGTGTGTGTGTGTGTGTGTATCCTTTTGTGGAATAGGACTTTCTATATCCCAACTAGCGCGAGACCAATTTTCATTGTCGAACCTTCTCCTTCTTTCTGTTTTCTGCCTGCCCTCTCTGCATGCATTCGTTTCGCGCGGGAACCGGAATCGTATTTTAAAGGCAAACAGGGTTGTCGCCTCTCCAAAACAATTGGCAAATTCCAATTTCCACTGAGCTGCCCTAACTTTATATTATAAATATTTAATTTTGATACAATTATTATTGTTTAACCATAAATCGATCACATTTAACTTAATTTAAGCAATATAATAAATATTTATTAATTTATTATATATAAATATAGATTTATTTTTTCACTTTTTGTACCAGTGTTTCCCACCGCTTATGGTCTTAAGAATGTTCGTTACACGCTTCTGGCGGTTTTCCAAAGTACCGAAAGAAGGATAAGGATTAGTTTAGGAAGAAGGAAAAAGCCACAGGGTCTTAGGTCAGGTGAATGGGAGCTACAGGAATTCCTTTTGAGTGCAAAATTCTGCGATGGAGATCGCAGTGTGAAATGGTACGTTTTATTAATAGAGCATCCATTTGTCTGCAATGTCGGATCTCATGGGAACAACCCTTAACTATATATATTATATACATATATAAACGTTACAATAACTGTGCAGAAACCGGTTCTCGCATAACCGTGCACTGGAATGCAACTGCAATGGGTCCAGTTAAAGGTATTCTGGAACAAAATGGGTTGCTCCTTGGAAAAGGACAAGGACAGCCACAACCATTTGCTCTCTGATCGGAAAACAACCCTAATAGAGGCAGATGTCAAAACCAGTAGAGCATAAATCCTGAAGGAATTTTTTACAAGAATCTCTCTATCTTCCTCAGGTAGAACCGAGTCTATTCTGGATTGCTTTGTGTAATTCCGTTCGATTCGCAGAAAAAGATTTATTCAGAATGAAGATTATTTTCTTAATAAAGTTTAATGGGGCAATAAAAAATGACTCTCTATGTATATACATATCTGTCTAGTCGTATTTCATATGATTTTCAGAGGAACTCTAGATACTTGACGTGATTAACCCTAACCCCAAAGATGCTTAGGTTTTGTATATTGTATAGGTATATGGAAACCCTGGCATAGCGGCCATCTGGCAAAAGGGAATAACTGTTAATCCTCAATCATAAAAGGGATTTGCGAGGCCGATCGTAATTTTCGCAAGCCGAAAACACCTGAAAATCTGAGGATCTTTTTACCTGTGCAATATCTGAGTATCGCTGGAAACTCCAGGAATCGATGGCAAACCTTTATGATCCCGCGCACAAGTATACAAATAGCGATGCTCAAGGAATTTGCATATCAGTTGCTGAAGAGACGAAGACCTGGTCAGAACAATACAACGGAGTAAGACATACCAGTCCGTATCCGAACCTGAATCCTGAGCACAGTCTACCATTTATACATAGCCAGTATCTGTATAACTACCAGCAGTATTTGAGTCAGTTCGCACCGAACTTTGTGCCCTACTATAACAGACTGCTCACTCCGGCAATCAACTACAATTTGGGCTACAGTTATCCGCCGTGTGCTGCCCCAGAGATGGACATCGAGAAGTACATAAACTTTGAGCTGAGCAGGCAGAAGAATCTGATGCGAAAGGAGAATGGCAACCCGCGGCATCCACTTGGTCATTTGCAACTACCGAGAAAGGTAGCCAAAAAGAAGACTCAGGAGCGGCGCATCATCAATGTTCAAGTGGTAGCGATGGGCTCCGCTCATTCGCGGCACCAGCAAGTGGATGTGGAACCCTTGCCGCCGGTTGAGCCTATGTTTAAGGAGCGTGTCACAAAAATAGACAAGAGCCAGCAGCACTACATGCAGCTCTTCAGCCGCCTGACATCTGTGCTGCAGACCCTCAACGAACGCTACGATGGCCAGGAGTTGGAGCCAAGAAGAGAAGTGGAACCGGAGCATGAGGATGCGCCACCGCCACCCTCGAAGCGTGCAAGGCATGACATGTCCAGCAGCTCAAGTGAATCTCACTTGGAGAACACCACGTCGGTCTCACACTATCCGCAGCGAACGCAGCAGGAGGATGGCAGCTATGTCTACGTGCTTGGCCCCAATGGAACACATATCAGTGCCAAGCAGTACGGGCAAATATTTTGGACAAACGCTCCGGTTGCGACACGCTGCCTATTGGCCGCCATCTTCAGCAGCGACGAGCTGGCCACGCACACCCTCACCGGCAAGCCTTCCCCGGCATTCTATGGACGCGAGCGGCCGGCGAAGAAGATGCTCGACCAGAACCGGGTCGACGACATCATCATCAGTGTGCGGAATCGCACAGGCGGCAAGGAGCGTCACATCAGAGCCACCATCACCACGAAGTGTGCCGACACGGCAAAGAAGTACAAGCGTCGCGCCAAGAAGGCCCTCAAAGAGAACATAATAGTCATAGACTAATAGGTGATCCGTACTGAAGATAGATATAATCTATATACCATATAAGGAGTAGGCTTAAGGACATGCTTTAGCAAATAAAGATGAAGAAACAAAAGCAATTTTATTAACCTCTGCCTCGAGGATCCATTTGCATCAAGTTTTAAGTAATAGCTAACGATTTTCTATGGGGTTCTTGGAGCGATCACTGCTTTTTGGCTTTGGGATCCCAAGCCTCTACTTTGGAAGGCGTTGTCGTGTATGGCATATAGGCCTCTGTAAGATTACGTTTAGTATGACACTTAGGATCTTGTATATAGGTGGAAATAATGTGTACTAACCCTTGGTGCCTGACAGGTTCTCACTGTGATCCGCAATCCATTTGTATTTGGGTCGGCATCCATCACGAATGGGAGGCAGATCCGTCTACAACAAAGAGAATACACTTTAATATGATGTTTACTGTCTTTTGGGGGTAATCTCCTATACCTTGTAGTGCATCCAGCCGTACCACTCGGCGGGTATCTGTGAGCCATCGTAGTCCATGTTCACATGTGGTGCGAACTCCACCCAGCGATTTCTGCCGTAGAAGTAGTACGGATTCTCAAAGTACCGGTTCCCATACTTGTCAATCCCGATCAGTTTACCCGTCTTCAGGTCATCGTTTCTGTTTATGAAAACAATTTTCGATTTTCGCAACTTATATAAGATTAGGTAGAAGCATCGGCTCACCTGTAGAGCTTCAGATAGGCCTGCTTCAGGCCGCCAGCTTCGCGGATGGCCTGGAACAACCTGCCCAAGCGATCGATACCCAGGAATTTAGTCATTCTGTTTGGATATCGAAATAAATCACAAATTTCGTAAATATTAATTGACGAACTTACGTGCAAAGCAAAACAATGTTGCCACTCAGCTGAGTTTTGTGTTGTGTTAGTTACCAGGGCTGCATAGTCAGTGACCAGTGCTGCCATCTGTTGATAAAACTCTGCCTGTCATCTGTTTTGCCGATTTGGTCTTTTGTGAATCATTTCTTTGGTGTGCAAAGGAATAATTCATAGAAATCCGTGAATAAAAACATAAAAACACCCTCAACATGGCTAAGAACACCTCGAGCAGTGCATTCCGTAAAATCGATGTGGACCAGTACAACGAGGACAATTTCCGGGAAGACGATGGCGTTGACAGCGCCGCCGTTGGACCAGATGAGAACGAAATCACTTCGCTGCTCACAAAAGGCAAAGGTGTCGAAGCTTTGCTCAGTGCCCTACAGAATGCGCCCCTGCGTTGCAAGAACCAACATGTCAAGGTATCCAGGAGCAGCTCACCATATACCAAAGATCCGACTAAACTTGTTTCTGTTTTTGTAGGACAACGCCCTCAACATAACACTGCGTGTACTGTTATCTATAAAGTCGACGCAGATCGATCAGGCAATTGATTCGGTGGAGCAGAACGATCTAATCGATGTGCTCATGAAATACATTTACCGAGGATTTGAAATACCCTCCGAGGGCTCCAGCGGGCACCTGCTGCAGTGGCACGAGAAGGCATTCGCCAAGGGCGGCGTTGGCTGTATTGTGCGTGTCCTCTCTGATACGAACCGTGCTTAAAGACTTAAAACACTCAGGGAAAAAAAAAACAAAAAGAAAAGAAAATAGTCATAAATCTAGTGACTGGAAGAGACTACCATTGAACAGCCAAGCCGTAGTTAAGGCCAGAGACCTAGTTTGATTTTGCCACAATTACAAAATGACAAAAGATTTCCAAATTAGATTTTAACACGTATTCAAGTATTAAAGTTTTCATTACAAAACTCCCATGTTGTATGCCTCTATTGATAAGCAAGGATGAAGCGTCCATATAGGATGTACCCAGCTGAAGGATAACCCTATGGATAATTGATAAGCAGGGATAAAGCGTCCATATAGGATGTATCCAGCTGAAGGATAACCCTATGGATAATTGATAAGCAAGGATGAAGCGTCCATGTAGGATGTATCCAGCTGAAAGATAGCCCTATGGATAATTGATAAGCAGGGATGACGCATCCATATAGGATGTATCCAGTTGAAGGATAGCCCTATGGAAATTATATTAAGAGTACGATCGTATTTAATCAACTGATTCACATTTTATTTGACTATTCAAAGATGTAATAAGTGCTTTTCAAATTAACTTAAAACAAAACCAATCACGATGAGGCATCCACTGAGGCATCCTTTCATGCAACATGCAAAATGAAGTCAAATGTCGAGGAAGAAATGCTGGGCGTCCAAGTAGAATATGAATACGAATGACGCTTCAAATGCAGCGATATGAAAACGAATAAAGATTATCTTTCAAGTATATATACGTAGGGGTACTTAAATCTAATATAATGTGGTCTGCGTCTGCTTCAGCCCCTATTCAAATTTATGTTTTTTGGTGCTAGATTTTTAATGCTCTAATGCTAGGGGAAACATTCAACAAAGCGGAGAAATTTCTCGATTTCTTTTGATTTCTGATAGTTGTAGTTAAATAAATAGTGTTCTATATGCTTGTATGCTTGTATGTTACGTCTGCTGGGGAATATTAGGTCGAAATTGTCTCCAATATCATATCTGGGGCACATACATCATATACACACACTACCACATGTGGGTCTCGCGTATCTCGCTGATAATGTGATTAGCACGTGTGAGCGCCTGAAACGATATCAAAAACATATAAGATTATATAAAAAAGGTAAAGGATTAATCAAATTTACCTTCAGCATGTCCGCCGCCTCTTTTCGGCGCACTGCAATGTGGTCGGATTCATTCAGCAACGTTTCAGCCTTGTCCGACTTATATAGATGTGTCACCAGTTCACTCTGCAAGTTGTCCTTAACGTAGTTAACCAAGAAATGCATGATTGCCTTTGGTACTGAGTCTTGTATGGATTTGCGCACAATATAGAAATATGATTTAATCAGACGCTCTGCAACGATAAGAGAGGAAAGTCAATGATTGAGATCAGGATTATCTTTATTATCAGACCTACCAATAACGTCGCAATCCCTTTGCTCCTTGTCAGTGAGACGACGTGAATTGTGCATAACCGGCACATCGGGCAGCAAATTCACAGGCTTCAGTGGACTTGCTATATTGTTATGCACCGGCGTATTGCTGGCCGAGTTCTCGATGCTGTCGGGCCGATTGGGTGCAGGTGGTAGTATATTCGATAGCCAAGAGCTCGTTGAGTTCTCAATGTTATTCTACGGAATGTAAGAGAATGTTACGTATACAATCGAGTAACCAGAAACTATCAGTTTCATTTGGCTTAAGGGGAATTACTGTTGATTCACTCTATTTACATAGTTTTAGTTTCAACTGAGGCATTAATAATGATCCCAATGCTTGTTATATTTGTATTATCAAAAAGTCGATTTAAACCCGTATGAGCAGTAACAAGGATGAAGATTTATCTACGGCGTGCCGTAGACTGTAGACCCTTGCAGATGTAAGCTATAGAAATCTCTTGGAAGCTCTCAAGCAGCACAATGTATATATTTTCAGTTATAAGATGCAACTCCAAGCAGAGCTTTATTATCAGCATAGTTCCTTTGGCAGCTGTATATCAACCGATATGTTTTGGGATCAATTTAACCTTTATCTATGGGATGATTAAGTATATAAGTTCCATAAACATCTAGTTCATACTTAGCATAAAATCGGACAAACAGACGAACTCAGCTTCTTTTGTTATGATAGTCTCTACTTCAATGTGTTACATTCTGGATGATAAGATTAGAATACCCTCTGCAAGCGTATTACCAGAGGGGAAATCGTATCTACAGCACGACGAATTTTACATACCCTTGACATAAGCAGCCCATAAAATTGTGAGTTGGATGTTGTAGATCTCTAGGGAAACGAAAAATTCTTCAAACAACAAATTTTGTCAAAGCTAATCTCAGTCTCGAGTAGGTGCAACGCGATAGCTCTACCTATGGTAGCCTACTTAATCCTACAGATTAACTAGATATAATATATCTGATAGTATTACCTGGTCATGGTTATCATTATTCTGTTGTTGCTGCTGCTGCTGCTGATGTTGTTGCTGTTGTTGTTGCTGTGAAGGAAGCGTCTGCTGGTGGTTCTGGAGGACAGAATTGTGTGAGACCTGTGGAGACATGTTGCTGCGTGGCGTATTCGCGCGACGTGGCTGAGAGTAGGGATCGTTGTCATTCTTGAGTAGGCTGGGCACCAGGGCGGCTTCCTTGTGGAAGTCTGGATGTTTGGTATTGATGTAGGCCAGCTCAATGGCCACGATGTTCTCGACCATAACATTGGTCGCCGGCAGTCGGCAGCGCAGCAGTTGCGTCACCACATCGACAATCTTCTCGTGCAGCTTGGGGAACCTGCAACCAGGAGCAGTTATAGCTTAAATATAAGTTAATTCATATATAGAAAAGCATCCACTTACCGCAGCATCTCCTGTTGCACCTCGTTGCCGCAGTGCTGCACAATGCGCTGCATCTCCTCGTGGATGAGTTCCACACAGCGTAGGGAAGGCTCCTCCAGACGACGTATCTGACGCTTCACCAACAGCTCGAAGGACACCTCGGGCACAAACAGTGCTGGCCGCGGGCCTGTTGCATTGCGTATGGCTGTGAGAATGTCCATTTTGGACAAACCCGCCAGCGGGTGGATCGAGTCCAGTGTGCGTCCAAAGATTTCATGGAAAATGTAACAGAGACGCGCACCGCCGCACAGCTCCGTTGTCTCGATGTTACGTGCCGTGCCCTCAATCGTGGAGCAGTAGGCGCTGGAGAATTTTGTTATGATGTGCAGCAGTGTTTGGCTCTTGTCCGAGACATCCTCGCCGTATGAGTTGAGTAGCGATTGGAATTGCGTGGACATGATGTTAACGCGAGTCTGAAAGAAACAAGGGAAAGGATAAAGCACTGGACTTATGGCCGATTGCATCCAAGTACGTACCTTAAGATCGGGTAGGCAGTCACGTATGTGATGCATCAGCAGGCGATTCAATGTCTTAGCTAGATAAGGAGTGCCATTCCGTGTGGCTAGTGTAGGATATTTGCGTTGTAGAAAAGCTGCTTCGTCCTTCATTTGATCGTCGATGTCCTTCTTATCGATGATGTCCTGTTGCGAGCGATTCATCACTCCAATGATGCCCAGTTTAACGGGAATGACGCGGCCACACAATATATCAATGGCATCCGTGCCGGCATCCATGAGATCAAGCTTGGTTACCACGGCCAGGGTTCGCCTGCCGTCGGGATCCACATTTTTGGCCAACTTCAGCGCCTCGCTGGTTGCCATGTCTGTGTTAGCAGCCGTCACAGCCAGGATAATCGAGTTGGGGTTCTCAATGTATTTGACGACCAAGTCTTTAATTTGTGCCTCAATGTCCTCGGGCTGATCACCCACTGGCACCTTGGTGATGCCCGGTAGATCCACCAGCGTCAGGTTGACCACACGCGTGGAGAAGATTTTCAGGTTGATGGGCTCGGGACAGATGCCCTTGTTGTTGCCAGCCACTCGCTCCGTTTCATTCTCAATCTCCCGCCGTATCTCATTGAAGTCGGTGAAGCATTTCTTCGTGTGTAGAAAGCGTCCCCATTCCTCCGCACTGACGGTGCCTGCCAGAAGAGATTAGAGTTAAGTTCTGAATAGCCACAATTATTGTACAACTCACCATTCTCCGCAGAGCGATGCTCACGATCATCCAGAGGGCAGTAAATCAGCTGCAGCACCAGCGGCCGCCGTGTAACAATTCCTGTGCCGCGTGGCAGAAACGAGCGTCCCACGACGCTCTCGATTACGGAACTCTTGCCAGAACTCTGCAATCAGATGACAAACAGAATTATAAGCACGGAAAGATATGCATGAGTACGTATTATTTAACTAGTGCAACTAACTAGGAAGCCAGCGCCCCGATTAGAACATTTTATTTTGTTATCTGCAGACTGAAATCTACAAATGGAAAACCCCTCGACTTGACAAGGGTCTCAATGGAGTTCGCTGACTTGGTTACAGTCAGGTTTCCCTTCTGGACATATTCATAGATTCAATTGGGAATCAGAAGTTGCCCCCCTCCCCAACATCAATTGGAATCTTTGAGTTGCACTTTGATCAGTGATTAATAAACTAAGATCTCAGCTGAATCCTAGGTTAACACAAACTTGTAGCTCTCACAGAAGTGATTTAGCTATCAATTCCACTGAGAGGGGGCGGAGGGGAAGGAATACGCATGAATCAATTACTTTGTAGTCGAAGTAATTAAGTTTTAATTGTGGCTTTTAAGCGATAATCAAAACAAATCTCACAATGTGCAACTGTTGATGTGTGTGCTTGTGGCTGTGTGTGTGGTTATGTGCGTCATGTGTGTGTGTGTGAGTATGGGTCTGTTGTGTATTGGAATGTGTCACAGCAGCTGCTTTCGTTCGTATACATGAAATATCGATTTTTCATAGAGTCGCGCAGTAAAAGTTGTTGCGACTGCATTAAATTATGTAAAGAAATATGCGAAATATTCCAATAACCAATTGAAAACAGTTTTTCATTAAACATACATACATATGTACGTATGTATGTATGTATGTATGTGTGGTATGTATGTGTGGTATGTACGTGCCGGCATCGGCGTATGTCAAACAAGACCCGTTATATAATTTAAGTATGCAATTTTGATGAGCTGAAACATATGTGGGAACATTCATGGCCGACTTCCATATGAGGCTAACACTTTTAAATAGTTTCTATGCCGGATTCCGGGTGCTTACCTGACTTCCGAGTACAACAATTTGCGGTAACTGTATTGAGTCAGAGCCGACAGTGTTGAAGACATCTTGTAATTTGTTGATAACTGGAATTAGTGCTTCCATTTCTCAGTCAGCTGGTGCAATACTTAAGTACACTCTATCTCACTCACACTCGCTAACAAAGGTTTTACTTAATTTAAAGTACTGTTAGCTTTTAATCGCATCAAAAATTCGCTTTCCTGGGTCTCTCGATTGACGCGAATGTGTGGTATAAGTATTTTTTTGATCTTTTTTTTTTGCAAATTTTGACAGGGCTGCAGAAACATTCAGCCCGTGAACAGAGTTGCCAGACTAATGAAATCAGAACGAGCTGCTGCGATAAATCTGAAGATGGCAGCACTCTCTCCGTTGGCTATAAACTTTTTATACGTTCGCAGTTTAAATTATTTAATATATTATTTTAAATATTTCTGTATAATATAAATATATCGATTGTTTCGATAACAATATATCTTATCTTTGTTCGATTAAACTTAAATTTAGATGATACAATAAACATTCGAATAATGAAATATACAATTATTAATCAAAAACTGATGTAATACCTTATGAAATAATTAAACGGTTCAGTTATCTTATTTGGATTTGTAACTAATATACGAATTGGGCTATAAATTGGCTTAGATAAGACGTAATTCAATCTGTGCCATTTGAGTGTATTAACGCATTGTTTGCATTCACTTGTTAACTGTTTAAATGGGCAATAAACTTATGGGTTCGGCTGGGAAATTGATTTTGAAATGGCCAGAACCACAAAGACAACCGCTGAAGCCTCAATGGTCGATTGAAAAATTTAACAAAGTGGCAGCCAACAATAGATTGCTCCATTCCCCATTCCCGAGTCCCCAGTCCCCCTTCTCGTTCCCCTTACGAGTATTCTCAATACCCGGTACTTATCCGTTCTTCGCTTTTATGGATTCTATTTCTTTCCTTTTTTTCTCTGTTTTTTTGGCTTAGCTTGACAAACAAAATGTGTGCGAGTGTATGTGTGTGTGTGTGTGTTTTATTGTGCAAACTTAATGATATGGACCCAGGCTAGAGCAACTACCATGTCCATGTCGTACTCCATGTCTATGTCCATGTCCAATACACACACACAGACACACCACAATTCACAGTGCATTGTCGGTACCATCTCAATATATTCCACTTTGGATTTAGATAAAAACTGTAAAGAAGAACTGAGAAGGAGGAGCAGGAGGAGGTTGGAGCAGGAACTGGGGGCTGCAGCTGGTTAGGCTGAGGAAGCAGGGACGACACAGCAGCCAAGTGGTCAGAGGCAATCCAAATAGCAAATAGAAAATAGAAAAGGGACAATCGAGCTTTCCCTCAAGTGCCTCAGATTTGCATGTACGTTGAACAGTGGGCGGTGGGCGTGGTCCCATTTAGTTTGCTACACGAATTGCTTGCCTGTGTGTGTGTGTGTGTATCAATGTGTGTGTGTGTGTCCAGCTCATCTGTCGATTTTATCGTTGTTATATCAATGCTCAAGGATACTTGGCGCTTGGGCGCAGTGCATTTAAAATTTTGATAATGGCTCCAAATGGACCAGAATATTCAATGAATGCAAATTTCGACGTTTATTTGGCTTATTCGATAACCATTCAGGCACTTAGCTTCTTTGTGGGAAGCCCATTAACTGAATGTATAACCGGGTAAGATAATCTCTAAAAGGATCCAAATGATAACTGAGACTAAAGATATCTCTGAAAAGGAGTAATTCGTCAAAGATTCGACTTAATCTACCTCTTAAAACCATCTTAAGCTGTCGAGGATTAATCCAATTTGCCATTTTAGGCAAGTGTCATTTGATTTTATATTTCTAGCTTATGCTTACAGTTCATAGAGCAAGTCTTGAGTTCTAATAAACTTTAAGCTTCCAATTAAGAAATTGTTGGCTCACACACACACAAACACACACACACACACACACAGAGACAAAGATACCTCTGGAATTGGCCATATTTAAATGTCTCATCAAATTGACATTGTTGGACCAAGTTTTGTATTTGCGTTGACAACTTGCCGAAATGTGCGCAACGCTCTGACAACGACATCTCCATACAAAACTTCCGACTCTGACATTCATTGCCTGAGACGGGGACAGGGACAGGGACAGGGACAGGGACAGGGACAGGGACAGGGACAGGGACAGGGGGAGGAGCATTGCCTGTCCCACCAGACATGCTCCTCCTCCCGAAGTTTGGGTCTGGGCTTTCTGCCATTCTCGAGGTGACTGAATATTAATTTGATAATTTTACGCTCGAATGCAAATTTCGTGTTGAGTCTTTGGCTCTCTAATTGACTGACGAATATTTAAAATATGAATTTCAAATGAAGTTCCTCGGGAGCAACTGTCTTTATTTCCTGCTTCTTTTCGTTGCTTTTGTAATTATGCTACGGTTAGGTTAGATGCTAACGGTAATGATAATGACAATGATACCTAATGATGATGACGTAAACGACTATTCCTACTCAGAGTCATAGTCGGAGTTGGAGTCGGAGTTGGAGTTGGAGAATCGTGCAGAGCAGCCAGCATTGGAGCAGCATTAATCATTCGAAAGTAATTTTGTGGATTTGCATGCGTTGCAGAAAACGATAATTTTCATCCATCATTTTCAAGTGTTTCCGCAGGATTATAATAGCCAGATAGACAGGACAGACAGACAGGACATACAGACAGACAGACAGACAGGCAAGCATCCTGTTGCCTGGCATCATGTGCCCTCTGCCGTCTGCCATCTGCCAGCTGCCTGGGCTTACGTCCACAAGGCACTGCTTGTCTCTCTATATGTATGTGTGTGTGTGTGTGTGTGTGTGTGTGTGTGCTCAACGCTCATTATCCATCGTCGTCGTCAATTATTCTTGTGCTACAGCACTTGTCGAGGAGCTCTGGAGCAGCACTGGAATTGCACTGCAGCTTTTTGCATTTAGTTGATGAGCTCGCTTTCTGGCCTTCCTTTCCTACACCCACCCACTTCATCTGTGCATCCCGATCCACTCATGCTTCGCGTGATTTATGTGCCATGCATTGCTCATTTTCTTGGCCCTGCCGCAGAGAGCATCTTTTGGGTCGCAAGTTGATCAATTACCACAGCAACAGCCACAGTCCAGGCTCGCTTCAGTGCTGTTTGCTGCAATTACGAATTAATATTACGTATACGCATATGACGTATACGTCATGCGGTTATCCAGAACGTACTCAACTTGATTGTGCATCTCTCACAATGGCCTCCATTAATGAACTTTGATTGTGCCACACACAAATGACTCTTGCAACATCTCGACTTCCCTTTTAAAAACTTCACATGAGGTTGCAGCTGAAGCTTTTGCCTATCTTTTAACTTAACTGACAGCAAGAGTTCAAAGTGGGGAGGATTGGCTCTTCATCGAAGTCTCTAAATAAGTTGTTATATAATATTATATTTATACGAGTACAAAGTATGTTGTATATAAGTACTATTCACTCCAATGAACCCAAAAATTCCGCAGCGCTGATAGCTCTGATCGTAAATCAAAGACAAGTATATATAGTATATGGCTTAGTGATAATACACATATTATATATAAGAGATATAGAATTCATACTAGATGTGGATTAAGGCATCAAGTGTGCAAAATATCTCAGCTAATTTTAGTTGGATTTCGAAGCTAAAACTGAGTAGAAGAAGCTGCAGCTGCAAGTGTAAGTTTTAATGGAAAACAAGTCCAGGCATCATTCGATTTAGATTCTGAAGCAAGAAGTATAACTTATGTATCACAATCTTACAGATGAACCTCATCTTTGTGGTGCTTGGCGCTCTCTTCGCCGTTGCTTCTGCTGAAGATCTGAGCTTTGTTACCTGGAACACAAATGGCAAACGCTGGGACAAGCTGACTGGTTTCCTTGGCCAAGTTCATGTGTTGGCCATACAGGAAGCCGGAATCTTGCCTGATCGGAGGGTGTTGCCTTTGATCCAGCAAACTGGGAAAGAAATTACCTGTTTGGGTGAATGCCAGGGGAAGATAGTCGAAATGCCAATCACGACTGACATTAAGGAGTACAAGTTCGATTACGGCCGTAAGACCTACTATATGTACTACTACGATCGTCACATAGACGAGGGAGCCGTCAGCGAGGTCAGGATTACCCGCAAGCAGAATATGGCAATCATAACGAACGATACGGCTGATCACATATTCATTATTCCACCACACTCCAGAGAAGAAGAGCACATCGACAAGAACCGACCGGTGCTAGGTGTCAGTTTTAAGAATTATATAATCTTCAATATACACACGGATCCTACACCCAATCTCAATGAGGCGAACGAATCGATTGCCATCGTTGCCAACTTCATGAAGGACATGTGCAGGCACAAGAGATGGATTATCCTGGGCGACTTCAATGCTGTGCCAAGTGAGATTCGTTTGCCGACAGCTCCCACAGATTGCTTTATAGATATTGTTCGGCCTGCAACTCCGACCAAGCCGGGATCACAGAGAATCATCGACTTTGCCGTCTACGGAGGTCCCAGAGCCTGGCAGCGATCCCTGCGCGCGGCTACCCAATCCACGACAGGAAGTGACCATCTGCCAGTCAAAATCTACTGAAATCTGATTAAGAAGTGAACTTATGTTAAATCTTTATATATAGTAAAGATACTCTCTATCTCTCTATCTACTTCTATGCCTCTCTCTCTTATCTCCAGCTCTTATAATCTCCCAGTTCACAGAGTTCATTATATATAAAAGCAGACAGACAGACGCTGACAGCTTCTCTTTCAGTTTGGGTTTGTTTGGGAACATTAAAGTATAGTTTAGGGTTTGGGATAAGTTCCAATCTGTTTGTGGCATATATTAACTATTATATTACCCTTTTTTCTTAACCGTTTTATTGTTATGTTATCCATATGAAGAGGATGTGGATCCTTTAGCCAATTTGGCAAGCGTCTTAATAGCCGCATTGTCGCCCATTAGGAGAGTCATTAAAACGTTCAACTCAAATCAATTTATGGCAATTACCAACTCTGCGAGTTATTCGTCTATTTATCTATCCGAGTCCATCTGGATAATGGGTCTAGGAGTAAGTGGAGCACTCAAGCCGCAAAAAATAAGTGGGAAATGTCGCAGATGTCGCCGTTGTGGCAGTTGTCGCTGCTGTTGGCAGCCAACTCGCTGTTGGCCATTAATTAGGCCCAAAAAGGCTGTTCCCACTTGCCACTTGCCAGTTGCCAGTTGCCAGTTCTGGGATTCTGGGATCCTGCAGATGGCGGATGGTGGGAAATTATCAGGATGTGTCACACATGTTTCGCGGCGTTTCTTGTGTTTAATTGGATTTGCAGCTTAGGACGCACTCAACCAGGCAGCGAGTTCTGGCGCAATTTCATCTTAAATTCAACTTATAACGTAATATATATTATATTTCCCAAGGATCGGTTCGAGTCCGGGATTGGGATTGAGGAGGAAGACGCGGAAGATGCGGAGTGCTGCGACATTCAAGTGTAAATTTCACTTGAACTGATAATTTCACTCAATTTGTGCGCGCTGATGAGCAAAGTTTTCCCATTTGCATGCGACTACGTGTGCGCCCGTCAACTGCCACATGCCCCAAGCCGAATGCCGCATGCCGCATGCCACATGGCTCACCCACCCCGTATCCAAAATATTAGTCTCTCTCTCTATGGGGTGGTGCAAGTTGACATCCTCTTCTGCTTCATCTTCTTTTTGGTTCTATTGCTCTGATTTCTTTCTTTCTGTCGTCCTCATCATCATCGTCCTTGTCGTCCTTGTCGTCCTTGTAGTCCTCGTCGTGGTTGCCGCTGAGTTGAAGGTGCCAATTAGGGATTTCCGCCTCAATTACTTTTCGTGAGGCACACGAAAACCCAAGTTTTGTATGATTTTCGCATGACAAACTTGGAACTTGCAACTTGCCACTGCCACACACTTCTGCCTCATCTGGTTGAGTACATTCCTCTCCTCCTGCTTCCTTTTCCTTTCCCCGAGTATTTGCTTCCTTCAAAAATGTAATTGAAGCAAAGCCTTTCCCCCTCCACCTCTCAGAAAATGTAAAAAGAAACTAAGTTTTGTGCGTGATAAAAAATTCGTTTGCATTTTCCATGTTCCATCGCAGAGAAGGAAAATGGGAAACTAGTTTGGCCCCTTTCCCCCATTAAATCGAAATTCCATTTGGTAAGTAATTTGGCCAAGTGTTAGAGCCAAGATGCGGTCCTTCTCCTGATGTGATGAATGACATTGATGTTCCACTCAGATATCATAGATGAATGTGTCGTGTGAGTCTGACGAATGACGAACGACATTCATTCGGTATCTATTGAGTCTCTTTTGAATAAAAAGTGCACAAGTTATCGATTGACTCGCTGTAATTCCATTCATACGAATGTTGAGTTCCTGGCGAAGATAATTATATAATTGACTTTTGTGCACATGTCAAATTAATATTCATTTGACATTTATCGAATGTGTCATTAAAATATTATTACAGTGCCTTTGATAAGTAACTTAATTTGTATGCAAATAAAATGTAATAAATATGTGAATAATTCTCATTAAATGTCATTCGCCGACAAATGGATATTCGCATTTAAATAATATGAATAAGCTGTGACTCTGAATTAACTTAAAGGCAGTTGCCGGCTTCGATTTGTCAGCAACTTTTGGTCAACAATGTTAACTTCTTGGTTATCTGTTTTGGGCCAGGCTTTCTGGCCTTCTATTCAATGTGGGACAGAGAGGAGACGAGAGCGAGAGCACTTAGGATTATTGCATTGCAACGAATCGAAGAGTGGAATTCTGGCTATGGTAAGAGTTGAGCGAGGAAAATCGAATCATTTTCCACCCATTCGCTTAAGTGTAATTAAATTCGTCGCAGCTCCTCCGAATGATGTTCTTCTTCTTCTTGAGGGAGCTCATCGTTGAGGTCGTCAAATGGATTGATTTATGATGATGCCGTTGCCTTTGCCTTGCCTTTGGCTTTGGCTTCAGATTCGGCTCTGGCTTTGTCCTCTATACTCAATCCTCCAGCCTCCAGCCGCTGCCTGACGAGGCATGACATAATAAATTGTCCTGTTCTGCGTCCTTTTCACGATGACAAACACAACTCACACACAACATGACACACACACACACACACACACACCACATAACACACATGACTCTTAAGAGTTGCAGCAGATTTGAAAATTAATTTGGAAAAGTTTCTTTTTTTGGCTCAGTTTTCAGTCTCAGTTTTCAGCTCTCGTTCTATGCGTTATTTATATTTATATTTATTATTTAATTTTCTTTTTGTTATGTACTTTTGCCTTTTGCCGTTTGCCTTTTGCTTCTCTCTTTTTACGCTTCACTGCTGATTCCTTTGGCTCTGTTGACGGCAAAAGTTTAATTTTTATTGTTGTTTGACTTTGTTAAATGATTTTTATTGCCTTTTTTCTCTCTCTTTCGGATCCGGACGACGCAAGAAGCCTTTGTAAGAATTTAATAAAACTGCTGCTGCTGCTCCTGTTCCTGTTCCTGCTCCTCCTCCTGCTCCTGCTGCTGCTCCTGCTGCTGCTCCTGCGACCATATTGCGAGGCAAACAAATGCACAATGGAGGACGAAGAGTAAAAGCCGCACAAGTCAAATAACTACGTCCGCCCCCTGCCCATCCTTAGGGCCATTTATTGAAGCTGCCCCCTCCCCCTCGGCCGGTTATCCGCAGGACTCACCCCCACTCTCCCCGCTTAGTCTTAAGATATATGAGTGCCATTTGATTCTGTTCCCAAAGTGGTTTGGAAAATTGTGAAATGTTTGCCAAATGTCAAAAGCAAAGAAAGCAACTTCAATTTACCTCATAGTTCATACACCTGCCGACGTGTGTGTGTGTGTGTGTGAGTAATCAAATTGTATCAGGCAGCAAGTAAAAATAAGCATAAATAAGAAAAAACTTGGCCAAAAGCCACAACAAAGTCAGGCAACCAATTTGTAACCGCGCAATATTCACATTTTTCAACCCCTCCTAGGTACGCCTCTGCCCTCTGACTCTCCCACCCCCTGAGTAAATCAAAGTCACCACAATAAAGGCGCCAACCACTCGAATCTCAAGTGTTTGACGCTGTTCCAAGAACTTTCCAAAAGGAAAAGAGGTTGAAAATTAAATTTAATTTTCCAAACGCCAAACTTAACTGAATGCTTTGTGTTTTTCCCTTAGACTTTTCAACTTTCCACTTTCATTACTGAAGCTAAAGCATCAAATTTACCAGTTTATTATAAGGAAAGTTATTGCAAAAGAACTTCAGGCTGCGATGTTCAACTTTGGATAGCAGAAATAGTTACGACTCAAAGGGAATATCTTTAAGGCGAACCTTGGAGTCGAAGTAATAAGTAATCACAAGGGCTTGAAAGAGCTTTAAGCTGCATCTAAAATAAAATCAGTTTAAAAAGATATCAACAAAGTTAAAGCTGAGCTTTTAGCCTCAAAATCTGTATACAATAAATCAGCTATAAACAAAAACTGTTTTGATTTGTGTCTCATAATCAAGAGAGAAGAAAAAAGTATCTTAAAGCAATTCTAGAGCTTTCAACAGCTTTGAAAACTAAACAAATTTAGGCTTTGGAGCTTAAAGCATCACTAACCAACAGCTTAAAGGTTCTCTGCCTCCTTTTTCATTCAGCTTTAACTACTTCAAAGTGTGCCTCAAAGCGAACAGAACACGTTGAAAATATCCCTTTTCATGTCACCTTTTGAGTCTAGGATAATATATCGCACACATATAATTATATATATATATGTAATTATATAAAATATCTAGCGTAATCAGGCATTGCTGGCATAATTCATTATCCTGTTCGTTTATGTCCTGTTGGTTTAATTTTAATAATGTGACATTTCACAAATTGCGCTTATCCAATGGGAGCCGATGTCAAACGGGATTTGTGCATTTCAACTGTCAATTACAGAGAGCTGCACATAGTTGCACACAGCTGGAGTAGATGGAGGAGCACTTAGGAGCTACTGGTGGCACTGGAACTGGACGCATCCAATGATTTGTGGCCATGACAATTGGTAAATTAAACAAATTGAACTGGCTTTTATACTGGCAAATTCTATGAATGGCTGTCAAGTCCATCAAAGCTAGATTAGAGAGACAACAAATTGTAATTCACTCTGTGAATCTACTCCCATTCCTCCCTCATCCCGCCCCACGTCCTCCCAGAGCTCAGTCTAAGTGTAGTTGCAGAGCTCGTTGCATTTGTGTCAACTGTTTTGTTATGGATGCCTGCATCACAGGACGATATATATCTCATTCTCTGTATATACGTACATATGCACACAATACTCATACATATCGTACGGAGGGGATAGGAGAGGGAGCGGAGTATCCTATGTATGAGTACGCATTGCGTCATTACGAGAGATACGCCCATTGTTCGGGCCAAAACAAAGCCCGGGCACTGCGACAGTTCCCCTTGTGTCTTTCGCTTTGGTCATAGTTTTAATCCCACTAATGGCACTGGCTTTAGGGTCACAGGCAGACAGAGACAGAGACAGAGATAGAGAAGCCAACAATTGTTTTGGATTGTACTGAAGCAGCAGCTCAAGCTCCGAAATCAAAAGCCTTACGCGCAGTTACCCACCGGAGACAAAATAGTAGTCCAAATTCTCAAATAGAGTCAAAAGGCTCCGACTACAGTTTACACAGTTCACTAAAAGAGACTCGAGGCACAAAGCCTGGACCTGGAAAGAGCATAATAGAACACATAGATGCCCCAGAAACAGGCTGATTTGAATCTCTAGAATATTTCCACTTTACTTACTTTTCTTTTGAATTGAATTAGAAGGAAATAACGCTTAATTAAAAACAGATTCTGAATTACGCAGATTGAGATGTTGTTAAAAGTTGAACAAGATTTGCAAGCTTAGCATAAGCTCTGTTTGAACTGCAATCGACACATGTTTTCTCTCTAAAGCGAACCTATTATTAAATCAATAAACAGATCGATTTTTTCTGGGAATACGTGCACATTAGGTTTTTCCCTAGATAATCTCCCTGAACTTGTTGCTCTATTTGTTCCAACACCCGCTCTCTGGCCAGATTTATCAGCTGTGAGAGGTAAGTCTCATATCAGCTGTGGGATCAAACCTAGCTGAGATTCTTTATTAAGAATGCATGCAAATAAAGCGGGCTCCAGTCTACGCTGAACCACTTGGCCGCAAACAGGTTCCGAGCCATGTTCCGCAGAATCTTATTCGCGAGTGCAGTATTCGCTCTGATAGCTCTGAGCTGTTCCATTATTCGTAAGTAGAAATCTTAATTTCTTACTTTACTTTCGTTTATATATTATATATTCATCAGATCCAAGGCCCACGCGCAAGTACGTGCGAGACTTTGTGTTCCCCATGGAGGATGAGAGCGAGTACCACCTCAGACGTCCTTGGGACCACTACTACGCTCGGGTGAGACGCCACACCCAGGGAGACACCACTAGCATCGCAGAGCAGCTGACTAGATGCTATTATCATAGAATTATAAGAGATTTCCCACAGAGACGTCTTTTGCTGACTTGGCACAATGCCGAACAGACAAGGGATCTAAGGACTATTTTGTCGGATGATCTAGAACTGTCTGACATATCTTTTAGCATAGTTCAAACCGAGTTACCTGCGAACAAATTACTCTTCGAAATGTCCAGCACCCAAGATGCTTACTGGGTGCTTTTAGCCTATTGCAATGCAATAGAACAACGCTCTCGGAGAATTGGCCTTAAGCCCTTGACCTACGACATTTCAGTCCCTGATTCCCCATTTCGCGTAATAAAATCTCGGACATTGTACCCAGAATTGCATAGTTAAAGAACACAGAAACTGATTTAATTATTGAAATAAATGTAACCTGTTATATATAGATATATATCTAATCTCTTTATCCACTAGCAGAAGCTCAACAATATTTCTATGTCCAGTTTCTCTGGTTTCTTAAAGGATAAGATCAGACCCAAAGGTCTAGTGTATATCTTCCATTTAGCTCCCCTCCCTTAGAGATTTCTGATTGCGTTCTGTGGCCTATAAATTGCGGAAAATTCTTATCAGCAAAGGGTTACTTTGAAAATATATTTCCTTTTATCAATTTCCCGTCTAGTCGAAGCTAATGTAAAACAATTTCGAGCTGGGCAATAATAAATTTGCTTTGTTCATGCGCCAAATCGCTTTTGCAACCTGTCCCAGCTGTTCCGATCTGGGAGTCCTACCTGGCGGCTGGAATAGGTAACTAAATGCAATTAAGCTTTGTGCAACGTCAAAACGCATTTGGGCCCGGCATGTACACGGGGTCAGAGCCGTTTATTGATGTCGTTATTGTTGTTGTTGCTGTTTCTGTATTAACTAGCTTCAAACCCTGCACCGATGCACCGATGCAGCCACCGCCTCACCCTCCACCTTCCAGCTGCTGGTGGTACTGCCGTTGGCTTGTTGTCGAGCTGGTTGCCTGGCCTGTTGTACACGGCCGCAAGGTAGAAGGAAATGGGCGAGCGCAGCTTTACAATTTACACATTAATTATGAGCAGACATGTGTTGTAGGCGTACCAGGGCCAAACCGGGACCAGCTCTGGCCGCGGTAACAGGTGCCTACTGCTATTGCCATTGCCAGAATCCCTGCCAGCCTGCCAGCCTGCCAGCCTGGCTGAAAGTATGCAAATGCAAGCAAAGCAAAATATGCTCCTACATCCTCCCCTCCCGCCCTCCCTCTCACCCTTCTGGCTGTTTTATGGCAGCGAATTAATGAACGCAGCAAACGAGCAACCGAACCAGCAGAGACGACGACGCCGACGCCGACGCCGACGACGATGGGAATAACAACAATGCAACGTCCTGGGCGCTAGGTAAGGTCATTATTTTACCCGTCCTGTCCTGGTTGGGTCCCTGCTCGGGCGCCAACAGGCGGCTGCATGCGGTCGGAGCGAGGGTTTCTGTTTCTGTTTCTTGTTTCTGCTTTGCATGCCTCCGTGTGCAATAACGGCAATAATTTATCACCCCGGTCAAAATTATGCATGGACTCAATTGTGCGTGAAATTAAATTTTAAGCGCAAACAAGACGACTTGTCGACTCGCCCTGTTTACTCCAATAATTTGGCTAATTTCACAACTGACGCATTGCACCTACAGTCCCTCCTCCACTCCAATTGATGTTGCATGTTGTCATGTTGCACATGATAATTGAAAATATTTGAAATTGCTTCCACATACGACCTACCTGAGGGTCAAAGGCAATTAATCAACGAAGCATATTGTGTGGGCGTAACAGGATGGCGAAATAATTAAACCATCTTCAAAGGACCTTTACCTCGAACATATGTATTTGTATTAAATTCAGTTCATTCGAGATGATTGCATAACTCTGATTTTGTCAAGTGGTTTAAGAAATAATTAAGCTTTAATATTGCTTTGAGCTCTTCGAAATGACATCAAATATTTCCCTCAGATACTTTACTCTATTATGTATAGTATGTGGGCGTGTGTGTGTGTGTGTGGATCTAGTGGGAATGTGAAATGCAAAGTTTTTGGATTGGATTTTTGTCGCCAAAGTTGCTTTGATTGCTTTAAAAATAATTTATTGAGTCAATTGACTTTTGCAGTGAAGTCCTTACAAATAAAAGCAATGCAATTCCAACTTACAATCACCAGGGACACACACACACACACGCACACACACATACGTATATTGATTGTATTGACTCTAGAAGAGGTAGACTGTGAGCTGAAATAAACCCAAGTGCTGTGGGCTCCTTAGTTTAGTTCAATTTGAAAATTTATTGCGGCCGGAGTTCGTTCACATGGCAAGTTAAAGCTACGGTTACATGATTCATTCACTTGAATAGACCACACACACACAGAGACATACACCTTACATCCCTTGCAAAGCAGTTACACAACCTAAAACACACACACACAGAGACACACACACACTGTCACACAATTACGAAGTCAAGTTCTGTTTGGCAAGCAATGGACAAAGGGCTGGCCCAGGCAAAATGCTGGCTGAGTCACAAATGTCAATTCAATTTGATGATGACCGTCACGGTTGACGTTGACGTTGACGTTCAGGTTGAGGTTGAGGTTGAGGTTGAGCTTGAGGTTGACGTTGAAGTTGAGGTAGAGGCCTAGTCGCAGTGCTAGTCCTAGTCCTGACACGAGGAACGAGAAATTGTATTGATTAGGGAAAAGACTGGCAACTTGCATTTACACGGGTTTTGCCAAATGAAAATTTCTTGTCTTATGCATATTGATTGCGGCACAAAGCTGCCAATCGGAAAGCTGTTCGTATGTCACACAAAAGATGGTCGAATTGATATAAATAGAATTTCAATGGATATACATTAAATGAAATTGCTAGGTAAATATACAAACATTTTCATTTTAATCTAGTAAAAGATACGTTTATAATTAGACATAAAAATCCTCTTCTACTACTTTTAACTAACATTCAACCATATAAGCTAACAGCCTATGTTATCAGCAGGCGCTGTTAATAGTCTCCGCAGCTGAAAGGCCTCAACACGCACTCGGCAGCAGTTCAGATTCAAAAACGTCAACTCACCTCGGCGATTTCACCATGGGCAACTTTTCCACCACAGCTCACCACTCAGCAGCCAGCAACAGGGCAGAAGCAAAGCGACAAATTTGTTGTTGCTTTTGTGGCCGTGTGGAACGTGTGCGAGCTCAGCGCGAAGGGGTGGGTTAGGGGGTGAGTTCTGGCTCTGTAGGGTTGGGGGGCTGTAGAAGAGTGCTCGAGTCCGTTGAAATTGCTGCCACGTTGCAAGCCACCGCAATGTACAGACAGACAAAACGCGCTAATGTTAACATGTGAATTAACATTACAGTTTCTGAGTATATTTAAATGGTTAACAATCATTAACAGTATATTAATATATACCTATAGATCTATCAGTTTATATATGTTATTAACTTTGTATGGAATATACTTTTGTCCCCAGTATTTACATCAAAGCAAAGCCCTACAGAGTATATATATACTCATAATAGGCATAAATCTATTCCATTCAGCTTTTGCCTCACTTCCATCGCAGATACTCTACGATTTGGTACAGGGTGTTTCCAATCGCAGTTTTTATTGGTTTCTTTTGTTTTATTTCGCATTGTTTTGCAATCAACAGAATTGTGGCCATAAATTTTGTTATGCCTCTGAGCAAAAATATAATAAATAATAGAGAAAAATATCATAAATAAGAATTGGTAAATGGGGAATGCGTTGCCAAGATTGAAATTCGTTTGAGGCCTGTGAATATATGTAACTATATGGATATCCTCCCTTCCTGTTATGGAGTTATATGACTGCAACTATTTGCCATTGATGATGAGAGTGTTATAAATTGCAGGACAAAGAAGTCTCTACGCGCTGCCTTAGGGGTTGTCCAAGGGGCCTCGAGGGGTAAATGAACTGCGGCTGCTTCTGTTGCTGTTGTGTGTTGGTGTTGTGGTGTCAAAGGACAAAGGTCGTCGATGTCTCTGTCGCTGTCGCTGTGCATTTAATTTGCACTTGAATGGCAAATGGAGAAATAAACTGCACAATTACTGCAGATATTCCAGAAACAACAACAACAATCACCGGGAGCAACAACTATAAAGACCAGATACAAATGGCCAACAATTTCAATTTGCAGCTTTGTTATTTCAGTTGTGGCCATTTTTGTTGCTGTTGTTTGTTGGTTGTCAAGTGGCTTTGTCCTTTTTCTCTTAACTGACCTCCCCCTTCCCCCTACCCGCTACTCTCTACCCCCTTCCCTCACAGTAACTTGCCAACTGCGCTGCTTAATTAATTTATTTAATTACGCACACATTTGCATACATTTTTAATCAGTTTGTAATGTTGCACTTCTGCTGCACTTTCAACATTTAATCACACGACCAAAGTCGGGTATAGTTGACTGCGAAATACCCTATAAAAGAAAGTGATCTCTGCATACATTTTGAGTCTCTTTTTTGAGTGTAATTCGTTTGTCGATGGGAATTTGTAGTATATCATAAGGAAGGGCTGCATCTTAGATACGATAGATAGACGCAGCGATTGATGATGATCGAGAATATATATAATTTATACAATGATTCGAATATTGTTTCTATATACCTCAAATATCAGCTCAACTTTAGATTAAACAGGGTATAAAAAAGGCATCTGTTTGTTTTCACCAACAAACAAGACTACAAAAAAAAGAGAAACCGAACAATTTGTATATACTCTATATATAAACACATATTGTACACATTGTATACAGATATATATATATATATATATATATATATATAGCATGTATAATCCTCTTTTTTTGATGCGAACAATTTCAGTTTGATTGACACTCGGTTGGATTGATAAGCAGCACATAAATGGAATGCAAATGTACAAATCAATTACGGAATTAAATTGTGTGGAAATAATCATAAATTGAGTTGAAATTATATTAGAGATTTAAACGGGAATGAAAAAAAGAGCGTTGGGGCACTTAAAGGGCAATCGCTGTAGTCGTAAGTATATCATGGAAAGCCAGATTGAAAGGATTTGGGTAGGCATTTCATAATTTTAATTACGCTAATTATAAACATTTCACAACAACGAAAAGCTCTTACCATAAAAATTATTTAAGGAATGGAAGGTAAGCCCTGCGCCTGTTCCTGGTCCTTAAGCATTCACCGACATTAAGGCAAAAGGGTTAGGAAAAAAAACAATAAAATTAAGCCATAAAAACGTAAATGAAGCGCTGAAAAAAGAACCTTCTCAGGTTTCTTCTCCTGCTCCTTTGCTGGGAATTACGTAAGCCCATTTTAAAAGAAAGCACTTATACATTAAGCTGATGTGCGTATCCTTTATGCGTGTGTGTAATAAAAGTGAGACTAAGCAAAAATACATTTATTTTATTTTAAAATATGTTTTTCCTGCTCTATAAAAAATCTGTTAATCTACTTAAAGCCAATTGTGGAAGTTAGAGAAAAGATTTTGAATGCTAAGAATGAAAGGAGAAGTCTCAAGGAAGAACCAACTCATTTTCAATATAAACAGATTGATATATCTTATATATAATTAAGAGTCAAAGATACATACAGTTGACAATAATAGTTAACATCTTAGCCCAGTTTTCCTATTTAAAGATACTTTCTACAGCGAAAGTCTGTATCAAAAATCTCCAATGCCTGGAACACCCTGTGCTCGCTTTGGATATTTACAATGAAAAGTTGATACTAGACTGCTTTAAATATAATTCATTAAATTAAGTATAGACAAGTAATTGCATTAACTGCATTATTCCACTCATAAATAATTAATTATTTGTGGTCGCTTTTCATACTTTTCTCTGGGCTTTTAGTTTAATTAAAAACATATTCAAAATTCTGTTTACATTGAACAAAAGTTTGCAAAGTCTGAAATGAATTGTTAATTGGTTACATTGTTAATTAAATGCTTAATTACAGAGTATCTCTCAGTCGAGCAGATGTCATATAAATATTTCATAGCGAGTGTAAGCCAATTTCAGAGGAATTGGCCATGAAATTTTGTAGCTGTAATCTCAGAATTCGCCAAGAAAGTGATTCGCATTGGAATTTAAATGAGAGCAAACACACACACACACACACACACACACACACTGAGTAGTTGTATCTGTGTATATAAATATTCAAAAAGATTTCGCATGCGGCGCACATTTTGAATACATTTGACAATTTTCTTTCTTCAGTTTTTTAGTTGTTGTTTTTTGTTGCTGTTTTTTTTCTTACGTTTTCATTTTATTGTCAGAGAAATGAGAAATATTTGCATTTACTTGAGTAGCAGCGACGCCAGAATGCAAAAATGTAATTTCCATGAAAGCTGAGCGAAGGCGAAGGCGAAGCCCAAGGAACGAACGGGTGCAGTCCCATATCCAAAGTGGCTGCAAGTGCACAGGCATCATGCGAGGGCAGCTCCAGCTCCATTCCAAGGATCTTCTGCTCCTGCTGCCGCCGCTGCTTTTCCCATTTTCCAGATTTGCAAGCACTAAAATTTGTTGGCAGAGCGAGAAGTTTGCGTCTATTGTGTGGGTGCTGCATTTGCATGCTGACAGCAGCTGCCTGCTTTTAAAGTACTTTCAGTGGGTGCCTTCACCCCTTCCACCCCCTCCAGCTCTTCAGCCCTTTAGCCCTATCCCTGAAGCGAATGCTTGTCGCATTGCATGAAATATTTGACTTTTGATTAAAGCGCCAACTCAAGTGTTCTGCTCTGACGCTGCAAAGCCATAGACGTAGACATAGACATAGACACAGACATAGACACAGACATAGAGATGGAGCCAGAGCCGGAACCGGATCCGGAATCGCTGGCCGTGCTTGCCACTGTGGCACTTGACAAGATTCACTTGTCTTTCAAATGCATTTCATATTGTGTTGCATAATTTTGTGGCTTTTTCTAATGTGAAATGTGTGCGCGGAAAACTCTCGACTGACAACTACAACAACAAGGCATGCTCGACTGGGGAATACCCTGCAAACTATTCATATATATACTTCCAGTTACAGTTCTCAACTTCCATCACTTTTCGGAGTTCCTTTTACCCTTTCCTAAGGAATCGCAGGGTATTCGCTGGCAGACGCGGCGGCGTTGCGAAAACTTCTCTAAGAACTTGTTGGCAAGTTTTCATCCTTGTTGTTGTGGCATTGCATAAATATGTATGCATTGTTTAGTTGTCCTCTGTTGCAAGTTGCAAGACCGTGGAAAGTGTTGCACAAGCTGCTGCTTTACTTGTTCAGCTCCTTGCTTCTTCTTCTTCTTCTTGGGTCACATTATCCAAACAGTGTGAATCCTTTTCATAGGACTCTCTTTCTTTGTTATCGAAATCAATCGAGTGCATATGTATTTATCGTTCCACTTATCGATCAAATTTGGGAGCATTGCGACGAAAAATTAATCATACGCCCTGATTGCCCGCACACTTCAGGGGCAAAAACTCTTGGGAGGTGGGGGAAAACCCGCAGCAGCAGCCTCCACACACATAAAACAAGAGAAAAAAGGTAAAATATTATTGCGGAACACAAAAGGCAAATTAATTTTTCATAAAAGGGAAACCGCGAGCCTCGTTTGGATGGGGCTGCTGCTGGTTGCTCCTGTTGGCTGGCGAGGACTTAACGCGAGTCCTGTGGCGCACTGTGAAGGGTGCCAAGCGGCGAGAAGGACGTGTAAGTTGACGCTGTACGCACTCACGTGTGTATATAGTATATGTACACCTGACACACACACACACACACACACACACACACACACACACACACGAACAGAGAGATGCAAGAGCCGCAATTAATTTTCAATGCGCGCTTTATGCGCCTTCTTTGCGGTTCGATAGCATTGCGAACATGGCCTCGGATCCAGGCCGCAGCGTCCTGGTTCCCTTCAGGATGAAGGCAAGTGCAAGGGGGCGTGTTAATTGCCACGTCAAATAAGCAAACAAAGGGGGAAACTAGAGACCAGCAGAGGGGCAACGAGGCGGCACAACTTGATCGAATCGCATCGCCTGGCTTATTTATGAATTTGTGAATGTTCCTTGGCTAATTGGCTGCCTTTATGCCTGGAGCCTGGCTAATTACCATATAATCAGCTAACAGAACAAACGTCGATTCTACAGAAGCTAATGAATCTTATTATACAGATTTTGAATAGAATTTTCCAACTGAATCTTTGACTCTCTGATTCACACTTCAACTATTCGCAGCTTAAAGAGGAACTTGAAGTTTAAAAGGAAAGAAAAAACAGACTTAGAGGATTGCCAAGCACAACACACTGAGAGAAATTCATTGATAGAGTGGAAATTCGATAGATTCTCTTTATATCTAATTGATTTTCGAGAGAAATCTTATTAAAGCGAATTGGCAGCAAAACATTTCGTGGCTTGTGGATTATGTTATTATTAGAGTATCTGACATCTGTCTAGTATATCATTAATTTACTCATGTGTGTGTGTCTATTGACCGAATGTGATTTATTGTTTAAGAAACTATCGAATTTCAAATGGAAAATTATAATTATTTTCAATTTCAATTTGCATTTTCCGATCAAATGTAAACCACAAACGAAAGTGTTGACATCGCTGCGAATAACCAGCGGTTGTTGTGGTTGCAGTTATTTCCAATAAACAATAAATGTTGTTTTAATTGTGTTCATTCTAAACAATCAGGTGACAATCATGTGGGTGGAAATAGAGGGGGGCGGTGGGTGTGGCTGAGTTATTGCATTAAGCACCTTAACAAATTGCTCAACTTTAAGAGAACTTTCTACGAAGAAACTAACAAAAATGTCGAAATTTCTTTCAGTTGCACTTTCTCTATAGACTCCAACTCATAGCAGAAGTTGCTCACGAACTGACTGATGTTCTTCAAGCACTCTGGATGCCCTTTCTGAGGAAGAGTATTGATTGAAATCCTTCCTAATATCAACTGATGTCATCTATCTAACTGTGAGAGCTGAAAGAGAGGAGAAGGCTCAAGCAGAACCCAATTTGGAGAGAGTATATTGTAACTATATAAAAAGAGTATCTGCAAGTCGTTGAGATAGTAAACCAGTTAAACTATTTACCCTTTTATTTCCAGCGTAACGTGTTACGCATGAGACTTTTCTCTGGCAAAGAAAAGAAAATCGCATTGGCAATTGCAATTAAATGCGAACGGCGAAAAGTGCATAAGCTTCAGCGAGGGGTGGGCGAGGCAGGGGAAGGGGAGGGGGAGAGGGGAAGTAAAGGGAAAGAGTTTTTCCTGACATCGCGCAAAACTGAAAACTTTAACATTTTTAGCGATTGTGTTTTCAGCCTGGCCCAAAAGTGTTGCTGGCACCGGGAAACTGCCTTGTATTTCATTTTTAGTGCATGTCTATGTGTGTGTGCGTGTGTGTGTGTGTTGGTGTGTTTGTGGGTGTGTGCCTGCAGCTGGTGCAGCTGTGGCACCACCAGGCTGCCAGTCGCCAGTCTGCCAGGTGAAGTTAGTGTTACCTTGTTTGCCGCCACAGCAGAAGAACTTTTCCCGAAGTTCTCGGCAGACGCTGCGCTGCTTGCGTTGAGCGTTGAGCAGCGCTGCGCTGCGTGGCGTTGCGCTGTGTTGCGTTCGTGTTGCCTAAACAGATTAAACTCTGAACACATGTGCGCCTGCAATTTTACGCGCTGTCGCTGCCAAGGCTTCCACATCCGCATCCGCATCCGTTGCTCTTGTTGCTGGCGCTGGAGTTGGAGCTGCTGCCTCTGCTGGTTCCGTAGCCACAGCCGCAGCCGCAGCCATTGCCAGAGGCTTCACATAACCGCCACATTAATTCCTAGTGCCAGACACCTTTCTCGTTAGCGGTTGCCCTGCCCTAACTTATTTAATTTCAAAAGCTTCGCTGCCAGCAAATTCCCCTCTTGTCTCCCCCTCCCCTCCCCACCCCTCCGCCTTCAGTTTGTCATCCCGCTCATTTTGCAACCATTTTCCAGCCACGTTGAAAGTTAAATAGCATTCGCGTGTTTATTCAAATCCGAATTGTTGGCATTTTGTTGCCTTATTTAATTATCGAATTCTCGTATGTGGCAGCAACAGTTGACCTCGACCCCCTCCTCCCGCCCTGCCTCCTCCCTCCCTTTGTTCAGTTCTGAATCCCAGCTCATGCGACATTTGCTCAAAACTCTCACGTTCCACGTGACCCGACCCGAGGCTATGGGCATGCGGGTCTCGGTTTGGTTTCAGTTTAGTTTTTCTTTTTGGAAAATTTATTTTCCTTCTCTCTTTGGAATATTTTCATTGTATAATTTATGCTCTCTCTGGGAAAAGGAGTGGAAAAGGGGGATAGATACTTGCACTGAGGCTAACGAATGTGCATACGTGCGATCACGTAAAGGTAGATAAGGCTCAGAACTATCCTGGATATATGTTATCGGCATATATATATATAGATATATATATCATATCTCATGGGAGAGAGAATATTCTTGTTTGTGCTTAAAAGTTGCCTGAGATAGAACTTTTTATGGATTTAATAAGTCAAAGAAGAAAATACTAAGAGAAGGTGGAGAAGAGACTCAGTTTTGATAGATGACTATCGAACTTATCTAATCTATCAGTGTAGGGTATATGGAACAAATAGAACTCAATGAGTTCCTCTGAAAAGTTTCCCAGTAACTTTCTGAGTTTTAATAGAATCAACTTCGTTTTAAATAACTTTAACTCCATCCCAATTCAAATAGGATTCATAATCTCATCCTAGTACTATAACTATAACTTTTCGTATCTATCAGTATTGGGTATAGGGTATAGAACACGTCGTTAAGGTATATATAACATATAGTTAGATGAAGCAAATGATACCCTGTAACTTTCTGAATTTTCATAGCATCAACTTCGTAGAAGAGACGCCAAGGGAAAATCGACTCTGTTTTGATAGACGACTATAACTATAACTTATCTTATCTAATCAGTGTAGGGTATATAGAACATATATTCAGTTCAGTATATAGGACATACAGTTACGGTATACAGAACACATAGTTAGATGAATCTAATTAGTTTCTGTGAAGAGTTTCCCAGTAACTTTTTGAGTTTGAATGGAATCAACTTCGTTTTAAGTAACTTTAACTCCATCCAAGCTGAAAAACTTAAATAGGATTTATAATCCCATCCTTAATTCGTATCAAATTTGACGCCCAAGTGCATTAAGATCAATACTTACTTATACTCGTATAATCGTGCATAAGAATATAATCGAGAATTTGAGTCGAGGGCGAGTTTTGGCTCAAATGCCTTTGGCATAATTAAACGCTGTGGAATTTCATTATAAAATTTCGCAGACATTTCGCCAGATGCGAGAAATTTGCTCGTTTTCCCCCTTACCTTTTCTTTTCTTTTGGAAAGCCAGCAGCAAAGTTTGTGGAAAGCAGCGACCTTTCCTTGGGACCCTTTTGCAATATGGTAGTGCAATATTTTTGGCTCAACTTGATTTTATATTGAAATCGGCTCGTTAAACTGTAATTTTCCCTTATAAAACTCAATTTTCCCTCCAACAGTCCGTGTGTGTGTGTGTCTGTGTGTTTGTTTGTGTGTTTGTGTGTGTGTGCCCTTTGACCGAGTTGATTTTTCACAATTTCCGGAGAAGCGAGAGCTGCGCTGCCGACTGGCGGAAACGTAATTTGGCTCTTGGCCATTATTTTCGGAACTGACCACAAAGCCAAAGCTCGCTGCAGCCGACTGAAACTGAACACATTTGGGACAGAAGTCCGAGGGGGGGAAGGGGAGGGCATGAGGGAGCTCCTCCTCTTGCTCCTGCTTCTCATCATAATCGAAGCCACGAAATTGAAGTACTGCGGCACACAATGCGGTTTCCGTTGACTGCTGATTGGCTTCCGTTTCCGCTAATTTTTGAAAGTCCGCATCGATTTACGTCCAGCATTGTTTTTGCCTCCATCATCAATTGTTGTGCCCCTCGAGGTTGTCCTTGTAGGCAGTTGATTACACTACAACTTCATTAAGAACCACTTTCCAAACAAACTTTCTTTCAATGGAAAACTACTTTAATAACTTCTAAATAGAGCTGTTACTATAAGTCGCACCTAATTAGGGGCATAAAATACTCACAGAGAGAAGGAATATGAGAGACGCAGTGGATTAATCTTTATAGCTAAACAGTTTGTTAGAATATCCAGCAAGTAATCCCAAGAAAACTCTCTGTTTCCTTCCGAAGAAAGAAAGTTTCTGAATAGGAAAAGTATCCACAGTAATTGGTCTCTCCAATAGGATAAATCCCTCAAGTAATACGCTTTCATACCTATTAAAACAATGAAGCACAAGTGAAGCTTTAATTGAAGCTTTTCCCATTTGTAAATAGCTTAAAACTATTTCTCGATTTTAATTCTGATTTCTCTTCCCCTTTCCGTTCTGGAAATAAATACAATATTTTCTCAGCGTTCTCATGAATTTTAGCATAAAATTTTAGTTGTTGAAATATCCAAGGAATGAGTAGAGCAAAAATGCAAAAAGAAAAGAAGGATACAAAATATCCTGGAGGCAAGAAGCAGCCAGCCGGGGAGCGAGGCAGCCGGACAATCCTTTCGTTTCATCTGCGTCTCAGGGTTCATTTTTATTGCTGCATATTCTTTATGTAAGCATATCAAAAATGTGTTTCCAAATAGAAATTTAAAACCTTATTACTCGGAAAATACATACAAACATATATAAAATAGATATATATATATGTAGAGATAGGAGTATATATGTATATAAATATTTTATGGCAAAAATATTGCAGCTGAAAAGGGACAATGTATGCAGATACATTTAGCTGAAACTGACCCCTCCCTCAGACCCAACGGGGTAAGGACGTCACACACACACACACACACACACACACACACACAGACGCATTGGGTACAGCTGTGCTTGGCTTGGGGCCAGCTTCGGACTTGGGCCAAATCTAAGCGTCTGTCCAGTCCTGTCCAACACACTTCAAGGCGGCGCATCTCGTTTTATTTTTTGCTTCTTTTTCCTTTCTTTAAATTGTGTAACAAATTGTTCCCCGGGGACGAATTTGGATTAAGTAAAAAAGGGTTTATTTACGATGCCATACATAACACGGCCTGCAGGTCCTGTCTCAGCCCTTATTTTACTGTTACTTTCCTTCTTCCTCTCTCCCTTTCTCCAGCTCTTTTATTACGTGCCCAATACTCAATTTAGGGGCATATTTAAATTCATCGTCTATTGACGCCAGCCGTGGGGCATTTCGTATGCTGGTTCTGCTTGGATCTATTGAGTGCTTATTTGAACTGAACTTTGAGGTTGGATTCTCTTCATTTTTATGTTATTTATACGAATGGACTTGGGTCGGCAAACCAAACACACAGACCACACACCGTCCTCCCTCCCCCCCAACAGGGCTCCAAAAGTGTTGAAGCAGAATGAAAGACAAGCATAACCCACAGGGCATACAACCATCGGTAGATAGGCCAATAATAAAGAACATAAACATATCACACATACAATATACACTGACAGAAATGAGTTAAGGGAATAAGTAAGGGTGTGCTTGGTCTATAGCTACCCTGGAACTTGGTCTAAAATTAACTTTAACTTGCAGTAAGTTAACTTTTAGTTTGACTGCAAGCAGTTTAAGATCTGTGCTGCTTGTTTTTATATAGAAAATGATCTTTTCAATATCTGATCATGAATATATATAGCATATTCTAAAGATTTAGAAACACCTTTCTTCCATTTCCATAGTTTGAATAGCAACTACTTAGCTATTCACATCAGGAACAGAGATGGAAACTCATGAAATCAAACTTTATTTTCTCTTTTCACAGTGTACATCCTTCTATATATGTTTATGTCACACAGATATCGTTTAATCGTGCATACATCTATGGATAATAAATGTATTTATCCCATATTGAAGGTAAAAACTTGTTTACCAAAATACTTAAATAGCTTCCGTCCACCCACATCATTGCTTGGAGTTTCCAGCAGTTCAGATGAGATTCAAACGCGACTCGCCGGCATCTTGATAATATTTCGATTTTTGGCTAACTCCCCAACCCCCTCCCCCTTCTGCGCTTTCATCCTCGACAATGCCGTAGCGTATCGTATTGGGTGTCATTGTTTTTACGAAAACAGTTTTAACTTTTTTGTCACACACACAACGAAAACTGTCAAAGAGCGTAAACTTCAAACTGAAACCGAAACGAGACGGAACTGATGCCACCTGAGCTGCCCCCTGAGCCCCTGCCAAGCTTCAGCTCCAGTTTGAGTTCTTCTACCTCCTCCTTTAGCTTCATTCAAATGGCTGTCAAGGCTTTTCCGCTCAATTTGGCTGGCAGCAAACGCAATCAATGCGAATGAGTTTACCAACTGTGACGTCACTAGCGTCAAACTAAAGACCCAAAGTACATTTATGCCACATTCTGTCAGTTTACGTCGCATACTTTGATGGCTAATTGCGGCTCAACTGTCGCCTAACAGTGTTTAACTCTTTCTGGAATATCTTCTAACAGGAACTATAGATGACTTATAGAGAGATTATAGATCTTGGAATGGAATATATAGAGTTATATAACACATATCAGTTGTCAAGTTGGAAGAGAAGTTTCATTCGAGGCGGGAATAAACTGAAATAGTTTCTAGGAAATGTGAGGGTATAAAAGTTGAAGAGTGTTATTAAATATGTAGAAAATGTTCCTCAAAATATGTTATTTATATTAGAGATATTGATATATATTTATATATTATAAAAGTAGTCCCTAGACAGCATAGAGTATAACTTGCGACCTTTGATAGATACAAAAATGATGTGAAAATATATCTATGATCCATGAGAAAGAGAGCTAAAAGCACATTTTAGGTCTAAAATTCTATGAAAGGAATATAATTTCGTATTACTTCCGGGGTCTTCAGTATTCATTTGAACAATTTGCAATTTGATAATAACCATTTTTAGTGATATATAATTATATAACTAACAAGCGAGATGGAGAGCAACGTTTCTGTGGCCTTAGATCGCATTTTAACCTGAGCTGAGCATAGATAGAGTTTAAATGTTGCTGGGAAATGGTGAAAGAAAATTCTTTGGAATGTACTTTAAAGTTTTTAGCTTGGCGACTTTGTAGTTGGGCACGCCCATTAGCATAGAGACAATTTAGGGCGCAAATGACCTGCTGTCTGGCGTTAATTAAAGTCAATTTCAGCAAAAATTTTAATTCCACAGAAACAAATACGAGCAAATACAAAGGAGGCAAAGTGCCCGAAACGGGCCGCAGAGACAACATTTTGCCTCGTTTGCCGGCAAACGGCAGACTGGGGTGAAAGCAAAGAAAATATCTGGGGGAAATTTTGGGAAAAACGTCGACAAACTGAACAGAACAGAACAGAAGCCATCAGCATTCACTTGTGTTTGCGCAGCCGTGAGTAAAAAATTCAAAAACATAAACGGAAATTACCACAAAATAGAAACCACAAACCCTATACACCACTCCAGTACCAGCACATGCACATACTTAAACACACACACACACTCGTAGAGGGCACATACAGCAGAGTTGCTGCCGCAGTTGTTGTTGTTGTTGTTGTGCCGCAATCTAGCAGGACAATCTTTTGATTAACATTCTTGGCATTTTTGGGGGGAAATTAGTTTTTATGTTTATTACCTGAGCCATTACATCGCATGGAAAATGAACTTGTTGAGAGAATTTTCTTTATATACCCTGTACAAATACCATCTTCTTTCCACAGGGTAGCAAGACTTAGATGCAATTGTAGAAAATACACACTTAGAGTATTCCCTACAGAGGGAAAACTATTCAGAGTCTGTCCGAGGTAGAGACCTATTCAAACGAGAGTCAGGTGAGTGTATCTACAACTTTCTGTATCTTTCCACCTTTTTCCAACAAATACAACGAAAATTGAGGAATATACTCAATAAGTGGCAACAGAATCTATAAAAATCCATCGGAATAGAGTTACCTTAAGATGGAAACCCTTATAGGGGAAAGAGACAAATCTTTTCTTGTATTTTCAAAGGAGTTTCCCTCTGAGTATATGAACTCAGGGTTTAAGCTTGTATCTAAGACCTTCCCATACTTAAAGAAGATAGATTGGATGCTATAAGCCACTCCTCATTATAACATATGTATATCTAAAGTAAAAGCCTTCTTTCTGTTAATAGAAACACTTCATAGACACTTTCCACCTACTTACAGGGTACTCACAAGTCGCCAACACTCGCTTGGACAATTTTTAGTGCATTTTCATTTTCCAATTTTGTTTTAGCTCTGGCCCAGCCCGAGCTTGATATGAGATGATATAAGAAAGTCCATTAAGCGCTTTTGGCCACTGAAAAGAAATGATCACAATCAATACGAGTCCGAGTTCTGTAGCCAGAAAACCTGAAGCTGGACTAGCCTAATTAATGCAAATGACAGGCACTCGTTGATTTTAATTTAGATTAGAGACTCTTATTATTATGTAAATGTCCAGCAAATCGAAGTGAATCTCCACTCGAGAGTCCTCTTCATTTGCTCTTCTCAAATTTCAAATTAAGCAATTAATTTTCTGTGTCCAATTCTCCACGTAAAGTGAACAGCAAGTGACATCGACATTGGCATTGTTCATCGTCAGGTACACATGTTGTAGGTAATTTCTATATACTAACGAGTAGTAGAATGATATAATATATAATTGGAGTTCATTTGGCAGTGTCAGTTGATATTTTAATTAACTAATCCCCGTACATTTGCATCATGGAAATAATTATTATTTTCTCAAGTTTCTCTGCTCATTTCTGTTGGAGGCAACACACATAAATTATATTTTCATCTATTCAGTAATCACATTTGGCCAATAACAACGTTCTGCCTCTGGACTCCTGGCCTCTGGAATCGGGTTTCTGGTTTGGTTCAGTTTGGGCTCTTTTGGGTGTTTTATTGCAACTGCAGCTGCAGTTGTCATTTGCAGCTTTGGAGCACCTTTTAAGCCTGCTGAGAGTATTCAATGACATGGCCTGGCCGTAAATCAGTTGGAATTATTTTAACACACACACACACACACCGCACACAACTCATACAAAGATAACGAATATTAATTTTGCACCTGAGCAAAAACAAAATGTAACTAAGAATAGCATACAAAATGCCACTGGCTATTTATAAGAAACTACTCATTAGTAAATGTGTGAAGCTCTCATTGAATTTAGCATTTAAATACAGATAGATTTAATAATAAATACATATATAATATAATTTATGAAATGCTGCTGACAACCTTAAATTGCAGCTGCTAATTGAAAGCAAATATTTTGACAGCAATTCGAGTTTCCTTCCAATTTCATCTAACAAACATCTTACTAATTTCTGGCATATTTATCCAAGATATTGTACCCTATACAATAACTTTATTTATGTTAAGAACCAGTGTTTATATATTTCAAATTTATATTGTAAATTAATTTAACTAAATGTGCTGCATATGTAGCTTTACCTCAAGAAAATTATTTTGCATTTGCGAGGAATTCTTAGTACAAGGATAAGGCTCAGAAAAGGCTTAAGAAACTATAATTTATGCTATGAAATATTAATAATGGATGAATAATAATATTAAAAGTAAAGGTTTACTCATAATGTTTTAATTTCACACTTGAATCTTTGATAAAGTTAACAAGTTTTCAACTCTATTCAGAAATGTGTCGCGCTGAATGCTTTGAAAATTTTTGTAGCATACTTTTGAGCGCGTATGAATAATTTCGACATCTTAAAAGAATATTTATCCTTTATTCTCCTAGAAATATATTTTTCAGTTAAATATGTTTATGGAAACACAATTAATAGATTTATTTTTATATTTTGTATATAACTATCGCAAATAGACACAATCTGAAGCATCTTTATTAAAACATACAATCATATAAGAAAAGATTATAATGTGAATAAGGTATAGAAAAATAGGTACAGACTTACCCCACATTCGAGATATATAATCAGATTTGTATAAGGTTTTGATTTGCTTCCTTTTTCATAGTTTTAAAATGCATTTAACATGCAGATGGCAAAAGCATTTGCCATTTCTTGATAAGCAACACATTTTGCACCTGCAATAAAAACAATATCAGAAGTAGTAAAAAAAACCTTGCATTAAAAATATTACACACATTTATATTTGTTTTTTTTCTACACCCTGCAGCGCTGTCCCCTCCGCGCCTATCTATGTGTGTGTGTGTGTGTGTGTGTGAGTGTATATAATAAAAGGAACAAAGCGGAAATGCTTTCAAGTGTAATGATAAATGAACGCAAACTCTGAACATAAATCAACAGGGGAGAGGGTGGAAGACTGAGGGGCAGGGGGTGATGATGTTGAGGGGGAGTGTAGGTAGTTGAATGCACCTCAGCCCGGGCTATGATGCTGTTGCTGATGGTTTAAGCCCAACTTTGGCGGCAAGCTAACTACACACAGGCTTGCTCCTGTCCAGGCCCGCCCCCTCGCCGCCCTTTGGATGATTTAAGCGCTGCTGCTCGACTCCAAATGTGTTGTGGGAAATATGCATAAAAGCAACACAGGCAAAAAAAAAAGGACGAAAAGATCGAGGGAAAGCCAGAGAGCTCAAATATGAGATACCCTATGTCCATCTCTAGAGAATCCTAACAAAAGGTAGATTCAGTATATAGAAGAAAACTTTAAGTAATCAAAGGAAAGCTGCTTCTTTCCTCTGCTCTAGTATAGCTCTGGTATATATACATCGATATTAGGGCATAGTTATCATTGGCTATATATATAGATATACTGTATGTATATAAAATCAAAGCTACCCTTTATTAAGGTTGAAATAATAGAAAGACATTGTAAAGGTTGGATACCAAAAAGGGTTAAGAAAATATAAGGTATTTGAGTATATTCTATAACTATATATTCTATTCTATACCTATCTGTCTATATATATATACAATATATAATATAAGCTTTTATATATATATATGGGCTCTCGTATGAGTTAAGGCTGACTTCTATTGATAAGGTTGAACATGCCGCTGGCTGCCAAAAGGCTTAAAATAACAGCACATTAGTATACCCCTTTTATCCCAGATTATACAGTATATATATATATATATATATATGTATTTATATATATTTATATATATATATCATATATACTCGCATATAGTACGATATTTTTAATTTCTCACATTTTTTTAAGCAAATGAAAGAAAACAAAAGCTCAAAAAATAAAGAGGCAACGTCAGGCAAGCGAAAGGTGCAGCTCCCCCACAACGAGAGGAATCCTGCAGAGAGAGGGTGGCAGAGGGAGGGGAGGGAACGAGTTAAGGTCTGCCAAGCCGAGCCCCCTCTGAGCCGCAGGCATTGGACGCAGGGGCACCCATGTGAGCCATTGCACAAGTATTCACATTCGCATTCACACACACCCACACACACAGACAGACACACACACACCCGCACACACAGAGAGGCACACCCACATTCGTTCAGTTTGAAACATTTCTTTTTTTTCCGAAATTGCATTGTGAATAATGTAGTGTTAATTCTCGAGAGTGCCATGTTCCCGGTTTTTATGGGTTTAATGCTTTTGTTTATTGGTCCGCTGTTGCATCAGGCTGGAGCTCCGGAACTCGCATACCTCAGGACCAGGACCCACTGTGCCACCACCATGGGAGGTATATCCGAGTATTCCTGGGGAACAGCTCCAACTGTTTCTGCTGTTCCTGACGCATTTCGCAGTTTAAGTTTAACAGTCATTTCCGTTCTAGCCATTATCCACTGTGCATACAAATTAAAGCTTCATTCGCTCGACTCTCATATTATTAATTGCTTTATAATAAAAAAGCAAAGCAATATCATAAATATCCATATCAAGTGACAGACAAATGCAAAACCTGTATCCTAATGGCAGCTCGTCACGACTCTTCGAACACCCTAACATTGGGTACTACAGTTGGCTCTAGAAATATGTAACAGATGTCAAGTCGAAGGTATTTCTCACTGTTATATGAGTCATATATCATTTTCATAGTTTATTAGTTAGTTTATCCTTTCTCGGAATATATATATATATCATGTAAGGGTATTCAGTTGCGCAATTGATCTTCCCTTGTTTCATTCATTAAGAGTTTTTACTTGTTTCTTGTCCGGCAGAAGGCAAAATTTATGAGACTGTCCGACACTTAAATCGATTTTTTATCGCCTTTCAACACGACAAACCTCTTCGTTGTCATTCATAAATAACAAGAGAGAAGCACAAAAATAGAGCTAGGGCAAAAGTGGGGAGAGGGGAGGGTATAGGGAGGACTAATGGACAATCAATAATTATGATTGACAATATGGTCGCATTCACATTGAGAATTTGCATTTGAAATCGAATTCGCATATCACTTAATTGGATATTCTGACACATTTCAGCGAATAACTCCATGAATCGCACAAAGAATTCTGTTTGTAACATATCAACTTTCATTAATACTCTTAATTGGTTGATTCATTAAACAAATTGTGCAGTGACATGTCCTGTAATTGCTCCAATTTGTATATTAAAGAACAGCCAAGAAAGGACTCGAAGCTCACATCCTGCAGCTCAAATTTACCATTGGATTAAATTATTTATGTGAACGTCTTTCTGGACAACTGCCACATGTTTGCATTTTACTGAAAGTATTTGCCACAAAATGTACGCACTAACCACACACACTCACACACACACACACATAGGTATTGTAGTATGCGTTGGACAAGTCAATTTTCATTTTTAGAGAATATTTTACAATTTCTCCTTCGATTTTAACTGATTTTATCCAAATCAAAATGGGCAAATATCCTGTTTAAATGTATTTCCTGCTGTAAGGATATCAAGGACACAACAAAGCAGCTTCGATGCCACATGAAAACATTCTCTTTATTATTTCTGGGATATCTTTCGTTAGATTCTGTGAGAAATCACCTATGGCATGTTTCATGTTTCTGAAGTTTTCACCTCAGGCCAAAGTTTCGCACTCAAAACCAGAAATTTTCATAGGAAAAATCAAGTAATTTAAAGGAAAATTGTTGAATTGTTTTGTTTCACTGAGAAATGTGCCTAAGTTTTCCAACTTTCCCATATTCAAGAGCTCAATTATAAAGACAACGATTAAATTGTTTTCTGGCTTTTGCCTCCAATTTGCGGGCTGCAGTTTAAACATAAGTATATAGACACATAACGGTATATATATATATATATGTATAGGTTGTGTATATAGGAAGTATATGGCACAGGTTCGTCGCCAGGGCCGAATAAACAACTTTAATAATTTCGTTTTATGAAAATTGCACTGGGGTTAAATGATTCGAGAAGAATGCGAGGAAGCAAAACTCGTTGCGTTTTATGTTTTTGGCGTTACCAACGGACCCCTGCCCCTCCCCACCTCCCCCCAGTATGTACTCTGACCCAAAGCCCCTCTTCCACCACCGCCTGCTTTTGATGGCATTGTCGCTGTTGCCATTTCCCATTCCCATTCCCCCTCCCCCTCCCATTCCCATTCCCATTGCCATGCGTGTAATTCATTTGAACGTTAAGGACAAAGAAGTTTAGGAGTACACAAAGAGTCCGGAGTCCTCCTCAGGCAGTACTCACATATGGGCGCATCTGCTGCTTCCACCCTGCCATCATATCTTGGGGCCTGCTCAATGTCTGAAATGCCGGAACACCCTACGCAGAGTAGAGTTTCGGTTCCTTTGATTTCGAACTCGAGAATCTAATCAGGAAAATTCATTCGCTGCAAATCTCTTTTAAATGAACCACTAATTGCAAACTCTACGATAATAATGTACCCCCTTCTGGCCCACTCCCCCGCCCTCAAGTAAGCTCAACTAATCAGAAGAGGCATTTCTTAGGGTTAGACCTATGGATAGATAGGGGCTGCTGGAAGAGGTAGCAGAAGAGGGGAAAATAAAACAAAAAAAATAAAACTACTTCAGCTAAGAAGCAATTATCGCAGATAGGAAAAGAGTTTTTGCGCTTGTTTTGCGGCAAGTTTTGGGCTAACTTTTGCCCTCTCTCTCACTCTCTCTCTCTCTCTCTTCTCTCTCTGTTAGTATCTGTTTGTGAAGCACGTTTATCAGTGGGTAAGTTTCTACTTCTAGCTTTGGTTCTGGCTTTGGCCTTTCGCTTGCTCATTGTTAACTTTTCTGCCTTACTAATGGCTATCAGAGATAAGTCCGACTACAAGCCAAACTTTTATTTTGTAAGCAACGTTGTTAATCTGTCGAAGGGAGCAGGAAGACAGAGAAAGAGACAGAGAGTGGGGGGAGGGGATCCCCAGGAGGAATCCTTTTAAAAAGTTATCAGCAAACGTTCAGCCAGAGATACGAGTACTATTCTGTTAAGACGTGTACTGCTACACATGTTTCTGACACACACGCACAACACAACACACACACACACACACACACACACATACGAACACTCACACGTTTAGGTAGTGTTAATCAAGTGGAGTTTTAGGTCGATTTGCTGGCAACTTGTAGCATGCCACCTGAGCACTTTTTGGCTTCGTGTTTGAGTTAATCAACAAAATGTGTGAAATTAACTAATTTACGCAATTCCATGAGAGAGATTAAAGCGGAATAAGTTCAAACACATTCACTTTATTCACTCTGTATTCACTTTAATATGAGTAGATGGAATAATGTTATTGATAAATTAAAGTTTTCTTTATTAATTTCACATTTGTGAAAATAAATCTTGTTTAGTTAAAAGCGGAATTAAAGTGAATGCACGATTTACTTTGAAGCTGCTCAGACAGCAGCCAGGATATATGTTTGTATATATATACAGGATTTATATATGTATCCATAGTATGTAGATCTCTGTTGGGCCGTTGGGCAGGTGAATAGACGAGTAGATTGTGTATGATGAGATTATTTGAATTACCTTTGCAATCAAATTGACACCACATAGACGCAACGTTCCGGACAAGGACAGACAGTGAGACAGCCGGACTGCAGGACAGCCGGACAGCAGGACAATTGGACTGGCAGAAGGATTGCAGAGAGAGAATCGTAGATGGGCATCATCGTCGGCAGCATCATAATCATGTTCGCCAGGACATGCATGTCCTGGTGGCAAATCAAGACACTTCACATTATTTGTGCAAGCATCTATGCTCCCCGTCTATGTCTGTGTCCTGCGTCCTGTGTCCTGCGTCCTGTGTGCTGTGTGCTGTGTGTACTATTTGCCTGGATGCAGATAATTCAAATGAAATATTCAGTAATGGCAGAGAACGGAGATGAAGTAGGCTGTTAATTAGTAGCAAAAGGGGCTTAGCTTCAGACATTTGCAATCGTTATAGGATCCAATTCAAAGTAAATACATAAGTAAAATGTCAGAGCTGAATTTTGAGTACAACTGCAGCCAGTTTGGGCCGGGGCAGGATGATGAAAATGTGAGTATCTTTGGCAAGCTCACGTTGCAGGATTTGGATTTGGGCAAGGAATCCTTTGGGACTCCGACTCTGATTGCCGCCGAGGAGAAGGATCTGAAGCAACAGCAAATTGAGCAGGACTTAGAGCAGCTGCAACGCCGCCAGAGCATCGTCTATGAGAATGCCCAGAAGCAGGTGGCAGTGCTCGAAAACCTGCTCAAAACCGTAGAGCCCGGCTGGCCCAGGCAGCCCACGAAGCAGGCACCGCAGGCCTATGGCTTTAAGGTAGGACTCTAAGCGGATTCAGAGATAGAGACAACATTAATCACAGTAGAAACTGTTTCCTTCAGGACATCTACAAGCACAAGAAACAGCAGGTGATGCGTGAATGCCTCGAGAAGGAGCGCAGCCAGCGCCAGTTCCATAGCCGACCCATGCCCAACTTTAAGCAGGTGCACCAGCAGTTGATCAACAGGCAAGTAACGCATCGTTTCACCTGTCCAGTCACACCAAATGTCCTCAAGACATCCAGGAATATGGAACAGAAGCGTCGCCAGAAAGTCGAGCAGCTGCTCCTCGAACGCGAACGGGAGTACCTCCAGCAGCAGAGGATGCAGCCCAAGGCCAAGCCCGTGCCCAAGTTTAACACAATGCCCCTGAAGCCGGCCAATAAGCTGCCTCCCAAGCATCAGCTGGAAGTCAAACCCTTCCGCCTCTCCACAGGAGAACGCGCCGAGCAGCGGAAGCTCTTCAATGTCCAGGCCCATATGATACAGGAGATCAAGCGCCGGCAGCTGGAGGAGGAGCGGCAGCGTGTGGAGCTTGAGCAGTATCAAAAGCAGCGTCAACTGGCCACATTCAAAGCTCGACCCAATCCATTCAGAATCCGCTAGGAGACAATCCTCCAAAGTAGTTTGTTTAGTTTCGTTTAGTTTCTTTTGTTGTTAATCTTTAAATTGTTGAGTTTTTACTTTCTTGGTTCCAATTATAATATTATCCATAAACGGATGAATCCTGTCGTTATCCTTAATCTAAACTCTATATTAAGCTTCCATTTCCAATTATATTGTTTCTATCTGTGGATTAAATATTCCATCCTTTAGCTTTTCCTTATTTTGTTTGCTTCTAAGGACGATATTAAATTTCAATAAGCATCAACATCCACAGAAACATACACACACAGAGGAGTGTCTGTGTGTGGGTGCACATATTCAATTTGTTCATTTAAAATAGCTTCAGGTCGAGGCTCCATCAATCAAAATGCTTCCCCAGCCCCCCACAGACACCCTCCGCCCATGTGTTTCAGTGCAAACAATTTGTTGTAAGTGTATCAATTGATGCGTCTCGCAATTCGCACATGTGTGTGCGAGCGAGTGTGTGTGTGTGTGTGGGTGTGCGATGTACGTCACATAATCAAAAGCACAAATACTAAAACAGGCACTCAAACTGTCAAAGCAATGATTGATAGTGTTGACATTCGCTTTTTGGCTTCCAAATGCCAAGCAGAAGGGGGAGGGAGGATCCATTCAGCGGCACTTTTTGTGCATTGAGTTCTGTTAATGGGACGTTTGGCGGTGTCCATAGAAAACCTGCTCCTACCTTTCACTCATCTTTCGTTGGTTGTGCGATGTGTGTGTGTGTGTGAATGATGAATTGCATTGCATGTGTTTATATCGAGGTTGAGTGTAATTTCTGTTGACTGAGTTTAAAGGTAAATTTCAATTTACGACGCCTGCTTCCTCCCTCCCCTTCTCCCATTCTGCAACTCGATATAATGTTATTCGACGATTTCTGTTGAACGTATTTTATATAATTTATCAACCACTGTGCACAGCCCACAGTGGGCCTTGCCTCGTATAAGTGATTTTCCAATTGCAAATCGCTTTGCTAACAGCTCACTTGGCTGCCTAACAGCGGCGCTGTTAAGTTAACATTGTGATCTACCCCGCTTGCGGTTAAGTCTGCGCTGAAACTGTGCTAACGGTTAACAGTATAACAGTCCGAATTGCCCCTGTTGCCAACAGATGGCGGACTGTTAAGTTAACAGCAAGCGCGCATGTTAAGCAAATGCAGTGGAAAATTTGCCTTTACAAGTCATTCGATTTGCAATTAGAATAAAAATATATATAGTTATGATATAAAAATATAATAAAATTATATAAAACTTAAGAAAATTATATAAAATATAATTCCAGACTAATGAAACCTTTAACTATGGAATTTATTTAAGTAAAAAATAAGTTTGCTAATATTTTTTTTGTGGCCAATGAAGACTTTTATCGCTTGCAGTTTGCTTGTGAAAAGAGGAGAAGGGGGAGGGCGGGGGTGTGTGGTAGAGACACGACAGGGAACAATGTGCCAAATTTGATGGGTATGCAGGAAGTGGGTCGGAGGGGTGGACGGGGGGTGAACTTAAGTTGCTTTTTATGTGCGTGTCTGTGGGTGCACGAGGCTTGCGGTTAAATGAGACTCTTGCAGGGAGAAGGGTGAAGCAAGGGGTGGCTGTTTTTGTTGTAAGTTGCCGAAGGGTAGGGGAGGGAGGGAGTCAGCGCTGAATGAGTTTCATTTCACATTTTTTGTGCGGAATTTAATAACGCGCTGATGCATGCAAAATAACGCATAAAAACGTAAAAATGCAAAGACAAAAAAAAAGAAAGGAAAAGTAACAACAAAAATGGACGGAGAAGAAAAGGCAAACAAATTACAGCACAACACACACAATGCAGCCACAACACAATACACAATACACACACGCACAACTTCAGTGGCTGCAGTAAAACAATTTTCGCAGTCAATTTTGCTCTTATGAGCGGAAAATATTTTACTGTAGAGAAATATTATATGAATATTGGCAGCCATCAGCTGGCACCCTTCCGCCCACTCTGACTCCCATTCCCACACAGCCCTAGTAAAAGTTGTATCATACATATATATATTTATATATATATAGGGAAGGGAGAGGGAGGGTAGCTCATATAATTGAAACTCCGTATAAACGTTGCATACATCAAATTCAATTGAATCAAATAAAGAATAAAAAAGGCTCACAAATTTCAATCAAATTGTTAAAAGAGAAAAGTAAAGAAAAGTAAAGAAAAGAAAATGCGGAAAAGCACTAAAAAATTTCTCCACTGCGACATAAAAAACGGCAAGTAAAAACGCCTTGAGGCGGGTATACTCAACTACAAGATACCTTTGCAACAAGAAGCAACAGACCAAAGGAAAATTTATGGCTGTTTCTTTTGCAGTCTGAGAGGAAACAAACTGTTGACAGTAATCGGAAATATATATAGATATATATATACATATATATATATATACATATACAATTAAAATATATTCTAGTTTGTCTTTATGTATACAAGTATTCTCTATACTTGTGTATACCCTTTCTTCCTTAGCTTCATTGGGTTGGAGGCAAAGAAAGAAAAGAAAAACTGAAACTGAAACTGAAGGTAGACGAAGGATTCGCAATTGCAGGCATAAAGTCAAAGTCATTAAAAAGTAATGTCATCTCGTCAACGCAGCCAGCCACGCCCATTTAGGGCGTGGGCAATCCCCTCCTAACAGTTGCTTCGAGTCACTCCCAGTTGCTCCATTAATGATGGATGATTACCCGATGCAAATCTCGAATCTGGAGTCGTCTCAACGGGCGGCTGGCTGGGCTGTTCCTCCGGCTCAATCCCGAAAAATGATTTGATGAAAACATTTGAAATTTTTATCGGCTGCAAATTTATGCAGAACTGTTGATGTCATCGCCTCCTCTTCGGCCACCAGGAAGCAAACCAGCAACGAAGGACGCACAAATAAACTGATGACGATGCGAGTGACGTTGAAATATGAAGACCCAACATTACCTGCTCCAGAAAGGTCCCACTCAGAGCTAGAGATGGGATCCTGTCAAGCACGGGAATTGAAACTGAATCCATATAAAATATATAGTATAATCAATCTGTGTATATTGTTTGAAGTATATTAAAATATACGCCAGCTGGAAGCGGATGTATGGAAACTATATAAAGTCTAACTGGAAGCTCAACGTTCAATTGCTTATTCCTGAATATGAAGCGACTTGAAGCAATTACTCACACATAAAAGTTATAGGTAAGTTAACATTATTTCATTTATATCAAAATATATATAAATTTGAATACAAACATCAGCTGGAAGAGTGATCTCTTAATAGTGTAGAGAGTCTAATCAAATTTCAATTGATTATGCCTACCGAAATTGTCTCATAGAGAAAACATATTCCGACTTATTTTATGTTGAACAACCTGATCTAATAGTTCCCATATAAAATATATATTCTAAAGATCTGTTAATTGCTTAAAGTATATTCAAATATAGGAATATTTGGATATAAACATCAGTTGGATAGCTGATTCTCTCTGGGAACTATAGAAAGTTTAATTGGGAGAAATGAATACAACTCAAGTTTCCTTTGACAGTTTCATATGGAAGTTCTATTATATAGAAAACAGATCACGTTTAGTTCAGATTCTAAAGAATACTCTGAACTGTTAGTACCTATATCTATATAGTGTCAGAATTACATGCAGAATTGAATGTATCCATCGAAACTTCTAGTGGAAAAGGACAAAGAAAATGTCTGTTGGGAGGTTTTCCCTTCAGAGTGGTCCACATATCACGCGGTCATCTCTAGTGGGAGCAGTTCGCAGAAATGTAACTAGGGACTGCAATGATTGGCTATTTTTCTTGCACCCCACCACGACTGCCTCCTGAGGAGGAGGAGGAGGAGGAGCTGGGAACTGGAGGTGGGTGGAGGGGAGCACGTTTAAGGGACCTTCGGAGCAACGGAGCGCGTCTGTTAGCTGTGCTTGGCATTACCCGATAAGAAGTTCGCTTTTTGTTACCGTTATTGTTGTTGTTTTTATGGGCAGGGTATTAATTTTTATTAACATTAGAAGTGCACTTAAAATTTGTAATAAATGACTTTGAAATTGATTGTAAGCTCGCAGTTTAATGCTCTGCTCCATAAGACGTTTTTAACAGTTGAATGGGCAGGCAATGCGAGCATAAAGAATGTCCTTCCTGAAGGACGACTATGACATCTAGGATATATCGAAATAAGCGCAGAAGTCAATAATATAATATTCCAAGTAATAGTAAAAAGTTTATGGAGCATTTAGTATAAGAAGTTTCTCTGAAGAGTATGGAAATTGCATAGGGGATCCTTTTATGTACAACATATAGGATGTCCTTCATAGGAGGTGTAACTGTATCCTAGCTTTATAGGACTATTCATTTGAAAGAGTCTCCTTTTATTATGTCGCGTGTATTTCATAAACTTTGTGCAAATTGCATGGAAACTTTCACGGATTTAACATGACAGTTGGACCACAGGGAAGAGTCCCAGCTCTGGGAGAAGAGAAAGAGAGAGAGAGAGAGAGAGAGAGAGAATCGCGCAATTGCATACTATGTGTACCCATGTAGCATATAGAGTAACATCTACCACCATGTCCTAGTAGTAGTACCTTGTACTATGTATGGATATTATAAAAGTTTTTCCTTTTCTTCCTCTCTCTTTGTTTTATGCGTCTGGGATCCCTTGGGTGCTGCTGGTTGACGACTGTGGCTTCAAGTTTTTATTGCGGGGAGCGCTGTTTGACGTGTGGATCTCTGGACGTGGACTCACGCCTCAGTCCACAGATGTGGCTGGGTGGCTCCCACAGGTGACGATGGCCTCGTTTATGAACAAACAGCAAAATGTTGTCAACATTTCGAAATTTATTTGTTCAATATACTTATAAACACACAGAGAGAGAGAGAGAGAGACACATATGTTGTGTGTGTGTGTTTGTGGTGTGCGTGTGTTATTAAATTAAACACAGAGCTGCCATCAGCACTGGGCCAAAAGCATTCATTAGCCACGTTTACTGCACCCGTGGCGACCTCCATTTTGGCTGATGAGTTTTTGTGTGTGTTTCTTGTTTTTTTTTTGCTTTTTTTTCTGTGTTTTTCCTTCATGTTTCACGTCGTCCTGCAAGTAAAACTTTCTTGTTGTGTTTGTGTATTTGCTCTTTGTTCATGCGGTGTGTGCGTGTGCGTGTGTGTGCGTGTGTGCGTGCGACTACCCAGTTGGACCACATTCTCCTACTCAAAGAGGTACTTCCAGTGTGACTTACCCGCAGAGGAAATATCTACAAGGAAGGTACTGAGTACGTTGAAGAATGGCTCAGGATAACATAGAAAAGGATAGAATAGGTATAAGAAAGAGATGCATATAGTACTATATCTTAATTCCTATTCAATCAGTTAATAAAGTAAATGATTTCTCTTGTTTCTGAATCGAATCAAATCTATCTGAAACGTCTGCTTTCAGTCAAAAGATCTTTACTAAGATTCACCCTGGAACCAGTTTTAAGATACTCGAATATAGATTACGATTCACAAACAGATATATATGTACACAGTTTATATACCCTCCCTCTTCCCAGTAGTTTCTACCAACTCCATCAGCCCATCCTTATGATATTTATGCAGGCTGCCAGAATTGAGCTTAATCCTTGTCTGCATTACTTCTCCAACTGGGTCCAACTGGGTTTGGCATTGGAGTCGGCATTTTTTGCCATTACTTTGTCTATTTGCTGTGGCGGCTGCTGGCATTTCGTGACTGTGGCAGGACCTCTACTCCAGCTGCTCCTGTGGCTGCGGCTGCATGTTGATCCTGATGCTATTCGAGGCTGTCTGGCATCTTGGTGCTTGCTGTTTGGGTTTTTGGTGTGATGTTACATTTTGATACTCGTATTTGTTCTAAAGTGTCCCTGTTCCTGGGCCCTATCCCTATCCCTGGCCCTGGCCCTGCTCCATGTGCCGCGTACGTGAGCTCCATTCAACGGATATAGAAATGATTATTGCGCGTCATTTGGCCAAATGGCAATGGCTGGGGGTATCCAAGTTCGGCTTAGACGTACAGCCAGAAGAAGCCATCAACACTTGAAGGAATACATATATATATATATATATCCTATATATAGGAGTAGAAATATTAACGGGCCGCAGTTGTTGTTGTTGTTGTTGTTTTTGGGGGCTGCAGTTAAATGCGATTTGACCTGCGTTTTTGGGTAACGCCCAACGCATTAATTCTAATTAACTTTTTGCGGTTGGCCCATCAACCCGAAAAGGGACCCGAGGAGCTGAATTCGTGGGAGGAGCAACAGGAGGCGGGCGAGATGGAGCAGACGCGGTCCCAGGCGCAGTTGGTGTCGGTTTATGAGCGCCAACAAATGAAGTGCAGGCAATAAAAAGCGACAAAAGGCAAATGGCGAAATGCTGTCGTCCTGCCTAGTCCTTGTCGTTGTTGTTGTTGTTGTCGTTGTCCTGGCTGTCCTCAGCCTGGGCTGCGTTTTGTGCGTTGAGCCATGAAAATGGAAATGAAAATTTATGCGTGCTGGTTACCCGGGCAAATGCTCCGCGTCCGTGTGATTAAAACACCTGCGCCGACAGCTGCCACCAGCAGCAGCAGTGGCAGCAGCTCCAACAGCTTCCTGGTCCTTCGTCCTGCTATTTAGTTTGTTGGCCACTGCGTACAATTGTCTCCTCGCTGGTAATGCGCACAGAAGGAGCTGGCCAGGTGATCATAGCTTTTCATTTTGCCCGCCTAATGAAACGTCATGTTATTTATGGCCAAGTTGCGCTCTAATGCAAACCCATTGCTTTCCATCCACTTCCATTAGGGCCAGAACTAGGCCAGGACGAGTGATTGCGAGTGACTGCGCCACAGTTTAAACAGCTCCTAAGAATGCTCCGTCATAAGAACGGAAATTAAATGGGAAACTACGCTACGTGTAGAAAATAATTGAAGTTCCGATGAGAGAGTCAGGACTGCATCTTGGGATTCAGCAAGGACTTTTCAAAGATCGTCGAATCAGAGAAGAAGAATGGCAATAGGATACCTTTTCTACGAGAGAAGCAGCATCTGCATCTTGATATTTTATAGACCGATTTGGCAAGGACTTTTCAACGTATCGGAGGAGTTTTTATACTATCGAATCGGACAGGAAGAATGCCTTGGCAATAGGAGTTCGAACTGTCCAGGACCCGAACGTTTGAACTGCAGTCGAGTCCAAGGAGCAGAGGGACAGAATGGATTTCAATTTGCGGCTATCAGTGGCTCAGTGGGCCATAAGTAACTCGATTCGCTTGGCCACATTATTCATCCAACTAACCAAAACTAAACATGGTCCGAGGAAAAGATCTAAAGCAATTGACAATTTGACATGCATTAAGCTGCTCAATTTGTCTTTGGAATCAGCGATGGCAGATGGGAGATGGGAGATGGAAGATGAGAGATGGGACTCCCAGTTGGAGTTGTACCAGAAATATTGTTCACTTGTCACTTCACTGAATGCGATGCGATGCGATGGTCTCTGGCTGTTCTATTCGCTGCTATTATCTTTTTTTTATATTTCTCCTTAAGTTTTTTATACGTTTTGACAACCTTCAACCCGAAACGTGTTTGGCATTGATAAATTTGGTGGCATGTCGCAGCGGAAGGGGCAGAAGGCAGAGGCGTGACTGGCGTTGTCCAGCGGTCCAGGGAGGCTCGAGAAAATGACTCTGCCAGCGTCCAGTCGGTCCATTAAAAATGCTAATGGGTCTATTGAATGCGAATTTTATGCAAATGGCAAGGTTAAAAGCAAAATAAGAGCGACGCTCTGGTAATGCGATAAAAAATTTGACACATCATCACTTTTCAATAAAATCAACAAATTTTATTTAAGTCGCCCAACGGATGCGCCTCGCTAACCTCCTATAGGAGCCAGCCTCCCCCTTCCCCCTGTCTCCCCCGGGGCAAAAAACTTTTTTTCTGCGCGCCACAAAAAAGCGCTTGAGGCAGGGGAAGGCAGCAGGACAGCAGACGGCTAAAAAGTAATGCCATTTTCTCTATAGAGACCAGTTCTACGCCCCATGGGAAGCTTATCCATTTTGGCCATACGTTCTCTGTGTGTGTGTGCTTTACATTCTATTATTGCTGTTGTTGTTTTCCATTGTTTGGCTTTTCTTTCTTTTCTTTTCTTTCGGCTTTTCGCTTTTGTCAAATGCCTTTTATTGCGAAAGGGCCACGGAAGTAGCCAGTGAGGCTTTTCAGACTTCAAAACTGAAAAATACTTTGCATTGAAAATGTGAAATCCGGTTATGTTACTAATTTCTCTCTCTCTCTCTCAGTCTCTCTCTCATCCTTTTAATGGTGGGATAAGTCCATTGTATAAGAAGAAAGAAACAGTTAGACGGGTCTCAGTACTCCTCGTAACTGGTGCATTCAACATCAATTACAGCATCGAAGGCTCAGTTTGCTCTCATTTTGCAATGGTAACTCAAATGTCACTCGTTGTGATTGATGGAATTGACAAATGCGGCGCCCTCGCAAAAAAAGGAGGATGACTCCTCTCCCTCGCATTGCAATGCCCCACAGAAGGGCTCCAGTTACCAGTTAGCAGTCAGCAGCAGCTCCAGCAGTCCCAACAGTTCCTATGTCATGTCAAACGCTGTCAATTCGAGGAACATTTGTCTGGCAACGGCAGCTCAATTAGGGGAATATCAGAGAGCTCTTCTGCTAAAAGGCATATATATTTCACAGCTGATTTCCTCGGCAAATTCAAAGCACATGATACCAGTTGTTCCATATTGAATGGCTGTAAGGCCTGTGAAGTCGATGTTATACTCCAATCATGGTACATCATGATACTTATTTGAGAAGGGAACATGCTACATTGTTAGGGTAACTACAATATTGTTACCTATAATCCCTTTACTCGCATAAAGCTATTCTTCCCCTACTCCAATACTTAAGCTCAAGTAAATTCAAAGACCAAGGAGGTTACTCAGAGGAGATTTCCTAGAAGGTTGCCTTATAAGTTCACAGCAACAGGACTGCAAGTTATATAAACTTAGTTTAAATTAGACAAAAGTAGCTTATAAGATCTATCTATCTATCTATCTATCTATCTATCTATCTGTATATCTATCTTTGTATCCCATATATCAATATATAGTATATATCAACCTATATATCAATATTTCTATCTACCTATCTCTCTATCTTTCTATCTATCTATCTATCTACCTATCTATCTATCTAACTATATATCTATCTATCCGTCTATCTATCTATCTATATATTTATCTTTGTATTCTATCTATCTATCCACAAGTATATATCTATCTATCTATCAATGTATCTATCTACCTATCTCTCTATCTATCAATCTATCTATCTATCTATTGATCTATTAACTGTCAATCATATCCCTCACTCAACCCATTATCCGACCAAGAACCAGCTCCTCTGGGTACACGGAAAGATCTTATAAAAAAATTAAGATGACAGGCAGGTAGTTAATTCTTTTTAATTCCTGATAAAGTGGCCATAAAAAACAAGTTCCGAATCGGTTTCAACGAGTTTCTTGTAGTCCAGGGGGAGTCCTTAAAGGACTCATTGTCAAATGGGCAACATAACTGGTGTGTAAATACAGTTAACGCCTCATTTGAGAGGGGGTTTATAGTAGTGTAGAAAAGAGGGCGCCAAAAACAGTTACACGTTTATTTTCATTGCTGAAATGTTTTTGTTTTAATTACCAACCCCCTACGCCCCCTCCAGCCCCCCTCTGGTATAGACTTTCGTGCTGGCATCAGTGTTGTCGGCGTCGGCGTCAGCGTCAGAGTTGCCGTTACCGTAAACGTTACCCTCAACTAACTTGGCCAATTGAATGAAATTTGTATTTCCCCATTTCGTGTAAACATCGCGTGCAATTACGAATATTAAAGTAGTTTATATGTACGATACAAGAGAGCTCGCTGCCAACTATTCAACTATTTCAACCCAGCCGATAGAACAAAACGAAAGCTTATCCGAAACATTAACAACAACAACGACAGCTACAGCAAAACAATTAAGATTGTAAACCAAACAGCAAGTTTCAGGAAGAGGAAACTCTTCTATAAACAACTCAAATCTAGCCACAACGATACCCTGTTAAGAAGTCATATAAGAATTGCTTTTATTAATTAGAATTTTAGCCAAGTTTCTAGAACTTTAACAGAATTTGTAGAACTTCAACATAATTTGTAGAAATTTAACTTTGAATTTGAATTTGAATCAAATTTGCAGAATTTAAACTGGATTCCCTGAGTTTTAACAGAGTTTTAACAGAGTTTTAACAGAGCTCGTAGTACTTGGCAAAATTTTAACATAATTTTTTTTACTTAAAAAGAATTTATAAAACTTCGATAGGATTGGCAAAATTTTAACATAATTTTTTTTACTTGGCAAAATTTTAATGTAATTTTTATTACTTAAAAGAATTTATAAAATTTCGAATTGGCAAAATTTTAACTTAGTTTTGTTGAATTTTAACAGAATTTGTAAAATTTCAATAGAATTAGCATATTTTTAACAGAGTTCGCAGAGTTTAAACATAATGTCAAAGAATTCGCAGGAATTCAACAGAGTGTCAAGAGGATGTGCAGTATGTAAACAGTTTCAAAGAATTCGCAGGAATTTAACAGAGGCTCAAAAGGATGTGCAGTATGTAAACAGTTTGTGAATCAATTTGAAGTAAAAAGAACCCTAAGAAATAATTTAAATAAACTAACTAAATTTTGAACTTTTGGTCTCAATTCAATATGATGTAGTCGATGAACTCCCTGCCCTTGATCGTGTCGCCTATGTCCTCTGCCTCGTCCTCCGGAGGAGCACCTTTCGCTGCACTGCCTTCATTTTGTTCCTCATATCGGATTCATTGTAGATACAACCGGATGCAGGCAGCAGAGTTGGCTGGGAGATAAGCTTGAGGTCGGGACGTCGCAGCAACTGCCGGCAGAGCAGCTCCAGTGGACCGCCAAGGTTCCAGGCGGCACGTGCCGAGAGCTCACAGTAATCTATGTTGCCCTTTTGCCGGTAGAAGAGCTGGCGGGGCATTCGCTTCAGCTCTGACTTATTGCCACAGATGACTATGGGCAGCTCCAGGCCGCAGATCTC